>CM060357.1:22273298-22906507 GCA_030545235.1 Helianthus tuberosus | reverse complement strand
TCCAAGTACCTCACCTTGGGGTGCTCCTGTGCTCTTCGTCAAAAAGAAGGATGGCTCTTTCCGCATGTGCATCGATTATCGTGAGCTTAACAAACTCACCGTCAAGAATCTTTACCCTCTTCCGCGTATCGACGATCTCTTTGATCAACTTCAAGGCGCTACTTGTTTCTCCAAAATCGATCTTCGTTCTGGTTATCACCAGCTTCGGGTTCTCGAAGAGGACATTCCCAAAACCACTTTTTGCACTCGCTATGGACACTACGAGTTCGTGGTTATGCCTTTTGGCTTGACCAACGCACCCGCTGTGTTCATGGATCTCATGAATCGTGTTTGTAAGCCTTATTTGGATCGTTTCGTGATCGTCTTCATTGATGATATTCTCATTTATTCTAAATCTCGAGCCGATCATGAACGTCATCTTCGCCTTATACTCGAACTCTTGCGAAATCAACGTTTATACGCTAAGTTCTCTAAATGCGAGTTTTGGATTAAAGAAGTCCAATTCCTTGGACACGTTGTTAGTGAAAAAAGAATCCACGTTGACCCTGCGAACATCGAAGCAGTGAAGAATTGGACCGCGCCTAAATCTCCTTCTGAAATCCGTTCCTTCTTAGGATTGGCGGGTTACTACCGTCGATTCATCTCGAATTTTTCAAAAATCGTCGTTCCTCTCACTTCGTTGACTCAAAAAGAGAAACCTTTTGCTTGGGGTCCTGAGCAAGAGGAATCTTTTCGGACTCTCAAAGACTTGCTATGCAACGCCCCTATTCTTGCTCTCCCTGATGGGAATGATGATTTCGTGGTGTATTGCTGTCACGGCCCCGACCCGGTTTGACCCGTTTCAGGAGCCGCGGGACAGAAAATCCCGTGGTATTTATTTAACAGCGAAAGTTTTCTTCAGGATCTTTTTAAAACTGCAATTTTCCCGATTATTTTATTTCACAACTCGGGATAAAACCCGGTAATTTACAATCATATGATTTCACGGAGAAATCTTTATTTTACAAAACATGTTTCTTTATTTTTATATTGAGCCACTTCCTTAAGCTTGTAGTGCTATGCGGCACTTTTCCTGGATCATAACTGATCACCTGAAACATGTTTGAAAAAGGTTTTGTCAGCGGGAAATACTGAGTAAATCATTCATTTTACTAAAACGACTCATTTGTTATAATTCACAGTATTAAGAGCGATTACAATGTTTCTGATATCAAACCAACTACCCACGGTATTTTGTCACTCGACCCATTGGCCCTCCTGTTGTCCAATGGTGTCTGTGACTATGGTCATATCACCCCTTAGCTGCCCCAATGGTGAAGATTATCAAGTAATGTATACAAAACCCCACATACCGGCTGTAATTTGGTGATTACAAAGACTTAATCCTTGTAATTATAACATTGAAAATAAACATGCTTTTGAAATCAAATTTGATAAAAAGAGAATGACTCACATTGCAGATTTAATTGAGCAGAGCCTAGCCTACTGATTAGCCTTTTAACCTAAAATTAATAATATGCACAAAATTCGGTTAGTAACTTAATACAGCATTTACGATAACTCACGAGATCAAACCCTCACATCGAATGACAAAGTGCGATACTTAAACATCCATTGAATTAATAACGAATGACAAAGCATAAACCCTAATGTGGGCAACACTTAAACATCCATTGGATAGTTTAATCGATCGAACATTGAATCGTAGCAGCGATCGAGTTATTACCCTGTTTTGCGGCAGCACTTCGTGAATTGTGTTTGTTGTAGAACTGTTTCTACGATAACTCAGTGTGTATTTCGAATTTTAACGTCGTTCAAGTGCCCAAATTCCAGTCCCAAACCCCACTATTTATAACCAAATTTTGACCCCCCTCGCGTGACGCAAGGGGTCCTACCCTAGGCGTCGCGTGACGCGAGGGACACCTATTTACCATAGGGTAGCCACGTTCCCAACTAGGCTTGCTGAGTTGACAAAATCGTAAAATTAGTTTTTTACAGCGAGATTTTAAGATAATCGTCAATAGGGTTTACAACCCCCCCCCCCCTGAGTTTTAGGGGCCCTGATCCTGATTCTGATTATTCTGAAAATTTTTGGGTTTGTGTAGAATCACTTGGGTTTCTCAATTAGGGTTTCCTTATTGGATAATTAAAGTAATAAATAGGACTTTTAAATAAGAGTTGTTACATCCTCCCCACCTTAATAAAAATCTCGTCCTCGAGATTTACTGGAATAACTGAGGATACTTTCGTTTCATTTCTGATTCCAGCTCCCAAGTGTATTCAGGTCCTCGTTTCGAATCCCACTTAACTTTGACTAAAACTAGTCACTTGTGTTTGAGAAACTTCACTTTTATGTCTTCTATCTGAAGAGGTTTCTCAACAAATTTTAACTTTTCGTTTACCTCGATATCTTGGAGAGGTACTACCAAAGATTCATCTGATAGACATTTCTTGAGGTTGGATACATGAAATACATCATGTACTCCAGCTAACTCTTCTGGTAGTTGTAAACGATAAGCAACTGGTCATATACGTTGGATCACTGAAAATGGTCCTACGTATCTTGTACTTAACTTTCCTTTCTTACCGAATCCAACTATTCCTTTCCAAGGAGAAACTTTCAATAGTACTTTGTCTCCAACTTGAAATTCCAACGGCTTCCGTCTATTGTCTGCATAACTCTTCTGAGGATCTCGAGCTGTCTTCAGTCTTTCTTTGATTTGAGTAATATTGTCGGTCGTCTCTTGTACTATTTCAGGGCCTGATAATTGACTTTCTCCTATTTCTGCCCAACAAACTGGAGTTCTTCACTTTCTTCCGTATAGTGCCTCAAATGGGGCAGTTTCAATACTTGAATGATAACTATTATTATAGGAGAATTCAATTAAAGGTAAGTGATCGTCCCAATTTCCACCAAAATCTATTACACATGCTCTGAGCATATCTTCTAGAGTTTGGATTGTCCTTTCACTTTGTCCGTCTGTCTGAGGATGATATGCCGTGCTTAGGTTTAGTCGAGTTCCCATTGCTTCTTGGAAACTTGTCCAGAAATGAGATGTGAAACGACTATCCCTATCTGATACAATGGAGAGTGGAACTCCATGTAAAGATACGACTTCATCTACATACAACTTTGCCAACCTTTCCATGCTAAAGGTTTCCTTTATGGATAGAAAATGAGCTGATTTGGTTAATCGATCCACAATCACCCAAATCGCATCATTACCTTTTCTGGTTTTGGGTAACTTAGTAACAAAGTCCATTGTTATGAGTTCCCATTTCCATACAGGCATTTCTAACTGTTGTAGTAGACCTGAAGGTTTTTGATGTTCTCCCTTAACTTGTGAACAAGTAAGACACTTAGAAACATATCGAGCTATATCCTTTTTCATTCCTATCCACCAAAAGTTATTTCTTAAATCTTGATACATCTTATTGTTTCCTGGGTGCATGGTATACCTAGATTTATGAGTTTCTTCCAAAATCTTATTTCTTAATTCTCCCTGCTTAGGTACCCAAATTCTTCTTTTATGGAATCTCCAAATTCCATCAGCTCCTTGCTCTAATTCTTTTAATCGTCCTTTCATTCCTTCAGCATTATTCTTGATTGCTGTTTCCTGAACATTCTTTATTTGTTCCATTAGATCTAACTGTAGATTTAATCTGAGAGCACGAACTCGCTTTTGCTTTTCATGATATTTACGACTTAAGGCATCTGCAACTACATTTGCCTTTCCTTCGTGATACTGAATATCACAGTCGTAATCACTTAGGATTTCCATCCATCTCCTTTGCCTCATGTTTAGCTCTTTTTGCCCAAATATGTACTTTAAACTTTTATGATCCGTATAGATAGTAAACTTACTTCCATACAGATAATGTCTCCAAATTTTAAGAGCAAAAATTACAGCTCCTAATTCTAAATCATGAGTTGTATAGTTCTCTTCGTGCTTTTTCAATTGTCTTGAAGCATACGCAATTACCTTCTTGCGTTGCATTAATACACCTCCAAATCCTAGTTTTGAAGCATCACAGTAAACTTCAAAATCTTCTGTTTCGTCTGGTAAAGCAAGGATTGGAGCATTGGTTAATTTCTATTTCAAGATCCTAAAGGCTTCTTCTTGTTTAGGTCCCCATTCAAACTTAACTGCTTTACAGGTTAGCTTAGTTAATGGTACATCTATTTTGGAAAAATCCTTAATAAACCGTCTATAATATCCAGCTAAACCTATAAAACTTCTAATTTCCATTGCGGATTGCGGAACCTTCTATTTAGTAATTGCCTCTATCTTAGCAGGATCTACATGAATGCCTTCGTGATTCACCATGTGACCTAAGAATTGCACTTCTTGCAACCAAAATTCACATTTCGAGAATTTGGCGTAAAGCTTTTCTTTTCTTAACAAAGTTAAGAGTGAATGCAAATGCTGGCAATGTTAGTCCTGACTTTTTGAATAAATAAGTATATCATCAATGAAAACAATTACAAATTTATCCAAATACGGTTTACAGATCCTATTCATCATGTCCATGAATGCTGCAGGTGCTTTCGTTAATCCGAAGGGCATGACTGTAAACTCGTAATGACCATACCTAGTTCTGAAAGCAGTCTTAGGTATGTCTTCTTCTTGTACTTTCAATTGATGATATCCGGAGCGTAAATCCATCTTAGAAAAATACCTAGCTCCTTGAAGTTGATCGAATAAATCATCAATCCTAGGTAATGGGTATCGATTCTTAATTGTAACCTTATTCAATTCTCGATAATCAATACACATTCTCATCGAACCATCCTTCTTCTTTACAAACAACACTGGTGCTCCCCACGGGGATGAACTAGGTTGTATGAAACCTTTACTTAGTAATTCATCTAATTGCTTTTTCAGTTCTAACATTTCTGTGGGTGCTAACTGATAAGGTGCCTTGGCTATCGGTATAGTTCCTGAAATCAGATGAATCCTAAATTCTACCTCCCTATCTGGTGGTAATCCTGGTAATTCTTCTAGGAATACATCTGGGTATTCTGAGACTACAGGAATTTCCTTAAGTTCTTTACCCTTAGTACTAATGATTATGGAAATCATATATACTATTCCTTGCTTTCGTTCATAACTAGCAACTTTCATTACTGATATGAACTTCATGGGCTTACGTGGTTTATCTCCTGTAATCATGATTACTTCTCCAGTAGGTGCCTGAATTTCTGTGGAATTCTTATCACAAATAATTCGAGCATGGTTGGCTACTAACCAATCCATTCCTAACACAACATCAAATTCGGCTAATTTCATAGGTAATAGGTTTGCAAAGAATTTATGACCTGAAAGTTCTATATTTCTTTTTTGCAAAACTTTATCTATGCTAACAGAATTTCCATCTGCTGTTTCGACTGTAAAAATCTGCCTAAGGTTGGTTAAAGGTAATTTAAAGGCTTGGCAGAATGAAGTATTGATAAAACTTTGGTTCGCACCAGAGTCAAATAATACTTTTGCATATACGTTGTGAACTAAGAACGTACCAGCTATCACATCTGGGATAAGTTCTGCTTCTTGAGTAGTTAATTGGAAGGCTCGAACATTCTTCTTAGTAGCTCCGTCGGCTGTCTTGGCTTTGTTGTCTGCTGGTTTACCCACTTTAGGACATTCTGTTTTGAAATGTCCTGCTTCTCCACAATTGTAACAAATTATGGATTTCTTCCTGCAATTTTCTTCATGATGTCCTACAACTTTGCAAAAATTGCAGGTTATATTACATTTTCCGAAATGTTTCCTTTTGCAATTCCTGCAGTAAGGCGGATTTGAGGATTGCCCTGTTCCTTTTCTCTTGAAATTGCTACTATTACCCATACGAAATCCTTGGGTAATTTTCTGAGCCAGTTCCTTTTTCCTATTTTCATCTCTTGTACGTACCAGTTCATCAGTTAGGGTGTTACCTAATTCTACCACACCGTCAATAGTGCGAGGTCTCGCAGCTTTAACGATATTGCGGATTTCACTAATTAATCCCCAAATATAGCGAGAAATGAGTACCGGTTCTGGCGAAGCCAGTGTTGGTACCACTCTAGCATATTCAAAGAATGTCGAAGTATACCCACGACAATCTACACCCATCATTCGATGATTTAGGAACTTATTCGCCATTTGATCTTTTTCATATTCGGGACAGAATTTTCTTTCGACAAGACTCTTAAATTCTTCCCAATTCATGGCATAAGCCACATTTCTTCCTTTGGCTTGAAGTACTGTGTTCCACCATTCGAGGGCTACTTCTTTAAAAAGATTTGACGCGTACATGACCTGATCGTCCTTGGCACATTTACTTATTGTAATCACTGCCTCGGTTTTCTCTAACCAACGCAGTGTCGCAGTTGCTCCTTCAATGCCTGCAAATTCAGCGGGTTTGCAAGCAAGAAATTCTTTGTAAGTGCAACCAGGCGTTGCAGCTTTCATTTTCTTAGGAAGTGGAGCCTGCCGTAAGTCATTATTGTGATGAGTATGATTACTGCCTCCGTTTACACTATTACTGAAGTTATCTTCAGAAATACGTTTGCTAGGAACGATTTGTTGAGGTTCGATTGGATTTCTAACAGCAGCAACTATTGCTGGAATAGCATTGGCTATCCCTTGAGCAACGATATTTTCTATGTATCACCTGTGCCTCCACGGCCATCAAACAAATACCAAACCAATGAAATATTATATTTCGTACTTGGGATTTGTAAAAATATGTGTATCATTTACACATATCAATTCTTGTTCAATTTCAAGCTTTAAATCGCTTTCTGGAGGGTTATACGCGCTCTGATGAGTAGATATAACCAGTTTAATCCAACGAACACTCCGGAATAGTGAAATAGGCTTAACATACCTTAAATAACCTTTACATAACTTAGAAATAAGTTTTGGAAGGTTTGGTGTGGTGAAATCAAAGTTAAATCGCTTACAGGGACTAAAGTTGACAAACTGCGAAAGTATGCCAATTTGAACTGTAACAGACCTTCCGGAACATGACCATAAGTTAAACATACCATAAATATCCTTTACAAAGCTTAGAAATAGGCTTTGAGGGGTTCGGTGTGCTAAAATAAACTTTTGTGTCATTCAGGGACTAAAAGCGTCAAAAAGTGCACAAGTTTGCATTTTCGCGCATAACTTACGTTCTGAATACATCCGGACATCCAAAAATTTATGTGAACATGACTATATTATGTTTTAGTGTTCGCCATAAGAAAAATCCATTCGTCGCGTCATTTGGATCGTTTTTCGCGCTTATGCGTATTCCGTCGTAATTAACCGAACATCGCGACCGTACGGCCAAACGAACCGACATCCGAGATATTTTTGAGCATGTTTTAAGTTCCCTATACTTTAACTTCATTTTATAGCTTTGAAATGGGGTTAACGGGCCTTAAACGTGTCAAAAATGGCCTAAATACAGTTCAGGGACCAAAAGTGTAATTCTGCCAAACTTATACCATACGATGCGTATGGTGTTTATACCATACGATGCGTATGGGGTCTCCAGACCAGGTGCAGAGTTTCTAACAGCCTGTTTGCACATGTTTGATCCTCCACCACATGTTTCCAATTGTCTAGTCATGAGATAAGAATGGAATTTTAGTTACCATAAGGTTCCGACAAGTGTACGGGTTGGATTCATGGCACGTTATCCAAGAAACGATCCCAACGGTGGACCATTTCCTATAAATACCCACCAACATCACACCCAAAAACTCACACCTTTGAATCTGAACTTGCTCTCTAAGTTGTCGTGTTTAACACTTCATACCTGAGAGTGTTCGGGTTCAAACCTTCCATTCTTGGACCCTTCGTAAGTATTCTTTCGTTCTTTTCCTTATTTTTACTGCTTTTCGAGTCAGAAAGTCAAACTTTGTTTGACTTTCAGCGTTGACCAGTAATGGTCAATGCGAAGTTCGTTTGAACTTCGCAACGTGATTGTAATCACGATGGTTATAGTCCCTTGGGACTATGCCTACTGATTACCACGTTGTCTAGGGTCGTAGGGTAAGCGATCTAATAAATCGCTTATACCTCGAACCCGACCCAGTTTGGTCGATCATTAGGATCCGACCAAACACAGTAGGTGACCATAGTAGGTAGGGAATAACCGAGGTTATACCCTATGGTCACATCGTTTAAGTAGTTGTATGATAGGTAGTTTATATGCCTTAGGTAAATTACCAGAATACCCTTTTCATGTATAATTGGTAATTAAGCATATGTAACCTAAACTTTTGTCACGTAACTGATTATGTAACATGTTTAGGCATATAACACTTGTCATAGGGCTAGTTAGGCGGTCCAAACGCGTTTCACGCGCACGACGCGTTAAAGTAGCATAAGCTACCTAAACGGGTCGTAATGGGTCGTAAACACTTAGGTTAAGTTTCATTTAGTATGTAGGCTTTGTTAAACCAAATGACACGAGTCTCTACACTCGTTTGGTTTACAAACCCTAATGCTACCCGATCTTTCGATTTAGGTCCGGTTTATTAATGTAGTTACCTATAGTAGGTGCCGTTTGATTCCGTGATCTCTAGCTTTGCTTGGTGGTTATCTTTAGACAACTGAGCAATCTCAAGTGAGTACATAGACCCCTCTTTTACTGTTTTCCAAACTGTTTTGGGGTGGAACACATGTGCCTACTTGTTACTTTCATGCTTTCCTGTTTTCACATCATATACCGACTATGTTTGTTAGTACATTATAGTACATGATTTCATTACTTTTCTGCTATGTATGTTGACTGATAACATGCTAAGCACATTGATTTACATGACTTTTCTGCTATGTATGTTGACTGATAACATGCTTAGTACATTGTTTTACATGACTTTTCTACTTTGTATGATGACTTTGCATACTTAGTACATTGTTTTATACTGCATCTCTGTTGCATATGTTCCAGTAACATATGGACACATGGTTTCATAAGCTCTACCCTGTATGTTTACTCTAGCATACTAGGTACATTATCTTCATAAAACATGCTTACATTTTGGTATGACATTTGGTTTGTTTAAACTATACTATACATTCATTAACACCGATCATGCCGCTCGGTAGTAGGTAGTGGTACCATAGGACTTGACAAATCCCGTTCCGGACATCCCAGGGAAAGGGGATGAAAGGAATGACCGAATCCGAATACATATTCTCTTGATAACTCACTTTTACATAGTTATCCGTCTGTCTCAAGGCTTGGATGTATGAATTTTCACAATACCGCATAAATGTTCATATTCAGTATAGCATGCATATATCTTACAAAACATAACTTTGATTTAAACCAAGTTTTACTTCAATACTTTGTTTTGTACATTTTTTACTTATGGTTTAAGTAGTCTACATTTTACTTACCATACATATCCTTTTGGTTATACATTACTTGACTACTTTTGGACTATAGACATTTGACATGGATACTTGATATAGACATTTGACATGGATATTTGGCATAGACATTTTGACATGGTTTACATCTTGACATGAACATTTTACATTGTTTGGTTTGGTTTGATTAAGTGATTAAGTAACGATGCGTGTGTAATATGATACAAGCATGGTGGATACGCCGCTGGTACTTCCTATATATAAGTGTTTGTATGGTATTACATGTCGTAACGTTATTTGAATCATTTCAGTTTGAGACATAGAACATTTTATACAAATAACATACTTTTCACAAGACATTGATTTATAAACATCTTATCTTATGCAAACATATTTTACTTGGTTATTCATTTAACCTTACATTTATTTATACTTATCATCTGATCTTATCGATTTTCAAATGATTTACAAAGCAAAGCAAATAACAAGGTTCATGACTAAACATTTTCTCAAACATAAGTCATGAAACCTATTTTCACAAAACCTATGTATCTCACAGGCATTTTTATGCTGACGTACCTATTTTCACATGTGTTTTTCAGGAGCTGTTGCATAAGATGATCAAGATACACATAGGCAGACTTGGGCTTTAGTGACAATAAAAGATGCAAGACTAGTTAATTATGTTGTATTTCTTGTTTGTTAAGACATTGTAACACTTTTAATCAATAAAACGAAACTTCAATTGCCATGGATTTGAAACAATTAATTCTGTTACAACACTCCCCGACATTTCCGCCACGTTTTGTATATTCCACGTGGTCGGGGTGTGACAGAAAAGATGGTATCAGAGCTAATGGTTATAGGGAATTAGGTTATTAGTAATGCTTTGACCTAGTCTATAACCTTCTTAGGACCCTAACGCGAGTTTACTTGCGTTTAGTCATAAACCAATACCGTCACCTATCCTTAGGCGACTATCACAACAAGAACATAAAATTCAAAACCGCTTTGAAAACTAATCATCTGTTCTAGGATGATTGATTAGTAGGTTTTGAACCCTCTATTGTAAGGTTTTGAACTCTCTATTATACGGTTTTGAACCCCTTTGAGTTTTCAAAATTTCGTCAAGGTTTTGGGTTTTAAATAATGTGAACACGTGCAAACTGGAAGGGTGAATGCCTGTATTCTGGGTTTTCTGTCTAGGCAAGCACTTCGTATACATCTCATCAGACGCGAGACCAGTTGTGCTTACCTGGGAATTCTTGGGATGAGTGTTCACTTATAGGCGAGCATGTCTTCGCGATACATTATTTTTGACCTATTTACTTTGATTTGTCACCATCTCAATTGTTTGCCTTAGGTAACAAACAAATGATCACAATTTTCATTCGTTACCATTCTGTATTGATTATCCAAAAACCTTCCACTTGTTTCTTCCTAAGTCTTTCATTTTCTTCTAGAATGTCTATTCCTCTTGGCACTGGTCAAATGCCCGAGCGAACAGCCAAATTTGCCCAGCAAATAGGCGAGGTGATACTGAAGTCTGTGGATCTAGGCATTTCCATGGCTCGTCTCAACAATGAAGTCTCTCGTCTCGACAATGAAGCCACTCAAGAACCATCGAAGGCGGCGGAAGTCAAGCCTGCACCAAAATCAAGGAAGCGTAAGGCTTCAATGAAACCCGCAGCGGTTACACCTAATCAAGCGGGACCTAGCCAGGTAGCGATGCCACCAGCTAGGAAGCCGTACTTGGGAGCTGCCCCATGGTGCAAGCGATGTAACCGTCATCATTTAAACCTCATACCCTGCTCCAAATGTACCTACTGTGGACGGTGGGGACATCTGATTAATACATGCCGCTTTGTTGCCCAACACAAAGCTGCTACAAACCTTGCTGCTAACCAACCACAAGTCAACCCTACTCAAGCTCGTTTCCCGCGTGGTACTTGCTACAACTGTGGCGATACGAGCCATTTCAGGAACAACTGCCCGAAGATAGTCAGTGCAAATCCAAACCTTGGATGAGCATTCGGCTGAACAAAGGATGTTGCTGTCTTATGCCTTTGTTTCTTTTATTTTCGGGTATTGTGAAACAATATGTCTTGTTCATAAATAAAAGTTGTTGTTCACAATTCTGATATACAAGTATAATTACAAGTGTGTATGACTTTTCCTATGATACCTGCATTAAGGAACTATGTTCCTTACAAACTACTCTTGTGATTCTCACTTTCAAGTGATCGCTCATAATTTCCTCGAACATTTTAAGTACTCGTTTCATTCTAAGAAACAAAGTACAGAAAATAAAGTGACATTATGAGTGATCATGCTTCTGCACATCAGTGCCTTTGAATCCTTGGTTAGATAACTAAGGATATTTTCAAATCTCATACCCATTACGTTTTGATTTTTCAACATATACAGTACAAGTATTTAAAAAACAATCTTCATAATCTCAAACATTACGTATAGTTTGAAAACAATTTTTTCTAAATACATTATCTATGTTATTTCAAAAACATTGGCCATGTTATCAAAACCAACCTTCCTAATTTCAAAATATTTCATATAGTCTGAAGACAATATTAACATAATACATTTTTTATCAAGTGCATGATTTCGAAAAGCATCATTCATGTCTTTCAAAAACCTTATACATAATTTCAAAATTCATCTCGCATGATTTTAAAACATTTTTGTAAATATATCTACCTAATACACCTACTTTATGATTTCAAAAAGTATTATATATAAGGTTTCAAAAACGTTAAACACACTTTTCTTAAAAGAACCCCATGCATAGTTTTCAAAAATATTTTCCTCATACATTGACTTAACCTTCAAAATTCTGCTTCATATGTCGCCTTGGCATATCTAGCATCTCAATTTCATAAGCATTTTTACTTCATGTTTTGACATAAGCACGTCTAGTGCAAGGTTTCAAAACATCTTCAACTTCTAAAATCCATATGGGATCTTTTTATCTTCACAATTAGATCCTTGTGGATGATCATCATTCAAATAAGAGTCCTTAATTGGATTCCTTATATACCTAAATTCGAACATTTCGGTTCCTTATAATCGAAATCGAATTTTGTTCTTTTAAAGATCTTTCTATCTTTATAGTTAGATTCTTTATAATGTTTAAAGTACCAAATGAAATCCACGAGATGGATTCCTAGTGTGCTTTAAATACATGTACTCTGTTAGCAGAACAAACTTCTAGTTAAACAATTTTGTGGTTATGTGAGTATGTGTTTATTCATCTCATGTTTTCCTTTATGCATTTTTGTGTTTTATACTCTGGATAATTCGTTATCCAAATCCTCGCAGAATCTTTCATATCTTCATATGAGGGATTCGTATCAGGATAGTCAAAAGGTACTACCTTAAATCCTTAATGGGCTTCTATGTAATAGTTAAGACCCTTGGATTGATGTAGTACTACTCCATGATTCATAAGAGACCCTTTAGTGGTCTAGTCAAAAAGATTGATTCACAATTTGGTTAAAGAATGACATCTAGTGATGTAGCTGAACAGACTCCTTGATAGTCTATTTAAATCATTTATTGATTTAGTCTAAAGGACTCTATGGCGGTCTAGTTACACTCATCACAGGATTGTCCATTTGGTTTTACACTACACATTATAAAATAGACTGTGCGGACTGTACAAGGAACTACGTAATTATGGAGGCCTACATAATTATGGAATTCAATGCACAGAAACCCAGTAAGATTTATTATGTGTAAGAACCGATAGCGACAACAATAACAAAATGATAACGATGTAATGGAGGTACGGTGGACGCACCAATGACGCTTCATATACTTGTATATAAGTATCCCTCTTACATTGAAAGCATAATGTTATTAAGGTTACTAGAAGTTCAGAACCTTAACCAATGTTGTTCGATCTTTTCAACTCCATGTTTTTAAGCTCTCACAAGTTTCCTCTAAATTTCGGGACGAAATTTCCTAAAGTAGGGGAGACTGTAACACCTGTGCCTCCACGGCCATCAAACAAATACCAAACCAATGAAATATTATATTTCGTACTTGGGATTTGTAAAAATATGTGTATCATTTACACATATCAATTCTTGTTCAATTTCAAGCTTTAAATCGCTTTCTGGAGGGTTATACGCGCTCTGATGAGTAGATATAACCAGTTTAATCCAACGAACACTCCGGAATAGTGAAATAGGCTTAACATACCTTAAATAACCTTTACATAACTTAGAAATAAGTTTTGGAAGGTTTGGTGTGGTGAAATCAAAGTTAAATCGCTTACAGGGACTAAAGTTGACAAACTGCGAAAGTATGCCAATTTGAACTGTAACAGACCTTCCGGAACATGACCATAAGTTAAACATACCATAAATATCCTTTACAAAGCTTAGAAATAGGCTTTGAGGGGTTCGGTGTGCTAAAATAAACTTTTGTGTCATTCAGGGACTAAAAGCGTCAAAAAGTGCACAAGTTTGCATTTTCGCGCATAACTTACGTTCTGAATACATCCGGACATCCAAAAATTTATGTGAACATGACTATATTATGTTTTAGTGTTCTCCATAAGAAAAATCCATTCGTCGCGTCATTTGGATCGTTTTTCGCGCTTATGCGTATTCCGTCGTAATTAACCGAACATCGCGACCGTACGGCCAAACGAACCGACATCCGAGATATTTTTGAGCATGTTTTAAGTTCCCTATACTTTAACTTCATTTTATAGCTTTGAAATGGGGTTAACGGGCCTTAAACGTGTCAAAAATGGCCTAAATACAGTTCAGGGACCAAAAGTGTAATTCTGCCAAACTTATACCATACGATGCGTATGGTGTTTATACCATACGATGCGTATGGGGTCTCCAGACCAGGTGCAGAGTTTCTAACAGCCTGTTTGCACATGTTTGATCCTCCACCACATGTTTCCAATTGTCTAGTCATGAGATAAGAATGGAATTTTAGTTACCATAAGGTTCCGACAAGTGTACGGGTTGGATTCATGGCACGTTATCCAAGAAACGATCCCAACGGTGGACCATTTCCTATAAATACCCACCAACATCACACCCAAAAACTCACACCTTTGAATCTGAACTTGCTCTCTAAGTTGTCGTGTTTAACACTTCATACCTGAGAGTGTTCGGGTTCAAACCTTCCATTCTTGGACCCTTCGTAAGTATTCTTTCGTTCTTTTCCTTATTTTTACTGCTTTTCGAGTCAGAAAGTCAAACTTTGTTTGACTTTCAGCGTTGACCAGTAATGGTCAATGCGAAGTTCGTTTGAACTTCGCAACGTGATTGTAATCACGATGGTTATAGTCCCTTGGGACTATGCCTACTGATTACCACGTTGTCTAGGGTCGTAGGGTAAGCGATCTAATAAATCGCTTATACCTCGAACCCGACCCAGTTTGGTCGATCATTAGGATCCGACCAAACACAGTAGGTGACCATAGTAGGTAGGGAATAACCGAGGTTATACCCTATGGTCACATCGTTTAAGTAGTTGTATGATAGGTAGTTTATATGCCTTAGGTAAATTACCAGAATACCCTTTTCATGTATAATTGGTAATTAAGCATATGTAACCTAAACTTTTGTCACGTAACTGATTATGTAACATGTTTAGGCATATAACACTTGTCATAGGGCTAGTTAGGCGGTCCAAACGCGTTTCACGCGCACGACGCGTTAAAGTAGCATAAGCTACCTAAACGGGTCGTAATGGGTCGTAAACACTTAGGTTAAGTTTCATTTAGTATGTAGGCTTTGTTAAACCAAATGACACGAGTCTCTACACTCGTTTGGTTTACAAACCCTAATGCTACCCGATCTTTCGATTTAGGTCCGGTTTATTAATGTAGTTACCTATAGTAGGTGCCGTTTGATTCCGTGATCTCTAGCTTTGCTTGGTGGTTATCTTTAGACAACTGAGCAATCTCAAGTGAGTACATAGACCCCTCTTTTACTGTTTTCCAAACTGTTTTGGGGTGGAACACATGTGCCTACTTGTTACTTTCATGCTTTCCTGTTTTCACATCATATACCGACTATGTTTGTTAGTACATTATAGTACATGATTTCATTACTTTTCTGCTATGTATGTTGACTGATAACATGCTAAGCACATTGATTTACATGACTTTTCTGCTATGTATGTTGACTGATAACATGCTTAGTACATTGTTTTACATGACTTTTCTACTTTGTATGATGACTTTGCATACTTAGTACATTGTTTTATACTGCATCTCTGTTGCATATGTTCCAGTAACATATGGACACATGGTTTCATAAGCTCTACCCTGTATGTTTACTCTAGCATACTAGGTACATTATCTTCATAAAACATGCTTACATTTTGGTATGACATTTGGTTTGTTTAAACTATACTATACATTCATTAACACCGATCATGCCGCTCGGTAGTAGGTAGTGGTACCATAGGACTTGACAAATCCCGTTCCGGACATCCCAGGGAAAGGGGATGAAAGGAATGACCGAATCCGAATACATATTCTCTTGATAACTCACTTTTACATAGTTATCCGTCTGTCTCAAGGCTTGGATGTATGAATTTTCACAATACCGCATAAATGTTCATATTCAGTATAGCATGCATATATCTTACAAAACATAACTTTGATTTAAACCAAGTTTTACTTCAATACTTTGTTTTGTACATTTTTTACTTATGGTTTAAGTAGTCTACATTTTACTTACCATACATATCCTTTTGGTTATACATTACTTGACTACTTTTGGACTATAGACATTTGACATGGATACTTGATATAGACATTTGACATGGATATTTGGCATAGACATTTTGACATGGTTTACATCTTGACATGAACATTTTACATTGTTTGGTTTGGTTTGATTAAGTGATTAAGTAACGATGCGTGTGTAATATGATACAAGCATGGTGGATACGCCGCTGGTACTTCCTATATATAAGTGTTTGTATGGTATTACATGTCGTAACGTTATTTGAATCATTTCAGTTTGAGACATAGAACATTTTATACAAATAACATACTTTTCACAAGACATTGATTTATAAACATCTTATCTTATGCAAACATATTTTACTTGGTTATTCATTTAACCTTACATTTATTTATACTTATCATCTGATCTTATCGATTTTCAAATGATTTACAAAGCAAAGCAAATAACAAGGTTCATGACTAAACATTTTCTCAAACATAAGTCATGAAACCTATTTTCACAAAACCTATGTATCTCACAGGCATTTTTATGCTGACGTACCTATTTTCACATGTGTTTTTCAGGAGCTGTTGCATAAGATGATCAAGATACACATAGGCAGACTTGGGCTTTAGTGACAATAAAAGATGCAAGACTAGTTAATTATGTTGTATTTCTTGTTTGTTAAGACATTGTAACACTTTTAATCAATAAAACGAAACTTCAATTGCCATGGATTTGAAACAATTAATTCTGTTACAACACTCCCCGACATTTCCGCCACGTTTTGTATATTCCACGTGGTCGGGGTGTGACATTCTATATCTTGCTTATTTAGAAATTGATCATCCGGTTGTTGCTCAGATTGATTAACCTCATTAACTGGTTCGTTATTAGCGTTTTCCATTTGATAATATATATAATTTATTAGTATCGATTAAATAGCAATGATACACAAAACAATCATACAAATTTCAAATACACATATATAGCCAAAACTATCGATTTCTCGATTTCCCTTTTTTTTATATTTAATAGTATGCATCAATACACACCATTATCTTACAAAGTTTTATTTTAGGTTATTTCACATGATTATATTATTATTACTATTATACAACCACAGTCTCATAAACCCCTTATCCCTCGTCAGCTGTTATTTTAATAATGGCGCTCCCTCTCATCATACTTCCAGGAGATCTGTTCTCCTACCTCCCTGATCCTATTTCTTGCATCCATTAACTCCTCGCCAAAGTGGCGAAGTTCAGCTAAATTCTCATTGCTCATAGGTGGATTAGGTATAGGTTCTGGGTCGAATTGAGGAAGAAAGGAATAAGGACTGTTAAGCAGGTTTTGGAACTGCCAATCATTAGTCCACCATTCGTCCATGCCTAGTGGTTGTGTGTGGATTATAGGTTCTGGAATTGCTGGTTCCAAGTTTATTGGTTGTGGTGTAAAAACATTTTCATTGACAGGATTAATAGTATCACAGCTTGCCAATATAAAATCTAGCTCTTCTGATAATGTCATTTCCTGGATTTGATTAGAGCTTTCTCTAATTTCTATCTGGGTTTGGTTAGATCCTCCTCCAATCTACATTTCTATTTGCTTAAAATATTCTTCAAACTGTATTCCCATTTGCCTAGATTCTTCCCCGACTTCAATTCCCTTCCCTTTGTCTAAAGGATTTTCTATTTTTGGAATTTTCCTAGTGGCGGGTTTCCTCCTACGCACACACCTCCATCCCACAAATCTCCTACTTTTCTTGGGCTTGGGTTTCTCCGGAGGTGGAGCATTGAATTCAATAGGTTCTTCTATGTCTGGTATATACCGATTGAAATCTCTGGAAACCTCTATTTTTACCGGATAGAGATTTAAGTTCTGAAGGGCGTCAGACAAGTCATTCATGCTGTTATGCAAAATACACATAATTACTAATTTAAAAATTATAACAAAATTTCATAGAAACCTTTAAATATTATTTCAGACTGGGTAAAACAAATGAAAACTAAAACACACGAGGTTTTATTGTAATTTATTTATTTACTAAATAAGGTTTCTGGACTGTAGGTGATAAAGGTGCTAAGACTTGGGTCAAATTATTTAAAGATTTGCATTAACTGCTACAGTAGCTAGCATATAAAGATATGTCCATTTCTCATCTAACTTGTCCTCCCAAGGTGTTTTACTGGTTAATTCCTGGGTTTCCTGTTTAATCTTCTTTTCTCGGAATTTCTTTATTTTCTCCTGACTTTTCTTTAAAATTAAACTTCTTTTATTAGGAGAAAGTGGTTCCTCATATTGTGCCTTTCGCACAAATATTCCTTCTTCAGGAATTACTGAGTGATTTGAGGATTTGGTTTGGGATGAACTTCCCTTCTCGTGGGATGACCTATCTAACTTAAGATAGATGTTTGAAAGCTTTTGCTTACCCATACTGTACACAAATATTCAAATAAGAAAACACATAATCACAAAATGACAAGTAGAAAAATTAAGTATTTTCTAAATACTTAATTGGCTTAAATCAGTGGCTCTGATACCACCTTTTTCTGTCACGGCCCCGACCCGGTTTGACCCGTTTCAGGAGCCGCGGGACAGAAAATCCCGTAGTATTTATTTAACAGCGGAAGTTTTCTTCAGGATCTTTTTAAAACTGCAATTTTCCCGATTATTTTATTTCACAACTCGGGATAAAACCCGGTAATTTACAATCATATGATTTCACGGAGAAATCTTTATTTTACAAAACATGTTTCTTTATTTTTATATTGAGCCACTTCCTTAAGCTTGTAGTGCTATGCGACACTTTTCCTGGATCATAACAGATCACCTGAAACATGTTTAAAAAAGGTTTTGTCAGCGGGAAATACTGAGTGAATCATTCATTTTACTAAAACGACTCATTTGTTATAATTCACAGTATTAAGAGCGATTACAATGTTTCTGATATCAAACCAACTACCCACGGTATTTTGTCACTCGACCCATTGGCCCTCCAGTTGTCCAATGGTGTCTGTGACTATGGTCATATCACCCCTTGGCTGCCCCAATGGTGAAGATTGTCAAGTAATGTATACAAAACCCCACATACCGGCTGTAATTTGGTGATTACAAAGACTTAATCCCTGTAATTATAACATTGAAAATAAACATGCTTTTGAAATCAAATTTGATAAAAAGAGAATGACTCACATTGCAGATTTAATTGAGCAGAGCCTAACCTATTGATTAGCCTTTTAACCTAAAATTAATAATATGCACACAATTCGGTTAGTAACTTAACACAACATTTACCATAACTCACGAGATCAAACCCTCACATCGAATGACAAAGTGCGATACTTAAACATCCATTGAATTAACAACGATTGACAAAGCATAAACCCTAATGTGGGCAGCACTTAAACATCCATTGGATAGTTTAATCGATCGGACATTGAATCGTAGCAGCGATCGAGTTATTACCCTGTTTTGCGGCAGCACTTCGTGAATTGTGTGTGTTGTAGAACTGTTTCTACGATAACTCAGTGTGTATTTCGAATTTTAACGTCGTTTAAGTGCCCAAATTCCAGTCCCAAACCCCACTATTTATAACCAAATTTTGACCCCCCCCCTCGCGTGACGCGAGGGTTCCTACCCTAGGCGTGGCGTGACGTGGCGTGACGTGACGCGAGGGACACCTATTTACCGTAGGGTAGCCACGTTCCCAACTAGGCTTGCTGAGTTGACGAAATCGTAAAATTCGTTTTTGACAGCGAGATTTTAAGATAATCGTCAATAGGGTTTACCCCCCCCCCCCTGAGTTTTAGGGGCCCTGATCCTGATTCTGATTATTCTGATAATTTTAGGGTTTGTGTAGAATCACTTGGGTTTCTCAATTAGGGTTTGCTTATTGGATAATTAAAGTAATAAATAGGACTTTTAAATAAGAGTTGTTACAATTGTGATGCCTCGAACCGTGGTCTTGGTTGCGTTCTCATGCAACGAGGCAAGGTCATCGCTTATGCATCTCGTCAACTCAAGATACATGAGAAAAACTATACTACCCATGACCTTGAACTTAGCGCAGTTGTTTTTGCGATGAAATTTGGCGACACTACCTTTATGGTACTAAGTGTGTGGTTTTCACTGACCACAAGAGCCTTCAACATATCTTCGACCAAAAGGAACTGAACATGCGTCAACGTCGTTGGGTGGAACTGTTAAACGACTACGACTGCGAAATCAAATACCATCCAGGTAAAGCGAATGTAGTAGCTGACGCCCTTAGTCGCAAAACTCATATGAAGGGTATTCGTTGTCTTCAACTCGTGAACGATCTTCCACGCCGCATTCGCGAAGCTCAGTACGCCTCTATTAACGAAGGTAACTTCCATGTTGAGATACGGGGCGCTAGAGAACACGACCTCGTCTCCAAAGCCGATGGTATCCTATACCTTGACAATCGTGCCTGGATCCCTGATCGTGAGGACCTTCGAGACTTCATTATGAACGAGGCACACAAATCCAAGTACTCAATTCATCCTGGTGCTGACAAGATGTACCATAATCTACATACGTCCTATTGGTGGCCCGGTATGAAAAGAGACATTGCCGTTTACGTTTCTAAGTGTCTTACGTGTTCGAAAGTCAAAGCCGAGCATCAACGACCTTCCGGTCTACTCGAACAACCTGAAATCCCCGTTTGGAAATGGGATAGCATTGCGATGGACTTCATCACTAAACTCCCTCGTACGTCTTCTGGTCACGATAGCATTTGGGTGATCATCGATCGTTTGACCAAGTCCGCTCAATTCATCCCTATTCGCGAAGATTTCAAGGTTGAACGACTTGCTCGCATCTATACCGATGAGGTCATACGCCATCATGGTATTCCTCTCGACATCATTTCTGATCGCGATGGTCGATTTACTTCGTGTCTCTGGCAAACCTTTCAGTCCGCTATGGGTACTCATTTAAATCTCAGTACGACTTTTCATCCTCAAACGGATGGACAGACTGAACGTACTATCCAAACCCTAGAGGACATGCTCCGTTCTTGTGTCATCGACTTTGGTGGTAGTTGGGATGTGCATTTACCTTTGGTCGAGTTCTCGTACAACAATAGCTACCACTCCAGTATTCAAATGGCTCCATTCGAGGCATTGTATGGTCGCAGGTGCCGATCTCCTTTAAACTGGCACGAGATTGGTGACAAACATTTTACTGGCCCTGAGATCATACAAGAAGCGATAGATAAGATTCACCAAATCCGTGATAATCTACTCAAGGCTCGAAATCGTCAAAAGGTCTATGCTGATAAGGGACGCAAACCGATGGAATTCAACGTTGGGGACCATGTTCTACTCAAAGTATCTCCTTGGAAAGGAGTGGTTCGTTTTGGTAAAAAGGGAAAACTTGCCCCTCGCTATGTTGGTCCTTTCAAGATACTCGAAAGGATTGGTAAGGTGGCTTATCGACTCGATTTACCTCAAGAACTCAACAACGCGCATCCAACGTTTCATGTCTCGAACCTAAAGAAACGTCTCGCTGATGAAGGACTTCAAATTCCTCTCGAAGATCTCCAAATCAACGAAACTATGCATTTTGTGGAAAAACCCGTCGAAATCATGGATCAAGGAGTCAAGTTATTGAGGCGCAGTAAAATTCCTATCGTCAAGGTTAGATGGGAAGGAAAACGTGGCGCCGAATTCACTTGGGAACTCAAGAGTGACTTGAAGACGAAGTATCCACATCTTTTCCCTGCTTCTTCCTAAATTTCGGGACGAAATTCCCTAAAGGAGGGGAGACTGTAACGCTCCGCATTTTTCTCACTTTCTTATTTTAGCAAGTCGTGTTGTCCCTTTTATATTTAGACACTTGTACTCTCTTTGTAACCTGCATTCGTTTCATTTGTAATTTGAGACCATTGATCATAATGAAAACGAAGCTATTTTATTCATGTTTGCGTTAGACTTATGTGCAATTTTCACGTTTGAACGATATATTATCCTAGACTCTCGATTCGTTAAACTAGTTGAAACTCGTAAAATAGTGAAACTCGAAAGTTTCGTGAAATGAATAATTGTTTAAATATTTTTATTCGTTATAAATATGGTAATTATTCAAATTATTTCAATTAATTAAATTAATTAATTTTGTAATTTAAAAGGTTTATTTTTATAATAATCTAGTTAGTTTCGTTAGATTTTAAAGGTTAGTAAATTAACCTAGTTAGTTTAACTATAAAAGTTAGTTCTTTTCTTTTTTAAACAACATGACTTGAGTTCCTTAAAGTTAAGGGTCATGTTGAGTAAATAACTCAAACTTTAAGTTACAGGGTCTGTTGTTGTAACTTGCTGAAAGTATATGGTTGTAAAACAAAAAGGAAATTAAATCACAAAAAAGGGGTATAGCCGGGACTCGAACTCGGGTCACCGCCTCACACACACGCGCTTAACCAGCTGGACTGCGGCCTTTTTATTGAACAATCCCGGTGTGTATTTTATTTAACCACTCATTCAAACAACCTGATTCAGAGCAAACAGACATAAACAGACGCGATTTTAGGCGGGAATTGTGATCTTTTTGTGTTTTAAACATGTTTTAACATTAATTACACAACTACAACTTAACCCTAATCTCTTCCCTATATAAACCCAAGTGCCTCCAAGCCATTTTCACTTTACAAACACTCTCATAACACTCTCAAATCAATCACAAAGCTGCTGCAAACAGAAGTTCGAGCAGATTCAGCACCCTCCACAAAAGAGGACAAGGTGCTCCAATCTAAACAACTAACACTCACGGAACATCAAGTAGGAAAGCTTGCAAAAACCGTGAGTATACTCGATCCCTTTTCCCCTTTTACACTTTGGGATGCAACATGTATAATTATGCAAACAACTTTTAAACTAAACATACTCAATCCTTGATCAAGCATGAAACTAATGTGACTTACTTGTTATCCTCGTATGCTATGTGAACGATTTGGAACGTTATATGCTCATTAACTTTGCTCGCCCACCTTAACAATTATAGCGCTATAGGATTAACGCCCCGCCCGCTATTCTATTGGGTATTGTTAAGTTAAATATTACCACCCCGCTAAACTATTGGGATTAGGCTATTTTATGCGTTGTATTCTAGGGTTTGATCATATTGTACGCCAAAATTGCATACTAGTAATCACATATTATGAATCATGTTAGATTTGAGTTTTTATTCTATTATGCTATGTAAACAAACTTGTATACTCGCCTTTGCCTTTGCATTGAAACTCTATTTTAATACATGTTGCAGGTTAAATTGTTGAAGTATGTTGAAAGATGAAACAAGTATAGGGTGGACTAGATACACACCTACAAATCGTTTATCTTTTAATGTTATGTTATTTGTTGAAACAATGTTGTATTTCGTTTTGATTATTGTATGACAATTTAGCACCTGCAATGAAATTTTAATTTAATTAAATATTGTCACATAGTGTTATGAAGTCTCTAGCAATCTATACACACTTCGTCTCATCCCGATGTTTCCGCCATCGGTTGGGGTGTGACATGTGAAGCAACCGCCTGAAGAATAACAGTGGGTCCTTTTTGGTCACCCCGTGTGTGTTGGCCTCGCCATGCGGTCGGGCAGTTATCCCAACGCCAATGCATGCAATCTATGCTCCCGATCATACCAGGCAAACCATGCTCCGCCGAATGTACCTCGTAGATCTTTTGAAGGTCGTCCCATGTGGGCGTTCTAAGATAACGCGCACCATACACATCAATAATACCTTTATAAAAAAACATACACAAACATAAGCTTCAAAAAAAATTGTAAACATTACAGTAAAGTATAGGAACTGTACCGCGACAAAAATGCTCCAAGGTGTCTCGCGTTGTTTTCTCGCCCATTTTTAGATACTCGTCGTTGATGTCGGTTGTGTTTCCATAAGCAAGGATTCGTAACGCCAACGTACACTTTTGGATACCGGTAAATCCAAGTGCCCTTCTCGCATCTGCTTTTTGTTTAAAATAATCGTAGTTGGCTTCCAAGTCGTCGACTATGCGTAGAAACAACCGCTTACTCATTCGGAAACGACGCCTAAACATTTGGTTCGAAAATGTCGGTGCCTCATCAAAATAATCTTTCATCAAACGATCGTGTGCCGCGCGTCGGTGTCATTCAATATAACCTCTTTTATTTTTTCTGGTTTGGGGCGACGACAATGCTTCACATATCTCACCGCTAGTTGACAAGCACTCGTAACCGCCTCTTGCTCGACCTCCTCATCGGTGGAATCATCGCTATCCGCAAAAAACTCTTTGTAGTAAAAATTTACCACGGATGAAGATCTAGGGGAATCCATCAAGTTTTTTTATAAAATGGTAGTGTTTTTGAGAGAGTTTTGGTTAATTTTGAATGAGTTTATATATATATATATATAGGTAAAAGGTTAAAAAAAAAAGAAAAAAAAATAGCCGTTAAAGAACTAGCCGTTGCTAGTTCATGATTGGCCGGTCAAATTGTTCAAAGCGTTTTTTAAACCACGCTGAATCAATTTTTTTTCAAAAAAAAAAAAACGCTAAAAAACGCCCCATGTAATGGGTTTCGGGCGTTTTTGGGCGTTATTTTTGATTTTTTTTTTTAAAAACGCCCCACTACGAGGGGTCTAATAATAAAAACAATTCCTTATAACTATTATCTAATAATAGTCATTCCTCGTTTCTGCCGAATAACAGTTATTCTTCGATAATATTAAACCACTAGTCAAAATGCTTTGACTTTATCTTATTCTCAATAAATTAACATTTTAATTAATTATCTAATAATAAATTATTACTCGTTTAACTCTTTAAACGACACCAATTATTTCCACTAAATTAATTGTTTCGCAAACAATTAACATCTCTAGTATTTCATCAAATACTCGTTCCCACAATCAATATCTGTTTTTGTGATTTAAATGTTTAACAATGAAATATCATTCTTTGTCCGTTATCCAAAGTGTAACTCTTTAAATCATACCTTATTAACAACGTTAAATAATCGATAATCAGACACTTAAATCCAACACTAACATCATTCGGACCGAACACGACATGTTACAAATATGAAATTTTGCTAAACTAACAATTTATTTTGTTAGACCATAGGCGTTCATAGCTATGGACAATTATTATAAGTTGTAATAACACACCATGAGGTCCATGAACATTATGTTGATATATATATATATATATATATAGGGCAAGGCTAGGTAGAAAACCATATCTATATGAAAAACCTTAGAAAACCCAACCTCCCGACATTTTTTTTTTGAAAAAATTAACACATGTAATATACATGTTTTTAAGAGTTTTGGGCCAAAAAAATCAAAAAAGCGCCGAAGGGATCTTTTAAAAAAAAAAAAAATTCAGCAATTTCTGTCATTTTTGGCTAACACATGTTAGGCGACCGGACATGGCTGAAATTTGTTTATTTTTTTTAAAAAAATCCCTTCGGCGCTTTTTTGTTTTTTTTGGCCCAAGACACTCTAAAACATGTATATTACATGTGTTATTTTTTTCAAAAAAAAAATGTCGGGAGGTGGGGTAAAAAGGCCGGGAGATTTGGGTTTCCAGAGTTTTCTACCTAAATGTGGGTTTTCTGTCTAGCATTGTCCTATATATATATATATATATATAGAGAGAGAGAGAGAGAGAGAGAGAGGATAAGGATCATATGAGAAGTAGTAGGCTAATTGATAAAATTGAGAAGCATTCTGGACCACACATTTTCCCCAAGCAAAAAAATTACAAAAAAAGGTAAAAAAAAAATGCAATTTTTTTTTCCGGAAAAATCAGAGCTTTTTCTTTAAGGTTTTTTTAAGGGATTTATACACATGTGTATATTGTTAATCTTTTAAGTATATATATGTGTATATTGTCAAATATACATATATGTATATACATGCTTAAAATTGAAAAATAAGTGTTATAAATCTTTGATGGAGGTGAATGATTTAGTTTTAGCTTTAAGATTTAGCATTAGTATTTATGGTTTAGCATTAGGGTTTAGCTTTAAGGTTTAACATTAGTATTTAGGGTTTAGCATTAGTATTTAGGGTTTAACATTAGGGTTTTGCATTATAGTTTAGCTTTTGGGTTTAACATTGGGGTTTAGCAATAGGGTTTAGCTTTAGCTTTAGGGTTTAGCTTTAGTGTTTAGCTTTAGGGTTTAGCATTAGGATTTAGGGTTTATAACACTTATTTTTCAATTTTAAACATGTATATACATATATGTATAATTGACAATATACACACACACACATATATATATATATATATATATATATATAGTTACAAGATTAACAATATACACATGTATATAAATCCCTAAGTTAAAAGATTAACAATATACACATGTGTATATCCCTAAAAAACCTTAAAGAAAAAGCTTCGAGTTTTCAAAAGAAAAAAAAATTGCATTTTTTTTACATTTTTTTTTTTTTTGCATTTTTTTGCTTAGTGAAATGTGTGGTCCAGAATGTTTCTCAAGTTTCTAAAGTTTCTCAAATAGGGTGGACTTCTCTTAGTATCCTTACCCTATATATATATGGATTTGAATTAAGGGAAAACTCTTACGAGTTGTAAGAACTTAAAGAACTTGGTGCGAGTTTTGCCCCATTTTTCACACCCCTAGATTAAAATCTTACAAAGATGGCTGTAAAAAAAATCGAAGTGGTGTTTTCGACCCCTTACAGCTGCTGTAAAAAGATGATGATAGTAGGTTTTTACAACATTTACGACTAGTTTTTATTTTATTTTAGGAACAGTTGATTTTTTAGGATTTTTGGTAAAGTTTATTTTGGAAAAACGTTTCGTAATGCCAATTGATCTAAGTTCTCACAACGAGTTTTCATTTTAACATAACCTTACATCTATGATTTTATATTTTTTTTTGAAAAGAATGTAAAAAAGAAAAAAAAATAGATCATGTTTTAAACTAAAGGGACTAATTATGTTAATTTAAAAAGTTGAAGGTAATAATAACTATTTAAAATATGAAAGGCTATTTGTGTAAATTTCAAAAAAAATTGTAACATCTTCATTCTATTCTATTCTGTCACACCCCTATTTTCCACGTGTCACCGGTGGGCCCGGTGGGGAGTATCGTGACGTAGTTGATATTATCATAGTCAAACAACACAATATATATATGCACAGCGGAAGTAAAAGATAAATATATTACAATCCGAATATAACGTAATATCCAGTATTACAACGGAAAGTAAAGGATCCACAGGCGGATCTTAAAATATAAATATTGTTCAACAGACTTTAGACGCCTAGAACTTGCAAGGTTCCTTATTAACGTCCTGAGCAGCTTCCAGCCTATTACGTACTTGTACATGTCACTTAGACTTTTGAAAATACGTCAGTTTTCACTGGTAAATACACTCAACCGACTCATTTGAAAAGAGTTTGTAAAATTGATTTGAATGCACGTGGCACGAAAATATTTCGACACTTTGATTAAAATGCACAGAGGCTAAATTTAATCTTTTATACTTGGGACAAATTATATTTCATGTTATCAGTTTTACATAACTTGCTCAACATACGGGGCCCGGATCTATGCCGGTTCATGATTAATCAACACACCACTATTCCCTTATTGGGAATCCCTTATTGGGTATAATTAATTAATAAGCATATAGCATCTGTCAGGTGTATGCCTACACCCCGTGCTTAGGTCGTGGCCATTGCATTTAAAGAGTCAAGGATATCCAGGACACGGTCGCATTAATCCCCAATGTTTCAGTCAAGCAATACGAATTAAAACAGGTTATTTGGATTTCCCGACTTATTGGTCTTTGAATCCCATACCTGACCATGCGGTATTTATATTACCGTATCCCAAGCCCGTAATAGGGAAAATAAGTTAAGAGTATTTACCTGAGCTAGCTCCTGTCTTAAATAGCAAGGATTATAATAACTCAGCCGTATTCACTTAAGTAAGCGTAGGTACAATTTACCGGAAGGCTCTAGTCTGGAATGATGGTATAAATAACCAGTTAGAATGCTACCGGTCTTTAATTAAGCCTAAGCTTAGACCGGTTAGTCTTAAGGAAATATACGGTTCAAACGCATGATTAAGCGAAGACCGGAATAGAATGTGTTCTAGACCCGACAAGTTTGAAGACTTGTATTATATGGGTAATCTAAACACCTTCTGGATTTTGAGATAAAACCGATAAGGTTTGACCCGTTTCGGCTAATTTATGTAAATTGTTACATAAACTGAACCGTACGCGTAATAAGCGTGACGGGTATTCAGGAGAGCCATATACAAGTTTCCTAAGTTAATTATGCCTCAAATATGTTTGTGACATTAGTAAGATGTCTTTCATTATGCCCGCAATGTATTTAAACACAAACTAGGCCCCGTAGGGGTAGTTTGGTCATTTACACGGTTATAAAAGAGTTTAAGTATTATCCTGAGTTACAGGTCTGATGTAATTAGCAAATATACTCAATTTTCTAAGTTATATCTGTAGGATAAATTATATATGTGAAATTTATCAATTATAACCAAACTATGCACCGTAGGGGCATTTTGGTAATTTCACATAAGCCGTAAAGCTCAAAACTGAAGTCTGAGTTAAAAGACTTTTGCTTATTGTTAAAATATTATAATTTGCCTAAAATATCAGTAGGTATCAACCCGGATATGTTTAAAATAGTTTTAATACATACTATGCGTTAAAAAACGCTTAATAAGGCGATTAAGAGCCGTTTCCGGGTTCTACACATAAAGCTGATATTTTTATTATTCCAGAAGGCTTAAAATAATTTATTTATCATTTAAGATCAGTAGCAAAAGGTTTGGAGTCGTTTAGATAGGTAAAACTCATTTTATAGCCCGTAAGGGCAAAACCGACAATTACCGGATTAAGCCTACGACTATGAGTTATGCTCAGCCTAAAATTAATTAAAAATCCCAAAATAATATATTACATCAGTGGGTAAAGAGTTTGATATCAAAAAGTATGTTTAAATAGGCTATACGCTAATTACGCCGTTTAATTAACATAAAGCCTTCGTTTTACGCTAATGAGCATAACTCTCATTCTATACCTCAAACTGATGTCAAACTTTGCATACAAGTTTATAATTTAGTAATTAAGGTTTCTAATCTTTTACATTTCCAAAAATCACGTTTTAAGGTGACAAGGGCATAATGGTCAACATATGAGCAATTAACGGAATCATGCGTATTAATCGGATAACTAATGAACCGAGGTGTATAATCACAGAGGGTTATACTAGCATGTAACCTGGTCCAAATGAAGCTCTAAGGTATTTCTAAATCATACCAAAACAGGTCAGAACTGAAGTCAAAGCAAAAGTCAAAGCTTTGCGACTTTCGGTTCCGAACCGGGTCTAAACAGGAAATTGTCGGGTCGAACATGTTTAGACATGTTCTTACACTAATTACTAAGTTATAATAATGATCAAACAGGTTGCACGCCTTCTAGATTGCTAATTATGCGTTTTATGCTTCTGTTGACTTTTTCGGATTAAGTTTGACCCGACAAACGATCTAGTTAGAGTGGGAATCAGGGGGAACCCTTTTAAGGGTTAAATGCCCACATAATTACCAACTTATAACTACTTTTACATCGACTAATCGCTGGACCGATAGTGATTAATCGTTAAGTCAAACCGTAATTACGACGGTTTGACTTTTAAGCTATAAACTAAGTAAAACACGATTAGGGAAGGTTAAGGAACTTACCAAGGTCCTAATGCACGACTAGGGGTGACTTGGGAAGGCACTTGAGTTCCAGAGATGCTCCACAATGCAGATGGGATGGTGATGATCAAAGTTGCAACATAAGGTCCTTTATATAGTGATCAAATCACCATAAGATGTTGACACATGGTTCTACTAGTGACCACAACTGATCAACACATGTCCCAAGTGTTCTAGGAGGCACTTAGGGGTCGCACATGAAGTGAAACATCCGATTTGGGTCGAGTTTTCGCATATACAGGCTGCTGACTGATGATTCTGCATCTGGGCGGTTAACGCGGCCCGCGTAAGGTTTACCCAGCCTTTACGCGGCCCGCATGGGCCTTAAAATCAGATTTTCCTTTTTCTTGTTTTTGCAACTTGTCCCTTGGCTTCACGAAAGGTCAACTAAGCTTATATATTGTAATTTGACCCCTTAGTATTTACCTACAAGGGCTTTAAGACTTGTACCCACTTTGCCAAGTCCCTGGACACTTCCGGTTAACCCGAAAAGCCACAACTTTCAACGTTGACGCTTTTAACCCCTCGCATACGAATTTGATCATAACTTTCTCATACGATAACGAAACTTTATGAAATTTATATCGTGCATTCTAGTTAGCATATTAACAGTTACAAAGCTTTGGGTTTGTCAAAAGGTCACTCAGAGGTATAACTTAAACATGTTGACACATTTAACCCCTATAGTTTGTAATTTCTCACTTTTAGCTTCAGATGATCCATGATTTATTCGTTTGATGCTATAAACATCATGTAGGGTTAATGTACAATATATTTATTCATCGTTGACATTCAGAACTCGTATTTTCACATACTTTCCATGTTTGTCAACTTTAGTCCTTCTAGAGTATTATTTCACACGTTCAAACTTATGACACGTGTCAATACATTATAGGACGCGAATTTTCGAGGTGTTACATCCTCACCCCCTTAAAAGAAATCTCGACCTCGAGATTTGTTAAAGTAAAGGAAGTATTTTCTACCTTATATTGGGTTTAATCTTCCCCAGTACCTTTGAGCCTTTAAGGCACTACAATTGACCTTTTTAATAGGCACATGTATCTTTTTGGAGCTTCTAAGCCTGTCGATCCTTAATCGACACAGGTTGCTCATACTATAATAGTTATGCATATCATTATGTGATAGCGCTTTTCGACTTATTGGTGACACGTCGCTAAATCATTAGTGTGGGTCATATTGCGCGTTCCACCAAGCCCCTTAATTAGGTCTTAGCTCGTAAGCTATATAGTCTTGATACATTCGAATCCTTCGAATGATTCTATATACTCGGAGTTTAACTAGCCTGATAATTTAACAAATTTAGCACACCTTTCCTGGGTGATATCTATTGTTGAACCTTATTCCTTAACAAGAATTTTGGAGGTTTCCTAACTTTATTAGTCCTTGCTTTTCTGCCTAAATAATGGCAACTTATAGATAATTAGGGGTTTGTATGAATCTTATTCGTTGTTTCTAATACAACTTTCAGATCCTGATAATTGGACTTACCAATTCTCTATTTAACAATAGATGTTTAACATTCCACCCATACAAGGTCTCCAAAGGAGTAGCCTTGATGCTTACATAATAATTGCTATAGAAAAACTTATTTTATGGTGAGATGGTTAATCCAACCACGGCTTAGCTAATCTCAAAGAATAGCTAAACCTTACAGCTAGTCGAACTAATCAACGGTCCTGGGCAGGTAATAGCGATTCTTAATTGTTGCCTATATAGGGTTGCGGTAATCAATGCATAAGCAAGATGATCTGTCTTTCTTTATATAAATCGGAGTTCTTAGGACTTCGAATTTTGGCTTTATGAAATCTTCTCTAAAAGTTTATCGATTTGGCTCTTAGTTCTTCCTATTCCGTTGATACTAACAGATATAAGTCTTTTACAATAATTGTAGCCCTAAGCGGGACGTTCGTTCTAACATCCACTTTCCTCTCCGAAGGTAAACATGGTAATTCTTATAAAGGAGATAATCATGACACTCACAGAGATGTTAGAGATGTCTGTATATTCAGGCTTTGGTTCATCTATCGATGTCGGTGTCAGATACATGACACATTCTCTTTACAAATGTAAGGATGCCCTAAGTAGAGATACTTATAAGGACATTTTATATTGGATATCTTCTTTGAATACTACTAGTCGACTTTAGTACTATATGACCATTGGGATATCTCAGGGGTTCCATGCATTAAACCTCCATACTGATCAGGCATGGAAGCAATCTATGGGACACACTAAGATACGCCAATCCTCATATGGCACTTTTATCAAACATAATTTGGCATTCGTAGAAGATAGAAAACAAAGAGAAAAATAAATTAAAATAATATGTATTGTCGTACTCTTTTCGGGGAAGAGTACTCCAGATTCTTATGCAAGGATTATCTCCGAGGATGGGAGAGAGGGTCATTAAAGATCCCCTTGGTAATTTATACCTTATTTTTAATATCTGAAGTTCTTATGAATGTAATCAAAAGTTTGCTAAGCTTATGGTTTACTAAAGGTTTATTGTCCCTTGCATTAACGTAAAATACTGAGCAGATACAATCAATGCTAAATGGTATGGGACATACCTGATGCTATTATTGATATGTACTGTCTCTGTCCTTCAATCGGTAGTTCAGGCGTTTCCTTCCTTATCCTTTCCAGACTTAGCTGCTCCTTTCTTGGCGGCCTCAGGGCAATTAGTACTGATGTGACCCTTTTCGCCACAGCTGAAACAGCTTGCATTCTTTATGTCCCTACATTCGTGGGACTGGTGTCCAGTTCTTTTGCAGATGCCACATTGCTTTATCTTTTGGTTTGATCGACACTGTCCCCAGTGTCTTCTTTTGCAGGTTTTGCATGTAGGCTTCTTGTCGGAATCCTGTTGGTTATTGTTGAACTCGGATTTGTTCTTCTTAGGATTCTGGGAGTTATCCTCCTCCCTTTTGCGCTTCCCATCTTCAGAGGTCTTGGCAGCCTTGTTTCTAACCACATCGAGTGTGAGAGATAGCGACAGATCTGCCGCTGACCTGAATGTAGTAGGTCTCGATGCTTTCACACTTGCCTTTATTTCTGGGGCTAGACCCCCAATAAAGCGAGTTATTCGCTTTGGTTCTGGTGTGATCAAATAAGGAACCAATCGAGACTTGGTATTGAAACTTGTAAGGTATGCTTGACAATCTAAGTTCTCCATGACTAATGCCAAGAATTCAGTCTCGATCTTCTCAACTTCATGTTGAGGACAGTAATTTTCTTTGATAAGAGCAACAAACTGATCCCAAGTCATGCTGTACAAAGGGATATTCCCGTTGGCTTGAATGAGAGACTTCCACCATGCTAGTGCCTCTCCCTTAAACGATTGGGATACATACTTTACTACATCCCTCTCAGCGCAACCGCTGATGTCAACCACCGTGTCCATTTCATCCAACCAGGTCATACAATCTATTGCTCCTTTCTCCCCAGTGAAGTCCCGGGGTTTGCAGGAAACAAAGTATTTATAGGTACAGGACTTGGTATGCGGTTCATTATCGAACACTATCTTCTTGGATGGAACACTGTGTTGACCAGATGAATGTCGATCATCATCTTTCTTTAACTCATCTTTCTTTGGAGGTGGCTTGCTATGAGCCTCTGTGTAACACCTCGAAAATTCACGTCCTATAATGTGTAGACACGTGCCAAATGTTTAAACGTGTGAAAGAAATATTATAGAAGGACTAAAGTTGACAATCATGGAAAGTATGTGGATATACGTATTCTAAATGTCAACAGTGAATAAGTATATTGTATATTAACCCTACAAGATGCTCATACCTTCAAACGAATAAATCATGGATCATACGGAGCTAAAAGTGAGAGATTACAAACTACAGGGACTAAATGTGTCAACATGTTTAAGTTATACCTCTGAGTGACCTTTTGACAAACCCGAAGCTTTGTAACGGTTAATTATGCTCACTAGAATGCACGATTAAAATTTCATAAAGTTTCGTTATCGTATGAGAAAATTATGATCAAATGTAAACGTTGAAAGTTAGGACTCTTCGGGTAACAATTAAGTTAACCGGGGACTTAACAAAGTGGGTATATGTTTTAAAGCCCTTATAGATCAATTGTGAGGGTTCATAATGCAATAAACAAGTGCCTAATCGAGTCTTGAAGGGGCAAGGATCAAATCGCAAAAATCTAAAATATGGATTTGGTGCAGAAGGGGACTAGCGCGACGCGAGGGGGGCCTAGCGTCACGCTAGGGGTGCCCAGCTCCGAATTAAATGGGTTGTTGCCTGCTGAGTGCAATCTGCTCAATTCTAACTCGTTTCTCCACATCTCTTGACCCCTAAAACACCCCCTAAGCATCTAGGACACATGTGGGAATGTTGTGGTGTGTGCTAGACCTTGTTGTCAACACCTTGTGGTGATTAAATTCACTATAAAAGGCCACAAGTGTTCAACACTTTCTTCACACCTTCATCTGCATTTGTGGATCACTTCTGGAGCTCAAACTTCCTCTCAAGTGTTCTCTAATCAAGCTTAGGACCTTTGTAAGTTGCCTAACCTTCTCTAATTAATTTTAGCTTAGTTAATTAGCTAAAAGTCAAACCGTCGTAAATACGGTTTGACTTCGAGATTAGTCAACAATGGCTCAGTCATATCTCAAATCAAAAGTAGTTATAAGTTGGTATTTATGTGGGTAATAAAACCTCAAAAGGGTTCCCCCTGATTACCACTCTAACCAGGTCAAAAGTCGGGTCAAACGTGTACTTAAAAAGTCAACAGAAAGTTTAAAATGCCATTTATGCATAATTAACATTATAGATCATATACAACCTGTTTGATCATTGTTATAACTTAGTAATAAGTGTAAGAACATGTCTAAACATGTTCAACCCGACAAATTCCTGTAAATACCCGGTTCGGAACCGAAAGTCACATAGTTTGACTTTCACTTTGACTTTCAGTTCAGACCCGTTTAGGCATGTTTTAGAAATTCCTTAGAGCTTTAATTGGACTAGGTTACATGTTAGAATAACTCTCTGTGATGTTACACCTTTGTTCACTAGTTATCCAATTAATATGCATGTTTCCGTTAATTGCTCATATGTTGACCGTTATGCCCTTATTACTTTAAAACGTGATTTTTGGAAATGTAAAAGAGTAGAAACTTTAATTACTGATATATAAACTTGTATGCAAAGTTTGACATCAGTTTGAATTATAGATTAAGAGTTATGCTCATTATCGCAAAATGAATGCTTTATGTTAATAAAACGGCGTAATTAGCGTATAGCCTAGTTAAGCCTACTTTTTGGTATCAAACTTAATACCCACTAATGTAATATATTATTTTGGGATTTTTAAAGATTTTTAATAAATTTTAGGCTGAGCATAACTAGTAGTCGTAGGCTTAATCCGGTAATTGTCGGTTTTGCCCTTACGGGCCATAAAATGAGTTTTACATATCTAAACGACTCCAAACCTTTTGCTACTGATCACTTATGATAAATAAATTATTTTTAGCCTTCTGGAAATATAAAAATATCAGATTTAAGTATCGAACTCGGAAATGGCCTTTAATCGCCAGATTAAGCGTTTTTAGCGCAAAGTATGTATTAAAATTATATTGGACATACCCGGGTTGATACCTACTGATATAAGAGGAAAATTATAATATTTTAACAGTAAGCAAAGGTTGATAAACTCAGACTTCAGTTTTGAGCTTTTCGGCTTATGTGAAATTACCAAAATACCCCTACGGGGCATAGTTTGGTTAAAAATGATAAATTTCACATATATGCTTTATCTTACTGTTATAACTCATTAACTTGAGTATGTTTACTGATTACATCAGACCTGTAACTCAGTTAAACACTTAAACTCTTTTATAAACTATTAAATGACCAAACTACCCCTACGGGGCCTAGTTTGTGTTTAAACACGTTTCGGGCATAATGAAAGACATCTTACTGATGTCGCAACATATTTGAGGCATAATTAACTTAGGAAACCTGTATATAGCTCTCATGAATACCCGTCACGCTTATTACACGTACGGTGCGGTTTATGTAACAAGTTTACATAAATTAGCCGAAACGGGTCAAACTTTAACGGTTTTATCTCAAAATCCAGAATGTGAATAATAAACCCATATTAAACAAGCCTTCAAACTTGTCGGGTCTAAATCACATTCTATCCGGTCTTCGCTTAATCGTGCGTACGAACCGTATCTTTGAAACTAGCCGGTCTAAGCTTAAGCTTAATTAAAGACCCATTAGGATTCTAAGAGGTTATTATAAAACCTTCGTTCCAAATTAGGAGGACCAGTAAAAGCTACGTGCATTTTGCTTATTGTGAATTATACATTGCTCAGGTAAATACTTTTAACTTATTTTCCCTATACGGGCTTAGGTTACGGTATATAGCATACCGCTTGATCGGGCATCAAATCTCCACCATTAAGTGGGTAGTTGAATAATTTGATCGGCTCGTTTAAACAGTCTTGTTACTTAAAGCCTTTGGGGGGTTAATGACCATGTCCCGGATATCCTTGGCATCATCTTACGAGATGGCCACGACCTAAGCACGGGGTGTAGGCGTACACCTGTCAGTGTATAACTCTATGATGTGGTGTGTCTATTGATCTTTAACCCGGACAAGATCCGGGCGACTGAACGCACAAGTAACATGTAATTCATTCACAAGATTATCATATTAAATAATTCTCCCAAGTTAAATAAAATGTTTATGCCATGTGCATCCAAACCAATTTTCAATCATTTTCCAAAATGAGTCAGTTGATTGTATTTACCAGTGTAAACTGACGTATTTTCCCAAAAAGATTAAATGCAGGTACTATGCGTAATTGGCTGGGATTTCTCCTTAGCATCATTAGAAGTCTCGCAAGCTTAAGATGCCTGAAGTCTGTTGAACTATTGTCTCATATTTTATTTCGATCCGTTCTGTGGATAAACAATCGAACGTTGTGATACTTGATATTACAATAATTAAATTCGGTTGTATTATATCTTTTAAATTTGCTTCCGCTGTGCATATTAAATATTGTGTTGTTTGACTATTATGTTGCCAACCACGTCACGATACTCCCCCACCGGGCCCACCGGTGACACGTGGAAATCGGGGTGTGACACTCTGAATGAGTTTTAGGGACAGACTTAGAGTGGGGTACAGATGAGGCTTTACTATTAGTCTCACTATACTCCCTGAATTGCTCCTCCACAGCTTTGGATACAGCTGAATCAATCAATGTACGAAGCTCTCCTCTGGTTATATTAATCCTATCATCATTGCGGTTTTCCAGAGGGTGACTGTTCAATTCTTCCGACCTAGCCATGTAGTTTTAATTGCTACACAAGAAAATAAGGCAAGGTTTATACGGAAGCTTATATAGTTTTATCGTTTTAACGATTTATTAACCATGTTTTTAATACACATATTAGTTAATTTGATAAATATATAATTATTCAGGATCTTTATCATAATCCCAAATTATAAGTTAATGATAGCACAGAAGGCCTAATCACGTAGACAAGTTTAATTTATAAGCCTTGATTTTACAGAATCGAGGCATTAAGGTTTGAATCAAAGTTCATTACCTTTTCTCGGACAGGGAGTCATTGCTACTACTGTCGTTGTCATAATTGACGATACAATATGGCCCGTAGGCAAATCAATTGACATTACAAAACGATGTTTTTAAGAAAATAATAATCATCACACTGATGATAGTAGTCATGATAGTATTGATCATATTGACCATGAGGCTTGGGCATAGCCCACCACCTTAGACAGGAACCATAATGGTTACAACTGTCATTGTCGTATTGACAATATTAATAAGTATAGCCCGTAGGCACTTCGTCACTAAGGATGTTGATAATATGATCATCATATTGATGATATTAGTCATGATCACATTGATCATATAGACTAATAGGCTTGAGCATGGCTCACTACCTTAGACAAGGAATCATAAAGATCACAATGTCAGTGTCTCAGATGGACAATACGTTATAGCCCGTAGGCACTTCCCTTCTAAGGGATGGTTATAAAATGATCATCTTATAGGATGATATAAGCCATGATTTCTAAATCATAAGGCAAATTAGGAAATTTAAAAATTTCCAGTATAGGGATGACTATTGTGATTTTCTCGAATCACATTTACCAAGAGTGCTAACACGTTCTTAGGTGTTAACAAGGATTTGAATCTTTTGAATAGGTCCTACCATCTTGGCCTCATCATATTGGCTAGGTTTACCTTTAAGATTCCTTTTTAATAATTAACGCAGAACAATCCAAATTCAGGATGTTAATAAGGATCTGAACCTAAATTGAGGAACTGCCATCTTGGCCGCGTCTTAATAATGACACCAGGCTAGGTCTTGTCCCTTTTTAGATTTTGCCATTTTATTATAATGGTAGATCTTATATTATAGGAATGTTATAATCGTTCCTTTAAAATTTAAACAAGTATATGGTTGCCCTAATCGGGACTTGAAAGGAAAAATGTGTCCTCGGAGGGACTGAAAGATAAATATGTCCTTAGAAGGACTATTAAGGAAACGATCTTCAGCAAAGAGGAGTTTCTTCTTTATTTTATTTCTGAATGCTTTCTCCTTGGTTGCACGTTTCACCCTGGCCGCGGTACGAAGCTCAGTATTTCCAGGCTCCTGATGTGGAGAATTCCTATTACAGCTTCTTCGCTTAGCGACGTATTCAAAAATTTGGAAGCAAAGATTTCCAGATTAGGATTTAGAATAATCCTATGTTAAGTCTAGACTCAGAAGGTCAAGGAATGTGCTAATGTGTCATTGAGATTAAACACAAAAAGCTAGTGTTTAATTCACTCAATGTTGGCTCTGATACCAACCTGTCACACCCCTATTTTCCACGTGTCACCGGTGGGCCCGGTGGGGAGTATCGTGACGTAGTTGATATTATCATAGTCAAACAACACAATATATATATGCACAGCGGAAGTAAAAGATAAATATATTACAATCTGAATATAACGTAATATCCAGTATTACAACGGAAAGTAAAGGATCCACAGGCGGATCTTAAAATATAAATATTGTTCAACAGACTTTAGACGCCTAGAACTTGCAAGGTTCCTTATTAACGTCCTGAGCAGCTTCCAGCCTATTACGTACTTGTACCTGTCACTTAGAATTTTGAAAATACGTCAGTTTTCACTGGTAAATACACTCAACCGACTCATTTGAAAAGAGTTTGTAAAATTGATTTGAATGCACGTGGCATGAAAATATTTTGACACTTTGATTAAAATGCACAGAGGCTAAATTTAATCTTTTATACTTGGGACAAATTATATTTCATGTTATCGGTTTCACATAACTTGCTCTACATACGGGGCCCGGATCTATGCCGGTTCATGATTAATCAACACACCACTATTCCCTTATTGGGAATCCCTTATTGGGTATAATTAATTAATAAGCATATAGCATCTGTCAGGTGTATGCCTACACCCCGTGCTTAGGTCGTGGCCATTGCATTTAATGAGTCAAGGATATCCAGGACACGGTCGCATTAATCCCCAATGTTTCAGTCAAGCAATACGAATTAAAACAGGTTATTTGGATTTCCCGACTTATTGGTCTTTGAATCCCATACCTGACCATGCGGTATTTATATTACCGTATCCCAAGCCCGTAATAGGGAAAATAAGTTAAGAGTATTTACCTGAGCTAGCTCCTGTCTTAAATAGCAAGGATTATAATAACTCAGCCCTATTCACTTAAGTAAGCGTAGGTACAATTTACCGGAAGGCTCTAGTCTGGAATGATGGTATAAATAACCAGTTAGAATGCTACCGGTCTTTAATTAAGCCTAAGCTTAGACCGGTTAGTCTTAAGGAAATATACGGTTCAAACGCATGATTAAGCGAAGACCGGAATAGAATGTGTTCTAGACCCGACAAGTTTGAAGACTTGTATTATATGGGTAATCTAAACACCTTCTGGATTTTGAGATAAAACCGATAAGGTTTGACCCGTTTCGGCTAATTTATGTAAACTTGTTACATAAACCGAACCGTACGCGTAATAAGCGTGACGGGTATTCATGAGAGCCATATACAGGTTTCCTAAGTTAATTATGCCTCAAATATGTTTGTGACATTAGTAAGATGTCTTTCATTATGCCCGCAACGTATTTAAACACAAACTAGGCCCAGTAGGGGTAGTTTGGTCATTTACACGGTTATAAAAGAGTTTAAGTATTATCCTGAGTTACAGGTCTGATGTAATCAGAAAATATACTCAATTTGCTAAGTTATATCAGTAGGATAAATTATATATGTGAAATTTATCAATTATAACCAAACTATGCACCGTAGGGGCATTTTGGTAATTTCACTTAAGCCGTAAAGCTCAAAACTGAAGTCTGAGTTAAACGACTTTTGCTTATTGTTAAAATATTATAATTTGCCTAGAATATCAGTAGGTATCAACCCGGATATGTTTAAAATAGTTTTAATACATACTATGCGTTAAAAAAACGCTTAATAAGGCGATTAAGAGCCGTTTCCGGGTTCTACACATAAAGCTGATATTTTTATTATTCCAGAAGGCTTAAAATAATTTATTTATCATTTAAGATCAGTAGCAAAAGGTTTGGAGTCGCTTAGATAGGTAAAACTCATTTTATAGCCCGTAAGGGCAAAACCGACAATTACCGGATTAAGCCTACGACTATGAGTTATGCTCAGCCTAAAATTAATTAAAAATCTTTAAAAATCCAAAAATAATATATTACATCAGTGGGTAAAGAGTTTGATATCAAAAAGTATGTTTAAATAGGCTATACGGTAATTACGTCGTTTAATTAACATAAAGCCTTCGTTTTACGCTAATGAGCATAACTCTCATTCTATACCTCAAACTGATGTCAAACTTTGCATACAAGTTTATAATTTAGTAATTAAGGTTTCTAATCTTTTACATTTCCAAAAATCATGTTTTAAGGTGACAAGGGCATAATGGTCAACATATGAGCAATTAACGGAATCATGCGTATTAATCGGATAACTAATGAACCGAGGTGTATAATCACAGAGGGTTATACTAGCATGTAACCTGGTCCAAATGAAGCTCTAAGGTATTTCTAAATCATACCAAAACGGGTTAGAACTGAAGTCAAAGCAAAAGTCAAAGCTTTGCGACTTTCGGTTCCGAACCGGGTCTAAACAGGAAATTGTCGGGTCGAACATGTTTAGACATGTTCTTACACTAATTACTAAGTTATAATAATGATCAAACAGGTTGCACGCCTTCTAGATTGCTAATTATGTGTTTTATGCTTATGTTGACTTTTTCGGATTAAGTTTGACCCGACAAACGATCTAGTTAGAGTGGGAATTAGGGGGAACCCTTTTAAGGGTTAAATGCCCACATAATTACCAACTTATCACTACTTTTACATCGACTAATCGTTGGACCGATAGTGATTAATCGTTAAGTCAAACCGTAATTACAACGGTTTGACTTTTAAGCTATAAACTAAGTAAAACGCGATTAGGGAAGGTTAAGGAACTTACCAAGGTCCTAATGCACGACTATGGGTGACTTGGGAAGGCACTTGAGTTCCAGAGATGCTCCACAATGCAGATGGGATGGTGATGATCAAAGTTGCAACATAAGGTCCTTTATATAGTGATCAAATCACCATAAGATGTTAACACATGGTTCTACTAGTGACCACAACTGATCAACACATGTCCCTAGTGTTCTAGGAGGCACTTAGGGGTCGCACATGAAGTGAAACATCCGATTTGGGTCGAGTTTTCGCGTATACAGGCTGCTGACTGATGATTCTGCATCTGGGCGGTTAACGCGGCCCGCGTAAGGTTTACCCAGCCTTTACGCGGCCCGCATGGGCCTTAAAATCAGATTTTCCTTTTTCTTGTTTTTGCAACTTGTCCCTTGGCTTCACGAAAGGTCAACTAAGCTTATATATTGCAATTTGACCCCTTAGTATTTACCTACAAGGGCTTTAAGACTTGTACCCACTTTGCCAAGTCCCTGGACAATTCCGGTTAACCCGAAAAGCCACAACTTTCAACGTTGACGCTTTTAACCCCTCGCATACGAATTTGATCATAACTTTCTCATACGATGACGAAACTTTATGAAATTTATATCGTGCATTCTAGTGAGCATAATTAACAGTTACAAAGCTTCGGGTTTGTCAAAAGGTCACTCAGAGGTATAACTTAAACATGTTGGCACATTTAACCCCTGTAGTTTGTAATTTCTCACTTTTAGCTTCGCGTGATCCATGATTTATTCGTTTGATGCTATAAACATCATGTAGGGTTAATGTACAATATATTTATTCATCGTTGACATTCAGAACTCGTATTTTCACATACTTTCCATGTTTGTCAACTTTAGTCCTTCTAGAGTATTATTTCACACGTTCAAACTTATGACACATGTCAATACATTATAGGACGCGAATTTTCGAGGTGTTAGATATTCACTACATATACATTTATAAGTGAGGGGAATAGTGTCCTATTGGATCAACTTATTTTTAATTTAATTTTATTTTCAGTTTAAAATTACGCTTTCCTTCTTTGTTTAAAGCTACGTTTTTTCCTCAATCTCAAAATAAAATTACAATTTTGCCCCTAGCTCAAAATTACGCTTTTGTCCTCGGTTCAAAAAACTCACTTTTAATTTTGTGCCCAGTTAAAAATTACGGTTTCGCCCTCTGTTGCTCCCGGCTCAAAATAAAATTACAATTTTGCCCCTAGCTCAAAATTACGCTTTTGCCCCTAGCTCAAAATTACGCTTTTGCCCTCGGTTCAAAAAACTCACTTTTAATTTTGTTTCCAGTTTAAAATTACGGTTTCGCCCTCCGTTTAAATTTACGTTTTTGCACCCAGTTCAAAATAAAATGTTGTTTTTTCCTCTAGCTTAAAATTAAGCTCAAAATTACGTTTTTGCCCACAGTTCAAAATAAAAATATGTTTTTCCCTCTAGCTCAAAATTATGATTTTGCTCTCAGTTTAAAATTATGATTTCGCCTCCAGTTCAAAATATAATTTACGATTTTGCCCTCTGTACAGACATACATGTTATGAGAGAGAAATATTCGGCTTATTGCCCCTCAACGCGGGCGGGGCAAAAACTAGTTACTTACAAATATCCCTTTTAAAAAAGCTGCTTGATTTTCTTTTTATGAATTACCGGTCAAAAAATTGTTAACGGTCAAATCATCTCATCACTAGCGTGACCACGCCACAAACATTCCATTTGCGCGGTGTTTCACGGCCACCACGCCATCATGCCCCCTCCTCTTATAAAAGATAAGATATATTTAAGAAGGGTCATGATATACTTAGGGGTGTTCAAAAAACCCGTAGCTCGCAGCTCGCTCGAATAAAGCCCGGGTCGAAATTGGCTCGGCTGTAAACGAGGCAGCTCGGCTCAGTTTGTAAACGTGCCGAGCTCGAGATTGGCCTGGCTCGGCTCGTGAGCTGACTCGATAACGTTTACATCCTTCATTTTTTTGTCCCATATCGTTTAGAAAACAAAAACTAAGAGAGTATCTCCACTATAAAAGAATGTAAAGACAATGTACAAAGTGAATTAACTATTTATAGTTGCATATTTAGCCATATAGTTAAATTAAATGGCAATTATGACCCTTAGTCCATGAAGAAATTCATTTTTAAGGGCTTTTTAAGTATTAAATTTTGCGGTTCTTTGTTAGTTCGAGCTAGATCGAGCCGAGCCGAACTAGCTTGAATTCTAATCGAGTCGAGCTCGAGCCTCAAGTCTTAGCTCGATTTGAAATTCGAGCCGAGCTTGAGCTGGGTCTAGCTCGGCTCGTTTACAGCCCTAGATATACTAGGAAGTTTATTTAGGTATGAAGGTTAGGAAGTAATCTTAACCATCTATTTAGTAATCAAGAGCTAAGATTAAATGGGTGGAACTGAACAAAAAAAAAGAAGGCGCGTGGGTTTCTTAAGGGGTATTCTAGTCCATCCAGGGCAAGTGGGTTTCTTAAGGGTATTCTAGTCCATCCAATGCAATAGTTTCTCTCTCCTTCAATCCCCTCATTTTTAAAACGTTAATAACTCTTTCATGCGGCATCATTTTTTTATTAAAATTTCACAAAAAAACAAGTGTTTTTTATCTTTAAAACGAGTATACTATTGTTATATTTTTGAAAAAAAAATCGGAAATCCAGATGCGTAAAACGCAATGGAAAGAATGCATAAAAGATGATTTTTTTTTTCTAAAACAAAATTGACAAAAAATATAAAGAAATGTTTTGTTTCTAAAACGCAATGGCAAAAAAACACAAAAGAAATGTGTTGTTCTAAAATGCAATGGCCTAAAAACACAAATAAATGTCTTTTTTTCTAAAACGTAATGGAAAAAAACACAAAAGAGAGTGTTCTTACTAAAAGACAATAAACACATGAAATGGGTAGGAATGGGCCGATTGATACACACATGAAATGGGAAGGCTGGGTTCCATTAAAAGTCAATTTGATTGCTTGGCGGGCTGATCTCGACAGATTACCCACAAGGGTTGCCTTGGTTAGAAGACGTATTAATATTCCAGATGTGTCTTGCCCGCTTTGTAGCACTGCGGATGAGGATTTAAAGCACTTGTTGGTGGGCTGCGGCTTTGCTTATGGAGTGTGGAGTGGCATTTGTAAGTGGTGTAAGTTGGATCCATTCTATGCTTACGATTATGATGATTTATTAATGTTGTACAAGAACGTCCATGGTGGTAAGTGGAGGAAAAAGATAATTAGAGGAATTGTGATGGTCACAACTTGGGCTTTATGGAACACTCGGAATGTAAAGATCTTCCAAGATAAAGATACGAAGATAATGGAGGTGGTGGCTGAAGTGAAATCAAGGTCTTTTTTATGGTTAAAAAATAGGTCGAAGTTTAAATGTATAGATTGGAAGGATTGGGCCATTTATCCATTGTACATGTGTATTTAATTTTTGGCGGTTCTCGCGTTTGAGGGCTAGCCGGGTTTAATGATAGTCAATGTTCAAAAAAAAAAAGACAATAAACAAAAAACACAAAGAAATGTGTTTTTTCACTATGTTATAAAACACACTTGAAAAACGCAATGATATTTCACCATATGTTTATACAAAAACATAAGCATTATCTAACTAAAATAAATTTGGAAAGAGTTCCCTATTAACACATTGTTTATATATATTAATTTGTAATATGGTAATGAATAGTATCATCTTTTTTGTCTTTTGTGGTTTTTTTTTTACTTTTTGTTTTTTTATTTTGTATGTTTATATATATTAATTTGTAATATGGTAATGAATAGTATCATCTTTTTTGTCTTTTGTGGTTTTTTTTTTACTTTTTGTTTTTTTATTTTGTAACAAAACTTGGGTTTTTTTTTACCATTTTGCCACAAAAGTTAAGCAAGTTTAGTTTTTTATTAGTTTTTATTTTATTTTCTGGATTTGGTCGTCGATCTGTTGCTACTTAGTAAGGTGTTTGGTGATCACACTTGGTCCCTTGGGTTTTTTTTACCCCCTCGACTTTCTAAATGTGTCGGTATAAATTCGACTTCATATACTTTTTTACATAACGTGAGTCACTTGGTGTTAAAAATTTATGGTTTTACATTACATTTTTTTCTCGGTTTGATTGTTGTTTGATAATAAAGAATGTATATAATGATTTTATTCAAGGCCGGCTTTGGGCCTGTGCAAGAGGTGCCATTGCACAGGGCCCAAAACATTTAGGGGCCCAAAATTGTTTAAAAGTTAATATATATTATATATATAAATTTGTTGTAGGAACAATTGTACGTATTACTCCTTTGGCCCAATGGATGCAACAATTAATTTTAGAGCTGGACGTTCCGGGTTCGATCCCCCCTATTGGTTTTTCCATTTTTAATTCATTTTTTGTTTTTCATTTCTAGTTGATGTTTTTTTTTCATTTCTAAATAATGTTTTGTTTTTGGTTGGGTCTCAAGGGATTTTAGCTTGTATTATCAGTAGGGGAAAAAGTCCCATGTGCTCACACTAAGGCTACACGGTATGGGGTCGTCTCTCTACCGTCTCGGTCCGTCGCCGGTTGCTACACCGTGCCGCCCCCTCACGTCCCGTCGTCGTCGTCCTTTTCTCGCCGTTTGCGACGGTCTAAAAAGGTGAGGCCCCCTATAAAGTTACCGTTATAAAAAAAATAATTTCAGAATTTATATTAATTAAATAATAACGGCTATATTTCAAAAAAAACCCCAATTCACTTCCATTTTTATAAATACTCACCTCTTTAACCATTTTTTCACAACTTTTCACCCACTACCACCCCATCTCTCTCACATTTTATAACCACTCTTCCCTTTTTATAAAAAGTCATCATTTTTTATACCATTTTTTACCCGCTACCACCCCATCTCTCGCTCAAAAATTATCATGGATTCACCTTCACCCATTTCTTCAATTTCTTCTATGTCTTCATAGTCTTCATCTACGTGGTATTCATCATCTTCGGAAGAGGATGGTATTATGCACAACATGATTATGAACGCGGCTCAGGTCTTCATGGCAGGTGATGAAGCATCGTCCCAACGGCTAACTAGACGAGCAAAATATAACCGAGACCAAGAAGGTATTTTACTTTTTTTTCCTTATGTTTTATATAGACTTGAAAATGTATTTTATAATTAATTTCATTTATGTTTCGTTTTAAATTTATAGCCGGCCACGTTAAACTAGTAGCCGATTATTTTGCCGACGAACCCGTGTACCCAGCCGAGATTTTTCGACGTCGGTTCCGCATGAGTCGTCCACTCTTTTTACGTATTGCAGACGACATGGCCCAGTCTGATCCGTTTTTTCCATTGCGAAACGACGCTAGGGGGCAAAGGGGTTTCAGTAATTTACAAAAATGTATGTCGGCCATTCGCCAACTTGCGTACGGTTACGCACCCGATGCATTAGACGAGTATATTATGTACGCTTGTATCATCCTTCATAACATGGTCATTGAAGACGAAGGTAGAGCGATATGCGAGTACGATGAAAACGCGTCTACTGGAAATTCTGTTCCAGTTAGTGGGGAACAACAAGATTTGAACATGTTCGCTCTACGTAACGAGTACACACATCATAACCTACAAGCGGACTTGGTGGAGTACATTTGGAACAACGCTCAAAACGAACCTGGCCACGACATGGAAGAGGAAGACTAGTAGCTTATTTTAATATATTAGGATATTTTTAAGTTCTATTTTTTTTAGTTTATTTTTTTTAAGTTTATGTTTTTTTTAATTTATTTTTTTTAAGTTTAATTTTTTTTAAGTTTATGTAATGTTTTTTAATATTAATGAAAATATTTTGTTACTTTATTTGTTAAATGTTAAAAAAAAGTTGAAGATTAAAAAAAAAAACATAAAAGTGGTGGAGGACTATGACTAGGACCATCATCCCATGCCCTCTAGTTTTGGAGGATGGACCATCCTTGAGAGGACTATGACGTGGCGCCTACGTGACGGATCATCCTCCAAGGATGGTCCATCACCATACCCACTAGCCTAATTGCAACATTGCAAACTTATTTTTTAGTTTTAATTTTGATTTATGCTCACTCCAATTGCAACTTTCCAAGCTTGTTTTTTAGTTATAATTTTGTTTTTTCACATCTAAATTTTGGCCTTCACAAATTTGCAAGTTCATTCATTTTTTCTTCTCACTTAATCATTCACGTAACAAACTTCACTTGTTTTCTTATAGGTTTTTTATTTCTCATTTAACCATTTACAATATAAACTTAAAAGAACTCAATATCTAGTTCTATTATTTATTTATTTATATGAAAAGATTCGTGTTGCCAAACTAATTTAGGTATGTTTACATATATTCAATTCTTTTTGCTACGCTACTTTTGTTTTGTTTATGTTATAACAAATATAGTCGTATTGTGGTTTTTTTTATATATGATTGATGAGTTTATATCATAGGGAGGGGCCCAATTTTTTTTTTTGTTTCGAATAGGGCCCAAAAGTATTTTATCATTCTCGGGGACGGCCCTGATTTTATTGTGGTTTTGATAAGACGTAATTGTTGTCTTTTACACACAGATGCTTATTGACACATTACCTAACAGGGAATGTAAAGAATGATAAGACATAAATTGATAAATTATTTCTCTTTTAGCCGAACTTCATCAGAACATAGAACATATGGACATTGGTGCTCACAGTGTGTTGTTAAGGTGCTCACTAACAAAACATAATCACTTCTCTTTATTCAATGTGCAGTTGACCTTTTACAATAAAAACAAAAAAATCACTTCCTAAAAGTGTCAAAAGATTTGAACATTTATTTGATGTAAAACGCAATTTACTTCTCAAAGACGTAAAACGCAATGTCGTCGCGGTTCTCACCAAAACTTCTGGCATTGGCTACGACGACAGCATCAACGACTTTAACGACGGCTTCTCTTTTCTGAGATTGAAACTTGGTTGTTGATGAGGATACGTCCTTGGTCGGACCGAACCATTGCCAAACATAGAGCCGAGCTATAGAGGTCGGATCGCACCACATGCTATAGACGGAACGACCAAATACACTGGTACGCCATAACTAACTGGGCCCCACGGTCATAACCACCATGACAGTGACTGGTCCGACTCTAACTAACCCGCCACGTCAGCATACCCAAAGACTATAAATACCACACTTAGGCCTCCAAAAAGGGGTAATCACAACTTTCTCTCTCTAAACTCTCCTCTCTCTCTCCCTGACCTATGATCTTGCAGGTTATTGCTTGGTCACAGAGGGGCCCCCTCCCTGTGACGAGGCTAACGGTGTGCTTGTTTCCTTGTGATCTTGCAGGTTATTGCTAGGTCATCCGAAGCTCTGCTCTAACCAGGTCGAACCAACTGGTTTTGAGTCTTCAGTGGCGCCATCTCCTCGAATTCACTCAATTCACTTTGCTAATTCTGTTTATTCCAAGTCATGGAATCCACAACAGCTGCTCCAACAAACACTTTCCCGTCTTACAACGACATATGGGAAGGAAGTGCTGCCTCCACAATTGCATCAACAACAGTTGCTGCCGCAGCGGCTTCGATAGGATCAGCGTCGGCACCTCCAACTGCAAGTTCTGTAATCGCGAGCTCTGTCACCACGCTCTCGGTTACTGCTCCAGTTGCTACACCATTGCCTACCTTTGACAATGCTTTTCTCCTATGGAACGCCGATTTGCTACGACAGCTACAGCAGCAGCAGCAGCGAGAAGAAATGTTGTAGAGTCTCCGCACGAACTTGTTCAGCAATGTCTATCCAGGGGCTAACTCCGTCTCCGTTGGAGACCTCACCTCTGGATCTATGGTAAGTCCTATAATCTCCACTCCAATAACATGTGTTGAACAATTTTCCTCGTTTACGAATGCTCCGATGAATAACAGTCTCAACGACCTGTTTCGCCAGGGATCTATGGGTCTAAACCCTCAAGATCAAGAGCTGATCATGCCGTATCATCCTACGTCTATGACTACTCAGTCAAAATTCACATTGCGGATCGTTAATGCCCCACTCCCTCCCAAGTTAAAAATGCCCCCCACGTTGAAGTTCTATGACGGTACGTCCGACCCGGACGACCACATGTTCGCATTCGCCGGAACGGCTAAGGTCGAACAATGGCCCATGCCGGCTTGGTGTCACATGTTCGCTCAAACTCTCACCGGATCGACAAGAGTTTGGTTCGATGGGTTGCCAAAAGGATCGATTGATCACTTTGAAGATTTCCGGCGTATATTCTTGCAAAACTTCTGCCATATAAAGCGCCGCGACGGAGAATCTGTAGAAGATTTTATTGATCGCTTCAACCGAGAGAGCATGCAGATAAGCGGGGCGGTTGATCAGCTCCGAGTTTCTGGGTTCTGTCACGGAGTTCGAAACAATCAGCTTGTGGAAAAGCTCCACGAAGATCTTCCAAAAACCATGGAGATACTTATGGAGCGAGCTCGAGCCTTCGTTCGGGGAAAGAGTGCCTGCGGTCAACCGAACGAAACCACAGCAAGAAATGCCAAGGCTCGAACCACATCGTGGAAACGGAATGCGTCACCACCAAAAGATAGAAGCAACAGTTGGAATAGAAGTCGTGGTCCGTATTAGAAGTCAGACCGAAGCAGTTTCCGAACCGGAAACGTGCGTTTTAACACATTCTCCGAGCTTACAAAATCGCCAAGTGAAATTCTTAGTACGGAAACCACCCGGTTCCTTACTCTGTCGAAGCAGCGACCTACCTCGGATAAGCACTCCAAGAAGTACTGTGAATATCACCGAGACAAGGGGCATACAACTGATGAATGTTGGGCTTTGAAGCAAGAGATCTAGAAGGCTGTACGATCCGGCAAACTCTCTCATCTCGTGAAAGAAGTAAAAGATGGGAAGAAATCTGCAGCATCAATCGATAACCCGAACACCGAGTCCGGAATCAATATGATCCGGTTGACCGAAGCAAGAGGGGTAAAGCGATCGAACCAGCATATGGCAGCATGGATGCACCAACCAACATACTTCCCTCCGATCGATCCAGATGATGCTCGAGACGGACCAATTACGATCTCGGCCGTCGTCGCCGGACACCTAGTCCGACGAATCTATGTAGACGGAGGAAGCGCCTTTGAAATCATGTATCTACAGTGTTTCCAGCAGTTGAACCCCCAAACGAAGAAGAAGTTAATTGAAGTCTCCACTCCTCTGATAAGTTTTTCGGGAGAAGTGGTTCGTCCAATAGGGCAGATTACCCTTCCGACCACCTTCAAAGATGGAGACAAGAGCAGAACTGTTCAACTAACCTTTCTGGTTGTTGGAACTCACTCGTCGCATAACATAATACTCGGGCGACCAGGACTGCGAGTTCTTGGTGCAATCAGCTCGACGATACACGGTGCCATTAAATTCCCCACCGAAGCCGGAGTTGCTACTATTCTTTCCGAATCAAACTCGTTCGTTGCCGAAGTAAGACATGCAGCGGAAACGAGCTCCAAAAAGTCCGAAGTGCCTACAGAACTCTGGACGATCAATCCGGACTTCCCCGAACAGCAAGTAGCTATCGGCGCTCAACTCCCAAAACGAACAAAGAAGCTCCTATGGGAGTTATTGAGCAACTCGATCGATGTCTTCGCATGGAAGCACTCCGATATGCAAGGGATACCTAGGTCTATGGCACAACACCACCTGAACGTAAAAGAACCAATCAAGCCAATAGCACAAAGAAAAAGGCACATGGCGCCAGATCGAGCCAAGGCAATTGCAAAAGATGTAAAGAGTCTCCTAGACGTCGGGATCATTCGAGAGGTCCGGTATCAAACGTGGGTGTCGAATCCCGTTTTGGTACGAAAGAAGGACAACTCGTGGAGAATGTGCATCGACTTCACCGATCTAAACGATGCGTGTCCGAAAGATTGTTTTCCGTTACCAGAGATCGATGAAAAGATTGACTCCGTCGCCACGTTCAGGTTGAAGTGTTTTTTAGACGCCTACAAGGGATACCACCAGATACAAATGGCAGTCGAAGATGAGGATAAGACATCTTTTGTCACTAATGAAGGAGTGTATTGCTTTACTAAGATGTCGTTCGGTTTAAAAAATGCCGGTGCTACGTATCAGCGTTTAATGAGCAAAGCTTTCAAAGACCAAATCGAACGAAACGTGGAGGTATATGTTGATGATATTGTAATCAAAAGTCATGATGAAGCCGCCATGCTAAAAGACATACTCGAAACGTTTACCCGACTCCGAAGCATCAATATGAAATTAAACCCCAAAAAGTGTACGTTCGGGGTAGAAGAAGGGAAGTTTCTGGGAGTCATGGTCGGGTCAAAAGGCCTGCGAGCCAACCCAGACAAGATCGATGACGTTCTTACAATGAAGCCTCCAACATCGGTAAAAGAGATCCAGTCCGTAAATGGACGATTGGCCCCCCCTCCATCGATTCTTGTCAAAAGCAGCAGACAGATCACTCCCGTTCATGGACGTCCTCAGAAAAAGCTTCAGATCGGAGTTTAAATGGACAGAAGAAGCTGCACGAGCTTTCGTAGAGCTTAAAGCTTGTCTCGGCACCTTGCCAACTCTCACCGTACCAAAAAAAGATGAGGTACTAACGGTCTACTTAGCCGCATCATTTGGTGCAATCAGTGCAGTGCTAGTCGCTCACCGGACTGGGGCGCAAATCCCCATCTACTACGTGAGCCGAACACTAAAAGACTATGAAACAAGATATTCAAACTTGGAAAAGCTAGCTCTAGCATTAGTCCATGCTTCGAGAAGGCTCCGGCGATACTTTCAAGCCCACCCGATCGAGGTCCGAACGGACCAAAGAATCCAGCATGTTCACCGACGACCCGAAGTTTCAGGTCGTATGGCAAAATGGGCTGTAACACCCATGTTATTATTTTGAAATTTATCGTATAAATACGATATCAAACATGTAATTACGATTAAGTATCCTTAGAAAATACAAGTAATTTAAAACTTTTACAACTTAAAAGTTATCAACATAATATAAATAAGTTCGCCATTTAAAAGTTATGACGTAACGCCGTGCAGAAGCTTTAATCTCGTGTGTTCGGTTCTTCGTAGCTGCTTGATCATCATCCGTAGCATGCCCAACATCACCTAAGATCAAAACCAACTTAAAAGTTAGTTTTGATAGTCAACTAATAAGTTTAAACAAGTTCCATGTGTTAAACAAACAAAATTCAACAAATTTCCGGAATAGGGGGGGCGTCGCGTGACGCCTAGGGCCGTCGCGTGACGCCTAGCCCCCCTTTTCACAGCAAGTCGCTTAAACTGTTGCTGCATGTTCCCAGCATGACTCGATTTCACGGCAACGAGCACAACTCTCTCGTTTTTAATCCGTTTTACCCGATTTTTTTTCCTACGCGTCTGTAATTTAATTCTCCATCATATGGAGTTGAAATCCAACATCCAACATAATAAATTTTGAGACTTCTAAATCTTCGACTCGTTACCTTTTTACCAAATTTTAACCCGCTTATGCATTTTATCAAACAAACATATTTGTTTGATCCTTATATCACATACACTTCTTCAAATTAATGTTATCTACCACTTTAGGTTCTAATCACAGGTTTATTACACAATTTAAACCCGTTTTTGCTCGTATGCTTATTTTGACCCGTTAAGGGTATTTAGGCACTTTAAAACTTGAAATCGATTTCATTCATTTCTAGCATCTTATTCCTACATTTCTTATCAAGTTATCTTCCACCACATCTATATGTGCATTGGATTCAATGTGGATATCTATATGTTCCGAGTTTTACCCTTCGGATTGTTATTTTACGGCAAGACTCAAATAGAGCTATTTGACTAATGTATTACATCTTTCAACTTCTAAACTTATTCTAAGTATTTATTTAATCATGAAACTCGTTTCCAAACAACCTCTAAGGGTTGTTTGTCCAATTTAGCCTACAAGGGCGTTTTGGTCAATTTTGGTCCGTTTTCAACGAAGGACTCTCTCTTCAATTATTCGACCTAAATAGCACTTTTAACTACAACATAATTATGCGTACCTGGCCCGGATCAACAAGTAGACCCGATTTATACCTCGTTTTCATTATCACACAATTAATGGTGACGCAATTATCCGATTTGCTAATCGGTCCTGTTAACATAAGACTTGACAACCACATTAGTCGATATTGTCAAATACTCAAATGGTGTTATCACCACCATTCGACCCGTTTGGACTATATGCCCAACGTTATCTATTTAATCAAAAACATCGTTTTTGATTTCCAATTCATACATCCATCCCATCCCGGATTTTATTACCATACCCTTTTTCTTTTACACTCTTTTCTTACAATTTCAACCCATTTCGGCTTATGCCATAGGTATCCTTTTAACCTTGATTTACATTAGTCGACACTTGACAAATTTCAATATTTCCAATATTATCGTTTTCACGTTTACAACGTATCGAATAAACGAGTATTCTACATAAGTGTGTAAATTACACTTACCTCGCATCCACGCCACGCTTTTCTTTCCGTACTTGCTTCGTTTGACCCGCTCCCTCCTCCAAGCTTTCATCTAGCTTGTCACGCGTCAAACTATTATCAATCATTTACAAGGCGGTTAAATTAGTCATTAACAATCACGACTATTCCACCTCACTTATTTTCTATGTCGAAGCTACTGTTCGACTTCATGCTTAGTTAACTTAGTTTATCAAAGTTAACTACTTTCAATCACATGGTTTACAACATTAGTCTAAATCAACATAGTATTTAGGACCCTTATCACTTCATATCACACCTAATTGCCATGTCCTTCAAATACGCGTTTTCACTCTAAACTTCAACACTTTAGTTCTCTTTTAGGCATTTTAACAAACACCTAATGTGCATAATTTTACATATTTACTAACTAGTTCATAACTAATTATTTTCACCAAGATTTACATCAAAATTAAACCTCTATGTCTAGTGTTCATGAACTACATCAAGAACTTATATCATAACAATCAATATTCATCAATTTAACACTCTAATCCGAGTGTTCATCATATTGTCAATAAAACCCACTTAGCACATAATAGGGTAATTACCAAATCCCTAGTATTGACACCAATTCATCAAGTTTTTCAACTAGGGTTTGTTTCTAAACAAAGATTTCATCATAATAACACTCATGGATTCAACATTGATTTCAGAATTTCGATTATGATTGTTCATCATAATCTCAAAGTATCACTGAATCATAAAATTCAACATACCTTGTGATCCCCAATACTAGGTGATCATTAATACATGTTCATGCATCCGATTCGGGCTAGATTTGACCTTCAATTTTGTTGATTTGTTGAAGTTAGGGTTTGAGCTCCCTAGAGCTCTTCCTGGTCGATACTCACACACACTCTCTAAGTGTGTGTTTTGTTATAATTTTATTTTTATAATACATGTTTCAAGTTATCCAACTTTGGTCCCTCATGTTTGGTTAGTTATTAAGTAGGCCACAACCTACTTACTTTCAATAATATTTACCCCTTTTTAACTATGTTAAACATTCCTAGTTAATTTAATGAGTTCGGGGAATTTACGACTAAGTTTATTTTAAGTCCGTTAACTCGGACCTTCTATAAACTTTATTTCTACAAAAGCTTTCGTTCAGCTTTTATTTAATATCAGGCTTATTTTTATAAAAAAAATAAAAGTCCTAATATTCACCGGGTTATTTTTACCCCTAACGGTACTTTACCCGTCTTTTAGTATTAACGGGTTTGATTACCAAACCCGTTTTCGGGATGTTACAAGTCTACTCCCTTAAAGAGGTTTCGTCCTCGAAACCTTTTCTTACATAATTCATTGAGTTTAAAATCAATGTATTTGAGCCGAGAAATCTTTTAAGCATTACTTATACTTTTATCTAATTGTTAGTATTACCAGAAAAGTATGGTAACATCTTTTTGGTTATTATTCGTCTACATATCTCCTACGACATAGTGCAACTGGAAATAACGTAATCTCGTTATTTCCACTAGTTTAGTTACTTAGCGATATTCATCACTTTCATATACTATCGAATTCTTTATGGATCCGTTACTTTGACCCGTTTAAAGGTCTTTAGTGAAATCTTTAACTTTTAGCAACAAATTCTTTTGTTTTCAAATTTATTTATTCGGTTCAGTTATACCGAATCCACCGTTTTCGAGCAAACCAAATTTCTTGACTTGAATTGTTGACCTTAACCGGTCTCACTAACTAGACTTATTAGTCCAGTTACTTTTTACCGCTCGCTTGGTTATAATGTGATTCTACTTCACATTGCATCTCTTGACCGTGATCATGTCACATCATGTTTAATTTATATCAACCTTTCATTTTTGAAAATATCACCTTTCGAATATATTGTCTTGCGCCTATCAGTGTCAGGACTTGTATCTTTCATGCTTATTATTTAAATTCCTATCAGAATTTATGTTTGTAAAAACGTTATTTCTTACTAAAACCGAAGTTTTAGTTTTAGGATCTTCTCTTTAACTTTTGTCAATTACCCATACCAGGATATTGACAACCCATAATTTATTGTTTTCCGTTCTCGTTTAACGCGGGGAATCGTAACAAGTTCCCTCATCTTACACTACTTACCCGTAGGTTCCTTCACTTAACCTCGTAGGCTATTTCCTTAAGCTTTCACCTCTTTAAGGCGAGGCCCTTATTATCCATTTGCTTCAATTTATGACTCGTGGGTCATTTTGGCCCCGTAGACCTTTACACTAATTAATATCCCGTAGGTTATGATGATCCCGTAGATCATCTTTTATTCTAGTCTTTATTCAATTGTCTATTTATACATATATAGCTTTAAAGCATCCTTTGTTATGTTTGGAATCATTTAATTTTACTTTTGAACTTTAGTTGACCTTGACCGTAGTCTAAGGTTTCATTTGTTTACTTTCGGACTATCTTTCCGACTTTACGACTTCTAGCGTCATTTACACGCCGGTTTGTCTTACGCTTACCATTACCCGGTTCATACTTATACTCCTTTACAACCCATTACTCGGGTCCTTCTATCTTATTGTTTTTAGCTTTCCGGTTTCACCGGTTTGCGTTTTCCTATTATATTAAGCGTTATTCCTTAATTGACTCGTTTGACTCATTTTGGGTGAATTTTCATCACTTATGAATGTCAAACTTCCTTCTTTATTTGACCCGTCCAACTTTGAAATGGTTGAACGTAATTACCAAAATTTATGTTTGCGAAAATTCTTTTCATCTTTTAGTCATGACTCATATTCCGAGTCTTTTGACTTTCTATTTCGCGTTCCTGTTTCTCAGTCTACGCATGCATTTAAATCCTTACCCACCAACCGGGTGTTTTACCGAAGTCGTTATTATTGCAACCCTTACGGTATGCATTATGACTTCGTTTCGCTTTTATATTCCTACTTTGTTCTCAAATTTGGTGTTTTACAAAATCGGCCCGTTAAGAGTCATATTTGCATTCTTCGGGTTCGAGTGTAAGCACACCCCTCCCAATTGCATACCTTAATCGTTTTACATTAATCCTTGTCCCTTCACTCGGGCTCATCATCCTAATGTAATACGCTTCCATCACCCGGCTGTGCGTTTACATTATTATCAAATATTTTGCTTATTTGATTCATTTGGGTACTTTTTAAGTTAGTCCCATTCACCCCACCCTTACTACATCGGACATAAATGTGTCCATCATAAGAAGTTCATGGTACCACGTGTTCACTACTTACTTGGCCAGAGTAAGCGATCAACACCTGGTATACATGACCTTTTTATAATTTTCACATTACACCCCATGTAAGTAGTGCCTCTATTTGTTTTTCTTGGAATCAATATCCCGGATAGGTTTTCTATTCAGGTTTTTCCAAGTTTTCAATCTACATATGCAACTTTCAATCTCTACATATTTGTTGCATATTACTATTTATGCAATAATTTAAAACGTGCACCTGATAATGCTTGCTCTAACAGGCTCCCCTTGCCATTAACTTATTCGCAATCGTTGCGCGATTTAGGTCCTTGGTGATCGTGCTCTATTTGTCATACTTTGAACCGTTCCTCTGTCAAATCCATGATTTGTTAAACTCTCGCTATCTTCATATGCGAGTGTCCTTCAATCAAAATCATATACAACAGTTAGTAATTTCAACATTAAAGGATGCCCGTATTATAATACAAGGCTTTTCTACTATACGCATCAACGCGTGTAATTTCGTTGACTATATCTATTCTATATCGTTTTTATTGGTGTAACGTGTATTACACGATAACCATATGTGTTGTTCTCAACACTTTAATCATACTAAACCTTTGATATACATGTACTTACCGGATTTGCGATCAAGCCTCGAACCGAACACATTTGTCAACAACCTTGAGCTCTGATTACCAACTTGTAACACCCATGTTATTGTTTTGAAATTTATCGTATAAATACGATATCAAACATGTAATTACGATTAAGTATCCTTAGAAAATACAAGTAATTTAAAACTTTTACAACTTAAAAGTTATCAACATAATATAAATAAGTTCGCCATTTAAAAGTTATGACGTAACGCCATGCGGAAGCTTTAATCTCGTGTGTTCGGTTCTTCGTAGCTGCTTGATCATCATCCGTAGCATGCCCAACATCACCTAAGATCAAAACCAACTTAAAAGTTAGTTTTGATAGTCAACTAATAAGTTTAAACAAGTTCCATGTGTTAAACAAACAAAATTCAACAAATTTCCGGAATAGGGGAGCGTCGGGTGACGCCTAGGGCCGTCGCGTGACGCCTAGCCCCCCTTTTCACAGCAAGTCGCTTAAACTGTTGCTGCATGTTCCCAGCATGACTCGATTTCACGGCAACGAGCACAACTCTCTCGTTTTTAATCCGTTTTACCCGATTTTTTTTCCTACGCGTCTGTAATTTAATTCTCCATCATATGGAGTTGAAATCCAACATCCAACATAATAAATTTTGAGACTTCTAAGTCTTCGACTCGTTACCTTTTTACCAAATTTTAACCCGTTTATGCATTTTATCAAATAAACATATTTGTTTGATCCTTATATCACATACACTTCTTCAAATTAATGTTATCTACCACTTTAGGTTCTAATCACAGGTTTATTACACAATTTAAACCCGTTTTTGCTCGTATGCTTATTTTGACCCGTTAAGGGTATTTAGGCACTTTAAAACTTGAAATCGCTTTCATTCATTTCTAGCATCTTATTCCTACATTTCTTATCAAGTTATCTTCCACCACATCTATATGTGCGTTGGATTCAATGTGGATATCTATATGTTCCGAGTTTTACCCTTCGGATTGTTATTTTACGGCAAGACTCAAATAGAGCTATTTGACTAACGTATTACATCTTTCAACTTCTAAACTTATTCTAAGTATTTATTTAATCATGAAACTCGTTTCCAAACAACCTCTAAGGGTTGTTTGTCCAATTTAGCCTACAAGGGCGTTTTGTTCAATTTTGGTCCGTTTTCAACGAAGGACTCTCTCTTCAATTATTCGACCTAAATAGCACTTTTAACTACAACATAATTATGCGTACCTGGCCCGGATCAACAAGTAGACCCGATTTATACCTCGTTTTCATTATCACACAATTAATGGTGACGCAATTATCCGATTTGCTAATCGGTCCTGTTAACATAAGACTTGACAACCACATTAGTCGATATTGTCAAATGGTGTTATCACCACCATTCGACCCGTTTGGACTATATGCCCAACGTTATCTATTTAATCAAAAACATCGTTTTTGATTTCCAATTCATACATCCATCCCATCCCGGATTTTATTACCATACCCTTTTTCTTTCACACTCTTTTCTTACACTTTCAACCCATTTCGGTTTATGCCATGGGTATCCTTTTAACCTTGATTTACATTAGTCGACACTTGACAAATTTCAATATTTCCAATATTATCGTTTTCACGTTTACAACGTATCGAATAAACGAGTATTCTACATAAGTGTGTAAATTACACTTACCTCGCATCCACGCCACGCTTTTCTTTCCGTACTTGCTTCGTTTGACCCGCTCCCTCCTCCAAGCTTTCATCTAGCTTGTCACGCGTCAAACTATTGTCAATCATTTACAAGGCGGTTAAATTAGTCATTAACAATCACGACTATTCCACTTCACTTATTTTCTATGTCGAAGCTACTGTTCGACTTCATGCTTAGTTAACTTAGTTTATCAAAGTTAACTACTTTCAATCACATGGTTTACAACATTAGTCTAAATCAACATAGTATTTAGGACCCTTATCACTTCATATCACACCTAATTGCCATTTCCTTCAAATACACGTTTTCACTCTAAACTTCAACACTTTAGTTATCTTTTAGGCATTTTAACAAACACATAATGTGCATAATTTTACATATTTACTAACTAGTTCATAACTAATTATTTTCACCAAGATTTACATCAAAATCAAACCTCTATGTCTAGTGTTCATGAACTACATCAAGAACTTATATCATAACAATCAATATTCATCAATTTAACACTCTAATCCGAGTGTTCATCATATTGTCAATAAAACCCACTTAGCACATAATAGGGTAATTACCAAATCCCTAGTATTGACACCAATTCATCAAGTTTTTCAACTAGGGTTTGTTTCTAAACAAAGATTTCATCATAATAACACTCATGGATTCAATATTGATTTAAGAATTTCGATTATGATTGTTCATCATAATCTCAAAGTATCACTGAATCATAAAATTCAACATACATTGTGATCCCCACGACCAGGTGATCATTAATACATGTTCATGCATCCGATTCGGGCTAGATTTGACCTTCAATTTTGTTGATTTGTTGAAGTTAGGGTTTGAGCTCTCTAGAGCTCTTCCTGGTCGATACTCACACACACTCTCTAAGTGTGTGTTTTGTTATAATTTTATTTTTATAATACATGTTTCAAGTTATCCAACTTTGGTCCCTCATGTTTGGTTAGTTATTAAGTAGGCCACAACCTACTTACTTTCAATAATATTTACCCCTTTTTAACTATGTTAAACATTCCTAGTTAATTTAATGAGTTCGGGGAATTTACGACTAAGTTTATTTTAAGTCCCGTTAACTCGGACCTTCTATAAACTTTATTTCTACAAAAGCTTTCGTTCAGCTTTTATTTAATATCAGGCTTATTTATATAAAAAAAAATAAAAGTCCTAATATTCACCGGGTTATTTTTACCCCTAACGGTACTTTACCCGTCTTTTAGTATTAACGGGTTTGATTACCAAACTCGTTTTCGGGATGTTACATGGGCGATCGAGCTGGGCGCATTCAATATCACCTTCAGAACCAAAGGTCCATTAAAAGGACAGGTGATAGCTGATTTCCTAGTAGAAATGCCGGAGGATAAGGAAATGTAAAAAATCGAGAAAGCTCCAGAGAAGCCTTGGTCCTTGTATACAGACGGGGCTTCAAGCGCCGAAGGAGCGGGCCTAATTCTCACCGATCCAGATGGTACGAATATGACGTATGCGCTCCAGCTAGAATTTAAGAGTTTTAATAACGAAGCCGAATACGAGGCCCTCTTAGCTGGTTTACGTCTGGCGCTAAAAGTCGGAGCAAGAAATGTCGTAGCCCACGTAGATTCGTTGCTCGTAGCAAATAAAGTAAACGGAGAATATGAGGCGAGGGAAGCTAACATGATCGACTATCTCGAACAAGTAAAACAAATTATGGCATCGTTCGAATCATGTAAAGTCGAACACGTTCCCCGTAGTAAAAACAAAAAGGCTGACGCATTGAGCAAGTTGCCATCGGTATCATTCAGTCATTTGGCCAAAGAGGTGAGGGTGGAAGTGTTAACCGCACCTTCAATTGCGACTCCGCACATTATGCAAGTAGAAGCTCCGTCTCAAACATGGATGACACCTATAATCAACTACTTAGTGCACGATGTTTTGCCAGTCGATAAAGCAGAAGCAAGAAAGATCCAAATCAACTCGCTCCAATATCAGATGCAGGAAGGAGGTTTGTACCGAAAAACTTTTCTCGGACCTCTGCTAAAATGTCTTGATCCGGAGCAGGCCAGTTATATCATCAGAGAAGTACATTACGGCATTTGTGGTATACACGCCGGGCCAAAAATGATCGTAACAAAGGTGAAAAATGCAGGATATTATTGGCCCGGGATGCACGAGAGTGCAGTTAAAGAACTCCAACAGTGTGATGAATGCCAAAAGCACGCGCCAGTAAGCCTCCGAGCAAAGAATGGGATGATCCCGGTGACCGCCGCATGGCCCTTCCAAAAGTGGGGCGTCGATATAGTTGGTCCTTTTCTACGATCAAGCGGAAGCGCCCAATACTTGCTAGTCGCAGTGGATTATTTCACCAAATGGGTGGAAGCCCGGCCATTCACAATTATCTCTGGTTACAATGTAACGAGATTCTTTTGGGAACAAATCATGTGCCGATTCGGTCTCCCACTCTACATTGTAAGCGACAATCCAAAACAATTCGCGGCAAAACTCGTTCAAACGCTGGTGTGAAAATTTGAAGATTAACCAAGTCTTTTCTTCGGTTGCTCATCCCCAAGGAAATGGGCAGGTCGAACAGATAAACTGACGAATCGTTGATGGGATAAAAAGAAGGCTTGGTTACGAAGGCAAAGGCTGGGCGGACGAGTTACCGAATGTTTTGTGGGCTCACCGAACGTTGCATAAGACTAGTAACGGAGAAACTCCGTTTAGTCTTACTTATGGAACTGAGGCCGTGATCCCCGCAGAGATCGGACTCCCAAACCAAAGGTGCAAAAATTGGGAGGAGAACGAGTGTGAGCTCCGATCCAATCTTGATCTGCTAGAAGAACGTCGGAACATCGCGGCAATCAAAGAAGCCCGATACAAGAAGAAGATCGAGAAGTACTATAACTCCCGTGCCAAGCTTTATAAATTCAAGGTTGGAGACTTTGTGCTCCGGAGCAACGATGCCAGCCGCGTCGAGGCCCCAGGCAAGCTAACCCCAAAATGGGAAGGACCGTACCGAGTCAAAGAGGCTAGTGAAAAAGGATCGTACGTGTTGGAAAAAATTGATGGAACCCCCGTACCCAGGACATGGAACGAGGTGCATTTAAAGAAGTGTTTTATGTAAACAGCCTGCTACGGCTAAGAAAAGATCGCTATTGCCTATGTTTTTTACTTTCAACTTCCATGTATGAATCAGGAGGGTAATGCCCCGAATTAATTTCCATTTTCCTTGTAGACCGGGAGGGTTTTCCCCGGAAACTATGATTATATCAATAAATAAAGCGATATGTATTTTTACAAGTATAAAGCATAGCATATGTATAAGTTCGAACAAAATAAAAAAAACGTGCACAAACGGGCCTCGACCCATGCCTCGCGCCGATCGAGAAGGCTTAAATAGTTCCAAAAAATATGTGAAATCTATTAAGCATAAGGGCCGTATTTAATACGGTCCGACTATAAAAAGTCCAGTAAGCAAAAAAGAAATCAAAGAGTTTCTCGCTATGGTCCGGTCACCTAAGATGACCGAACAAAAACCTGGTCGAACAGTAAAAATTTGGACGCAAATTAAAAACTAAGTAGCCAGGCTTAGATAACTTAACATAAAGCTACGGTAATATAAAACTGTAAGCAGGAAGTTAAATTGTATAATTACATGCCATAACAAAAAATATGGTAATAAAATGTTGTACGGTAACAGAATCAAATGTCAAGCTTCATAATCTTCCTTTACAATAGGAAGTTCGCTCCTTTTCTTGATGACATACAAAGGTTTGTCAACTAGGTCGGCAACCTTATCAAGCACGGAGATATGAAAATCATCAAAAGCTTTCACCGCAGCGTTTAATGCGTCTTGAGCACTTTCGTCGTAACCAAGGACTTCTTCAAAAGAACGAACAGAACCCTTGGCAGCCTTGAAGCCATGTCTAATACCTTCGTTCGCCCCAACCGCATTTACACTGTTCACCAAATCAGAAACCACCTTCTCCATCTCTGGGCTTTGGTGAACCAGCTTAACCACCCAGGCAATCCCATCCGTCAAGAACCATTGCTTGGTCAACATAAGCTCCGAGACCTGGCCATATAACTCGACCATCTCACCGTCACAGCGTGTCAGCATGCCCTTCGCCTCATCGATCGTCGCCGTGTGCGATTCGATCGCTTTGTCACGGGATCTTTCAAGCTCATCTTTATCTAAAGAAAGGTAAGATTTAATTAGCAAGAAAAGTAAGCATTAAAAAGTAAATTACGAACGTACCGTTCATCAGATGGTGGTGATCAGCCAGGAGCTAGTCATAAGATGTTTGCATTTCTTTCAACTCAGTCGTATGCCTTTTCTCTACACCAGACAACTTCCTCTCCAGATCACTAAATTTCATCTTGAAAGTTTCCAAGTCTTGAAGGGCTTTGTCTCGAGCTTCATAAGCAGCCGCAGCATGAGAAGATTTATTAATTTCTTTTGCCTCCAAGGCCTGCTATTTCAAACGATCAATTTGAGAGCGGAGAGAGGCTAGCTCCTGTTTCGTCTTCGACCGGACGTTATCTTCATTTTTAAAATTAGCAACTTCACGTTGAAGCTTGCGACATTTTGATTCCGACTCGATCCAACGCTTATAAGTCTCCACCACCAGATAATTCGACTGAGCTTGATTCAGCATTAGGGCATTCCCAAGCTCCGGGCCACTCATCTTCCGATAATGAGAATGCTCGGCCAGAGTCCCCAAATGAAATAATGCCATCTTCGCTGACAGAGCGTCCACAATCCTATCCTTGTTTGTCAATGACCACTCCGGTACATACTTCTCCAAAGCTCGAGCCGAATCCATGTCCTCGACGTCGCCCGAACCTAACTCCCGGGACAAGAAAACAGCTTCAGTGTTATACCATAAAGGGGAAGAAGAGGCACTATCCCCACCATCAATTGGTTTGGGGCTCGGCCTAGACACATTGGAAGCAACCCCCGTTGTAGGCTTACTGGAGGGAGATGGTTCAATTTTCTTGAAAGATAAGGGCTCGGGCTTATGAATGTCTTCAAGAACTTTGGTAGATGGCCCCCCAAAAGATAATGGGCTCGTTGGGGCATTGACCAGATGATCCCTTGGGATATGACCACCGTGGAGATGAGTATCCAAATTTGCCAGTAAACCTCCAGCAGTAGAAAAGTCAGTGGCTTGATCATCCTCGTCATCATCCAGTGTAACGGTTTTAAAGTCCATCGTCGACTTCTTCGCTTGTTTAGGTTTCAGACCGGATTTAGAGGAAATGGTCCGTCTTCTTTTCAAACTAACTTGAGGACGCTCTTCATCATCACCATCATCACCCTCTTCGCCACCTTCAGCGTGCACTCCTTCGTCTTCGATAGAAACGTGTACTCCTTCGTCTTCAATAATAAACTTGGAACCGGACCCTTTTGTCCCGCTTGAGCTGGTTTTCTTGCCCTTGTCACTACTTGCCATCGCTGCTGTCTGGACTGAAGAAATATTCAACACATGCGCCGCAGGAGCAGAACCCGAGCCTCCCTGACCACTCGAACCTCCTTGTCCTACCAAACCTCCTTGGTCAGCCGGAGCTACTGGTTCCCGAATCGGGTAAAGGCTCGCTTGCACGACGCTCAGAAATGGGGGATCACCATTCGGTGTCTTGGTGTCACGGCCCATGACCCGGTTTGACCCGTTCAGGAGCCGCGGCAGAAAATACTGCGGTATTTATTTTAATTGAGTTTTACAGCGGAAACAGGATCGCTTAAAGCTAAAATTTTTCCCCGATTATTTATTTCACAATTCGGGATAAAACCCCGATAATTTACAATAGTATGTTTTTACTATAAAAGCGTGATATTACAAAAATTTATTTCTTTATTTTATACTGAGCCACTATCTTAAGCTTGAAATGCTCCACAACACTTTTCCTGATTTACAACAGATCACCTGAAACATGTTTGAAAAAGGTTTTGTCAGCGGGAAAATACTGAGTGAACCATTCTATTTTGCATAATGATGCATAGTTATCAATTACAGCATAAGAGCGATTACAATGGCTTCTATCTTATTTTTATCTGGCATTCTGTCACAATGGTGACGATGGTCATACCACTATTTAGATCAATGAACCTAAATAGTGATGATTATCCCTGTAGGTCAATGAACCTAACAGTGATTATCCCGAGTAGGTCAATGAACCTAACTGGGAGAAAATTAGTAATGTGCACAACACCCCACTAACCAGTAATTCAAGATATCCACGACTTAGTCCCTGTAATTATAATCTTGAAAATAATTTGGAGTATTGTAAAATATTTGATAGAAAGAATAATGACTCACAAACTGTGAGAAAAGGAGAATGACTCACAAACTGTGAGAAAAGGAGAATGACTCACAAACTGTGAGAAAAGGAGAATGACTCACAAACTGTGAGAAAAGGAGAATGACTCACATTGCAGATTTATACAGGCAGAGCCTAGCCTACTGATTAGCCTTTTATCCTAATTTCAATAACAAGCACACAATTTGGAATTAGTAATCAATCCAGCATTTACGATAACTCACTAGATCAAATTCTCACAATTAATGTCAAAATGCAATACTTTGTCCATCGAATTAACGATGATCCGTTGAATTAACAACGAATGATAAAGTATAATACTTTACCTATCGAATTAACGACAATCCGTCAAATTAATGACGAACGATAAAGTATAACCCTAATGTGGGCGGCACTTAAACATTCATTGGATATTTAGATCAATCGGACAATGAATCGTAGCAGCGATTGTGCTAATACCCTGATGGCAGCTTTAATTAGAGACCTGTGTGTGTTAATTGTGAGTATTTGGATGATATCTCTGCGCCTGAAGTGAATTTCTTCGTCGAACAAACGTACAGAAGCAAATGCCAATGTTCTGAATTTATACACAATTTTTGCCAAGCTTACGGACCGTAAGCTTAATGACCTTACGGTCCGTAAGGTATACAAAATGCCTATATTGTTGCCACGTGTGGGACTAGCTCAGATGAGTCGACATTTTCTGAAAATTCAACTTGGAGAGCACGTAATTTGGATAATCGTCAAGTAGGGAATGCCCCCCCTGAGTTTTAGGGGCCCTAATCCTGATTCTGAAAATTATGAAAATTTTAGGGTTTTGCACAGAATCACTTGGGTGTCTCAATTAGGGTTTCCTATTGGTCAAATTACTTTAGTAATTATGACTTTTGATGAGAGTTGTTACATTCTCCCCAACTTAATAAAAATCTCGTCCTCGAGATTTACTGGAATAATTGAGATTAATTTTTCTTCCTTTTGGATTCCAGTTTCCAAGTATATTAGGATCCTGTCTTTGAATCCTACTTTAATTAAACTAACACTATTTGTTTACCTTTATATCTTAGAAAGGTATTACCAAAGATTCATCTGATAGGCATTTCGTGAATACATGAAATATATCATGTATTCCAACTAACCTTCCTGGTAGTTGTAACTATAAGCAACTGATCCAATATGTGAAATTATTGGAAATGATTCTACATAATTTGGTCTTAGCTTTCCTTTCTTATCAAATTTAACAATTCCTTTCCAAGGAGATACTTTTAATAGTATTTTGTCTCCAACTCGAACTCCAACGGCTTTTATCTATTATTTGTATAATTCTTATGACTATCTCTTGTTGTTTCCATCCTTTCCTTCGTGATACTGAATATCATAGTTGTAGTCATTTAGGATTTTCATCCATCTTCTTTGCCTCAAATTCTTTTTGCCCAATTATATATATCTTAACTTCTTATAATCTGTATAGATAGTATCCTTACTTCCATACAGATAATATCTCCAAATCTTAAGGCAAAAATTATGGTTCTAATTCTAACTCATGAGTAGTATAGTTCCTTCGTACCTTTTTCAATTGTCTTGAAGCATACGCAATTTCCTTTTTGCGTTGCCTTAAGGAATATCCAAATCCTAGCTTTGAAGCATTACCATATACTTCAAAATCTTCTGTTCCTTCTGGTAAAACTAGGATTTATATTTTAATATCCTAAAAACTTCTTCTTGTTTAGATCTCTATCAAACTTAACTATTTTACAGGTTAACTTAGTTAATGGTATAGTTATTTTGAAAATTCATTAATAAACTGTCTATAATACTAAACCTATAAAATTCCTAATTTCCATTGCGGTTTGCAGAATCTTCCATTTGGTAATTATTGCTATCTTAGCAAGATCTAAGTGAATACCTTCATGATTCACCATATGACCTAGAATTGCACTTCAGCCAAAATTTATTCTTCAAAAATTTTGGAGTAAAGCTTTTCTTTTTCTTAACATCTAATATTATGCTAACCGATAAGGTTCCTTGGCTTATCGATAAAATTCCTGGAATTAGATGAATTTTAAATTCTATCTTCATGTAATCCAGGTAAATCTTCTGGAAATACATCTGGTTATTCTGAAACTACAGAAATTTCCTTAAATTCTGTATCTTTAGTATTAATGATTACTAAAATCATATATACTATTCCTTTGCTTTCGTTCATAATTAGCAATTTCCATTACTGATATGAACTTCATAGGCTTACATGATTTATCTCCTATAATCATAATTACTTCTCCGATGGTTGATTGAATTTCTAAGAAATTCTGATCACAGATAATGATCACATTATTGAACTCAACTAATTTCATAGACAATAGAATTGCAGAAAACTTATAACTTATTTCTAGGTTCTGCATAACCTTATCTATTTTAACTGAATTCTCATCTGCCGTTTCTAATATATAGAAATTTATCTAATGCTGGTTAACGGTAGGTTAAGAGTTTGGCAGAGTAAAGTATTTATAAAACTTTGGTTTGCACCAGAGTCAAATAATACTTTTGTTGTAAACTAAGAACATACCGGCTATCACATCTGGAATCATCTCGGCTTCATGAGTAGTCAGCTGAAAGGCTCTTGCATTCCTTCTTGCTCCTTCTACTGGTTTGACTTGATTGTCAAATGATTTATTCAATTTTGGACAATCTGGCCTAAGATGTCCAGTTTCTCTACAGTTGTAGCAAACGGAAAATTTCTTCCTCCTACAATCTTCTTCTTGATGCCCTGGGATCTTGCAAAAATTGCAATATCCTTTGCATCTTCCAAAATGCTTCCTTTTGCAAAAATTGCAAAATGGACTAGTAGAATATTGCCTAATCCCTCCTTTCTTGAAATGGTTATAGTTACCCGAACTGAATTCTTGGGTAATCTTTTGGGCTACTTCCTTCCTTCTATTTTCTTCTCTTGTCCGTACTAGCTCGTCAGTCATAGTATTGGCTAATTCTACTGCATCATCAATTGTGCGAGGTTTCACAGCTTTGACAATATTACGAATTTCGGAAATCAATCCCCAAATATAACGAGAAATAAGTACCGGTTCTGGCGAAGCCAGGGTTGGTACCACTCGAGCATATTCGAAGAATGTCGTAGTATACCCTCGACAATCTACATCCACCATCCGATGGGTTAGAAACTTATTTGCCATTTGATCTTTTTCATATTCAGGACATAATTTTCTTTCTACAAGACTCTTAAATTCTTCCCATTTCATGGCATAAGCCCTATTTCTTCCTTTAGCCTGCAACACTGTGTTCCACCATTCTAATGCCACTTCTTTGAAAAGGTTTGATATATACATAACCTGATCATCCTGAGCACATTTACTTATGGCAATTACTGCCTCGGTTTTCTCTAACCAACGCAGTGCTGCAGTCGCTCCTTCATTGCCTGCAAACTCAGTGGGTTTACAAGCAAGAAATTCTTTGTAAGTGCAACCAGGCGTTGCAACTTTCCTTTTCTTAGGGAGCGGAGCTTGCCGTGGTTCATTATCATGATTAACATGATTACCGCCTCCATTTACGCTATTACTGAAATTATCTTCAGAAATGCGTTTACTAGGAACAACTTGTTGCGGTTCGATTGGATTTTTAACAGCAGCAATGATTGCTGGAATAGCATTGGCTATCCCTTGAGCAACTATTCCTGGAATAGTGTTGGCTATCTCTTGAGCAATAATATTTTCTATATCTTGCCTAGTCACATATTGGTTCCCTGATTGTTGCTCAGATTGATTACCCTCATTAACTGGTTCATTATTAGCGTTTTCCATCTGATATCTATTTTATAGATACATAATTAGTATAAAGGAAATAATCCAACGTCACAATTTAGTTGCACATAATCACATAAACGAATATACAAACAAAATTGTAACTTTTCTAATATTTCCTTATATCATGTTTCTATATACACCCGTTTTATTATTTATTTTACACATACTGATTTTACTGTTACTATTATACAACCATAGTTTCATAATCCCCCTATCCTTGGTCAGATGATGTTCTAATAACGGCGTTTCTTCTCGTCGTATTTCCAGGAGATCTGTCCCAAAGTCTCTTGGATCCTATTTCCAGTATCCATGTTTGTCAAAATGATGAAGTTCAGTCCTAATCTCGTTACTTATTGGTAAATTTGATAAAGGTTCTGGATTGTATTTAGGAAAAAGCCTATAGGGATGGTTTTGTAACAGTATTTCATTATCCAACCATTCTTCTATATTCCAATGATTCGAAGAGTTTCGAATAGATGGTTCTAAGTTCATAAAATTATTTTTATTAACAGGCTCAATAGTATCATCTGTTGCCATTATAAAATCTAATTCTTCTTGAGATGGTAATCCCTCCATTTGCCTAGAACTTTCCCCAATTTCCATTTTCTTAGGCTTAGGTTTCTCGAAAGGTAAAGCATTGAATTCTATAGGTTCTTCTATATCTGGTATATACCTATTGAAATCTCTGGAAACTTCGATTCTTACTGGATAGAGATTTAAATTCTGAAGGGCTTCCGACAGATCACTCATGCTGATTAGTAAAATACACATAATTATTAAATCATACTAAAATTTTATGTAACAACTTTTTAAATGGTATTTCATATTACCAAAACAACTAAAAATTTAAACATACTAGGTTTTATTTGTAATTTATTTATAAATTTTTATAGACTGTAGATAATAAAATACTAAACTTTAAATCAGAATCTTTAAAGATTTATATTTACTATTACAGTAATTACCATATAAAAATCTATATACTAAATAAGTATGATGACTTAATTTTCTATATATATATATTAACTATTCATTATCATGGTGGATATTGGTTAGTGCTGCCTGGTTTAAGCATATGTGATCAGTCCATGCCTAACTAAGGCTAGGTTCTCCAATATCTGCCTTTGATAATAACCCTAGTATTTAAAAATAATCTTAATACTACTACTACTATTAATATATTATTATTAATAATAAAATTATTAATAATAAATAACTAGCAAATTTTAAATAAAAGTATACTTCAAACATAAAAATATAATTTCTTTACCATAATATAGTAATACTATATTAGGTAATTCCATATATTAATCAAATAAATTTATATATAATGTTTTTCGATTAATAATGATAGAGCAACAAATATTACAATATATATAAAAATATGCCCATATTAAAATTAACAAATAGCCAACTAATAAAACACATAATCATATAATAGTAATCAGGAAAAATTAAGTATTTCTAAATACTTAATTAGCTTAACCCAGTGGCTCTGATACCACCTTTTTCTGTCACGGCCCATGACCCGGTTTGACCCGTTCAGGAGCCGCGGCAGAAAATACTGCGGTATTTATTTTAATTGAGTTTTACAGCGGAAACAGGATCGCTTAAAGCTAAAATTTTTCCCCGATTATTTATTTCACAATTCGGGATAAAACCCCGATAATTTACAATAGTATGTTTTTACTATAAAAGCGTGATATTACAAAAATTTATTTCTTTATTTTATACTGAGCCACTATCTTAAGCTTGAAATGCTCCACAGCACTTTTCCTGATTTACAACAGATCACCTGAAACATGTTTGAAAAAGGTTTTGTCAGCGGGAAAATACTGAGTGAACCATTCTATTTTGCATAATGATGCATAGTTATCAATTACAGCATAAGAGCGATTACAATGGCTTCTATCTTATTTTTATCTGGCATTCTGTCACAATGGTGACGATGGTCATACCACTATTTAGATCAATGAACCTAAATAGTGATGATTATCCCTGTAGGTCAATGAACCTAACAGTGATTATCCCGAGTAGGTCAATGAACCTAACTGGGAGAAAATTAGTAATGTGCACAACACCCCACTAACCAGTAATTCAAGATATCCACGACTTAGTCCCTGTAATTATAATCTTGAAAATAATTTGGAGTATTGTAAAATATTTGATAGAAAGAATAATGACTCACAAACTGTGAGAAAAGGAGAATGACTCACAAACTGTGAGAAAAGGAGAATGACTCACAAACTGTGAGAAAAGGAGAATGACTCACAAACTGTGAGAAAAGGAGAATGACTCACAAACTGTGAGAAAAGGAGAATGACTCACATTGCAGATTTATACAGGCAGAGCCTAGCCTACTGATTAGCCTTTTATCCTAATTTCAATAACAAGCACACAATTTGGAATTAGTAATCAATCCAGCATTTACGATAACTCACTAGATCAAATTCTCACAATTAATGTCAAAATGCAATACTTTGTCCATCGAATTAACGATGATCCGTTGAATTAACAACGAATGATAAAGTATAATACTTTACCTATCGAATTAACGACAATCCGTCAAATTAATGACGAACGATAAAGTATAACCCTAATGTGGGCGGCACTTAAACATTCATTGGATATTTAGATCAATCGGACAATGAATCGTAGCAGCGATTGTGCTAATACCCTGATGGCAGCTTTAATTAGAGACCTGTGTGTGTTAATTGTGAGTATTTGGATGATATCTCTGCGCCTGAAGTGAATTTCTTCGTCGAACTAACGTACAGAAGCAAATGCCAATGTTCTGAATTTATACACAATTTTTGCCAAGCTTACGGACCGTAAGCTTAATGACCTTACGGTCCGTAAGGTATACAAAATGCCTATATTGTTGCCACGTGTGGGACTAGCTCAGATGAGTCGACATTTTCTGAAAATTCAACTTGGAGAGCACGTAATTTGGATAATCGTCAAGTAGGGAATGCCCCCCTGAGTTTTAGGGGCCCTAATCCTGATTCTGAAAATTATGAAAATTTTAGGGTTTTGCACAGAATCACTTGGGTGTCTCAATTAGGGTTTCCTATTGGTCAAATTACTTTAGTAATTATGACTTTTGATGAGAGTCGTTACACTTGGTGGCCCGGATGTCAAGCTCCTTGGAATCAAAAGATTTCAACCCCAAAGCTTCCATTAAACCCATTGCTGCATAAAAACAAACGATAAATAATATCTATAGCCCGGCATGACATAAAACGTGCAAAATGAGCAAAAGTAATAAAAAAAAATTTCAAGAAACACCGCATAACTAACCCTCTTTATTGCACTTGAGGGTAGGATACCACTCCAGTTCGGCCCAGATCGTGCTAATCTGCCCCATGACAAGAATGTGTTCCGGATACTTTTGTATGCGTCCAGCTTCTTTGATCAAATTCGCATACAAATCTGTATTAAACTTGAAGTCTTCAGGAAGAGGGGGTGGAAGGCGCAACTTCTTCAATCTCCACGTCATAAACTCCGGAATGCACCGATCATCAACCAAGAAGAAGCGTTCTTTCCAATCCTTTATACTGGAAGTAATCCATGTATAACAAGAAGAATTTTTGTCCCTAACCTCGAAGGTGTACCAGCTACCTGACCGATTCAACTTGTAAAAAGCCCGGAACACGATGGGCTGGTAAAATTCCATAGTTTAATGGTTTTAATTTCGGTTAATTACACAAAGTTACTTTCTAGAATACACTACTTTGATATGGTTTGTGTTTTGCAGGCATTGACGGGTTTAAGGTGCATTTTAGAGATTTACTGAAGCTTTGGGCGGATGCTAGAGAGAACATAATTCAAGAAAATGCAAAAAGAGGCAAAACTGAGCTGAACTCTGCGCCAGAAATAGTCCAAACTTCATTTTGGCTTATCCTGAGCTAGAAAACGAGTTTCAGGGCTTATAATATATGCATTTGGGGTAGCTCGACGAGACGAATCAAAATATAAGGTTTTGAAAGGCCAGAAATTGACGCATTATCTGCTGCACACTGGCTGATTGGTAAAAACGGGATTTTTTTAGAGAAAAAGTCAATTTTGGGAAAAGGGGGAGTTACACTTGGGATAGAGTTTGAAACCACTTCTTGGAGCCATTCCCAATCCATCTCTATCACTACCAATCATCCAAGATCACCAACCTATTCCCACACATCTCTAACACCACCTACCATTCACCTCTAACCTATAACCCTAATCCATTCCACAATCACCATCTCCATCATCTTCAACCATTCTCCATCAAACCTTCAAACCCTAACCTCCACCACTCCTCAAGACTCAAGGTCATGGCTCCGTGTTCGTGTTCGTCGGCCGGTGATCGCGTCCACCCAACCATGAGCGGCTAGTCTCTTCGGTTTCACCCCGGTGTAGATGTTGTAAGATTTTCTAGGGTTTATGCATTTGTATTTTGATTTGATTTTGTGACAAATTGTTTAGTATTTGAAACTTATGATAATTGTCGTGCATTTGAATTGAATTTGTGAATTGTCGAATGATTATAAAATTTGACTTTGCGAAATGAATTTGTGCACTTATGCCTTATCGTAGGTTAGGATTTACATGTCCGAGGTAACGAAGTGCATTACGGTCCGTTGTCTATGACGTCGATAGCAATTGGCACCTAAGCTTCGTGATAGTAATCCGTTAATCACTATATGCAATTGAATCAAGTTAAAACATGTAGGAACCCTAGGTCTTGCAATAATTGAACCGGGTGTGGAACTTGTCTCTAATTTCTTGTTTTAATCATTTAGTAATTTAGTTGCAATTTTAGTTAATCACAAGTGTTTTAGATAATACCAATTTTCGGGTGTAACACCTCGAAAATTCACGTCCTATAATGTATTGACACGTGTCATAAGCTTGAACGTGTGAAATAATACTCTAGACGGACCAAAATTGACAAACATGAAAAGTATGTGAATACAAGGGTTCAAATTGTCAACAATGGATAAATATACCTTACAATAACCCTACTTGATGCTCATACCTTCAAACGAATAAATCATGGATCATATGAAGCTAAATATGAAAGAAAGTGAGAGATTACAAACTACAGGGGTTAAATGTGTCAACATCCAGGCAAGGCAAATGTGGTTGCTGATGCCTTAAGTCGGAAAGAAAGAGTGAAGCCAATTCGAATCAATGCTAAAAGCATTGAAATAAAGAACAGTTTGATCGAAAGGTTGTTAGGTGCACAGAAGGAAGCTGTGATGGAAGCTAACTATCCTAATGAAAAGCTCGGGGTAACTGAAGAACAGTTATCTCCGGACAAGGACAGAATTCTGAGATTGAATGGACGAATATGGGTTCCAGTTTATGGAGGACTTCGGGATGTTATTCTCCAAGAAGCCCATAGTTCCAAATATTCTGTTCATCCTGGAGCTGATAAGATGTACCAGGATCTAAAGGCAAACTATTGGTGGATAGGCTTGAAAAAGTCTGTAGCTGCCTATGTAGCTAAATGCTTGACGTGTGCGCAGGTCAAAGCAGAACATCAAAAGCCGTCAGGTATGCTACAACAGCCTGAACTTCCCACATGGAAGTGGGAAATGGTGACGATGGATTTCATCACCAAGTTGCCAAAAACAAGGAAAGGAAATGATACGATATGGGTGATAGTTGATAGACTGACTAAGTCAGCACATTTCCTACCCATCAAGGAGACCTATAGCTCCGACATGTTAGCCCAATTGTACGTAGATAAGATTGTAGCTCTACATGGCGTACCAGTAGCTATTATCTCTGACAGAGATACTAGATACACGTCACATTTTTGGAAAAGTTTCCAACAATCTTTGGGCACGCGCTTAAATTTCAGTACGGCTTACCATCCTCAGACGGACGGACAGAGTGAGCGTACAATCCAAACGTTGGAAGACATGCTTCGTGCATGTGTAATCCAATTAGGTGGTAGTTGGGATAACCACCTACCATTAATCGAGTTCTCATATAACAATAGCTACCATACCAGCATCAAGGCTGCGCCTTTCGAGGCCTTATACGGTAGAAAGTGCAGAACGCCCGTTTGTTGGGCAGAAGTTGGAGATGTCCAACTGACAGGACCAAAAATATTCTTTGAAACGACGGACAAGATTGTCCAGATTCGTGACCGTCTGAAAGCTGCTCGAGATAGGCAGAAAAGCTACGCAGATTTAAAGCGTAAACCTTTTAACTTCGAGATAGGCGACAAAGTACTGCTTAAGGTATCACCCTGGAAGGGAGTGATGCGATTTGGTAAGAAAGGCAAGTTAAGTCCGAGATACATAGGATCATTCGAGGTCATCGAACGTGTCGGATCAGTTGCCTATAAGTTAAACTTACCCGAAGAGCTCAGTGGTATTCATAATGTATTCCACATCTGCAATCTGAAGAAGTGTTTCGTTGATGAATCACTAATCATACCTCATACAAATGTGCACATAGAAGAGAGCATGAAGTTTGTCGAAAAACCTGTGTCGATCGAGGATCGACAGGTTAAGAAGCTTCGAAGGAAGCATGTACCTATTGTAAAGGTAAAATGGGATGCCCGTAGAGGTCCCGAGTACACGTGGGAGGTGGAGTCCACAATGAAAGAAAAGTACCCTCATTTGTTTCAGTAAATCTCGAGGTCGAGATTTCTTTTAAGGGGGTGAGGATGTAACACCTCGAAAATTCACGTCCTATAATGTATTGACACGTGTCATAAGCTTGAACGTGTGAAGTAATACTCTAGAAGGACTAAAGTTGACAAACATGAAAAGTATGTGAATACAAGGGTTCAAATTGTCAACAATGGATAAATATACCTTACAATAACCCTACTTGATGCTCATACCTTCAAACGAATAAATCATGGATCATACGGAGCTAAATATGAAAGAAAGTGAGAGATTACAAACTACAGGGGTTAAATGTGTCAACATGTTTAAAGTATACCTCTGAGTGGCCTTTTAGCAAACCCGAAGCTTTGTAACGATTAAGTATGCTCACTAGAATGCACGATATAAATTTCATAAAGTTTCGTTATCGTATGAGAAAGTTATGATCAAATTCGTATACAAGGGGTTAAAGCGTCAACGTTGAGAATTATGACTTTTCGGGTAAACATGAAGTGACCAAGGACTTAACAAAGTGGGTTTAAGTCTTGAAGCCCTTATGGGTAAAATTTGAAAGGCCCATAATGCAAGAAACAAAGGTAAAATGACCTTTCGAAGAGCCAAGAGCCAACATACAATAACTAAAAAGTTTAAAATCTGAGCACAAGGCCCATACGGGCCGCGTAAGCCATGCCAAGAGCTTACGCGGGCCGCCTGACTTGCCCAGATGCAGAAAACGACTGGCAGCAGCCTGTTATGCCTTCTAACCGACTTAAAAACGATTTTCCTCATCTTTGGGCGACCCCTACATTACTTTTAGACCCTAGGACACTTGTTGATGATCAGGGAACAAGGGTAGGCTTGGTTGTCATTGATCTAAGTGAGATTAAACACTATAAAAGGCCACAATGTTGCAACATTGTGATCACACCTTTCTTCTACATCTCTGGAGCTTTTGGGAGTTCAAGAGCAGACCTTAAGCCTTCCTAATCGTGCATAGGACTTCAGTAAGTATGCTTAACCTTTCTTAGTTGAGTTTTTACTTAGTTTTAGCTTAAAAGTCAAACCGTCGTAATTACCGTTTGACTTAACGATTAATCATTAATGGTCCAGTAATTAGTCGAATTGAAGGTAGTTATAAGTTGGTAATTATGTGGGCATTAAACCCTTAAAAGGGCACCCTCTGATTCCCACTCTATCTAGACCATTTGTCGGGTCAAACTTGTTATTAAAAAGTCAACAGGATGCTTAATTTCAAATTAACGCATAATTAGCAATGTAGAACCCATACAACCTGTTTGATCATAAATATAACTTGGTAATTAATGTAAGAACATGTCTAAACATGTTCAACCCGACAATTTTCAGTAGAGACCCGGTTCGGAACCGAAAGTCGTATAATTTGACTTTTGCTTTGACTTCCAGTTCTGACCCGTTTAAGCATGTTTTAGAAATGCCTTAGAGCTTTAATTGGACTAGGTTACATGCTAGTATAACCCTCTATGATTATACACCATGGTTCATTAGTTATCCGATTAATATGCATGATTCCGTTAATTGCTTATATGTTGACTATTATGCCCTTTTCACCTTAAAACGTGATTTTTGAAAATGTAAAAGAGTAGAAACCTTAGTTACTGAACTATAAACTTGTAACCAAAATTTGACATCAGTTTGAGGTGTAGATTGAGAGTTATGCTCATTAGCGTAATTAGAAAGCTTTTTAGCGATTAAACGACATAATTAGCATATAGCCTATTTAAACCCACTTTTTAATATCAAAATTTTTACCCACTGATTTAATATATTATTTTGGGATTTTTGAAGATTTTTAATTAATTTAGGCTGAGCATAACTTAGAGTTATAAGCTTGAGTCGGTAGTTGTCGGTTTTGCCCTTTTGGGCTATAAAATGAGTTTTACGTATCTTTTTGACCCCAAACCTTTTGCTACTGATTTTATACGATAAATAAATTATTTTAAACCTTCTAGAATAATAAAAATATCAGCTTTAGTTATAGAACTCGGAAATGGCTTCTAATCGCCTTTTTAAGCGTTTTTAACGCATAGTATGTACTAAAACTATTTTAAACATACAAGGGTTGATACCTACTGATATTTGAGGTAAATTATAATATTTTAACAGTAAGCAAAAGTTGTTTAACTCAGACTTCAGTTTTGAGCTTTTAAGCTTATGTGAAATTACCAAAACGCCCCTTCGGTGCATAGTTTGGTTACAATTGATAAAAATTCACATATATGCATTACCCTACTGTTATAACTTACTAAAGTAAGTATTTTGCTGAATTTATCAGACCTGTAACTCAGGTTAATACTTGAACTCTTTTATAACCTTATACATGACCAAATTACCCCTACGGGGCATAGTTTGAGTTTAATTTCGTTTCGGACATAATAAAAGATATCTTACTGATGTCACAACATATTTGAGGCATATTAACTTAGGAAACCTGTATATAGCTCTTATGGTTACCCGTTACGCATTCTTCGCGTTCGGTTCGGTTTATGTAACTAGTTTACATAAATTGGCCGAAGCGGGTCAAACTTTATCGTTTTTATCTCAAAATCCAGAATGTGTTTAGATTACCCATATAAGACAAGTCTTCAAACTTGTCGGGTCTAAATCACATTCTATTCCGGTCTTCGCTTAATCACGCGTTCGAACCGTATCGTTCCTTAAAACTAACCGGTCTAAGCTTAAGCTTAACTAAAGACCGTTAGGATTCTAATAGGTTATTATAAACCTTTGTTCCAGAATAGGAGACCCGGTAAAAGCTACCCGCATTTGCTAATTGAGATTTATACTTGCAAAGGTAAATACTTTTAACTTATTTTCCCTTATACGGGCTTGGGGTACGGTATCTAAGAATACCGCTTGGTCGGGCATTCGACCCTAATCGATTGGTGGTTAGGTATTATCGAGATGACCTGTTTAAAAATATGTTTTGCTTGCTTAACGCCTTTGGGGGGTTAATGACCATGTCCCGGATATCCTTGGTATAATTTTACGAAATGGCCACGACCTAAGCGCGCCGTCAGTGCAAAATAAATAATGTGGTGTGTCTATTGATCTTTAACCCGGCACGAACCGGGCTACTGAACGCATAAGGAACATGTAATTCTTTTACAAGTTTATATATTCAAATAATTATCCCAAGTTATAAAAAGTTTGTGCCACGTGCATTCAAATCAATTTTTATTAAACTTTTCAAAATGAGTCGGTTGAATGTATTTACCAGTGTAAACTGACGTATTTTCCCAAAAAGGTTAAGTGCAGGTACTAAGCGAACTAGGCTGGCTTTCTCCTAGCGTCCACAATAAGTCTCGCAAACTTGGACGTCAAAACTGTTGAACATTGTTTCCTATTTATTATTTTGATACACCTGTGGATTACTTTCAACTGTTGTGATACTTGATATTACAATTTACTAAAGTTGAAATATATCTACCTTTTGCTTCCGCTGTGCATTTCAATATTGTGTTGTTTGACTGTAATGTTACCAACCACGTCACGATACTCCCCACCGGGCCCACCGGTCAAACGTGGAAATATCGGGGTGTGACAGGTTGGTATCAGAGCCAACGTTGAGTGAATTAAACACTAGCCTTTTGTGTTTAATCTCAGTTACACAATTGCACATTCATAAATTTTCGAGTCTAGACAAAGAACATAGGAACAATCCAAATTTGTTTTAAATTTTTTTCTTTGTCTTTTATTTTATATATTCTCGTTGTTATCTTTGTTCTTATTGACAGAAATATGCCACCAAGAATGAGAAGAGGAGGACGCGGAAAGGGGCCGATGAGCGCTCCTAACGATCACGAGGCCGGGCCTTCGCAATGGCGAACTCCTTCTACGACTGCAAGTGCCGATCCGCAAGGAAACAGGAGGAACCTGTTTGAGCCTGCCAGACGATCTGTTTCACACAGTTCGACGCCTCCCTATCGTAACTCCTATGGGCCACAGTCAGAAAACGAGCCCGACAACCCACAACCTTCATATATACCTCTTCAGCGATCCCTTTCGCACAATTCCTTTGGTAACCCCACACCTGTTTTTCAGGGCCGGTTCAACCCGGAAAATTATATTCTAGAACCAGTGGGTTTTAACCCATTGGGACCGCAGGACCACTTCTCGGAAGATAATGCGATGGACATGGACGAGGACACGGATCCCGTCGCACCTGCAAGCGGTACCCCTAACCATCCCATCGAGATCTCGGATGGATCTTCTTTCAACGGATCACCCTACGGTGGTCCAGATAGCTATCAAGCGAGGTTTAACCAGCACGAATGGTACTTCACACCTTCACACCATTCGTCACCTCACCAGCAGCAGCAGGATCCCTCTGGGGATTCACGATTCGTGGCAGTCACGCCACCACCTCCACCGCCGCCAGTTCATCAAGCACCTCCAGAACCACCAAGGCGTAGGCGAACGGGCGCACGTATGCCTGCGCGAGCAGGGGATTTCCACTTTAGCACCCCTAGACACTCCAGTGGCAGTCATTATCCGCCACTACATGAGGACCCACAACTGGGTGGGCCCTCAAACCCAGTTCCAGAGAGGTACTCAGCACCGGTTGCACCACAGCCACCACCGATGGGTTTTGATAACCCGATTCCTGCGTACACCGGGTCAATGGCGTACAACCCGTTTGAGCAGCCGGCTCACACCAACTATAATTACGCTGAAGCCGACCCATACTTGGTAGCGGCCAATTACAACGCCCTTCACCCGGAAGGACCGTATGGAGCTCCTTGGGGAGTGGGGTACCCAACTCATGGGTACCAAATACCTGCTAGACCTATAATTCGGCAACAATCGCAGCCGCCACGGTTTTCCCCACCCGAACGGGAAGAAATTCTTCAAAGATTAGACCAAGTCGAGCGATATTTTCACAGAGAGCGCAGGGAGCGACAAGGCTTCCTCAAGGGCTTAGAAGGATTGCTAAAGGGGAAGAAAAAGAGGGATCATTAAATCCCTACATGTATTGTTGTACTTTCTATTTTCAATCAAGTCCCTGCGTGGACTTGTATTTTTAGTCCATGCGAGGACGTTTATTTTATTGATTAGTCCCTGCGTGGACATCCATTCTAGTATTTGGTCCCTGCGTGGACTTGTATTTTAGTTTGACCCCTGCGTGGGTAATTTGTCTATTAAAAGTCTCGTGTTGGGCGATATGTAATCTTTTCATATTAATGGAATGTTAAGTTTATAAATTTCATTTTTGCCATTATATGCATAAAAATATTATACATGAAATAAATAAATCAAAAATCATTCCTTTATAATTAATCTGCCTATTAAATATTAAATAAGAATCTTAAACGTATAACCTAGCCTGCATGTCATTATAAGACTTGGCCAAGATGGTAAGACCTGTTTAAAAGATTCGGATCCCTGTTAACATCTGAAAACATGTTAACACTCCTGGCAGACGTGATTCGTTAAAAATCACACGTCATTTTTATAAAAAGGATTCTTTAAAAGATTCCTAACCCAACTTAATGATCTATAAATCATGGGTTTAAATCATCAATTAAGATGATCACTTATTAAACATCCATTAGTGATGTAGTGCCTACGGGCCATACTCATTGTCATTTAAGACAAAAGACAGTAAGTAGTCTACGACTCCCTGTCAGAGAAAGGTAATGAACTATGTTAAAACCTTACTTGCCTTGATTCTCTGAAATCATGGCTTATAACTTAAAAATGTCCCTTTGACTAGGCCTTTTGTGCTGATAATACTGTTATTATAATTAGGATAAGTTATAGTAAAATCCTAAATGAATGTGAGTAACAAAATTAACCAAATATGGTCTATGTTTACCATGGTTAATGAATTGTCATAAAAGACAATTCCAGAATAAACTAATTATTGTCAATCTTTTATGTAACAGTTCAAACTGCAATGGCTGACTCGGATGAAATTAATAGTCACCCAAGGGAGAATAATGATAATGCCCGGATTAATATAACGGGTGCTGAACTACAAGCGTTAATAGATAACGCTGTTACAAAGGCCATAGAGCGGCAATATGATGAATATAGCGGGACTCGAAGTAGGACCCTATCTACACCGCATTCAAAGCCTAAGACTCATTCAGAGGCTCATAGCAAGCCACCCTCCAAAAAGGAAGAGCCAAAGAAAGATGGCGATCGTTAGTCCTCAAACCAAAACAGTGCTCCATCTCAAAAGATTGTTTTGAATCAAGGACCCCATGACAAGGGTTGCTCTTATAAATACTTTGTTTCCTGCAAACCCCGGGATTTCACTGGGGAGAAAGGAGCTATTGACTGTATGACGTGGCTGGACGAGATGGACACAGTGGTTGATATCAGCGGATGTGCTGAAAGGGATGTGGTAAAGTTCGTGTCTCAATCGTTCAAAGGCGAGGCCTTAGCCTGGTGGAGATCGTTGATACAGGCTACTGGGAAGATCCCATTGTACAACATGTCATGGGAGCAATTTGTTTCCCTCATCAGGGAGAACTACTGTCCTCAGCATGAGGTCGAAAAGATTGAGTCTGATTTCTTATCATTGGTTATGAAGAACCTCGACTGTCAAGCTTACCTCACGAGCTTCAACACATTGTCAAGATTGGTTCCGTATCTGGTAACCCCGGAACCCAAACGAATAGCTCGTTTCATTGGGGGTTTAGCCCCAGAAATAAAGGCAAGCGTGAAGGCCTCTCGGCCAACTACTTTCAGATCTATAACTTATATATCTCTGTCCCTCACACTGGAGGTGGTCAGACAGAGATCGCTGAGGAACACAGATACCGAGAAAAGGAAACGTGAAGATGACAATTCACGAAGGTCAAACAAGAAGCACCGAGGAAACAATGACCACAGGAAAGGGTCTGAGTCCAAGAAGGATGGGCATCAGTCTGGTGATAAGCCCAAATGCAAAGTCTGCAAGAAACAACACTACGGCAAGTGCAGGTTTGAATCGAACTCGCAGACTCAGTCAAGGACTTTTGCATGTGGTATATGCAAGTCCAAGGAACACAAGACCTTGGATTGCAAGAAGCTGAAAGATGCAACGTGGTAGTTGCAACGAAAAGGGGCACATTAAGACAAATTGCCCGAAATATACAAAGAAAGCCGATGAAGGAAAGAAGACCAATGCTAGGGTCTTCAGGATGGATGCAAAGGAAGCGGTTCAAGACGACAATGTGATTACAGGTAATTTCCTTGTAAATGATGTCTATGCAAGAGTACTTTTTGATTTAGGCGCTGATAAGTCTTTCGTAGATAATAAGTTTTGCAATCTGCTGAATTTACCTGTTAAAACCTTAAGTGTAAAATATGAAGTGGAATTGGCAGATGGCACCATAGACACCGTCTCAACTGTGTTAGATGGATGTGTTATATCCATTAAGAACCACTCCTTTCCTTTGTCCCTACTTCCCTTTAAGTTAGCAGGTTTTGACATAGTTTTGGGTATGGACTGGTTATCTCATAACCAGGCCCAAATTGTCTGCAAAAAGAAGCAAGTGGTGATCAAGACTCAGTCTGGTGAACCACTTACTATTCAGGGAGATACCCAGTATGGACTGCCTGAGCAAGTGACTATGCTCAAGGCCTCTAAGTGTTTGAAGAAGGGTTGTGTCATCTACATGGCACAAGTGACTATTGACGAGCCGAAGCCCAAGATTGAAGAAATCCCCGTCATTTCTGAATACCCATAAGTTTTTCTTGAAGAACTACCTGGTTTACCACCAGATAGGCAAGTGGAATTCAGAATCGACATCATCCCTGGAGCAGCACCTGTTGCTAGAGCGCCTTATAGGTTGGCACCAACAGAGATGAAGGAATTGAGGGCACAACTAGATGAATTGCTAGCCAAGGGTTTCATTAGATCGAGTTCGTCTCCTTGGGGGGCGCCAATCCTGTTTGTCAAGAAGAATGATGGATCGATGCGTCTGTGCATCGATTACCGTGAGCTTAATAAAGTCACAGTCAAGAATAGGTATCCATTGCCCAGGATCGACGATTTGTTCGATCAACTTCAAGGGGCAAGTTACTTCTCCAAGATTGATTTGAGGTCAGGCTATCATCAATTGAAGGTTAAAGATGAAGACGTGCACAAGACTGCATTTAGAACTCGTTATGGACATTACGAGTTCCTAGTGATGCCTTTTGGGCTCACTAATGCACCAGCCGCATTCATGGATCTCATGAATCGTGTCTGCAAACCTTACCTAGATAAATTCGTCATCGTCTTCATCGATGACATTCTCATTTACTCCAAGAGTCAGGCTGACCATGAGAAGCATCTTCGATGTATTCTGGAATTACTTAAGCAGGAGAAGCTCTATGCCAAGTTTTTGAAGTGTGAATTCTGGCTCCATGAAGTCCAATTCCTTGGACATGTTGTCAGTGAGTGTGGTATCCAAGTAGATCCCGCTAAGGTGGAAGCTGTCATGAATTGGCAAGAGCCGAAGACGCCTACTGAGATTCGCAGCTTTTTGGGATTGGCAGGATACTACAGGCGCTTTATCGAAAAATTTTCAAGGATTGCTGCACCCCTAACTTCTTTGACTAGGAAGAAAGTAAAGTTCGATTGGGGTCCTAAGCAGCAAGAATCCTTCGATATTCTCAAGCAGAAGTTGAGCAATGCTCCTGTGTTGACATTGCCTGATGGAATCGAAGAATTTGTAGTTTATTGTGATGCATCACACACTGGGATGGGATGTGTGCTTATGCAGAAAAGCAAAGTTATTGCCTATGCTTCACGACAGTTAAAGGTGCATGAAAAGAATTACACCACCCATGACTTGGAGTTGGGTGCCGTTGTATTTGCACTGAAGCTATGGAGGCACTATCTATATGGTGTCAAGTGTGTGATCTATTCTGATCACAAGAGCCTCCAACACCTGTTTAACCAAAAGGATTTAAACATGAGGCAGCGCCTATGGATGGAGACGTTGAATGATTATGATTGTGAAATCCGATACCATCCAGGCAAGGCAAATGTGGTTGCTGATGCCTTAAGTCGGAAAGAAAGAGTGAAGCCAATTCGAATCAATGCTAAAAGCATTGAAATAAAGAACAGTTTGATCGAAAGGTTGTTAGCTGGACAGAAGGAAACTGTGATGGAAGCTAACTATCCTAATGAAAAGCTCGGGGTAACTGAAGAACAGTTATCTCCGGACAAGGACGGAATTCTGAGATTAAATGGACGAATATGGGTTCCAGTTTATGGAGGACTTCGGGATGTTATTCTCCAAGAAGCCCATAGTTCCAAATATTCCGTTCATCCTGGAGCTGATAAGATGTACCAGGATCTAAAGGCAAACTATTGGTGGATAGGCTTGAAAAAGTCTGTAGCTGCCTATGTAGCTAAATGCTTGACGTGTGCGCAGGTCAAAGCAGAACATCAAAAGCCGTCAGGTATGCTACAACAGCCTGAACTTCCCACGTGGAAGTGGGAAATGGTGACGATGGATTTCATCACCAAGTTGCCGAAAACAAGGAAAGGAAATGATACGATATTGGTAATAGTTGATAGACTGACTAAGTCAGCACATTTCCTACCCATCAAGGAGACCTATAGCTCCGACATGTTAGCCCAATTGTACGTAGATAAGATTGTAGCTCTACATGGCGTACCAGTAGCTATTATCTCTGACAGAGATACTAGATACACGTCACATTTTTTGAAAAGTTTCCAACAATCTTTGGGCACGCGCTTAAATTTCAGTACGACTTACCATCCTCAGACGGACGGACAGAGTGAGTGTACAATCCAAACGTTGGAAGACATGCTTCGTGCATGTGTAATCGACTTAGGTGGTAGTTGGGATAACCACCTGCCATTAATCGAGTTCTCATATAACAATAGCTACCATACCAGCATCAAGGCTGCGCATTTCGAGGCCTTATACGGTAGAAAGTGCAGAACGCCCGTTTGTTGGGCGGAAGTTGGAGATGTCCAACTGAAAGGACCGGAAATATTCTTTGAAACGACGGACAAGATTGTCCAGATTCGTGACCGTCTGAAAGCTGCCCAAGATAGGCAGAAAAGCTACGCAGATTTAAAGCGTAAACCTTTTAACTTCGAGGTAGGCGACAAAGTACTGCTTAAAGTATCACCCTGGAAGGGAGTGATGCGATTTGGTAAGAAAGGCAAGTTAAGTCCGAGATACATAGGATCATTCGAGGTCATCGAACGTGTCGGATCAGTTGCCTATAAGTTAAACTTACCCGAAGAGCTCAGTGGTATTCATAATGTATTCCACATATGCAATCTGAAGAAGTGTTTCGCTGATGAATCACTAATCATACCTCATACAAATGTGCACATAGAAGAGAGCATGAAGTTTGTCGAAAAACCTGTGTCGATCGAGGATCGACAGGTTAAGAAGCTTCGAAGGAAGCATGTACCTATTGTAAAAGTAAAATGGGATGCCCGTAGAGGTCCCGAGTACACGTGGGAGGTGGAGTCCACAATGAAAGAAAAGTACCCTCATTTGTTTTAGTAAATCTCGAGGTCGAGATTTCTTTTAAGGGGGTGAGGATGTAACACCTCGAAAATTCACGTCCTATAATGTATTGACACGTGTCATAAGCTTGAACGTGTGAAGTAATACTCTAGAAGGACTAAAGTTGACAAACATGAAAAGTATGTGAATACAAGGGTTCAAATTGTCAACAATGGATAAATATACCTTACAATAACCCTACTTGATGCTCATACCTTCAAACGAATAAATCATGGATCATACGAAGCTAAATATGAAAGAAAGTGAGAGATTACAAACTACAGGGGTTAAATGTATCAACATGTTTAAAGTATACCTCTGAGTGGCCTTTTAGCAAACCCGAAGCTTTGTAACGATTAAGTATGCTCACTAGAATGCACGATATAAATTTCATAAAGTTTCGTTATCGTATGAGAAAGTTATGATCAAATTCGTATACAAGGGGTTAAAGCGTCAACGTTGAGAATTATGACTTTTCGGGTAAACATGAAGTGACCAAGGACTTAACAAAGTGGGTTTAAGTCTTGAAGCCCTTATAGGTAAAATTTGAAAGGCCCATAATGCAAGAAACAAAGGTAAAATGACCTTTAGAAGAGCCAAGAGCCAACATACAATAACTAAAAAGTTTAAAATCTGAGCAGAAGGCCCATACGGGCCGCGTAAGCCATGCCAAGAGCTTATGTGGGCCGCCTGACTTGCCCAGATGCAGAAAACGACTGGCAGCAGCCTGTTATGCCTTCTAACCGACTTAAAAACGATTTTCCTCATCTTTGGGCGACCCCTACATTACTTTTAGACCCTAGGACACTTGTTGATGATCAGGGAACAAGGGTAGGCTTGGTTGTCAATGATCTAAGTGAGATTAAACACTATAAAAGGCCACAATGTTGCAACATTGTGATCACACCTTTCTTCTGCATCTCTGGAGCTTTTGGGAGTTCAAGAGCAGACCTTAAGCCTTCCTAATCGTGCATAGGACTTCAGTAAGTATGCTTAACCTTTCTTAGTTGAGTTTTTACTTAGTTTTAGCTTAAAAGTCAAACCGTCGTAATTACCGTTTGACATAACGATTAATCATTAATGGTCTAGTGATTAGTCGAATTAAAGGTAGTTATAAGTTGGTAATTATGTAGGCATTAAACCCTTAAAAGGGCACCCTCTGATTCCCACTCTATCTAGACCATTTGTCGGGTCAAACTTGTTATTAAAAAGTCAACAGGATGCTTAATTTCAAATTAACGCATAATTAGCAATGTAGAACCCATACAACCTGTTTGATCATAAATATAACTTGGTAATTAATGTAAGAACATGTCTAAACATGTTCAACCCGACAATTTTCAGTAGAGACCCGGTTCGGAACCGAAAGTCGCATAATTTGACTTTTGCTTTGACTTCCAGTTCTGACCTGTTTAAGCATGTTTTAGAAATGCCTTAGAGCGTTAATTGGACTAGGTTACATGCTAGTATAACCCTCTATGATTATACACCATGGTTCATTAGTTATCCTATTAATATGCATGATTCCGTTAATTGCTTATATGTTGACTATTATGCCCTTTTCACCTTAAAACGTGATTTTTGAAAATGTAAAAGAGTAGAAACCTTAGTTACTGAACTATAAACTTGTAACCAAAATTTGACATCAGTTTGAGGTGTAGATTGAGAGTTATGCTCATTAGCGTAATTAGAAAGCTTTTTAGCGATTAAACGACATAATTAGCATATAGCCTATTTAAACCCACTTTTTGATATCAAACTTTTTACCCACTGATGTAATATATTATTTTGGGATTTTTGAAGATTTTTAATTAATTTTAGGCTGAGCATAACTTAGAGTTATAAGCTTGAGTCGGTAATTGTCGGTTTTTCCTTTTTGGGCTATAAAATAAGTTTTACGTATCTTTTTGACCCCAAACCTTTTGCTACTGATTTTATATGATAAATATTAGCAACCTTCATAATCACTTTATACATTATTTGTAAATAGTCTAACTAATCGAACGGGTCGTGCGATACTGACCACCTGCTCTTCGTGGATTCGATACCCGACTTACCCTTGCTACCTAGGTTTAATTGGGTTTTTGACTGATCGGGACGACACGGTCACGTCAAAATGGCGCCGTTGCCGGGGAGCTAGTGCGCTTAGTATTTCATTGCTTGTTCGATTTTAGTTTAGTTTTTCTTTCTTGTATATTCGTGATTTTACTTTGGGTGGTCGAGCTTGTTTGTGCAGGTACATGTTTTGCAGGTATCATCTTTCGATATGAATTGGGTAGATGATGATCCGTGTGAGTGTTGCGGAAGCAGAGAGCATTATTTAAAGGATTGCTCTGTTTTCTACGAAAAAGTTCAACCCAACAAGGATCGGGAAGACTACCTCAGCGGATTGTATGATTATAGGAGGGCGGATTATGAAGATTTCAATGGTCCATCCTCACATTATCCATACACTAGACCACCTCCACCACCAGAGCAAGAAATCGAAGCTCACCGGTCATGCCCTTGTTGTGGCAAAGTTCACATACATGAAGATTGCCCAGTGTTTTGGAAAGATCTAGTGTTTTGGAAAGAAAAATAAAGTCCGGTTAGAAGCCACCTTCATATCAGGGATACTACCAGTCAAATGTCAACAAAAATTATGAGCCAAAGTGGGATTATGATAGTTATGAACCCGAGATGCCACGTTTCCCAAGTTACCAGGAGGAGTATGACGATTATTATTATGAATACCCTCAACCGGCATACGAGGAACCTCTAGATTCAACAAGTTCCAAGCTCGATGCAATCATGAATGCTATCATTATTTCAAATCAAGAGATTAAGATGGAACTGAAGAAGGAACTTGAGGCGAAGGATAAAGCTAATGAAGCCTTGGCAAAGAAAGTGAGTCAACTCGCCGAAGAATTGGCTCAACTTAGACGGGATCAAAAGGTGTTGGCTAGTGATACAATGGTGAATGATGATGTGGTGGAAGAGGTTATGGAACTTCCGGAGCAAGTAATCGAATGTTTGAACAGAGCGGAAGACATGACACCGCAAGAAGAATCGGATCCGAAAGAAGCCCACATTCATGCCTATCCTTCTCCCATACTTATCACTCCAACCAACAAAGTTGGGGATGATGGTTCGGGTATAAGGATTCGAAGGGTAGCGTTGCAAGACATTGGCCGGTTTGGTAAGAAGCGACCCTGAAGTTGTACATTACGCATGCCGAATAGAAGAAAAAGAGAGTGGATTCGGCATGCCAACTACCGAGCGTATGTTGGAAACTCGGTAGGCAAATGTGCACTTCGACCACCATGAGAAGCAAATCAGGTATGATTGTTGTAGAGTTTGTACTATTATTCAGTTTTATTTTATTTTCCTAGTTAAATGAACGTTGTGGGTGTGTTCCCTATATAACCCTCACGAGACCTACTCGTCCTCCCGAGCTATCGAGAGGTTTAAAAGGGCTTGTTTCATATGCTAAATGCAACCGTGATTCCTACGAATGTGAGTTAGGTTTGTTGTTGTTGTAAATTATTTTTCCACAATCAAAGTGAATTAACGTATGACTTGGTAATATTTTCATAAAAGTGGTAGAACTAGGTAACTAACAAATTTTAATGGTTGTGAGAAGCATGCTTCTACACAAGGTTTGAGATTTGTAGGTACATTATGTTCGTGAGACGACGGCTTTGTTGAAAAGATAAAGAGCTCACGAGGAACAAGCGAAAACCAGGTGCATACGTTTCTTTTTATCTTTGATTTTTAGTTAGCAAATAAGTGGAGTGTATTTTGTATTTTATTTTTCCGGGGTGAAATTTTGGGGAAGTTAGCCGTATCACATCCCTTGTGCGTTTTAAAAACTATAGTTCTTACACATTGAGGACAATGTTTACCTCAAGTGTGGAGAGGGGGGAGTAAAGGTTTTTTGATTTTTGACCCGTTCATTTAAACACTACACATTGAGGACAATGTTGACCTCAAGTGTGGGGATGTGGGGGAAAAATTTCAAAAAAATTTCAAAATGTCTTTGTTTGAAGCAATCTAAAAAGCACAAGTAACTAAGTCAACGAGGGATGACACAACCCATTTGGTCTTTTGTCATGGTCAAGTTCGAATTAATAGCATGACGGGTATTTAGCGGGTGGTTATTTGGGAATAATTCGCCTAAGGAACTAGCAAATTATGCATGTAACATACCATACCCTTTATATATGTGAGGCTTTGAGCCACTTTTACATCATAGAATTACATATTTATGTTTCTTTGTTTGAGTGGACCATTAGTCATGTATTGTAGAACTTGCGACTTTTGATACGTTTGAGATCATAGACCGAATACAAGCACGAGAATGATTAAGGCATTAGGTGAACCTTTTCTTTTAAAACCATTTATCTATCCTTACCCAAATGAATCCCCTAGTAGCCCACTTTGAGCCTAATCCTTTCGTTTGACAACCCAGTTAGCCCATAACCTTAAACCTTTTTTTTAAACCCGTGTGATGAAAATTCGATTGTAGGAGTATATGTTTGTATAGTTGTGATTTATTTATTTAAAAAAAATCAGAAAAGTTGTGAAAAAAAAAAGTAAAAAAAAAATTGTTGAGAAAAACACAAAACTATAAGTTAGTAGTTGTGAAATAAAAGGCTAAAGTCGTTGCCTTTGTTGGTTCAGTTCTGTTTAATCATAATGGAAAACATGAAAACATACCTTTGATTGCATCAGCATAAACCAGCAGAGAATCCAGATGAAGACGCAGCAACAGTGTTTGACATGATTGTCAGCTTAGTCTGGTTCCTCCTTAGGGTGTTGACTGATGATGATGGCTAAGAAACCGAATAAGGGAATCGGCTATGGAGATGGAGGTCGATGATGTTATAATTAGGGTTATGTCTATTGTATAACTGTGTAACCCGTTAACCTCCACATAATTCTCCTTATATAAGCACTCAGGAGGAAACCTAATTAGTTAATAAGGGTAATATGGTCCATCAACAATTACCAACTAATTATTTAATAGATTATTATATATTTTGACCTATATTATGTAAATGATTATGATGGCTATAGATTAAATATTAAAACATAATATATTTAATCTTACATTCTCCCACTTAGCCGAGTAATCATTTACTATGAGTATTAGATAAGCCTGATCAGGAGTTAACACTCATTTTAGCCTTAAACAAGTACTACAGCAGAGAAATACAACCGTTGAATCATTATGCGACTCAGGACCCCCATTAATCATACTATAGCCTTAATTTAAAACCTAATTGTTATGATTAAAATACACGTAAGCCCTTTGTTTGATTTGTAACTATATTTGTCTATATGCCGTTATGCTAGCTTGACATATTCTTAGAGACATACAAAATCAAACTGATGAGGAAAAATTAACTAATAGTTAGTCATTCATAGTACGATATGCAGTTGCGCACGGCCATTAATTAATACCCGTCTATGAGCTCTCTTAATAAGACTTATGGGTAATAGCCCTTCAGTTATAGGATCCTTAAGCATATCATGAATGTATACGATACAAAACTTAGTTTCCTCAATTCGTTCATAAACGAATAATTAATTGTGTATCGAAACTTAATGCAGCACCTCTCGAACTGTTACTGTTCAAGGAGTCATGGTAGCTGACTTTATCACACTAAGTCTTCAAAACATTAATTATATGGAGTTAATGAACTTATGAGTCCACTGATATATTTCCAACAACATTTAGTGACGATATTATGTCATTATAACTTAGGTTGTTATTATCAGTTTATTATGACTCCTCCATGAGATAGGTTTTGTCTGCTGACATAAAGATATACCCGACATTACATTTTGTCATCTTTGAACATCACAAAGTAAGAGTAATAAACCGCTTTTAATTCTCACTTCTTCTTCAAATCATAGCCTCTCGTTTCTTTAAAGATATTGTAATACTCTATTAGATGCTTCACATTAATCTAGACATATCTAGTGTGTTGCAATATGAGTAATATCTAGACGAGTGTAGACTTAAACTTACATAAGGCTTCCAATTAATGAAGCGTACGAAATAATCTCATTTATCCTATTATCCTCTAAAAGAGAGCATTAATGTTTGTTACATATGTAAGGACCCATTTGGGGTTAAACTTATGGAATAGAACTAATGTCCCACTTGGTCTATCTCGGTATGTTATGATATTTATTACGTAAGAGATATCTCTGAGATATATTATATCAAAGTTTGTGTTAACAATGCTTTGACTTATGTAACATATACTTGTCAAAAGAATATCATCTATATAGACAAGTTTATCTTAGTTGCTCCCACTCGTTTTGAGGTAGGTACATTAATCCACTTGATTCTTGATGAAAATAATTACGTTAGCTTTTCATCACATTATGATGTTTGCATTAACCCATACATGGATATTATTGGCTTACAAATAAAGTGTTCTTTAACCTTCAGTTTGAAACTTTAGGTTGTTATCTAATGAACATGTAAATGTGTCAGCCATTCGTTATGGAAAATTGTTTATAATGTTCATCTAATGTAGCTTTAAACTATTATAAGCTACTAGAACAGTGATGATCCTCAAAGAAATCTTCTATAAGATAGGTAAGAAAGACTCTTTGATAATTCATCTCTTCCTGAGTATAACCTTTGACAATCAATCATGTTTCTTAGTGTCTTAACGTTTGTATCAGGATTTGGATTAGTTATGAACACTCTTAGGTAATTCAATCAAATCCCGAACATTATACGAACACATAAAATCAGTTTTACTAGAAAGTTGTTTTATTCCATTTAAAAGAATATTGATTGACACTAATGGCTTAATTTGAAGAGATAGGACCAGTAAGCTTTTCCAAAATCCATTTCAACTTCAGTTAGGAAGGTTATGTAATCATCAAAGTTAGTAGGCTTTTAAACCTAGATGACCTCCTGAGTTGATTATTGGGTTCATTAGAAGTTTCAGTTTTATGGATTAGCTCTTGGTTAGGTTGCTATCATTTTCATTCTAAGTTTATAAGAGTTGGTGCAGTATGGTGTACAAGAGGTGTAATCGGAGTTAAATTCGGAGTGAAATTTAATGACACTCTTCCCCCCGCCTCTTGTATTCCTTGCAAATCATGATAAGGACTTTGACTGCTCCCACTAACCTTAGAAATCTTTAGGAACTCAGCATACTTATGGTCAATATGTAACGACCAACAAATTCTAATAGAGAAACGAGTTAATGATGTTACTCGTTGTAGTTTCTCTTGTTGAGGATTATGTTAGTTTAGGTAAGAAATCTAAGTGCGCCCACAATTAGGCAACAGTGAAACTTTTGTAAGAGTAGCATTAGATTTAAGGAGACAAGTTTTGATAGAACGGTGTTGTGATGGAGCGGTGTCTTGTACAAGAGGTGCAAATTGAGGTAATGTGAAATTGTCACTCCCCCACCTCTTGCAACTATTGCAAGTTATTATTAAGACACTTAATGCTCCCACTGATCTTTGATATCTCTAGAAATGCTACAAGAGAAGTTTCAATGAGGTACGTGACGTGGGAACCTATCACATATACGTTAGACTTTATTTGATTTCTTTAATGTCCAGTTATCATAAGAAACTTAGGGACATATTTAATAGAAATCTTATTAAGTATATACATGAATAGATTTCTTCTAAGACCGTGAGCCATATGCGACAAAATTTAGATACAAGTTGATAGTCTTTTAAATGATAAATAAATTATGTCTGAATATTCCATTTGGAATAAGTTCCACGAATGTCAATGAATGACTTATGATGGACCCATACTTATTCCTTAAGCCAAGTAATATTTAGGGCTTTAACATTATGATTTGAAATCACTTAGAATGAGATTAGTTGAATAATCATCCTCATTAACCATGTCATGATTTCTCATGAATTTCGGTTATTGTTTTGGTCAAAAATTACCGAAGCAATTTAGTGATCAAATTAGTAAAGTGAGGTAGTGTGCTAGAAAGTGTACTTGAAAATGTGCTTGTTGAGTTAATTAGGAAATCAGTATTCAGGATACGGCTCAGGATATTGAGCTGTATCTATGATCAAACAATGAGCAAAAGTAAAGTAAAGTAAACGACACGAGATGTACGAGGAAAGCCCTTGATCAATCTAGATCGCCGGCATAAAACCTCGGGAGCTGACAATCGCAGCTGCCTTGTTCTTCTATTGCTTCAAAAATCAGGATACAGTGCAGGATGTGGTACGGGTCGACTAAGTGTTACAACGAAACTTGAATACAAGTGTGGTGTTTGCAATGAGCTAGAGAGTGATAGTGTATGAGAGTGTTAGTGAAAAGTTGTGTGTTCTAAGCTGATCCGCCCCCATCTATTTATAGTAAAGATAAAATAACAAACTACCCTAAACTTGCGGGATCCACCGAATATTCCTTCTTCGAACGTTGTAGACCTGGTCTTTCGGGCTCAATGTCTCTCCCTCAACAAATTCGTCCGAGTCTTGAGGAGAAGAAGTCCTCTTGACCGTTAGCAAGTCTCAACCTTTAACCTGCACGTGGTTAATTCAATAAGCCTCAGGATATCGCCCAAGATGTTAGCAATATCCTCTTCCAGCATCCTGATCACAAATAAACAAACAAAGGCAGGATATTGGTCAGGATACGTATGTTAAGAAAATGACCCCTAACAATTGTCCCCAAATATATCAGTTGGTATACCAATCCAACGGATATATTTCAAAAACCTTATCCCATAACTTAAGGCATTTAAAACGAAGCGACGGTCAAGATCACATCGCAACTTCCAACGCGTTTTTTACTCAATGGAGATCCACGATGCCCCTATATCTTCTCTTTTCTTGTTTGAAAAGCAGATATCTTCAACAGAACCTTCAGGTAATTCTCCATTTCTGATTTTCTTCCTGTCAATTTACTTCATCTTTCTTGCAATGGACGCCGAGACCTTCACCCAGCAGAATCTTCTTAAAAATCCCGAAAAGGAGATCTGCGCTTTTGACAACGCAGACATTGAAGCTTTAAGAGCCTCCGGCGCTTTCCCCGACAGTACGGTCTTTAGGCCATTCGATCGGTCAATCCGATCGGATGTTTCTTCTACCGAATGGATCTGTTTTCCAGCATATCCTTTTTCATTAGGTCTTCGATACCCTTTTCCTGAATTCATGATGCAATTTTTTCGTATTACCGGCATCTCTTTTGCTCAAACCATGCCCATGGTTTGGAGAGTACTAATTGTACTCAACCAAATAAAAAACCTCCATTGCTCTGACCTCTGCATCGAGGATTTACCTATTGCTTACCGCCTCCGATCCCATGGCTCTAGCCGGTTCTTGCTCTTCTCGACCTCCAGCAAACCCCTGATTCTCAAAGCCACCAAAAACGAAGACGGATGACAACGCAAATTCTTCTTTGTCAAACGAGATTCCATTGCTGAGGGTGCCAACCTTCCGGTGGAGTGGTTAACCACCGGTAGGATCATAAATATCCTCATAGACGATTTGATTGTTATCCTTTATTAATATTCTTGTTTTTTGATCTTTATGCAGTGAACTTCAAGGAAGTTGCTCCCCCTACCGCTGAGTCAGAAGAGAGAATCAATACCGTCTACCGGTTACCTGCAATAGAAAGGACTTTCACCACACACGTCCCGAGTTCAAGTCAATACTCATCATCCGAGATGTCTGGTAAGAATTTCTTTCAAAATAATTAGACAAAACAATATAATGATAAAATAAAGAGTAAAACTTTTCCCTTTATGCAGCACCAGCTAAGATCCCCGAAGTCTTCGACCTTGACGAATTGGATAGCTATTCTGACCAGATCCAGGTTAAGAAAGAACCTAGCCCCAAGACCACTGCTACATCCAAACCCAGTAGCTCCAAAGCCATCATCATTCCTAAACCTTCACCGGCTACCAAGCCCCGGAGTTCAAGTTCCCGCAAGAGAAAAGAACCCGATTCCCCTGTCATTTCTGACACCTTTCCTTATGAGAAACACGGGTTCATTGAAGCCAGCGGGTTTATGACTTCTTTTCTTAACCAGGTTAGTATCCTCACACCATATCCTGCAACTTAGATTATTTTCAAAGATTTAATAACGTTAACCCCTGTCCTCTTACTTTTGTAGGGTCTTGAGCGTTTAGTTCATTTATACCAAGAATCCTGCAAGCTTAACAAAACACTTGAATCTAAGTTAAAGGAAGCAGAAATCACAATCTCTGACCAAGGTATGATCGCGGCAGCTAAATCTCGTCATTACGAGGAGAAATACAAAGTTATGACCCAAGAACATCAAGTTGCTCTCAACAAAGCCACTCTTCAAGCCCAGGCCGATCTGGAAGCTGCCCATGTGCAGTACGAACGGGATATGGTCGGTTATCGAGAAAGCCTCAAAAGTTCCGTCGTCATTTCCCTTCTCCAGGCTAGGTTGAAGATGGCTCATGAAGCCAAAACATTAGGCTTCGAATGCCCTTCTTGGGACGTTGGTGCTTGGGAGACCAAACTGAAGAATCTTGGCGGTACCTCTTCCAAATCAACTGTCGATAAACCTTCTAAAGCAGCCGAAAAGGCAACCGATGCTGAGAAGGATGCTGAGGCGGATCCCAAGATGGATGTTGCTGAAACCGCTATGGACCAAGAAGGCACTACCCCCTAGAGCTTATTTGCTTTAAGTCATTCGAACAATTTTATGTTTTTATGAACAATTTTTATTTCTGTATCTAAACAATTTGAGAGCCGAAGGCGGATGGGTCCTGGGTTTCAGGATGAAACCTTCGGTTATCAACCAGTATTGATTGCATCAAGAATAACTTCATCTTTTTTAAGTATAAATCTTAGCTTTGCAAAGAATTTCATATTGTTATCTTATAAAATATCCTGATCAGTATGCTCAGCGGTACACTGTAAAAGCCTCTTATTAGATAGAACTTCCAAACGTTCCTTCAACTTTGTAAAAATTTCTTTAGAAAGTGAAAAATAGTCTATCTTTTCAAAACCAAGTTTTGATAATATTTAAATGATCAGAGTTCCAAACTAATACTGGTTTCAAACATCCTAATCAGATATCCTGAAAAGGACTTTGAGAATATATCAGGATACTTAAAATAATGTTACAAAAAATTTAGACGACGTTTAAAAAGGAAAGATCATACCAGAAATAGGGTATAAACCTATTACCAAACTTTAGTCCCTTTGCAACTCATCCAATGAAGATGTCCCCTGTGCAAGATACTTAGTGCATAAGTTCTGAGCCTCATCCTTTTAATTTTACATCACCATCTTGTCAGGAATGTCCCCTGTGTACAATGCCTTCTAACACTTTAGAAATCTATTGAACGTCAGTTTCCATTGCACAGGCAATTTTTAAGTCCCAAGGGTAAAACCCAAGGATGTACTGGAGATAAATCCCTTGTATCCTGGGGAAAATCCCAAATTTTCATGCGCTACAGGCGGGAGTGTATAAACTCCAAGACTTAGAAAGGTGAAAACCCTTAAACCTTAGAGAGTATGAAAATACCCTTTCGTGAGAGAGGGTGATCAATCCTCATATACCGTTAGGATTCAGGATATAGCCAACAGTAACGAAATTGTCAGCCACTTTTACATGGACTGGTCCCGCCACCTTGAACTATCCCTGAATAACTTGCGCTCCAGGCGGGGTGTTTAAACCCAATTCGGAAGAAAGGTGAATACCTTTAAACCTGTGAAGGGATCAGTATCCCTTAAACGTGAGAGAGGGGGCCAATCCTCTAATCTTTCGAGTTATCCTGAATACATATCCTGGAGCTATATCCTGAAACATATCTTGCAAAACAATTGTAAACTAAGGTGGGTGTTAGCTTAGCTAACACCCCTCCGATGCTTAAGTCAGTATTGGGTTACAAAGAACAAATTAAACCAAACATATTTAAAAAAGGTAGAATTCATACCATCCTGAGTTAGAAATTAAATTCTAAACTCACTTGAAATAGAGCTTAAGGTGTATAGCATTCCAAGATCTCGGTAGCATATCCCCCTTCATATTCTTGAGTCTGTATGCTCCTTTCCCTGCTTCTGATTCAACTTCATATGGTCCTTCCCATTTTGGAGCTAACTTGTCATCGGCAGGATTAGTAGTATTCTGAAAAGCCTTTCTTAACACCCAATCTCCAATCTTGAATCTTCTGGTTCTAATATTCTTGTTATATGCCCTAGATATTCTCTGTTGATATGCTGCCATCCTTAGCCTTGCCGCATCTCTCTTCTCATCTATAGTGTCTAAATCCTGAGTCAAGGCTTCAGGATTCTGCTCAGGATCACTTAGGGTAGATCTTGAAGTAGGTTTTGTCATTTCCGTTGGAATCATTGCTGTTATGGGTGAAATTCTGAGCCCATATCCTGGAAAATATCTTGATCTATATCTTATTTATGTAGTATCTGTTTACATCCGGGATGCTGGTTCAGGATATTGGTAACATCCTGAATGGTATCCTCGGGATTACTAATGGATTATGTGCAGGTACGTGGGTTAGAAGCTAGCAACGTTCACAAGACTTATTCGGCGGAAGACTCGGTCCAAGTCGTTCAAATGAAGACGTTGAAGCCGTATTACTCGGTCCATAACGTTCGTAATGGAATATTCGGAGTAGCCCATATTTGTATGGATTATTGTTTGTAATTCATTACTATAAATAGGTGGGTATACAAGATCAACTAGGACATCACAATCACACTCGCTACACTCTAACACTTGCTCTCGAGTAATTCTTACTTTCATACAAAAGCATTGTAACACTTAGCGATCTGGTCCATATCCTGCACTGTATCCTGAAGTTTAAAGCAATAAGAAGAACAAGGCAGCTGCGATTGTCAGCTCCCGAGGTTTTATGCCGGCGATCTAAATTGATCAAGGGCTTTCCTCGTACATCTCGTGTCATTTCCTTTACTTTTTGTTCATTGTTTGCTCATTGTTTGATCGCAGATACAGCTCAATATCCTGAGCCGTATCCCGAATACTGATCTTCTAAATAACTCAACAAGCATATTTTCTATAAACTTTCTAGCACGCTACCTCACATTACTAATTTGATCACTAAATTGCTTCGGTAATTTTTGACCAAAACAATTTGGCGCCCACCGTGGGGCAAGTGGTGCTCTCTCTACTAAAATTTTTTGGTAAATCGCTAATCGGTTATCTATTTTCAAAACTTTTTGCCACATTGTCCATAATGGCCTCAAGATCAAACATGAGTTCCTCTACTGTGTCTGCTACGACTTCTGCTACTACTGGTTCGGTGCTTCCACCACCTCCTCCAAGAATGCCAGCCTCTACACGACCTCAGGATATTATCCCTACCCGCAGTGTTCAGGAATCTGCCCCTGTTTTAGCTTCTAACGACGAAATTTTAACCTTATTTGGAAGTGTGCAGGAACAAATGAGGCAGCAGCAGGAAACAAACCAAATGCTTTTAAGGGAAATACAACTCCTGAAGTCTGGCTCGAGCAGATCTGCTGAGGATATTGTCACTCCATTACAACCCAGAACTTTGAACTTTAGTTCAGCTGTCTATACTGAGGATAACAGGGGGAATATTGTGCCCAGCCTTCCTCAGAATCATACCCCTGAAATACCCTCCTCGGTCAGGATATCGACCATAAGGAGCTCAGGATATGCTTCAGGATATGGGCAAAATCCTCCAACGGGTAACATGTCAAATAATAATAATACTCATACTACTAACGATAGTGGATCCTTGCAGGATACAGGTGTGACATCAGCACTTACTAGGGAACTTCAGAAGTTGAAGGACATGATATCAAGTGTACCTGGGGTGGTCCAGCCGATCCCGGAAGTGTCTCAAGACAGCCACAAGATATCTCGTTTTGCATATCCTATCTGTGATGCTGAGATTCCAAAGAGATTCCAGACCCCCAACATGAAGCTTTACGACGGAACAACGGATCCTGAGGAGCATATTGCTCAGTATAGGGAAAGGATGGAGATTAACCCTATCCCTCCGGATCTCAAGGAAGCATGCTTGTGCAAGGGTTTTGGTTCAACCTTGACAGGATCAGCCCTGAAATGGCTTTTGAATGTTCCTCCACATTCGATTACATCTTTTGCTCACTTAGTAAATTTATTTAATAGTCAGTTTTCTTGTAGTAGAAGCTTTGAAAAATTAACAAGTGATCTCTACAGGATAACACAGGGGCCTCAGGAATCCCTTAGGGATTATGTGAACAAGTTCAGCCGGGAATCACTAGACATTCCTCATCTTGATGTTGCAATAGCTGTGCAAGCTTTCAAGATGGGGCTGCAAAAAGATTCTCAATTTTATCAAGACCTTGTAATGAACCCATGCAGGAACTTGGATGAAGCTCGGAACAGGGCCCTAAGATATATTCGGTTGGAAGATGACAGAAAGATGCAAGAAAGGATGAACTCATCCAACACTTATGAGTCAACTAACAGGAAGTCAGAATCCCCATTCAAGTCATATCGGCCTAAGCCATATGGCAGAAATGAGAACAAGAAAGTGAATGCTGTCGAAGACGAGGATCCTGAAGAGTATCCTGAATTATCTGAATATTGCTTTTCTGTTAACATTCCTGAATTGATGTATGCCATGCAGGGTCTAGGGGACAAGGCAAGATGGCCTCGAAAGAACCAACAAAAAGCAGATTGGAAAGACAAATCAAAATGGTGTGCTTTCCACGAAGATTTCGGACATATGACTAAGGATTGCATCGCTCTAAGGAAAGAAATAAGCTATCTTCTAAGCAAGGGATATTTGAAAGATCTCTTAGGGAGAAAGAAGAATAAGGGTCAGGATACTGAGAAGGATCCTGAGCGAGCAGCATCACCTCCCGCGGATGCCAAGATAATCAACTTCATTTCGGGAGGATCCGACATTTGTGGGACTTCGTATTCGGCGGCAAAGAGACATGCAAAAGAAGCTAAGGCCGAAAGGGGAGACAAACCTGTCAGGATGACTACACTTACAACTGATAAAGTGATCACATTTGATGCCGATGACAGGTATACTGTCCAGGATCCTCACCATGATGCTCTGGTAATAACGTTATATGTGGCTAACCATTTTGTACGCAGGATATTGGTAGATAATGGCAGCTCCGTCAACATAATCCAACTAGAGACGCTTAAAAGAATGAATGTATCTCCAATGGATATCACTTCAAAGTCTACTGTGCTTGTTGGGTTCAGTGGAGAGGCTAGAAACACAGTGGGAGAGATAAAGTTGCCGGTGTACGTTGAAGGAGTCAACTCGATACAACGTTTCTGTGTAATGGACTCTCTATCCTGCTATAATATTATACTGGGAAGACCGTGGATTCACGATATGAAGGCCGTGCCATCAACATATCACCAATGCATCAAGATACCTACCCCTTGGGGAGTTGTCAAAGTTGATAGTGATCAGCAGGAGGCGAAAGAATGCTACTCATCCTCGATGAAATCCTCAACCAAGCCTAGTGTAGCATAGCAATTAAAGACGCGGGCCCAGGATATCGTGGAGGATCCAGAGCAGGATGTGAAGAAAATTATCCTAGACCAGGATAATCCCGATATTTCGGTGCTCGTGGGGACCAATATCCCTCAGGATATTGAAGAGCAATTAATTAACTTTTTAAAATGCAGGATGTCAACGTTTGCATGGAAGCATGAGGATATGACAGGCATATCCAAAGATATTATCACTCACAAGCTTGGAATTGATAAATCATTCAAGCCTGTGCAACAAAAAAGAAGGAAGTTTGCTCCTGAGCGGAATGCGATTATTCAGGAGGAAGTTGAGAGATTATTGAAGTCCAGGATGATCAGAGAGGTTAAGTTCCCGAGGTGGCTAGCAAACGTGGTTGTGGTACAGAAGAAAAATGGGAAATGGAGAGTCTGTGTAGATTACACAGACTTGAACAAAGCTTGTCCTAAAGACCCATTTCCTCTTCCCCACATTGATGCAATGGTAGATGCCACTGCCGGGCATGAAATGCTGACCTTCATGGATGCGTCCTCAGGATTTCAACAGATCCAAATGGAGCCTTCTGACCAGGAGGATACTGCCTTCATGACACCAACAGGTATTTATTGTTATACTGCTATGCCTTTCGGTTTGAAAAATGCAGGTGCAACATACCAAAGATTGGTAAACATGATGTTCAAAGACAAACTGGGGGACACCATGGAGGTGTACATCGACGATATGGTGGTAAAATCAAAGAAAGCTCAGGATCATCTCCAGGATATCAAAGGAGCATTCGATATCCTGGATCAGTATAACATGAAGCTGAATCCTGCTAAGTGCCATTTTGGAGTAGGAGCAGGAAAATTCCTAGGATATATGGTGACCAAAAGAGGAATAGAAGCAAGCCCGGAGCAGATTAAAGCCATCTTGAATATTAAATCACCCTCAAATATGAAGGATGTTCAACGACTGACAGGGTGAGTGGCAGCATTGAATAGATTTATTTCAAGATCTTCAGAAAAATGCAAAGATTTTTATGATATCCTGAAGAAGAACAAAAAATTCGAGTGGGGAGAGAAGCATGAAGCAGCCCTACAGGATTTGAAACGATATCTCTCAACCGCACCTCTGTTGATGAAACCTGAAAATGGTGAACCACTATCCCTGTACCTTGCTGTATCAGGGAATGCTGTAAGTGCCGTTCTCATAAAAGACCATGAAGGTCAGCAATATCCTGTTTATTATGTTAGTAAAAGTTTGTTAGATGCTGAAACTAGGTACTCTCATTTAGAAAAAATAATACTAGCATTATTTATGGCATCAACAAAACTTAGACACTACTTTGAGACACATAGGATACATGTTAAAACCAATTATCCTGTAAAAAATGTGCTTAGAAAGCTAGAAATGTCAGGCAGGATGGCCAAGTGGTCAGTAAAATTGAGTGCTTATGATTTAGTATATGAACCTAGAAATGCCATAAAATCGCAGGCTCTAGCTGACTTTGTGGCTGATTTCAGTAGTGACATTCAGGATGAGGTAGACCTAGAAGTTCAACAGTTAGGAGAATCCTCAGGATCCTGGACATTATATACTGATGGTGCATCTAATGTAAGAGGAATAGGATTAGGAATACTACTAAAATCGCCACAGGGGGACATATTACCCCAGGCTATTAGGTGTGAATTTCCTGCTACTAATAATGAGGCAGAATATGAAGCTTTAATTGCAGGATTAGAATTGGCTAAGAGTATGAATATCAAGAATTTGCAAGTATACGTTGACTCTTTGTTAATTACTAACCATTTCAATGGCTCCTATGCAGTTAAGGGTGAGAAGTTAATCGAATACCTCGATATTCTCAAAAAATTAGCAGGATATTTCGATGTTTTTACACTTGAACAGGTACCAAGGAGGATAATGCTGAAGCGGATGCCTTAGCAAATTTAGGATCATCAATCAGGATACATGAAGGGACCCGAATACCAATATTACATATCTTGTATCCTGCGACGAATCCTCAGGATAAGGAAGTAGCGGGCATCCAGGATCCTGGGCAGAATATCCTGAAGAGGATCCTGAATCCTGGACGGCTCCAATCATAAAATATCTTAAGGAAGGACACATCCCCGGAAATCAAAATCCTAAGGCATTTAGGATGAAGGTGTCACACCCTGGCTTTGCGGAAGCGTGGTTAATGTTGGTGTGACTTCTTAATACCATAGCTTAATCATAACAAGCTATATGAATTTAAAAACCATGCAAGTCATCCATTAAGTTTTAAAAACCAAAATACAGTACCATTGTTTTAACCAACAACCATAACCTTGTTCAACAACCTTACAAATTAAAACATAACATAAACGTGGTTTAAGGACTGTGTCTTGTCCAGGAAAGAGACACATCCCCTAAACCCTGATGACTTCATGACAAGTGCAGCGGAAAACGTTCCATACCGTGCCAGATCTCGTTAATTTCCTAAAACACATGTGAGTTGAAAAATCAACAATAATGTTGAGCGAGTTCATGTGTAAGTGAGTAAGTAAAACACTTGTGAGTATAAAATAGTTGTGGTATGTAGCAGTGTAAGAGGACTTGTGATCACCAATGGTTTGCAAGGCCACTGACATATGTGAAGTGCAAATAGGGAGACTCAAACCTAGCAGATTTTGCCACGGCAAAGTATGTGGACAAAGTCACCCCACGGTCCGTTTCTAGTTTGGCCGGGGGCTGGGCTCGCTACACCCAGATAGATCTACCGCTCCTGTCCCTCGGTCCCTCCATGAGGACTAATGGCCCCATGTTGTTCCTATCCACTCACATGATCGTATAACACCTCCTTACGTTAAACATACCGTTGTAAAGTACTCGTAAATCATAGTAACATGTATTTCACCCCCGCGGTTAAGTAAACTGAAAACAGTTAGAGAAAAGGGGGACATGAACTCACAGTGAATGCGCGTCTCTACCAAGTGTCTCCAATACAGTAAGCTGTGCAACGACCTACAAGTGCTAATTCTATTAGACGGACGGCCGTGCCTTAGCTTTACAGTTTATGTCTTTGGGAAATAGTTAGACAACTATTTCGTGTTTATGTTCCGTATACACTTGGTAGTTATTCTTCTTCCCAAGGATGGGGGATACAATACATGTGCGTAAGTTACGTTTTATCAATCTCGTGGTAATGTAATTACCGGTGTAACTTATATATTTGTGGAAGCGTTCGTAAAGTTTTGGGATCATTAACGCTTGTAAATATTATTTTCACTCTAAAATAATATTTATGTATTTCACAAAATAATCATAAACAGTGTTGTGACAAGTATATTTATCACGTTAATCTTTGTGAAAATCCCTCCTCCGAATATTTAGTAAAATATAGTGCTGGCGAAATTTATGTTTTGAAAATATGTCCAAAGCTAGTTCTAACACTTGTTGTGTAAAAAGTCTAAGTGTTAGGTTTTTAGAAAATTTCGCCAGAGTTTCCTCTGTAACTGGAGGTGGCCACGCTTTCAAGCGTATCATTTTCTTTTAACAAATCAATTCAACAACTTCTTTAATCAATCAAACAATTTCCGACACATCAAACTAGTCGACAAGTATGTAAATGTGCATAATCGCATGAACTTGTAGTTTTTCCGCATCTTTAATGTAAATCACCTTTATATATGTAGATCTTTATATAAAGTAGCTTTAATCTTGTAAAAACCTTGTGACTAGAGAAATCCGTCTTTACAACTTCTAGTCACTTTTCCCAAAAATAGATATTTGTCGGATCTTTTCATTTCACAAGTGTTTATACACTTGTGGTTTATAAAACCATATTTATTAGTGTAAGATCCTTCCTTTAAAATACATGGTTTCTTAAATGTGTGGTTCTTTGAAGATACCACTTGCGGATACGTAGATCCGCTAGTTTTAAACATCATTGTACAAGTTAAATCACTTTTACACAAGTAACATATTTCTACACAAGTTCATATATCTTGTGTGGTAGAGTTTCACTTTTTAACCCTCGTGTTAACTAAAAATGAGCTTATGTGAAGATCCATGATCTTACAAAGTCGGGTTAAACGGAGATCCGAGCTACCACATCATAGATCGGGTCTCAATAATCACATATTTCAAGTCCTACGACTTTTACACAAATTATATGTTATTATCCACCATTTTTGTGATTTTACTAGACTTTAATGCATCAAAACTTATGTTTTCGATATTTAACCGACAATATTCCTTTTACCCACTTTAGATAAGTGTAAAAACAAGTTTTAAGTGATATACCTCTAGCTCAAGGCTAGGGAAGATCTTTGGCGAAAAAGAGGTGGATAAAAGCTAACGGTAGAGGTCCTTCGTGTTCCGCTTGCTCCGAGGCTCCTAATACGTGATCCTTGAAGTGTGTATGTTGTTGGAATGCAAGAACAAGAACCGAAAATGTGATGGATGTATGGGAGGGGGTTCGGCCGAGAGTGGGTTAGGAGAGGGAGAGAGTGAGTTGAAGTTGTTGATTATGAGTTGGTGAAGATTATGTCAAGTAATCTTTAGTTCTTATAGGCAAATCAAGTTTGTTTGTCCAATGGACACAATGTCCCCTAGATAATTAGCAAAGTAGATTAAGTAGATCTTGCAAGTACATGGGGTGGTCACTAGGTGACCGATTCGGTTGGGGGGGGGGTCCCTTGGTTCGATTTTAAGTACTAGTTAGGGAGGTTAGTTATGTTTGTTAAGTGTTAACCTCGTTAGTCGTATGTTACGTATTATGACGGGTGTTAGGGTAATCAGGGACCCTAACTGGCTCAGAAAAAAATATAAATAGTGAAGATACTAATATTTTCATGTTCCGGGTAAAGTCCGGTTGTTCGGTTGGATAGTAATCCGTTAAAGCATTACAAAAGGCTTTAAAGTGTCGTTATTGTTTTTTTTTTTTTTAGTGACACAACTTGTTTTCCCGACACTTTAGAAAGTGTCTAGTGTTATTTTCTCATTTTCTGGCACTTTACTAGTCAGCTAGAAGCTGGATTAATTATTAAAGTGCTGTGTTTGGTACTTAAAGTACGTTTTTGGCACATCCGAATCAGTGTATCTTATTCCTAGAGACGCGGTACCACAACCCTTATATCCCTACACTCACTACCAGTGTAGCAAAAATATATGAGGCTCTTAACAGGCCTTAGAGGCAGTGTCTGCCTGATGCTGGTTATATCAGCATGTTCACTGTGTATCCGTTTAGTGCTACTGTGCTTTTTGTGCATCATGTTTGTCACTAAGGTGCCGTATGTAAATAATGTAGTGACAGCATATAAAGTATGATGCAAGTAAGTGCATGTATCAGTATGCAGGTAGCAGTTTATCAGCTAGTTTCAAACAAGCACAGTAATTAAGCAGTAATTAATCATTAATTAAGTTGTACGGATACCTGGTTTAGTGCGGGTTGTCACATTCTCCCCCCGTTAAATAAATTTCGTCCCGAAATTTAAGTTCTGCTTGTAGAAGCAGGGTTCCTAGGAAATAAGTGGGGGTATTTCTCTTTCATCCGGTCCTCACGTTCCTATGTGAATTCAGGACCATGTCTGGCATTCCAACGAACTTTGACGAGTTTGACACTGCTCCGGCGGGTCTTGTTAACTTTCCAATTTGTGACCTCGATAGGTTCTTCTACGAAGTGGAGCGTGTCGTCAATATGAATCTCGTCGGTAGGAATGGCAACGTCAACTTGAGTTGGACTTTTCTTTAAATTGGATACATGAAATGTATCGTGAACACCATTCAGTTCAGTAGGTAGGTCCAACTTGTATGCTACTGTCCCAATTCTTTCCAGAATTCTGAAGGGACCAATGTAGCGCGGATTTAACTTTCCATGCTTACCAAAGCGTGCCACCCCTTTCCAGGGTGAAACTTTCAATAACACCATTTCCCCAACTTGGAAATCCACATGTTTCCGGTTTGGATCCGCGTAGGCCTTTTGTCTGTGGCGAGCTGCTTCGATGCGTTTAAGTATTTGCGCGATCTTGTCTGTCGTCTCTTGGACGATTTCGGGACCAGCAAGCTGCCTATCACCCGCGTCAGACCAACATAGTGGTGATCGGCACTTGCGTCCGTATAGGGCCTCAAAAGGCGCGACACCAATACTGGTGTGGTAGCTGTTGTTGTATGAAAATTCGACCAAAGGTAAGTGTTTATCCCAGCTACCGCCTAAATCCATAACACATGCCCTCAGCATGTCTTCCAAAGTTTGTATCGTTCGCTCGCTCTGGCCGTCAGTTTGCGGATGGAACGCAGTGCTCAGATTCAATTGTGAGCCAAAAGATTCTTGGAAAGATTGCCATATCCTTGACACAAACCTTCCGTCTCTATCAGAGATGATCGAGAGGGGCACTCCGTGACGTGCGATGATTTCTCTCATGTAAATTTCCGCAAGTTTGCTCGTGCTATCTTTCTCTTTGATTGGCAGAAAGTGTGCGGATTTTGTTAGGCGGTCAACTATCACCCAAATCATATCATGACCCCTTGGCGTTCTTGGTAATTTTGTAACAAAATCCATTGAGATTTGTTCCCATTTCCACTTGGGAATCTCAGGTTGTTGCAGAAGTCCCGAAGGCTTCTGGTATTCTGCCTTGACCTTAGCGCACGTTAAACATTTGCTTACGTAAACAGCAACGTCGCCTTTCATCCTAGGCCACCAATAGTAATCTTTGAGATCCTGGTACATCTTATCCGATCCAGGGTGGATAGAGTACCGTGACTTGTGCGCTTCATCGAAAATAACTTCCCTTAATCCACCAAACAGAGGAACCCAAATCCTTTTCTCAAAACATAACGTCCCTTCCTCGTTTGGTACCAAAAGCTTCTCCATTCCACGGAGATATTCTTCCTCAAGGTTTCCCTCCTTGAGAGCTTCCTTTTGTGCAGCACGAATGCGCAAGGAAAGGTCGGTTCGTATAATCATTTCCAAAGCTCTAACCCTTATGGGCTTGATTCTTTCCTTACGACTTAGGGCATCGGCAACTACATTCGCCTTCCCTGGGTGATACTTTATCTCGCAGTCGTAATCGTTCAACAATTCAACCCATCGTCTTTGCCTCATATTTAACTCCTTCTGGTTAAATATATGTTGTAGGCTTTTGTGGTCTGTGAAGATTTTGCACTTCGTACCATACAGGTAGTGTCTCCAGATCTTTAAAGCGAAAACCACTGCGCCAAGCTCTAAATCGTGTGTGGTATAATTCTTTTCGTGTACTTTCAGTTGGCGTGATGCGTAAGCAATGACCTTTTGGCGTTGCATCAACACACAACCCAATCCTTGTCACGATGCGTCGCAGTATACCACAAAGTCATCAGTACCTTCTGGTAGAGCTAAGATTGGCGCGTTACAAAGCTTATCCTTCAGTATCTGAAATGCTTCATCCTGTTTGATTCCCCAATCAAACGTCTTGTCCTTCTGCGTGAGGAGCGTCAAAGGTTGAGCGATTTTCGAGAAATCCTCGATGAACCTTCGATAGTAGCCAGCCAAACCCAAGAATTGTCGAATCTCGGTTGGCGTTGTAGGCGTTTCCCAATTCTTGATTGCCTCGATCTTTGTGGGATCAACATGAATTCCATCCCCATTAACCACATGTCCAAGAAACTGGACTTCGCGTAGCCAAAACTCGCACTTGGAGAATTTGGCGTACAACTGTTCCTTCTTTAGCAGCTCCAATATGGTTCTAAGATGTTGTTCGTGTTCAGCCTTCGTCTTTGAGTAAATCAGGATGTCGTCGATGAATACAATCACGAACTTGTCTAAGTATGGCTTGCAAACTCTATTCATTAGATCCATGAATACCGCAGGTGCGTTTGTCAAACCAAATGGCATCACGAGGAACTCGTAGTGTCCATAACGAGTTCAGAAGGCTGTTTTCGGGATACTTTCCTCCTGTATCCTTAGTTGATGGTATCCAGATCGAAGATCGATCTTAGAGTAACAGCTTGAACTTTGAAGTTGATCGAACAGATCGTCGATTCTTGGCAGAGGATACCTGTTCTTGATCGTCAGCTTGTTCAATTCTCTGTAGTCAATACACATGCGGAAACTTCCGTCCTTCTTCTTGACAAACAGGACCGGAGCTCCCCAAGGCGAGAAGCTTGGTCGGATAAAACCCTTGTCTAACAACTCTTGAAGTTGCGTCGACAATTCCTGCATTTCAGACGGAGCAAGTATGTACGGTGCCTTAGCCACAGGTGCGGCGCCTGGAACTAAGTCAATGTGAAATTCCACTTGCCTCTGAGGTGGCAGTCCGGGTAAGTCTTCTGGGAAGACTTCTGGATACTCCCTTACGACAGGGATGTCTTCGATCCTTGGCTCGGCAGCCTTCTTGTCTACGATGTGTGCCAGAAAAGCAACACATCCTTTCTGTAAACACTTCCTTGCTTTCAAGCAGCTGATAAATCTTAGCGGTGTGTCATGCTTCTCTCCGTGAACCACAATCGTCTCACCATCATCGGTTGGGATACGAACAACTTTCTCGTGACATACTATCTCAGCCTTGTTTCTGGATAACCAATCCATTCCTACCACCACGTCGAAGCTTCCCAATTGGACTGGTAGTAGATCCAGAGTAAACTCGCGTTCTCCCAATTCTATCACACAACCTCTGATTACTTCGTCGGCTCCAACTAACTTTCCATTCGCTAATTCGATCGAGTAGGGAATGTCTAACTTATTAGCAGCTAACCCAAGCATATTCTTAAATTCTAATGATACGAAGCTATAATCGGCACCAGTATCAAATAAAACGGATGCATAGCGTTGATTGATAGGGAACGTACCCGTAACAACATTTGGATCTTGGCGTGCTTCCCTAGCTTCTAGTTGGAATACTCTACCACGTGCCTGATTCAACGTTGGGCAATTCTTCTTAAAATGTCCAATTTCCCCGCAGTTATAGCATCCGAGTCTCTGCCCGTTTCCATCCCCATTTCCAGCTGGGGTGTTGTTCTGGTTGGCATTGCCAGCCTGGTTTGCATTGTTGCCTCGGTTTCTGTTTCCTCCAAAATTTCCTTGTAGGCGGCTTCCATTTCCACCACGGTTATCATTCCTATTTCCATATCCTCCCTGGCCTCCGCGGCCTGCACTAGCCCAACATGATTCCTTTGTGTGGCCCGGTTTTCCACAAGATTCACAAACCCTCACGTTACAATGGCCAGTATGGTGGCGTTGGCAGTTGTTGCATCTGGGCTGGGTGCCCTGGTACCCTTTTCCTCTCTTGGTACTGCCAGCTGATTTTCCTTTCTTTACTGCTATACTGACGCCTTGTTTGAAGTTTGAAAACTTCCTTTTGTTATCACCTGAGGACTCAACGTGAGTCTCTGTCTTCTTTGCCTTGACTTCATCAAACTTGTTTAAACGAATCGCCTCCTCGGTGAGAGCCACGCTCAAATCGATGGCTTCAGTGATAGTTGCTGGTTTGGAGGAGGTTACCATGCTTATTATTTGGGGAGCCAAACCCCAAATGAAGCGCTCGATTCGCTTGTATTCTGGCGTAACCATGTAAGGAACCACTTGAGATAGGTCGTGAAACCTCTGGACGTATTCCGCAATCTTAGGTCCATCCATCTTTAAGTGCCAAAATTCAGTCTCCAACCTTTGAATTTCTGCGCGTGAACAGTACTTTTTGCGCATCAGTTCTTTCAATTCGGCCCAAGTCAGGGCGTAGGCGGCAGCTTCGCCTAGTGTTTGGACTTGTAAGTTCCACCAAGATAGGGCTCCGTGTAGAAACAGCCCTGAAATGTATGTGACTTGCTGATCCTCTGCACACTTGCTCATGCGTAAGACAGAATCGGTTTTCTCAGCCCAGCGGGTGAAGGCAACTGCACCTCCTGTGCCATTGAAGTTAACTGGTTTGCAGTCTAAGAACTGCTTGTAGGTGCATCCTGCACGTATGTTAAAACATGTGTTTGGCATTAGCATCATTGCTCAAGATGTCCAGCTAGGACATGGTAGGTTCGAATGGCGTGGTATTACCGTGTGGTGGATTGTTATTGCCTTGGTTAACACTTTCGCTCGCTCCTGGCTGAGATGCTGCGTACTGTGCTATGGCAGCAGCAATAATCTGCTGGAGTTCTGTCTCATTTGTTGGCATGTTTGGTTCGCGTCTTGGCGGCATCTTCTAAAAGATGGTTTAAGTTGGTTAGGCCATAGTAAGGCTCCGTTGTTATAATACGTAAATCAGTTCGTAGTATAGTGTACGTATATAACGGTAGTAATAGTATAATCACATAACATCACAGGTTATCACACATCACAAATATCAATCACACACATCCCATGTCATAAAATATAAACAAGTAATCAAGCGAATCCAAATATGGTGAGAAAACTGCGATTGCCATATAAATGGGACCACATCGTAAGTGTATACATACAATCATCAATCACTAGGGGCTACATCACCCCTGTCAAAAGCTACATCAGTATCAATACAACATCAAGTACATAACAAAAGTCAAGTCATAACGTAGTCTCCCCAAAATGCTGTGCAATCAAAAAGCAATCGCCGCCTTCTCACTTCGCCTACCCATGTGGCACCGATGAGCTCTAAGCAGATGGTGGTGGAGGAGGGGGAAAATGGATATAAAACAAACGGCGCAACTGTAACCAGTCCGCCTCCATCGCCTGCTGTGTGCGAATAATGGAAGCAATCTGCTGCTCCAAAGTAGTAAGACGAGCAGCATAGTCAGGGGGTAAAGGTCGTGATGGCTGCAACGGAGAAGGTACCCGGCCATGGCACTGACATGGCTGCAGATGGGCTCTCTCCAACTCCTGTAGTCGCTGCTCATGCGACTCATGCTGGTATACAAACGACATCAATACATCCTCAATGGTATGTCCCACGTAGGACCTGTGGTATGGATCAGTGGGTGGCATGGGGGAAAACGGTGACCACAGCAGTGGCTCACGTGTGGGGTCAAAGGGTGCCACCCCAAAAGGAGCTGTAGTGGGTGGAACAAAAGGAATCTGAGGCATGAAAGGTATGGGCATCGGTACATGCCCTGATGGGTGGGCTGAAGAGCCCTCTCCAGGCCCCGCTGGAGGTATATACATGGGAACCTGAAACGAAGAGTCAATATGTGGTGCAACAGGAATCTGTGGAGGAAATGGGGGAACGTCCTCGTCTGCCGGTATCCAGCCATGCTGTGCAGACTCATCCGGTGGATCCATATGTGCCGCGAACGGTGCATGTCCGGGCTCTAGGGGAACGGGATCAAATAAGGGAGCAACAACAGGGTGAACGGGTGCCAAGTGCTCGAAAGGAGGGTCAACTGGTACGGCAACAATGGGTAAAGGACCAATGGGATCAACAGGAACATCTATGTGGTGATCATCAGCAATGGGCTCAAAAGGTACATCAGCATGCACAGGGTCATGCTCTGGTAAAGGGTCAAGGGCAGCTGCCTGCTCAGGAGCAATGGCAGGCTCAAAGTCATCAAATGCCATGTCAACACCAAAATCGGGATCAATCGGATCAAAAGGATCAATAGGATCTGCTGGATCCTCTATCAACTCGTCCATCGGGACAAACTCTAAATCACGGTCAGGATCAAATCCTGGTGGAAACATAGGATCTGAATCCCCCTCGTCGTCATGGTCAAAAACAAGTCCAGGTATGGAAGCAACAGAAAAAGCCTGGTCAGAATCGGACCCATGGGAGAAGTGCTGCGCACTATGAGCATGTGTGGGTACAGAAGCCACAGACTCAAAGGAGTCCGCGACTGGGGAATGTGCAGGTGACTCCGCAGCCGGAGCATCTGCGATCAGTAAGGGAGCAACAGCAGGTAGGGCCTCGCCCTGAGCATCCTCCAAAGGCTCCTCCTCAAACATATCGACGTCGTCCTCCTCGTCGTCGATGGGTAAAACAGGGTATGCTGCAAGGGGTACTGGAGCAGGGATCACAACGAGTGGTAGATCCCCGGCTGGAAGATCAACTGGGAGCTCATCAACGCCGTCGGGTAAGGCGAATGGCTGAAAGTCATCATCATCCGTGCTGGTGAAGTCTGACGTATAAACCTCGTGCTCCGATGACTCAATGTCGTCTGAAACGATAGGCCTCGGGCCTGTGGTGCCTGAACCACCAGTGTCTGCAGAATCCATGTGTCTGTAACATATACACAAACATGCACAAATAGTCAATCATAAATCAAGTAATCACATAAGTCATCAAGTAAGGCATCACATAATCCTCCTAGTCTTACTAGCCAATACCATCCAGTCTACCAGACTGCTCTATCCTTTACTTAAACCAAACCTCGATCCTCCAGATCGATCCTATAACAAACCAACGTGCTCAACTACCTTGTTCACCTCGATCCTCCAGATCGATCCTATAAGAAAAACCAACGTGCTCGACTACCTTAATCATCTCGATCCTCCAGATCGATCCTCAGCCCTCCAAGCTGAGCCTATAAATAAATAAAATGTGCTCAACATTTGTTTGTAAAAAGTGTGGATCTGGACTTAAGTGGTATGCAGAAAATGTTTTCGTGAGAGCCCTAGTGATCATAGTCTAGACTCGAGAAAGAATCCTAGTTCGCTATGATCAGAGCTCTGATACCAAGCTGTCACACCCTGGCTTTGCGGAAGCGTGGTTAATGTTGGTGTGACTTCTTAATACCATAGCTTAATCATAACAAGCTATATGAATTTAAAAACCATGCAAGTCATCCATTAAGTTTTAAAAACCAAAATACAGTACCATTGTTTTAACCAACAACCATAACCTTGTTCAACAACCTTACAAATTAAAACATAACATAAACGTGGTTTAAGGACTGTGTCTTGTCCAGGAAAGAGACACATCCCCTAAACCCTGATGACTTCATGACAAGTGCAGCGGAAAACGTTCCATACCGTGCCAGATCTCGTTAATTTCCTGAAACACATGTGAGTTGAAAAATCAACAATAATGTTGAGCGAGTTCATGTGTAAGTGAGTAAGTAAAACACTTGTGAGTATAAAATAGTTGTGGTATGTAGCAGTGTAAGAGGACTTGTGATCACCAATGGTTTGCAAGGCCACTGACATATGTGAAGTGCAAATAGGGAGACTCAAACCTAGCAGATTTCGCCACGGCAAAGTATGTGGACAAAGTCACCCCACGGTCCGTTTCTAGTTTGGCCGGGGGCTGGGCTCGCTACACCCAGATAGATCTACCGCTCCTGTCCCTCGGTCCCTCCATGAGGACTAATGGCCCCATGTTGTTCCTATCCACTCACATGATCGTATAACACCTCCTTACGTTAAACATACCGTTGTAAAGTACTCGTAAATCATAGTAACATGTATTTCACCCCCGCGGTTAAGTAAACTGAAAACAGTTAGAGAAAAGGGGGACATGAACTCACAGTGAATGCGCGTCTCTACCAAGTGTCTCCAATACAGTAAGCTGTGCAACGACCTACAAGTGCTAATTCTATTAGACGGACGGCCGTGCCTTAGCTTTACAGTTTATGTCTTTGGGAAATAGTTAGACAACTATTTCGTGTTTATGTTCCGTATACACTTGGTAGTTATTCTTCTTCCCAAGGATGGGGGATACAATACATGTGCGTAAGTTACGTTTTATCAATCTCGTGGTAATGTAATTACCGGTGTAACTTATATATTTGTGGAAGCGTTCGTAAAGTTTTGGGATCATTAACGCTTGTAAATATTATTTTCACTCTAAAATAATATTTATGTATTTCACAAAATAATCATAAACAGTGTTGTGACAAGTATATTTATCACGTTAATCTTTGTGAAAATCCCTCCTCCGAATATTTAGTAAAATATAGTGCTGGCGAAATTTATGTTTTGAAAATATGTCCAAAGCTAGTTCTAACACTTGTTGTGTAAAAAGTCTAAGTGTTAGGTTTTTAGAAAATTTCGCCAGAGTTTCCTCTGTAACTGGAGGTGGCCACGCTTTCAAGCGTATCATTTTCTTTTAACAAATCAATTCAACAACTTCTTTATTCAATCAAACAATTTCCGACACATCAAACTAGTCGACAAGTATGTAAATGTGCATAATCGCATGAACTTGTAGTTTTTCCGCATCTTTAATGTAAATCACCTTTATATATGTAGATCTTTATATAAAGTAGCTTTAATCTTGTAAAAACCTTGTGACTAGAGAAATCCGTCTTTACAACTTCTAGTCACTTTTCCCAAAAATAGATATTTGTCGGATCTTTTCATTTCACAAGTGTTTATACACTTGTGGTTTATAAAACCATATTTATTAGTGTAAGATCCTTCCTTTAAAATACATGGTTTCTTAAATGTGTGGTTCTTTGAAGATACCACTTGCGGATACGTAGATCCGCTAGTTTTAAACATCATTGTACAAGTTAAATCACTTTTACACAAGTAACATATTTCTACACAAGTTCATATATCTTGTGTGGTAGAGTTTCACTTTTTAACCCTCGTGTTAACTAAAAATGAGCTTATGTGAAGATCCATGATCTTACAAAGTCGGGTTAAACGGAGATCCGAGCTACCACATCATAGATCGGGTCTCAATAATCACATATTTCAAGTCCTACGACTTTTACACAAATTATATGTTATTATCCACCATTTTTGTGATTTTACTAGACTTTAATGCATCAAAACTTATGTTTTCGATATTTAACCGACAATATTCCTTTTACCCACTTTAGATAAGTGTAAAAACAAGTTTTAAGTGATATACCTCTAGCTCAAGGCTAGGGAAGATCTTTGGCGAAAAAGAGGTGGATAAAAGCTAACGGTAGAGGTCCTTCGTGTTCCGCTTGCTCCGAGGCTCCTAATACGTGATCCTTGAAGTGTGTATGTTGTTGGAATGCAAGAACAAGAACCGAAAATGTGATGGATGTATGGGAGGGGGTTCGGCCGAGAGTGGGTTAGGAGAGGGAGAGAGTGAGTTGAAGTTGTTGATTATGAGTTGGTGAAGATTATGTCAAGTAATCTTTAGTTCTTATAGGCAAATCAAGTTTGTTTGTCCAATGGACACAATGTCCCCTAGATAATTAGCAAAGTAGATTAAGTAGATCTTGCAAGTACATGGGGTGGTCACTAGGTGACCGATTCGGTTGGGGGGGGGTCCCTTGGTTCGATTTTAAGTACTAGTTAGGGAGGTTAGTTATGTTTGTTAAGTGTTAACCTCGTTAGTCGTATGTTACGTATTATGACGGGTGTTAGGGTAATCAGGGACCCTAACTGGCTCAGAAAAAAATATAAATAGTGAAGATACTAATATTTTCATGTTCCGGGTAAAGTCCGGTTGTTCGGTTGGATAGTAATCCGTTAAAGCATTACAAAAGGCTTTAAAGTGTCGTTATTGTTTTTTTTTTTTAGTGACACAACTTGTTTTCCCGACACTTTAGAAAGTGTCTAGTGTTATTTTCTCATTTTCTGGCACTTTACTAGTCAGCTAGAAGCTGGATTAATTATTAAAGTGCTGTGTTTGGTACTTAAAGTACGTTTTTGGCACATCCGAATCAGTGTATCTTATTCCTAGAGACGCGGTACCACAACCCTTATATCCCTACACTCACTACCAGTGTAGCAAAAATATATGAGGCTCTTAACAGGCCTTAGAGGCAGTGTCTGCCTGATGCTGGTTATATCAGCATGTTCACTGTGTATCCGTTTAGTGCTACTGTGCTTTTTGTGCATCATGTTTGTCACTAAGGTGCCGTATGTAAATAATGTAGTGACAGCATATAAAGTATGATGCAAGTAAGTGCATGTATCAGTATGCAGGTAGCAGTTTATCAGCTAGTTTCAAACAAGCACAGTAATTAAGCAGTAATTAATCATTAATTAAGTTGTACGGATACATGGTTTAGTGCGGGTTGTCACAGAAGGTATCACGATTCACTATTATAAATGATATTTTATATAAGAAATCTCTTGCAGGACCATATTTGAGGTGCTTGGAGGATCCTGAGGCCAAAGAAGTACTTCAGGATATACATGAAGGGGATTGTGGTAATCACACCGGGGGCAGATCATTGTTCTCGAAAGTATTAAGGACAGGATATTATTGGCCAACGATGAGGAAAGATGCTGCAGAATATGCTCGAAGATGTGATGCATGTCAAAGACATAGTAACATACTACATCAACCAGCTGAACCATTATATCCTGTAGTTTCCCCTTGGCCATTCATGAAGTGGGGGATGGATATAGTAGGGAAGTTACCAAAAGCTCCGGGAGGAAAAGTTTTTATGTTGGCTATGACAGATTATTTCTCCAAGTGGGTTGAGGCTGAAGCGTTTGTCCAAGTTAGAGACCAAGAAGTAGTATCCTTCATAAAGAGGAATATCCTGACTAGGTTTGGAGTGCCAGCAGAGATCATTTGTGATAATGGGTCCCAGTTTATAAGCAAAAGGACTACCGACTTTTGCAAGAGTTGGGGAATAAAAATGATCACATCTACTCCGGTACATCCTCAAGCGAATGGACAAGCTGAATCTTCAAACAAGATAATAGTGAATAACTTAAAGAAGAGACTTGGAGCCAAAAAAGGAAGATGGGCAGAGGAATTACCCTTTGTTTTATGGGCTGACAGGACAACGGTAAAAAATGCAACCGGCCAAACCCCATTCTCCTTAGTATTCGGAGCGGAGGCGATGATTCCAACAGAAATGGCGATACCTACTGCAAGATCTATCTTGCAGGATCCTGAACAGAATCCTGAAGCCTTATGTCAAGATTTGGATACTATAGACGAAAAAAGAGACGCAGCAAGACTAAGGATGGCAGCATATCAGCAAAGAATGTCCAGAGCATATAACAAGAACATAAGGACTAGAAGATTTCGAGTTGGTGATTGGGTGCTAAGAAAAGCTTTTCAAAATACCACTAATCCTGCTAATGGCAAGCTAGCTCCTAAATGGGAAGGACCTTATAAAGTCGAGTCTGAAGCAGGGAAAGGAGCATATCGACTCAGAAATATGGAAGGGGATATGCTACCAAGATCCTGGAATGCAATACATTTGAAGCTCTATTTCAAGTAAGAGTAGAATTTATTTTCTATCTCGGAATGGTATGTATTCTATTTTTAAATATATTTTTGTTTATTGTTTTTAACCCACTACTGACTTAAGCATCGGAGGGGTGTTAGCCAAGCTAACACCCACCTTAGTTTACAATTGTTTTGCAGGATATGTTTCAGGATATAGCTCCAGGATATATACTCAGGATAAGTCAAAAGATTAGAGGATTGGCCCCCTCTCTCACGTTTAAGGGATCCTGGTCCCTTCAGAGGTTTAAAGGTATTCACCTTTCTTTCGAATTGGGTTTAAACACCTCGCCTGGAGCGCAAGTTATCTAGGTATAGTTCAAGGTAGCGGGACCAGTTCATGTAAAAGTGGCTGACAATTTCGTTACTGTTGGCTATATCCTGGATCCTAAAGGTATATGAGGATTGATCACCCTCTCTCACGAAAGAGTATTTTCATACTCTCAAAGGTTTAAAGGTTTTCACCTTTCTAAGAATTGGAGTTTATACACTCTCGTCTGTAGCGCATGAAATTTAGGGTTTATCCCCAGATATCAGGGTTTATCCCCAGGATATTAAGGGTTTATCCCAAATATGCTAAGGATTCATTTCAGGATATCATGAGTTTTGCCCTGGGGTATTCGGTATTCATTTGAATCAAAATATAAATACATTGGTATTTTTGGCAAACACAGGGGACATACGTTATAGATCCAAGTTTATAAGTATGCACTGGGGACAAACTTATGATAAAGGATTGGAATTGATTCTCTAAGAATCTCTGGTATGATCTCTCCTTTTTTGTTTGGACAATTTATGGGTTATATTTCAATATCCTTTTCAAGATATCTTTCAGGATATCTCCCAGGAGACATTTATGATATATGTTCCTAAGAATGTTCAAACCAAACAATTTTCACAAGTAAAATTTGTATGTTAATGAAAACAATAATAAAGTCAAAAGGGTAGTCATATTATTAACATGCCAAAAGGTGTGCTCTTAGTTTCACCTCAAAACAGGGCCCATCCACTAAGAGCACTATAGTTCATTACCATATTTACCCAACAGTTGAAGGCTTCATCTCAAACCGAGACCCATCCACCTTCAACTGTTGTTTTGTTCAAAAAGTAAAGTGCAGAAAAGTAAATTGTTTATGGGACTACAAACCAACATTCAAATTCAAAAAGGTGGGCTCTGGCCTTGGCACGTATATCCGTCATCGCCCACCTAAATGCCCTCACACAGCGGCATCACCTCCAACCTTCTCAGGCTTCTCAGCACCAGCATCCTGACCAGCATCCTGTGCAGCATCCTTGCCAACGCCCATCTCAGCATCAGCTCCAGCATCCTTCTTGTCTCCAGCTTAGACCACCACCTCTGCTGACTTAGAAGACTCACCGGCTTCAGAAGGAAATGGCACAGCTTTGCCTCCGAGCTCCTTTAACTTGGCCACCCAGGATTCAACTGGCCAAGATGGACAAACAAGGCCCGTCTCCTTGGCCTCGTAGGCCATCTTGATGCGTGCTTGTAGCAGGGAGACGATAGCAGAAGCCTTGATTCCCTCTCGGAAGTTGATCAGGGCCTGATCATGATCCATTTGAACGGTGGCAAGTTTGACCTCAGCGTCTTGGGTGACCTTCTTCAGCAAGCTTTCGTAATGCCGGCTCTTCGCTTCAGCAATGGCACCTTGGTCAGCAACGGTGCTTTCGAGTTGTTTGATTCTGGCTTCATGAAGTGCCACAGTACCACAAGCGTCATTATACAAGTGGAGCAAATGCTGGAGGCCCTGCACATCAATTACAGGTATAAAGTTAGAATGTATGTTGACCAAGATATCCTACCAGGATATCCTGTTAGGATATATGTGCAGGATATACATAAAGGATATGCGTCAGGATATTACCTTGTTAAGGAAGGATGTCATTGGCTCTAAGGAATCAGAGAAGCTGAGTTCATCATAGGAGAACCCTTCTGAGCCCGGAGCACTGACTTCAAGACCCTTTCTCTTTTTCGCTGTGGAAGCACGGGTTCTTGGATTGGCCTTGGGAGCCGGGAGTGGCTTGGAGCTAGTAGCAGCAGGAGTCTCCTTCTTGACTGTGGCTGGAGTTGGATAGCTGTCAAGTTCATCAAGGTCTAGATAGACTGGGACTTTGCTGGAATCTGCACACAGGGAGTAAATTCTAAATCCCTCCTATGAATAACAGATAAAAAACATATGTGTAGGATATCTTGCAGGATCCTTACCAGACATGTTGGCACTAGAAAGAGGGCTTGGAGTCGGCGGAGATGGATTGAAACTTCTCTCTGCCTCTGGAAGGAGTCTGATGGCGTCTATTCTTTCTTGAGAATTAGCAAGAGGAGGTGCAATCTTCCTGAAATCAGCTGCACAAAAATGAAAATTTGTTAGTTCAGAATATGAGACAGGATAAGAGACAGGATCATTCTTAAACCCTAAGCCCTACCTGTTTTGGTCAAAAAATCAGATGAGGATATTGCAACCAAACTCTAGATTACGGGGTATGATGCTTAAAATGTGTAACAATGATGAGGATCACTTTAGTGAAAAATTTGCACAAACAACACAAGGGTTTATACGGGGAAAAAGCCCTTGATCAAGAGTTGATCTCCGGCACAAAAAACCCCGGGTGATGGAAACTACCGATCACCAAGCTCAAATAAATGAATTAATGTTTACAACTTCGGATAGTAACGAGCTAGGTACAAGGATCACTACGGTGAAATGTGTAGAAAGTGTATGAAATTGCTAAGTGTTTGAACGAGAGCTTGTATGAACGTTTGTACGAGTGTGTGTAACTGCAAAAATGACTCAGTATTTTCTACTAGCTCGTTACTCCCTTTTAAAATAGAAATAACCACCTAAACTAACTATCCGACTTTCGTGCCAAGCCTCCACGTTCTCCACAACGTCTATTTTTGGTCAAGCACGTGCAGAATAGCTTAGGAATATTCTCCAGGAATGTCGCCAAGACCTGGTCAAGCTCGTCATACCTGCGAGATAGTATAATACATAAGTAAACAATCGTCAGTACGAGGATCCTTAAAGTGATCCATGATCCTGATCCTGAAGCTCTTCTGAGGATCACCACCTGTCACAGAGGTAAGGATCACTAGTTAGGATAACGAATAAGGATCACTAATTGTTAGAAAATCCTCCCCTAACAATTGCCCCCAAAAATATAAGGAGTGAAATTGTAAAATTAGCGAGTTATGTTTTCTTGATCTTATCTGCAACAAACTAACGGATATATAGCCGTTAAAATAGAACTAGCCGTTGCGATGATGATGTCACGGAAGTCACAATCCTGCAGAATCATAATTATAAATAGAGATATAGATAGAATCATTATGCATTCGAATTCGAAAGAAACTCCCTTTAATTTCTCAGTCGACGATCAATCAGGTATTTCTTCCTCCTCTTTCTTCCTCTCTTACTCTGTTTTTCTTTCTTTATCTCCATCACTTCGAAAATGTTGCTCCGAAGTTCCCCGGCCAAGGATCACAAAAAGGATAGCCCTTTGAAGGGTCAAAAGATCATCAAAGACTCAGTGAACGAGAGGTGTTGCTTTAACGATGCACAAGTAGATAACATCCGTCATCGTTTTCCGGCGAATGCCTTTTTCAGACCTTTCGATCCAACTGCCCTGAGCGACTATGTTTCAGAAACATGGGTTGCCTTTCCAGTTACTCCATTTGCCATAGGATACACCTATCCTTTCCCGAAATTCACACAATCCTTCTTTTCCTTGACCGGCATATCTTACATTCAAGCCATGCCGATGATTTGGAGGGTTTTATATACCCTGGAGAGGATCATCGAGCAGGAAGGCGTTGATTTAGGAATGTCAGAACTGGCGGAACTGTATGATCTTACTACCTTCGGTTCCCACCGTTATTTGTTCAAACGAAAACCCGGTGCAGATTATCCTCTTCTCAAAGTCACCAAAAACGACAAAGATTGGAAACGTCGCTTCTTCTTTGTAAGAAGGGATACCATTTCAGATGGAGAGCATTTACCAAGAACATGGTCCACCCATGGTAGGCCGGAGGATCCTGAGAAGGATCACCAAGTAGTCTGGTTTTTATAAGGATTACTGACCCCTTTTTGTCTTGTGTCCTGCAGCTATCTCTGTTTCACATCTCATCACAACACCCGCAACCAGGGAAATACTTGCTGCTTTCTGGGGACTCGATCCTGAAACTAGAACTTTCAAAACAACAACCCAAGATTCTCAGGAGGTATCCTCAGGCTCTGTCACAATGTCAAGTAAGTATCCTTGTTCAAAATTTAAATAAATAGTAAAACGTAAATTAAGAAGAGATACTTATCTTGTTTTGGCTGTGTAGGTGCTGGAAAATCTACCAAAGCTGCTTCAAGGTTTAGTGTCACCGATCTCACCACCGTCAAATCCTCCAAAAGAAAGGTTCCTACCAGCCCGACGACTTCAATCCCCAAGGCACCCCTCAAAGGAAAGGGAATCAAGAAGAGAAAGGTCTCCGAGGCTGAGGATTTGCAGGGTCTGCCTCTAATCCGCCACCAATTCCTTGAGTACTTCAATGAAGTAAGGATCACTGTCTCTGCTTGTATATCCTGTTGACATACCCTGATGATTTGAGGATCACTTAACCCTGACCTTAACCTTTTCTTTTGCAGAAATTTGCTGAGATTGAGGATTATGTGGGCCACGTTGAGGATCAAGATAAAAAGATTGCCGATCTCCAGCAGGTTGCTGTGCTCAAGGATCTTGCACTCGCTGATCTTCAGAAGGAACTCCAGGATACCAAACAGAAAATGGCTAAGGTGCTGGTTAATTTTGACTATGAAAGGCAGGAGATCACAGATGATGCCAAAGTCTCTGCCGCCATAGCAATGAACAAAACCAAGCTTCAAATTGGCCCTGGAGGCTCAGGATCCTGCCTTTGACAAAAGTAGCTGGGAAATTGAAGAATGGAGGGCAAGGCTGGCTGAATTGGGTGATGAAGAGGAGGCTGGAGAGATCTTGACAATCGAGGCTGGAAGCAAGGATGAAGCTGGTGAGGCAAGTGGAGCTGGAGGTGACAATGCAGTGAAGGCTTAGGCTGCATGATTGGGCGATGATGGAAACTTCTAGACATAGCTGGAGCCCAATTTTTTAGTTTGGTGGTAGTTTTTTGTGGTTGTGATGTTTAAAACAATGATGGTCTGTACTGAACAATAGGTGTTAGGATTAAGGATCATGTATGATCCTTTGAACAATAGGCAGGATTGCAATTGGTGGAGGGATCCTCTGTTTGGGGGATGAAGCCATTGTGATCCTGCCGCCCTTATATTCCTGCACTATCTTTGAACTCATTATCATGGACACCCTTTACCTACCCCAGCGGACGGGCCACGTTTTGCTGGTAGATGCTCGGGTAGGTAATTTTGACAACCTTTAAAGGGTTAGCCTTATGTTAATAAATAGAAACTTAACCTTTTGTCGCTTATCTTGTGTTGTTATACTTTTTAATATCTTCCTTTCCAACTGTTGTAATGTTCATTCTGTTTATAATTATCAAGCCTTGAAAATTATTCAAAAAGCTTAGGATATGATCAAGATCACATATCCCATAACCGATAAGTTCTAAAAAGTGATACAATTTAAAAATCACAAGTTCAGTTGTCAAGTATAGGGGTTATTTAAAAGAATAATAAATAAGATCAAAAGAGTTAAGGATCATACCTGAGGATCCAAGTTAGAATCCTAACCATTATAAGGATAACTATAAAATAAACCTTAGAGTGAAGTAAGGATCAAGGATCCTTAGCTGCCTATCTTCAAGGACCTAAAATAGAGCATAACTTGGGACTAAGCGAATATAAGAAAAGAGTTAGCAACTGGGGACAAGCCCAAGGATAACTGGGGACAAGCCCAAGGATAACTGGGGACAAGCCCAAGGATCGTATGCAAACTGGAGTATGGCCCTAACTGGCGACTATCCAAACTTAGTGACATGAAGATGCCAAAACCTTTGCTAACGTGAAAACGTTAGAAACCTTAGCTAACGTGAAAACGTTAGAAACCTTATGAACGGATGTATGGTACGTCTACCATTATACGTAGGATCCTAAGCATAGCCAGAACAATGGGATTATCAGCCCCTAGAACGAGTACTGGTCCCAAAGCCTTGAACTACACCAGGATCATCGTGCGCTACAGGCGGAATCTGGGGACAAGCCCGAATAACTGGGGTTAAACCCAAAAGACGGATTGCTTCTGTGGATAACCAACGTTATGCTAAGGATACCTGAACTTTCAAAACTTAAACTCACGTGAGAGATGGATAAAGGATACATGATCCTTATCCTTATAAAAGAAAATAATGAAATGAAATAGCCCAAGTTTAGGATATTACCTAAGTAAGGATCACCGATACTTTGAGGATCCTTTAAGGATATCCCTATTATGAGGATCATCTATGCCATGAGGATCCTACTCACATGAAATATTTCTTCAAATGGACAGCATTCCAAGCTCTTGGTAGCAAATCACCTTCCATGGTTAGCAATCTATATGCCCCTTTTCCTGCTTCAGCTTCAATCAAATAAGGGCCTTCCCATTTTGGAGCCAACTTTCCATCCGCAGGATTGGTGGTATTCTGAAATGCTTTCCTTAATACCATATCTCCAACTTGAAACCTTCTGATCCTGACATTTTTGTTGTAAGCACCAGCCATTCTTTGTTGATAACTGGCCATCCTTATCCTGGCCATATCCCTGATTTCTTCAATAGTATCCAGGTCTTGAGCCAAGTTTTCATCATTCTTCTCAGGATCACGGGTACTTGTTCTTGCAGTTGGAACCACCATTTCTGTTGGGATCACTGATTCTGCCCCAAATACCAAAGAGAATGGTGTTTGACCAGTAGCATTCTTGGGGGTTGTCCTATCAGCCCAAAGCACATAGGGTAGTTCTTCTGCCCATTTCCCTTTCTTGGATCCAAACTTCTTCTTCAAATTGTTGATGATGATCTTGTTGGATGATTCTGCCTGGCCATTAGCTTGTGGGTGGACTGGTGTTGATGTTATCATCTTAATCCCCCAGCTGTCACAAAAGTTAGTGGTTCTGCCCCCAATAAATTGGGAACCATTATCACATATAATCTCAGAAGGAATTCCAAATCTAGTTATAATATTTCTTTTAATGAAGGATATAACTTCCTTTTCTCTGACTTGGGCAAAAGCTTCTGCCTCTATCCACTTGGAGAAGTAATCAGTCATAGCAAGCATGAATACTTTTCCACCAGGTGCCTTAGGGAGCTTACCAACTATATCCATACCCCATCTCATAAATGGCCAAGAGGAGGATATAGGATGTAACAATTCAGCTGGTTGATGAAGGATATTGCTGTGTCTCTGACAAGGATCACATCTTTTAGCATACTCCACAGCATCTTTTTTCATGGTTGGCCAGTAGTACCCTGTCCTCAGGATCCTTGAGAATAATGCCCTGCCCCCAGTGTGGTTTCCACAATCTCCTTCATGGAAGTCTTTTAAAACTTCTTGGACTTCAGGATCCTCAATGCATCTCAAGTATGGTCCTGCAAGAGATCGTCTATACAACATATTATTTAAAATTGTGAATTGAGATACCTTAGATTTGAAAGCCCTTGGGTTTTCTCTTGTAGGAATCTCTCCATGTTGTAAGTATCTCATAATGGGTGAGATCCATGATCCTGATCCTGAATGGGATTGAGTATCCTCACTAGGGATCATTGCAGAATCACTTCCTATCTCCATAGCCACATGATCCTCAATAGCCGGGTTCAGGATATGGATAATAGGGATCTTGATATCCTCCGGGATCTTCAAGGATGATCCTAAATTAGCCAATGCATCAGCTTCTGTATTTTCTTCCCTTGGTACCTGTGACAAACTAAAGGAAACAAAAGAGAGTGCCAAACTTTTGACTATCTCTAAATATTTGGTTAGCTTTTCACCTTTAACAGCGTAGGATCCATTAAAGTGGTTTGTAATTAACAATGAATCTACATGTACCTCAAGATACCTGATCCCCATATGCTTTGCAATTTGCAAACCAGCAATTAAGGCTTCATATTCAGCCTCATTATTAGTGGTTTGGAACTCACAAGCTATAGAGTGGGGTATTATGTCCCCCTGTGGCGATTTTAGTAGTATTCCAAGCCCTGTGCCTTTGACATTTGAGGATCCATCAGTGTAGAGTATCCAATGATCCTTGGTCTCTTCTAGCTGTTGGACTTCTAACTCAGCTTCTTCTTGTAAATCACTACTGAAATCTGCCACAAAGTCAGCTAGTGCTTGGGATTTGATGGCTGTCCTAGGCTCATATCTTATATCATATGCACTTAGCTTCACTGCCCACTTAGCCATCCTTCCTGACATTTCTGGTTTCCTGAGGACATTCTTAATCGAAAAATTAGTTTTAACTATGATAACATGAGTTTCAAAATAATGTCTTAACTTAGTAGATGCCATAATTAATGCAAGAATAAGCTTTTCAAGGTGTGAATACCTGGATTCGGCATCAAGTAAACTTTTACTTACATAATAGACAGGATGTTGTGTACCTTCATGATCCTTAACAAGGACCGCACTTACTGCTTTTGAGGATACTGCAAGGTACAAGGATAGCACATCGCCTTTTTCTGGCTTCATCAAGGCTGGGGCTGAGGATAGGTAATCTTTGAGGGCTCTTAAAGCATTTTCATGCTTTTCAGTCCACTCAAATTTCTTGTTCTTCCTTAGGATATCATAGAATTCTTTGCACTTCTCTGAGGATTTGGATATGAATCTGTTCAAAGCTGCTATCCTGCCTGTTAGCCTTTGAACATCCTTAGCATTGGCCGGAGATTTGATGTTCACTATTGCTTTGATTTGTTCCGGGCTAGCTTCAATGCCTCTTTTAGTCACCATGTATCCTAAGAATTTACCTGCTTTAACACCAAAATGACATTTTGAAGGATTAAGCTTCATATTATATTTGTCAAGGATATCAAATGCTTCCTCCAAATCCTTTAGGTGATCCTCAGCTCTTATGGATTTTACCACCATATCATCTATGTAAACCTCCATAGTTTGTCCGATCTGTTCCTTGAACATCATATTCACCAGCCTTTGATACGTTGCACCTGCATTCCTCAATCCGAACGGCATAGCAATATAGAAATATATACCAGTTGGAGTCATGAAGGCTGTATCCTCTTGGTCGGATGGTTCCATTTGGATTTGTTGAAATCCAGATGAAGCATCCATAAAAGTTAACAGTTCATGACCCACAGTTGCATCCACCATGGAGTCAATGTGGGGTAAAGGGAAAGGATCCTTGGGACATGCCTTATTTAGATCGGTAAAATCGACACATACCCTCCACTTTCCGTTTTTCTTTTGAACAACAACCACATTGGCCAGCCATCTTGGATACTTGACCTCTCTAATCATACCTGCCCGGAGCAATTTCTCTACCTCTTCCTGGATAATGGCATTCCTTTCCGGTGCAAACTTTTTTCTCCTTTGATGGATTGGTCTGAAGGATCTGTCGATGCCGAGTTTGTGAGTGATAACATCTTTGGATATACCAGTCATGTCTTCGTGTTTCCATGCAAAGGTGGTCTTTCTCCTTTTGAGGAAGGATACGAGGTCTTCTTTCATTTCGCTAAGGATCCCTGATCCGATATAGATTTTGGATTCAGGATCATCAGGATCCATGAGGATTTCTACCACATCCTGCTCACTTGCCTCCAAGACATCCCTTGGAGGATACTTTGATTGCTATTGCTCCCTTGACTTCGAGGCTGGTTTCATCGATGGAGTGTAGCAATTCTTAGCCTCCTGCTGATCACTATCAATCTTCACTATTCCCCAAGGACTAGGGAGCTTCACACATTGATGGTAAGTGGATGGGACTGCTTTCATATCGTGTATCCAGGGCCTGCCAAGGATAACATTACAACAAGATAAACAGTCAATAACACAAAATTTTTGATAAGAATGTAGGCCTTCAATGTATATTGGGAGTTTAATGTCCCCCAGGGTATTCTTAGTTTCTCCACTAAATCCCACGAGCACAGAGGATCTTGGTATGATCTCTGATTCAGGGATACCCATCTTCTTTAGGACATCAAGCTGGATAATATTCACTGAACTTCCTCCGTCTATAAGGATCCTGCGGACAAAATGGTTAGATATGAAAAGAGTAATAACTAAACCATCGTGATGAGGATCCTGGATATCAACACGATCCTCTTCATCAAAGGTTATGACTTTCCCTTCCGAGACACTTGATGTTCGAACAGGTCTTTCTCCGTTATCCATTTTAGTTTCCTTTGCATGCCTTTTAGCTGCTGAGAAGGATGTGCCACAAATGTCTGATCCTCCAGAAATGAAGTTTATCACTTGTGCATCCGCTGGAGGGGCTGGAGCCTTCTCAGGGATCCTTTCAGGATCCTGAGTTCTTGACTTTTTTCTTCCCAACAATTCTTTTAGATGCCCCTTGCTCAACAAGTATCCAATTTCCTTTCTTAGTGCAATGCACTCTTCTGTGAGGTGCCCAAAATCTTCATGGTATGCACACCACTTTGATTTATCCTTAGTTGCAGCTGGCCTATCATTTTTTCTGGGCCATCTAGCTTTATCACCTAGACTCTGCATCGCAAGGATTAGTTCATTATTATCAACACTAAAACAATATTCAGAAATTGGAGGATAATCCTCATCATCCTCCTCTTGATCAATAGAATGCACGTTCTGGTTATCAGATCTATTGTAGGATCTGAACTTGTTGTTCCTGAATGAGGATCCTTGCTTATCCTGCTTTGAGGATCCTGCTAACCTCTCCTGGATCCTCTTGTCATCCTCTAGCCGGATGTACCTGAGGGCCCGGGTTCTTACCTCATTTAGGTTCCTGCATGGTGTCATAACAAGGTCATCATAAAATAACGAATCCCTAAGCAACCCCATTTTAAAGGCCTCAACAGCCGTGGCTATATCTAAGTTAGGAATGTCTAAGGATTCTTTACTGAATTTGGTAATGTAATCCCTTAATGATTCATTATGACCCTGGGTTATCCTATATAAATCACTAGTTAATCGTTCAAATTTCCTACTACAAGAAAACTGATTATTAAATAGATTAACTAGATTAGCGAATGAGGTAATAGAATAGGGAGGAAGACTTAGCAGCCATTTGAGAGCTGATCCAGTAAGAGTGGATCCGAATCCTTTGCACAGGCATGCTTCCTTTAACCTTTCTGGGATTGGATTGATCTCCATCCTCTCCCTGTATTGTGCTATGTGTTCTTCAGGATCTGTTGAGCCATCATACAGTTTCATTGTAGGCACATGGAACCTCTTGGGTATCTCAGCATCACAGATCGGTGGTGCAAAACGAGATATCTTATGGCTCCCATCTGCAATCTCTGGGATAGGTTTGACTACTCCCGGGACACTTGATATTATATCCTTTAGCTTTTGCAATTCTCTGGCCATGGCATGATTGATACCTGGATCCTGCATAAGACCTTGGTTAGTAGTATAAGAATTGTTAAAAGTGTTACCTCCCATTGGATTCAAGTTAGGAAGAATGGATGCTAATCCATATTGTTGGGGCTCTGGAATGATCGAGGGACCAGTAGAGGCATTGGTCTGCATTGGAATAAAATCTCCCTGATGGACATCTGAACTTCCTGTTTGCACACTCCTTAAGGATCCTGGCATCTGGAAGGGTCCCTGGAACTGGGATGATCCTGGAACGAAGGAGGATCCTTGAACCTGGGATGATCCTGGAACGAAGGAGGATCCTTGAACCTGGGATGATCCTGGAACGAGGGAGGATCCTTGAACCTGGGATGATCCTGGAACGAAGGAGGATCCTTGGACCTGGGATGATCCTGGAACGAAGGAGGATCCTTGAACCTGGGATGATCCTGGAACGAGGGAGGATCCTTGAACCTGGGATGATCCTGGAACGAAGGAGGATCCTTGGACCTGGGATGATCCTGGAACGAAGGAGGATCCTTGAAAATGCTGCATCCCTGAATATCCTCCTGAATTCGTGAGGGATCCCATATGCTGAGGATAGGATCCCGCTGGCTGGAAATATGAACCTGATGCCTGGGTTGTTGTTGTTGTTCCGTAGTGCACTCCTTTTGGTCCACCCACATATTGAATGTCTGGAGCCGCTGATGGCTGAGAAGTAATCACTGGAGTGTCGAAATTTAAGGATTCCGGCACCAGTGGGGAATGATCCTCTGCCGATCTCTTTTGTTTCTTGATGTCTCCGATTTCTCTAAGGAATTTTTCATTGGTCTTGTCCTGCTGCTGGATATGGTCCTTCATCTGCAAAATCAGAGTAAACAAGTCACTAGTAGTAGGAGTGTAAGAAGCAGAAGAAGTTGGAGGTTTTGAGAAAATGGGAGTTGGTTTCTTCGCAGCATTCTCAGTATTCTTCTGGGATCCAGAAGGTGGTGGAGGCAAAGGAGGGACGCCTTGTGAAGAAGTGAATGAGGGCATCAAGTTTGAAGCACTCTTCGCTGAGGAATCCATTTGCTTGGTTGTAATGAACCGGAATGAGCACAGAAATGCGTATTCTTCTAAGGACAAAGCACCAACAGCCCCACGGTGGGCGCCAAACTGTTTTGGTCAAAAAATCAGATGAGGATATTGCAACCAAACTCTAGATTACGGGGTATGATGCTTAAAATGTGTAACAATGATGAGGATCACTTTAGTGAAAAATTTGCACAAACAACACAAGGGTTTATACGGGGAAAAAGCCCTTGATCAAGAGTTGATCTCCGGCACAAAAAACCCCGGGTGATGGAAACTACTGATCACCAAGCTCAAATAAATGAATTAATGTTTACAACTTCGGATAGTAACGAGCTAGGTACAAGGATCACTACGGTGAAATGTGTAGAAAGTGTATGAAATTGCTAAGTGTTTGAACGAGAGCTTGTATGAACGTTTGTACGAGTGTGTGTAACTGCAAAAATGACTCAGTATTTTCTACTAGCTCGTTACTCCCTTTTAAAATAGAAATAACCACCTAAACTAACTATCCGACTTTCGTGCCAAGCCTCCACGTTCTCCACAACGTCTATTTTTGGTCAAGCACGTGCATAATAGCTTAGGAATATTCTCCAGGAATGTCGCCAAGACCTGGTCAAGCTCGTCATACCTGCGAGATAGTATAATACATAAGTAAACAATCGTCCGTACGAGGATCCTTAAAGTGATCCATGATCCTGATCCTGATGCTCTTCTGAGGATCACCACCTGTTACAGAGGTAAGGATCACTAGTTAGGATAACGAATAAGGATCACTAATTGTTAGAAAATCCTCCCCTAACACTACCCTTTCTTAACCATCTCATCGGATAATCCGTTCCACCAGGGATTGAATCCCTTCTTACGAAGAAAAACTTGGATTGCCAACCATCCTCGTTCCTGGTGGCACGAAGTATCAATGGGGGACCGGAACTAGAATAAAACAGAAACCTAGATGAGCCATGGCATCTAAGCTTGTAGGCTAAAGGGAGATCACGGACGGAAAGGTCAGGTATGTGGTTTCTCTTGATTTGGTCCAGAACAGACAAAACACGCCAAAGCATTGGCATGGTTTGGCTGAAAGAAATTTTGGTGATGTTAAAAAACTCGGTGATGAAGTCCGGAAAGGGGAATCGTAACCCTAAGGTAAAGGGGAAAGCATTGAAACAAATCCACTCGTTGGAAACCATGTCTGACCGGATTTCTCTATCAAAAGGTCGGAAAATAGTTCCTTCAGGAAAGATACCGGAGGATTTTAAGGCCGACAGATGAGCACTGTCAAAGGTGCATGTTTCATTCTCCGGTTCTTGGAGAAGATTCTGTTGGATGAATGTGGGAGCAGAATCGCCTGAACTGGACCTCGTTTGCCTCGGCATTTGGTCGCCTGAGTTCTTGCCGGAGAAAGATAAAAGATGGTTATGAAGATGAGAGAGAGAATATTACCTTTTTCTTGTCGATTGTGGGTAAAAAAGCAGATGAGGATGAGAAGATATAGGGTATGATGAGTAAATATAGGCCGGGTGGTTGAAAGCTGTCACATCAATAGTCTTATCTCTTAATTGCCTTGGCCACCGTGAAAAAATGTAACCGTTAGGATATCAAACGGTAACATTTTTGGGGACAATTGTTATGGGTGAAATTCTGAGCCCATATCCTGGAAAATATCTTGATCTATATCTTATTTATGTAGTATCTGTTTACATCCGGGATGCTGGTTCAGGATATTGGTAACATCCTGAATGGTATCCTCGGGATTACTAATGGATTATGTGCAGGTACGTGGGTTAGAAGCTAGCAACGTTCACAAGACTTATTCCGCGGAAGACTCGGTCCAAGTCGTTCAAATGAAGACGTTGAAGCCGTATTACTCGGTCCATAACGTTCGTAATGGAATATTCGGAGTAGCCCATATTTGTAGGGATTATTGTTTGTAATTCATTACTATAAATAGGTGGGTATACCAGATCAACTAGGACATCACAATCACACTCGCTACACTCTAACACTTGCTCTCGAGTAATTCTTACTTTCATACAAAAGCATTATAACACTTAGCGATCTGGTCCATATCCTGCACTGTATCCTGAAGTTTAAAGCAATAAGAAGAACAAGGCAGCTGCGATTGTCAGCTCCCGAGGTTTTATGCCGGCGATCTAAATTGATCAAGGGCTTTCCTCGTACATCTCGTGTCATTTCCTTTACTTTTTGTTCATTGTTTGCTCATTGTTTGATCGCAGATACAACTCAATATCCTGAGCCGTATCCCGAATACTGATTTTCTAAATAACTCAACAAGCATATTTTCTATAAACTTTCTAGCACGCTACCTCACATTACTAATTTGATCACTAAATTGCTTCGGTAATTTTTGACCAAAACAATTGCTTCTGCTCCAAATACCAACGAAAATGGGGTTTGGCCTGTTGCATTCTTTACCGTTGTCCTATCAGCCCATAAAACAAAGGGTAATTCTTCTGCCCATCTTCCTTTTTTGGCTCCTAGTCTCCTCTTTAAGTTATTGACGATTATCTTGTTTGAGGATTCTGCTTGTCCATTTGCTTGAGGATGTACCGGAGTAGACGTAATCATTTTGATTCCCCAACTTTTGCAAAAGTCAGTAGTCCTCTTACTTATGAACTGAGAACCATTGTCACAGATTATCTTGGCTGGTACTCCAAACCTGGTCAGGATATTCCTCTTTATGAAGGATACTACTTCTTGATCCCTAACTTGAACAAATGCTTCAGCTTCAACCCACTTAGAGAAATAATCCGTCATTGCTAGCATAAAGACTTTTCCTCCCGGAGCTTTTGGTAGCTTTCCCACTATATCCATACCCCACTTCATAAATGGCCAAGGGGAAACAATAGGATATAATGGTTCAGCAGGTTGATGCAGTATGTTACTATGTCTTTGGCATGCGTCACATCTTCGAGCATATTCTGCTGCATCCTTTCTCATTGTTGGCCAATAATATCCTGTTCTTAATACTTTTGAGAATAACGACCTGCCCCCAGCATGGTTACCACAATCCCCTTCATGTATATCCTGAAGTACTTCTTTGGCTTCGGGATCCTCCAAGCATCTCAAATACGGTCCTGCAAGAGATTTCTTGTATAAAATATTATTTATAATAGTGAATCGTGATACCTTCATCCTAAATGCCTTAGGATTTTCATTTCCAGGGATGTGTCCTTCTTTGAGATATCTCATGATCGGAGCCGTCCAGGATTTAGGATCCTTCTCAGGATGTTCTGCTCCCGGATCCTGAATACCCGCTACTTCTTTATCCTGAGGATTCGTTGCAGGATATAAGACATGTAATATTGGTATTTGGGTCCCTTCAGGTATCCTGATCGATGATCCTAAATTTGCTAAGGCATCCGCTTCAGCATTATCCTCCCTCGGTACCTGTTCAAGTATAAAAACATCGAAATATCCTGCTAATTTTTTGAGAATATCGAGATATTCGATTAACTTCTCACCCTTAACTGCATAGGATCCATTAAAATGGTTAGTAATTAACAAAGAGTCAACATATACTTGCAATTTTTTGACACTCATGCTCTTAGCCAATTCTAATCCTGCAATTAAAGCCTCATACTCTGCTTCATTATTAGTAGCAGGAAATTCACACCTAATAGCCTGGGGTAATATGTCCCCCTGTGGCGATTTTAGTAGTATTCCTAATCCTACTCCTCTTACATTAGATGCACCATCAGTATATAATGTCCAGGATCCTGAAGATTCTCCTAACTGTTGAACTTCTAGGTCTACCTCGTCCTGAATGTCACTACTAAAGTCAGCCACAAAGTCAGCTAAAGCCTGAGATTTTATGGCATTTCTTGGTTCATATACTAAATCATAAGCACTTAACTTTACTGACCATTTGGCCATCCTGCCTGACATCTCTGGTTTCCTAAGCACATTTTTGACAGGATAATTTGTCTTAACATGTATCCTATGTGTCTCGAAATAATGTCTAAGCTTCGTTGATGCCATGACCAATGCTAGTATTAATTTTTCTAAGTGAGAATACCTAGTTTCGGCATCTAACAAACTTTTACTAACATAATAAACAGGATATTGCTGACCTTCATGGTCTTTTATAAGAACGACACTTACAGCATTCCCTGATACAGCGAGGTACAGGGATAGTGGTTCACCATTTTCAGGCTTCATCAATAGAGGTGCGGTTGAGAGATATCGTTTCAAATCCTGCAGGGCTACTTCATGCTTTTCCCCCATTCGAATCTTTTGTTCTTCTTCAGGATATCATAGAAGTCTTTGCATTTCTCTGAGGATCTTGAGATAAACCTGTTTAGAGCTGCTACTCGGCCTGTCAATCTTTGTACGTCCTTCATATTTGAGGGTGATTTTATGTCCAGGATAGCTTTGATCTGCTCTGGGCTTGCTTCTATCCCCCTTTTTGTCACCATATATCCAAGAAACTTTCGTGCCCCCACTCCGAAATGGCATTTAGCAGGATTCAGCTTCATGTTGTATTGATCCAGGATATCAAATGCTCCCTTGATATCCTTGAGATGATCCTCAGCCTTTTTAGATTTCACCACCATGTCATCGATATATACCTCCATGGTGTCCCCCAGTTTGTCTTTGAACATCATGTTCACCAATCTTTGGTATGTTGCACCTGCATTTTTCAAACCAAAAGGCATAGCTGTATAACAATAAATACCTGTTGGTGTCATGAAGGCGGTATCCTCCTGGTCAGAAGGCTCCATTTGGATCTGTTGAAATCCTGAAGATGCGTCCATGAAGGTCAGCATTTCATGCCCGGTAGTGGCATCTACCATTGCATCAATGTGGGGAAGAGGAAATGGGTCTTTAGGACAAGCTTTGTTCAAGTCTGTGTAGTCTACACAAACTCTCCATTTCCCATTCTTCTTCTGTACTACAACCACGTTTGCTAGCCACCTTGGGAACTTAGCCTCTCTGATCATTCTCGACTTTAATAATCTTTCAACTTCCTCCTGGATAATCGTGTTCCGCTCAGGAGCAAACTTCCTTCTTTTTTGTTGCACAGGCTTGAATGACTTATCAATTCCAAGCTTGTGAGTGATAATATCTTTGGATATGCCTGTCATATCCTCATGCTTCCATGCAAACGTCGACATCCTGCATTTTAAAAGGTTAATTAACTGCTCTTCAATATCCTGAGGGATATTGGTTCCTACGAGCACCTAAATATCGGGATTATCCTGGTCTAGGATAATTTTCTTCACATCCTGCTCCGGATCCTCCACGATATCCTGGCCCCTCGTCTTTAATTGCTATGCTGCACTAGGTTTAGTCGAGGATTTCATCGAGGATGAGTAGCATTCTTTCGCCTCCTGCTGATCACTATCAACCTTGACAACTCCCCAAGGGGTAGGTATCTTGATGCATTGGTGATATGTTGATGGCACGGCCTTCATATCGTGAATCCACGGTCTTCCCAGTATGATGTTATAGCAGGATAGAGAATCCATCACACAGAAACGTTGTATCGAGTTGACTCCTTCAACGTATACTGGCAACTTTATCTCTCCCACTGTATTTCTAGCCTCTCCACTGAATCCAACAAGCACGGTAGACTTTGAAGTGATATCCATTGGAGACACATTCATTCTCTTCAGAGTTTCTAGTTGGATTATGTTGACGGAGCTGCCATTATCAACCAGTATCCTGCGTACAAAATGGTTAGCCACATATAACATTATTACCAGAGCATCATGGTGAGGATCCTGGACAGTATCCCTGTCATCTGCGTTAAAAGTGATCACTTTGTCAGTTGTGAGGGTAGTCATCCTGACAGGTTTCTCTCCCCTTTCGGCCTTAGCTTCCTTTGCATGTCTCTTTGCTGCCGAATACGAGGTCCCACAAATGTCGGATCCTCCTGAAATGAAGTTGATTATCTTGACATCTGCAGGAGGTGATGCTGCTCATTCAGGATCCTTCTCAGTATCCTGACCCTTATTCTTCTTTCTTCCTAAGAGATCTTTCAGATATCCCTTGCTTAGAAGATAGCTTATTTCTTTCTTTAGAGCAATACAATCCTCAGTTACATGTCCGAAATCTTCGTGGAAAGCGAACCATTTTGACTTATCTTTCCAGTCAGCCTTTTGTTGATTCTTTCGAGGCCACCTAGCCTTGTCTCCTAGACCCTGCATGGCATACATCAATTCAGGAATGTTAACAGAAAAGCAATATTCAGACAACTTAGGATACTCTTCAGGATCCTCATCTTCGACATCATTCACTCTCTTGTTTTCATTTCTACCATATGGCTTAGGCCGATATGACTTAAATGAGGATTCTGACTTCCTGTTAGTTGACTCATAAGTGTTAGATGAGTTCATCCTTTCTTGCATCTTCCTGTCATCTTCCAGACGGATATATCTCAAAGCCCTGTTACGAGCTTCGTCGAGATTCCTGCAGGGATTCATTACAAGATCCTGATAAAACTGGGAATCCTTTTGTAATCCCATCTTAAAAGCTTGCACAGCTGTTGCAACATCAAGATGTGGGATATCTAAGGATTCCCGACTGAATTTGTTTACATAATTCCTCAAGGATTCCTGAGGCCCTTGGGTTATCCTGTAAAGATCACTGGTTAGTTTCTCAAAACTCCGACTACAAGAAAATTGACTGTTGAATAAATTAACCAAATGAGCAAACGAAGTAATTGAGTGTGGAGGAACATTTAACAGCCATTTTAAGGCTGATCCTGTTAAGGTAGAACCAAATCCCTTGCACAAGCACGCTTCCTTGAGCTCCGGAGGGATAGGATTAATCTCCATTCTTTCCCTATACTGAGCAATATGCTCCTCAGGATCCGTAGTTCCGTCGTAAAGCTTCATGTTGGGGGTTTGAAATCTCTTTGGGATCTCAGCATCACAGATAGGATATGCAAAACGAGATATCTTGTGGCTGTCCTGGGACACTTCCGGGATCGGCTGGACCACCCCAGGTACACTAGATATCATGTCTTTCAACTTCTGAAGTTCCCTAGTAAGTGCTGATGTTACACCTGTATCCTGCAAAGATCCACTGTTGTTAGCAGCATGAGTATTATTATTATTTGACACGTTACCCGTTGGAGGATTTTGCCCATATCCTGAAGCATATCCTGAGCTCCTTATGGTCGACATCCTGACCGAGGAGGGTATTTCAGGAGTATGATTCTGAGGAAGGTTGGGCACAATATTCCCCCTGTTATCCTCAGTATACACAGCTGAACTGAAGTTCAACGTTCTGGGATGTAATGGAGTGACAATATCCTCAGCAGATCTGCTCGAGCCAGACTTCAGGAGTTGTATTTCCCTCAAAAGCATTTGGTTTGTTTCCTGTTGCTGCCTCATTTGTTCCTGCACACTTCCAAATAAAGTTAAAATTTCATCATTAGAAGCTAAAACAGGAGCAGATCCCTGGACACTCCGAGTAGGGATAACATCTTGAGGTTGTGTAGAGGCTGGCATCCTTGGAGGAGGTGGTGGAAGCACCGAACCGGTAGTAGCAGAAGTCATAGCAGACACAGTGGAGGAACTCACGTTTGATCTTGAGGCCATTATGGAAAATGTGGCAAAAAGTTTTGAAAATAGAAAACCAATTAGCGGTTTGACAAAATTTTTTAGTAAAGAGAGCACCACTTACCCCACGGTGGGCGCCAAATTGTTTTGGTCAAAAATTACCGAATCAATTTAGTGATCAAATTAGTAAAGTGAGGTAGTGTGCTAGAAAGTGTACTTGAAAATGTGTTTGTTGAGTTAATTAGGAAATCAGTATTCAGGATACGGCTCAGGATATCGAGCTGTATCTATGATCAAACAATGAGCAAAAGTAAAGTAAACGACACGAGATGTATGAGGAAAGCCCTTGATCAATCTAGATCGCCGGCATAAAACCTCGGGAGCTGACAATCGCAGCTGCCTTGTTCTTCTATTGCTTCAAAAATCAGGATACAGTGCAGGATGTGGTACGGATCGACTAAGTGTTACAACGAAACTTGAATACAAGTGTGGTGTTTGCAATGAGCTAGAGAGTGATAGTGTATGAGAGTGTTAGTGAAAAGTTGTGTGTTCTAAGCTGATCCGCCCCCATCTATTTATAGTAAAGATAAAATAACAAACTACCCTAAACTTGCGGGATCCACCGAATATTCCTTCTTCGAACGTTGTAGACCTGGTCTTTCGGGCTCAACGTCTCTCCCTCAAGAAATTCGTCCGAGTCTTGAGGAGAAGAAGTCCTCTTGACCGTTAGCAAGTCTCAACCTTTAACCTGCACGTGGTTAATTCAATAAGCCTCAGGATATCGCCCAAGATGTTAGCAATATCCTCTTCCAGCATCCTGATCACAAATAAACAAACAAAGGCAGGATATTGGTCAGGATACGTATGTTAAGAAAATGACCCCTAACAGTTATAATGGATGAAATTTATAAGTCTCATTTTCCTTTTGTCAAATTCTCATTTGCATGATAACAAAAGTTGTGAAAGTGTAAGGTGTCATCTATTTCCATCTTAGTAATGTTTCTATCCAGATATTTAGAACAAATAAGATGAGAGTTTAAGGTAAGTGTGACTTTATGTTGACTATGCAAACCTAAAAACCTTCATAACATTGCTTAATTATGATACTATATTCTGATTAATTTTCAGAATATATAAGGTATCGAAAAGCGTTGTTAGAAGACTGCTTATTATGGTTCCTATAGTCTTAACATTTAATTTTGTCACTAACTCTCGTGTTAGTTATTTGTTGACTTCCGATAAGGAAACGTTTAAAACTAGAGTCAACTAATCACGTGCTAATAGGAATATTAAAGAATTATCAGACTTAAATATCATTAGTAAGTGACTATCTAATTAACTTATCCAAGTGTTCTTTAGAGTAATGGATAGTCTCGTTGCTTATGTCTAGTCTAATAGCATAATTATGCAGTGAGATTTTCACTTGAAGAACCTTAGAGTTGGGATTTTGTACTTGTATTTTGTCTATGGACCTTAGAACAATCCTCTTTTAAAGTTTTAGTGGTTGTAAGGTGAGTAACAACTTATTTTCCAGCTTCAAACTTTTATTTCTTTGTACATATGTTGCTTATCAACACACTCATTATACTTTGGTACTTTTGAGTGTTATAGTTGATTTATAAGGCATCAAATTGTACAAGTGAAAATCTTAGTATGTAAAGTATTGGAAAAATATACTTATTTCCATGTGTAAGCCCCTTAACTTTATGGGTCATGGTATTGTACATTATTATGTATTCACATATACCACTTAGCTTTATAATTTATAATTTTAAATAAAGGCATGCATCTTAGGAGTTCTGGTGATTATTCCACAATTATAGATTAGTCTTACTAAAGACTTAATCTTGAATAACCTTTTAGTGACAACACTTATTCTTGATTATCATAAGAGACATCATGTTCGATTTATCCTAATCACCATGCTCTACTTTTCTTCTGTAGTGCTTTATCAGAAGAGAGCAATAGGATTATCGTGTCTTAAGATATAATCAAGGATTTAATTTATGAGCTAATTCTTATAGAAACTTTAAGCAAAACATATTAGGTTTAAAAAATTAGAGTGGATGAGATATAGATTTATAGAAGAAAATTATAGTGAGTAAAAGTTATGGGTACTAAGAATAAGGCAGACAAAATGATCATAAAAAATTAATTAAGGATCATTAATATAAGGATCATTATGTGAAGAGATTGTGATATGTCTATTACTAACATCAAAATAATAGACTACTTAAAGTTCTACTTAAACGAAGACAAATCAGCTTTGGCCAGAAGTGTAATCATTTAAGCATGTGTGCAAAGTGGTTGTAACAAATCAGCTTTGGCCAGAAATTGAAATAGTCACTTTAGTTATGCACCTGTTGAGTATGCCATCTATGAATGAATTAAATAAGCTTTGGCCAGAAATTAAGACATTCATGCTTATGATGTACACACAACATAGCTTTCATAATACTTGAACGATAAGTAGATGTATCAAGTCAGCTTTGGCCAGAAATGATACATCAAAAGCTCATTCAAGTTAAGCTATTTTGGTTTTGTAAAACATTATTTGATCCTTATTAATTAACTAAGTAATTACAAAACCAATCATTTAATAGCAAACCACCTGTTAGCGCGGATCGAACTTGTGCGATCAGTAATGCCCAAAACTTGTGCGATCAATAAGGCCCAAAACTTGTGCGATCAATAAGGCCCAAGTAAACTTGTGCGATCAGTAATGCCTTGTGCGATCAGTAATGCCTTGTGCGATCCACAAGTCTTGTGCGATTATGCAGTCTTAACTTGTACAATATGCTTAATCAGTTGTACAAATCTTGTGCGACTGTCTTGTGCGATCAGATCATCTCTTATGTGATCTGATTTTGTGCGATTATCTTATGCGATCAGATCATCTCTTATGTGATCTGATCTTGTGCGATCCAGTTGCTGTTTATTGTTATAAGTTTGAAATTCGAAAACTTAGGGATCATGGGATCAAATTTTCCTATTTTAATGCTGATCTAAATATATCAAAATATTTCAAAAATATTATCCGTTTATCTCATAACAAAATTTCGAAAACTTTACTAAATAAAATAGATCAAAACAATGGAAACACCCAATAATCCAAATTATATTCCAGAATAAGGGAATTTTTTCGAAAATCATTATGAACATATGATGAACCCTAAATAATTAAGACATGAATTCTGGAACCCGAAACCTGAATTTTAAGGTTTTTCTAAACAGATTTCGGTTATCAGAGTACCCATATTAGTTTCGAGTGAACATATAATTAATCCTTTTCCGAAAACAGGGATTTCGAGTGGATCTTTATGACTCGAAACGGCTGTGATATTCATAAGATTTTCAAAATTTCTGTTTTCCAAGTTTCAATCCCAGAATTATGGATACGAAAACAGAACTGACTAATCAACATATGCTCTGATACCACATGTTGGTTCAGTTCTGTTTAATCATAATAGAAAACATGAAAACATACCTTTGATTGCATCAGCATAAACCAGCAGAGAATCCAGATGAAGACGCAGCAACAGTGTTTGACATGATTGTCAGCTTGGTCTGGTTCCTCCTTAGGGTGCTGACTGATGATGGTGGCTAAGAAACCGAATAAGGGAATCGGCTATGGAGATGGAGGTCGATGATGTTATAATTAGGGTTATGTCTATTGTATAACTGTGTAACCCGTTAACCTCCACATAATTCTCCTTATATAAGCACTCAGGAGGAAACCTAATTAGTTAATAAGGGTAATATGGTCCATCAACAATTACTAACTAATTATTTAATAGGTTATTATATATTTTGACCTATATTATGTAAATGATTATGATGGCTATAGATTAAATATTAAAACATAATATATTTAATCTTACAGCCTTGTAGTTGATGTTTATAGTTAGTTTTGTTTAGCATAGTCGTTTGTAATAAAAATCGAATTTTCATCATCTTAGCCACTTTAAATATCCTATTTCCTACCCTTAGCCTCGCCCCGTTACAACCCTTACAAAGACCTTATGACTTGTGCTTAGTATTCGTGATTGGTGGTGGAGAATGATTGAGTTGCAAGCCTATGCGGGTACGTGTTCTAATCGGTTTTGAGTGATTACTTTAAAAAGTGCTAATACATCATTAAAATTAGCCAACTTGCAAACCGAGTGGAGTGAACATTGTGAGGGATATGTATGAATTGCGAGTTTTAAGGGCGGGTTAATCTTGGATAACCACTTTTACATGATTAATCATTTATTGCTAAATATGTCGAAAGTTGTAAAAAAGTTTGAACAGAGCATGACATTAGACCTTAACCTTTGTCTCGGGAATGGGGAGTGTGTTTCTCGTGCGACCCACGTGAAAGTGAAAAACAGATTTGCTTGAGGGCAAGCAAAAGACAAGTGTGGGGATGTGATGGGCTGGTAAAATTCCATAGCTTAATGGTTTTAATTTCGGTTAATTACACGAAGTTACTTTCTAGAATACACTACTTTGATATGGTTTGTGTTTTGCAGGCATTGACGGGTTTAAGGTGCATTTTAGAGATTTACTGAAGCTTTGGGCGGATGCTAGAGAGAACATAATTGAAGAAAATGCAAAAAGAGGCAAAACTGAGTTGAACTCTGCGCCAGAAATGGTCCAAACTTCATTTTGGCTTATCCTAAGCTAGAAAATGAGTTTCGGGGCTTATAATATATGCATTTGGGGTAGCTCGACGAGACGAATCAAAATATAAGGTTTTGAAAGGCCAGAAATTGACGCATTATCTGCTGCACACTGGCTGATTGGTAAAAACGGGATTTTTTAGAGAAAAAGTCAATTTTGGGAAAAGGGGGAGTTACAATTGGGATAGAGTTTGAAACCACTTCTTGGAGCCATTCCCAATCCATCTCTATCACTACCAATCATCCAAGATCACCAACCTATTCCCACACATCTCTAACACCACGTACCATTCACCTCTAACCTATAACCCTAATCCATTCCACAATCACCATCTCCATCATCTTAACCCATTCTCCATCAAACCTTCAAACCCTAACCTCCACCACTCCTCAAGACTCAAGGTCATGGCTCCGTGTTCGTGTTCGTCGGCCGGTGATCGCGTCCACCCAACCATGAGCAGCTAGTCTCTTCGGTTTCACCCCGGTGTAGATGTTGTAAGATTTTCTAGGGTTTATGCATTTGTATTTTGATTTGATTTTGTGACAAATTGTTTAGTATTTGAAACTTATGATAATTGTCGTGCATTTGAATTGAATTTGTGAATTGTCGAATGATTATAAAATTTGACTTTGCGAAATGAATTTGTGCACTTATGCCTTATCGTAGGTTAGGATTTACATGTCCGAGGTAACGAAGTGCATTACGGTCCGTTGTCTATGACGTCGATAGCAATTGGCACCTAAGCTTCGTGATAGTAATCCGTTAATCACTATATGCAATTGAATCAAGTTAAAACATGTAGGAACCCTAGGTCTTGCAATAATCGAACCGGGTGTGGAACTTGTCTCTAATTTTTGTTTTAATCATTTAGTAATTTAGTTGAAATTTTAGTTAATCACAAGTGTTTTAGATAATACCAATTGTCAGGTCACTCCGATTTATTTTCCAACCAAATAAACAAATAAATATTAGCAACCTTCATAATCACTTTGTACATTATTTGGAAATAGTCTAACTAATCGAACGGGTCGTGCGATACTGACCACCTGCTCTTCATGGATTCGATACCCGACTTACCCTAGCTACCTAGGTTTAATTGGGTTTTTGACTGATCGGGACGACACGGTCACGTCAGAACACATCCAAATCCGGGTCGGATCCCAAACCACGACAAGCTAACTCAAAGTGACACACCTTGGCAAGGCCGAAGAGGTTCATTTGAGAAAGATGAACCTCGTTAAATAAAAGAACTTCGATCAAGAACTTCGTCAGAGGAAGACGATAGTTGCAGTAATCGAAAAGGCAAGTGTAAACCCCTATTTTCCCAGGTACAAAAGGATAAATATGCATATTCTTTTCGGGGAGAACGGGGTGTAATGAGGCAGGAATTGCGTATTTATCTATGTACCATTGCAAACCATTTCTGTTTAAAATATTGAAGCAACCGGATAGATTGCTCTTGTTCGCCATACTAAAATGAAGGTTACTAACCTGCTCAACAAATAGTTTCGCCTCAGACAAAGGAATGGAGAAGATGAAGTAAAAAGTAAAAACAAAAATTACTTTTTCCCTTTTTTATAGAGAAATAAACCGCCTCAAGATAACCAATTAAAGAGTGACACGTCATGACAACTGACGTACATCAAGCTTCATGTCAGCGGGAAAGATAAAGTGACTGTCAGTCACCCAGCAATAGTCACCGCCCAAAAAATTTAAAATTAAAATAAAAATCAACAAACGACAAATCAGGGGATCAGCCCGCCAAAATTACGCCGTTATAGTTCGAAGCTTTTACCTAGGAAACGCTACGAACTAGGGGGACTTGATGAGGATACGTCCTTGGTCGGACCGAACCATTGCCAAACATGGAGCCGAGCTATAGCACATAGAGGTCAGATCGCACCTCAGGCTATAGACGGAACGACCAAATACACTGGTACGCCATAACTAACTGGGCCCCACGGTCATAACCGCCATGACAGTGACTGGTCCGACCCTAACTAACCCGCCACGTTAGCATACCCAAAGACTATAAATACCACACTTAGGCCTCCAAAAAGGGGTAATCACAACTTTCTCTCTCTAAACTCTCCTCTCTCTCTCCCTGACCTATTTTCTCCTCACAAATACTTATTCTCACGCCCGAGCTTGGTCACAGAGAGGCCCCCCTCCCTGTGACGAGGCTAACGGTGTGCTTGTTTCCTTGTGATCTTGCAGGTTATTGCTAGGTCATCTGAAGCTCTGCTCTAGCCAGGCCGAACAAACTGGTTTTGAGTCTTCAGTTGTTCCATTTGAGTTAACTCTCCGTGATCAGAGATCAAAACCGAGCTTATATTCGAGTTCGTACCGAATCAGTAATAATTATTGCATAAAGGAGAAGATTGAAGTGGAGGTTGGTGGTGGTGGGACGGAGGTACGGCAGCAAGTGGTTGTTGTGTCGCTTCTGGTGGCGGAGGGGTGGTGGAGTGGTGTGGAGGTGGGATGAACTCATGTGGGTTTTTTTCTTAGATCTAGGGTTATATGATTAATTTATGTTTGACTAAAATGCTCCTCTCCTCTCCTTGTTTTTTTTTTATTTTTGTCATGTGTCACTCTATTATTGCTTTCTACACTTTCTACCAAAAACAAACTTCTTATGTGATTCTCTCCCTATTTTCCCTATATTAATTAGGAAGTTTCTTGCAAGACTTAGTTTTACTGTTCAATTTTATTTTGATCCAATTGGTACACCTATTCAAATTTCTTTCACCCATTTGTCAAACACCACCATTAATAAGTTAGAATGAGGTGGTGTTGCAACAAGCCAACGACGATGGCCATGACAATTGCGTGACGGCGGCGATTCCATATCTCAGGCAAAAACGGTGGCGTGTTGCTGTGGCGGCGGTAGCATGGTTATGTGGATGGCGAAGTCGGAGAGGAGAGAAGTCTGATTCCAAGTGGTAATGGTGATGGTTTCAGCGGTTGTACGGAGCTATGCAGTTAATATCGGTGATATATCGGTCCCTTAGTAAAATATTGGTGTCAAATATCGGTACCGATATTATAGGCGATATTGACTAATATTTGACCGATATAACTGATATATCACTGATACATCACTGAATTATTGGTGTTAAATTGTTATGTATACAAATTCTGCATTATATTAAATTTACCGATATCTCACCGAGATAACCTATATTTCAAATATCAGTCCTTGACCGATATCTGATATTTTACCGCATTAACTGCATAGGTAGGGAGATTGTTTTTACAGAGAATTTAGAGAGAGAAACAGGGTCGTGGCGTTTAGGTCGGAGGTGGTCATTCACGGTTGTGTGGTGATGGTGTTGGTGTTGTGCGATGATGACAGTCAGGTGGTGGTGGGGTAGTGATGGTTGTGAATAGATTGCGTTATAGTGGCGAGATGGTGGAGCTGGCAGACGGTGGTATGATAGAGCTGTGGTGGTTGTGCTAAAGTGGCGTTGCAGTGTTTTGCTGGCGTTTGTAGAGAAAATGTGAATGATAGAGAGAGGTTGATATGCACTGACTTTTCATTATTTTATGATGGTATTTGTATCTGTGGATTAACATACAACACATGGTTTTAGCCTTGATTTTGTAAGAGTCTTAATTATTATTATTTACATACTATAAATTTCTAACATATTTATGCATAAAGTGTTGTACACTATGCTTAAGGGTGTTTAAAAAAAGTTGATTTTACTAAGTTAATCCAAAACTAATTTATTTTTCACTTTTAACCCAAAAGTTTTTATCTTTTACAATTTAATATCACAATTTTTTTATATTTTTAACTTTGGTCCCTATACTTATCATATTTCGCAATTTTTTTATTTTATGTTTCGTTCTAAACTTTGCGAGTTAATACAGTGCAGCGTGCGTGTGTGGTTCAACGTTATTATGTTTCGTAACACTTCGTTCTAAATTTGCGAGTTAACACGACGCAACGTACGTGTATGGTTCAACGTTTTACGCCGTTTTTTCCCATTTTAACATAACAGATTCGTCGCAGCGAGCGGGTACTAAGTCGACTTAGTTATTATTTTATATGTTTTACGTTACAATCTAATTTATTCACATTAATACGTGCTGATTATTGACGGTGGTGTGACATTGGTACTATTTGAAACAGTTTTACACCGCTTAATACAAGTTATATTTAATTTTGAAAGAAGTATAATTGTTGTACCTATACGATAATATTATTTTATTATATATACGATAAATAAATATGTAATGGTGAAAGATACTAGAATTGTTACTTTTAAGAGGTTTAAAATATTTTTTTGTTAATTATGAATACTTATACATTACAAATATTTAATCTTTGTTTAGCGTCTATATACCTGTATTGATGTATAGGCATTAACCAATAGGTTTTGGGTTCGATTCTCACAAGGGAGTTTTCCGATATTTAATGGGTTTCCTCCTGAACTGGTGTATAGGCATTATGCCTAGTGGGGATGGATATGATCGAGTGATTCCGCTGATGACACGATGATACTCCAATGGTCCGTCAGTGATCCAAATTCGCCGTTAAAAAAATATACCTGTATTCTTTCTAACAATATGACATGTAATTCAAAACAATTAAAACCTATATAAATTAGCAACTACTTTGAGCTTGGTTGGGTTGTACCCTTGCCTTTGGGTGTGTTTCAAAAAATTATGGAATATGTTGATTTGCTTTATACACATGTCCACACAATCTATACAACACAAAGGGCATGTTTGGCTAACCTTTTTGAAACAACTTATTGACTTATTGGCTTTTTGAAAAGTCATAAGCTCCAAAATGATGTTTGGCAATGAGGGTGTATGTGAGGGGAAAAAGCCAATAAGTCAATAAGTCACTCCATACTGACTTTTCCAAAAAGCCAATAAGTCAATAAGTTGTTTCAAAAAGCTTAGCCAAACATGCACAAAGTCTGGGAGAGAAATATAGAGTGTGCGACACCGAGAGACAGAGTGGCCAGCCACCGGAGCCACGGCGGATCTGGCGGCGTTTTCTAAGCATTGGAGACTGTTGTACCCGTATCTACACCGCAGAAGACAAGGAATCCGATGAGGCGGTGCGAGCTAGGGTTCTGACGAGACTCCAGTTAACTCCTGCACGAATTCCGGTAAGCCTCCATTCAGTTGTATGTTTATTTTTCAGTTTGCGAGCTAGGGTTCTGACGAGACTTCGGTTAAGCTCCGGCGACTTCTCCAGTTACCGATCTGGGTCTGCATGTTGTTAGATCTTAAAGATCAGTGGATGACCCGTATCCGGAAGTCAGCGTGGGTACAAAGTTTAGGGGTGAGCAAGTTTAGGTCCGGACCGAAAATAACCGAGAACCGAACCGAAAATATACCAAACCCGACCCGAACCCAAGTACCTAGGTATTTAGAACGGTTCCAATTTTTCATATAAAATAGGGTTGGGTCGGTTCTCGGTTCTTTTCATGGTGAAACCCGACTTGGACCTATGGACCGGAACCGACCCTATATTTAGGGTAGTGAATCGGTTCTGTATTTTATGTTTGATTGGTTCTCGGGTCGGGTCGGGTAATGGTCGGGTCGGGTTTTTCCTTTTGCTCACCCCTAGTACAAAGGACGGATGGCGTAAAACTTGAATGCCATCGCCGCTCCGATGTTGGCCGGGTTTTTGCAGATCTGATCGGTTTTTGGACATGAAGTCAAGGTAATTTTTGTCCAATTTGTAGTAGCTTAGTGATTTTAATTTCACTTTGAATCGTTTGATGTTTGCCTATTTAACACGACGACTGTATTTGCCCTAATTTGCTAAGCGTTATTCATGTTTTTTTATCAGATACTGTTAGGTGATTTTGGTGATAGGTTGCATTCATGGATCGACAGTATGTTTATATTGATGTTACAGTGATTCGAAAAACGAAACTGGACCGGTCGTAAACTAGGTATGATGCGGGTTAACCCAGTCTCCTTCTTTACATTTAAATTCATTTGTTTTTATATGATTGTATCCTTTTTTTAGATTAAGTCGTTCACCATGTATAAGAAGGATACTGGTAAAGCATATGGGTTGTGTGTTTCGTTGAACATGCCCATCTTTGAGATATAGGATATGAATTTGTGGTTTGAGTATGACACTTTGATAATAGAAGGGAAATGGGAGAATGAGCATTATATCGATGGGATACGTGTACCAAAGGGCTTCCAGAGGGAGCATCATATGATCAAGAGGGAGATGTTGGATGGAGGGCTTCCTCGTGCTGATGAAAACAAGGGTTCGTTCCGTGTATATCGCTAGATGATTAACATATACGACTGCTAGCTATAGATATTATAATGTTAGTTCTAAAGCTAAGAAACAATGAATCAGTGACTTTAGTAGCTATAGGTAGAAATTAAATCATTGTGGCCATCAACTCATATTGTGATTTGATAGAGTTATTAGGGTCCTGGTGAACCTAACCAGAATAAAAAGGGTTATTGGGGTCCTGTGTGGCTAAGAAATCTACACTCTTTTTACAAATTTTTTTGGTTGAGCTGTCCGTGGTTATGGTTTGCAAGTAGGGATGAGGAAATGATACCCGGTACCAGTACCGAATTTACCGAACCGGATACACTTTCGGTACCAATTCGGTACCGAATTTTGAGATTTCCGGTACCGGTTCAGTACCGGTATTTACCAGTTTTTACCTCAAATACCGGTACCGGTACCAAATCGTACCGGGTATGTTCGGTACCGCTACCGGTACCCACTTTTGGGGATTTTCGGTACCGGTACCGGTTAGTACCGAGCTCATCCCTGGTCTTAGTAACCTCATATTTACATTTCATGTCATGTCATGTCTTGACATTTTCTTCTCTCAGGATAAACAAAATTTATTAACACATCCAATACGTACTATTTATAATAAAAAAAATTATTAGCCAAATTTGTATCCACGCGCTATATGAAAAAATATCATTTCAGATGTCTCTAAATTCATTTTTTGGTGTTTTTAAATTTTAACAGCGTGATTTTATTAGTGTTTCGTAATCTCACAATTAAACATTTGCGAACTTCGTGTTAGATTTGTGTTGCGTAAAAAATTCACACACACCTGATTGTTATTTTCATGCATTTATTTTCAGGGGATTATTAGTTCTTGGTGTAAACTGGGTTCAACAAGTACACACAGTTCGACATTATTCGCTAAGAACTACAGATTAAGGTGTGCAAGGAACTGCAACATGACTGTGAAGACTTCAGCAGTAAACGATACGAAGCCCGGACACTTAGAAGGTTCTTTCTTATTTTATTAAATTGTTAATGAATTACTTTATTTAAATTTGTATTCATGTTAAAAACAAGTTATATGGTAGCAGACACATGTTTGATTGAAGACGTAGTTGATAAGGATCCTAATGTATCAACCATAGTCATGAACTTTGGGAATGAGTTTGATCCTTATGGTGCAATGAGCACACCTCTATATCAAACAGCTACCTTCAAGCAGGTAACATTTTGCAGCTCATTTGGGCATTTTTGTAATAATTACTATTCATATATTATTTTGCGGCTTGTCGATATAATTTCATTTGTGCTTTTTCAGCCTTCGGCGACTCAGTATGGTCCCCACGATTACACTCGGGGTGGCAATCCTACATGAGACGTGCTTGAAACGTATGACTTATGAGACCCGTTTATTAAAAAATAGTCTCATGGCAAAGCTTGATAAAGCGGATTGCGCTTTATGCTTTTTAAGCGGAATGGCTGCGTTATCAACTGTTACTCATCTTGTCAACACTGGTAAAGTTATTTGATTTCTCTTTTTTACACAAAAATGTAATATTTTGGTCATTGTATTTATTAATTATATTATACAATAACCATAATTGCAGGTGAAGAGATTGTTGCCGGAGAAGACATATATGGCGGTTCAGACCGATTACTGTCACAAGTCATTCCAAAGAGAGGAATTGTCGTTAAGTTAGTACACAATCTTAACTTCTTAACATAATTAACCACATGAATATTTAATATCTTTTGTTATTTAACCACAATTTTGAATTTTAATTTTCGGTTTTCAATCTATAGGCGAGTGGATACAACCAACTTAGACATCGCGCAACTACTAGCCCTGCAACTAACGTAGAACGGGAAGGATGAATCACTTGGTAACCAGTTTTAATCCATGAAAGAAGAAGCTACAGCTCAAGAAACCTAACATGAAGTTACGAAACTACCACATGACGTGTTAGTCACTTAACTTGATATGTCAACACACTTAGTTACATGAACACGCCTTTTGTAAAAGTTATGTATGTTGTAAAACATACTAAACTTCTTCATGTAAACATATACTAGCTTCTGGTATGAAATCATTTAGTCATAAATATAAATATGTGTTTGCTTTTTGCTATGGTTCTTTAGTATCATATTATGTGTTCAACTCAAAAAGCCCCGCGGCGCAACGCGCGCGGGTCTTTAAATGTAATACAAAATTTAATCTTAGGATTCGATGTAAGTCTTTTCAATTAATCCAATCAAAGCTTAATAATTAAAAAAAACGGAAATGTACCACATACTGATCTATATAAGAAGAGTAGCACCAAAATAATTTTTTTTACCATTTTGCATACGTGTGTTTTCAACGTTTTCAAATCGGCTTAGTTATTCTTTTTAATTTTTTACGTTTTGTTTATTTTTTTGCAAGTTAACAACTCATAAAGCTCATGCACGGTTCAATGTTCTTACTTGTATTTTATGTTTGATTTAGCGAACCCACAACAAAGCACGGGTTCTAAATTCTAGTTTAAGAAAAATATTCATAATTAGCATTAAACTTAGAATTATTATATTCATAATTAGTATTAAACTTAGAATTATTATAATACGACAAATGCATATAAATCATATGTATCCGTACAAAATCTCATCATGTAAAATCTCAGCATATAAATGAGAATCTCATCATATAAAAGAGAAAACCTTCCCCACCACCTAAAACTTCAATTTTCTACTAATTTTATAGATGAATTGTTCATTAATTAATGAGTAAATTACAAAACTCATCCTTTATGTTAAGACCAGATTGTAAAGTGTATTTTTTGTCTTTAAAAAGTACAAAAAACGTACTCGATGTTTGCAGACCCTTACATGTTATGTCCTTTAGCCCTAACTCAGTTAATTTTTATGGTTAAATCTGAACAATTGGACCCCATACAAGGGTATTTTGGTCATTTTGCCTTAAACACTAAAATAAATAATAAACAAAACAATTTAAAAACACACAAATATAAATCCCCTCTTTGTCTCTGAATTCTGTCTAGCCTTCCCCTTTTTTCTATCTAACATCACCTAACTCCACCTCCACCTTAACTCCACCACCATCTACCACCACCCCACCTCCATCACCACCACCGCTACCACCTCAACTCCACGTCCACCACCACCCCACCTAAAATAACTACACATCAGCAACTAAAACACATACACAAATATCTCTCTAATCAAACACTCAATTCACTAAAACAAACACAGCTTAACCTCAGATCCACTACAAGTACGCTTACAAAATCAACAAACACCTCAACCGTAAACAAATTACTAGATGAATTGTCACACCCAAAACATACCACATGCGGAAAACCCCGCAAGGCGTGTGACGTACCAGGATCTAGCCACTAATCACATTGAACTAATAATAACATAATAAATAAAATTCTCATTCAATGTAAATAGTGTATCTCAAAACATTCATTTAAAACAAGTTTACGTTTACCAGAAGCATAATTCATTGTTTAAGCAATTCGAAGCCAAATAGTTTGAAAACAAATCGGCACATCTCATCTTTTCATACTTCACGACCCATGACCACTCCAGTATCCCTGACTGCAAGTTTCAAATCATGTATCTGTACGGACCTGCAAAATGTCCAAAACCGACCCGTATGTAACAACCCGGACCCCTGAAACCCTAATCCTCATGAAAAACCAAGAAATCAAGATTTCTGGACTTCTCGCGGGCCGCGTAAAAGTTAAGCCAAGGTTACGCGGGCCGCGACAGGACACCTGGTGACCGGAGATGTGTTTCAGGCCACGTGGCGGACCTACCTGTGACACGCTAGCCCTACACGTAGACTAGGGGGCCCTCACGGGCCGCGTAAGATCTTGAGAGGGTTTACGCGGGCCGCGTAAAACCCAAAATCTGGCTATAAATGGGTTGGGCATGAGCAGTTCATCTGCACTCGAAAAACTTTTCAAAAGACGAAGTATACTTCTCAAATTCGTAATTTTTCTTAGGGAAACGCTGCTACGAATACAGGGTATTAACTCGATCACTGCTACGATACAATGTCCGATCGATTGAAACCGATCCGATGGATGTTTAAGTACTACCCAAATCAGGGCTATAATTTGTCATTCGTCGTGAGGGTTTTGATTTCGTGAGCTATCGTAAATGTTGTATTAAGTTACTGACCTAGTTTCATGTGCATTGTTATTTAAACTAGGTTACAAGGCTAAATCAGTAGGCTAAACTCTGCCCAATTAAACCTGCAATGCGAGTCATTCTCTTTTTATCAATTGTTTTACTAAATCTCAAATTATTTTCAAAAGTTATAATTACAGGGATTAAGTCGTGGTTATCTTGAATCACTGGCAAGTGGGGTATTGTGCACATTACTAATTTCTCACGGCTAGGTTAACCAACCTAACAGTGATAATCATCACTACTTGGGTGAAAGGACCCAATAGTGGTATGACCATCGTCACCAGGGTGTGACACGGCGCCATATAAAAATAAGATAGTAGCCATTGTAATCGCTCTTATGCTGTAATTTATAACTAGGAGTCGTTTTATCAAAATTGAGTGACTCGCCAGTATTTCCCCGCTGATAAAATATTTTTAAGCATGTTTCAGGTGACTTACTGTGAATCAAGGAAAAAGTGCTACGGAGCACTGACAAGCTTGAAATGGTGGCTTAGTAAAATAAATAAACATGTTTTTTTTAAAACAAGGGATTTCCTCGTGAAATTACCTTTACTGTAAATTATGGGGTTTGTCCCAATTTGTGAAATAAAATAATTGGGCATTTTCAAGTTTTAAAAGATCCTGTTAAACTTCTGCTGTTAAATCAAATAATAAATACCACGGGTTTTTCTATCCTGCGACTCCTGGACCGGGTCACACCAGGATGGGGGCCGTGACAGAAAAAGGTGGTATCAGAGCCACTGATTTAAGCCAATTAAGTATTTAGAAATACTTAAATTTTTCAAAGTGCTATTCTGTGATTCTGTGAAAATTTAACGTGCAATTTATAACTTTCTAATTAGGAATTTGTGTTTTCGTTATATCTACTAACAGCATGAATGAGTTGTCTGAAGCTCTTCAGAATCTCAATATCCATTCTGCTGGTATGGAAGTTTCCGGGGGCTTTTCCGGTTATTGGGCCGATACTGAAAAACCTATGGAATTCCAGACTCAAGCCCATGAGAAACCCAAGTCGAAAAAGAGAAGGAGAATCATAGGCTGGAGACACGGACGGAGAAAGAAGCCAGCTGCACAGAAGGTTAAAAAGACTGGAAAGGAAAAGAGATCGGGGAAGGTTCAGGGCAAGCCCAGGAAATGCCACCCTGGGAGGAGCTGGATCGCAAATTGGCAAATAGCGACCTCATCGGACCTGCCGATGAAAACCTCTTCAATTACCCAGCTGAATTACAACTTCCAGTTAATTTGGAACCTGCTATCCCAGATCCTATTGTTAACCCCCGACCCTTACAAGGAGAGCTGGAAGAATGGTGGACAACTGACTGGTAATTTCAGAATCTCTTAAATACCCTAACACCTATTTTCCCCAATTTGACCCGGAGCCTGCACCAAACCCACCTATGAGCACTGAGAACTTGGCTGAACTCCGCCACTATGGCGAGGAGCTGGTGGACGCAGGAAATAGAATTCGGGAAGTAGGGGAGAGAATTTCATGGAAATACGATGAGATGGAACGTCGTTTCTGAAAGGCTGGTTAACTGGGGTGGAGGTGATGTTTGTGTTTGTATAATAATATCAATAAAATAATAATAATAAACATATAACTATGTAAAATAACTTAAAATAAAACTTTTGTAAAATAACGGGTGCGTATGGATGCCTACTAATATATAAAAATACCAACGTCGCAAAGTCGACAATTTTGGCTATACATATTGACATGATTATGTGTGATTGTTTTACTGTGACTGATTATTATTTATTTTATTTTGTGCCAATAATTTATACATTTATATATTGAAAATTATCAGATGGAACCCGTTGTCAATGAGCCAGTTAACGAAGTTAACCAATCTGAGCAAAACAATGACGATCACTTTCTTAATAGGCAAGATATAGAAAACATCGTTGCTCAGGGAATAGCCAATGCTATCCCGGCAATCGTCGCTGCTGTTAAAAGTCCTGTTGAACCTTCCCAAGGCAACCCTAGTAAACGCACGCGCGACGATAATTTCAGTAATAGTGTTAACGTAGGCGGCAATAATAACGAAAATGTAATTCAGGCCCCAATACTTAAGAAAATGAAAGTTGCAACACCTGGTTGCACTTACAAGGAATTTCTTGCCTGTAAACCAGTCGAATTTGCAGGCAATGAAGGGGCGACTGCTGCACTGCGTTGGTTGGAAAAGACCGAGGCAGTAATTAAAATAAGTAAATGTGCCGAGGAGGATAAGGTCGTGTATGCTTCTCACCTTTTCAAGGAAGAGGCATTAGAATGGTGAAATACGGTGTTGCAAGCCAAAGGAAGTGACATGGCTTATGCCATGAGTTGGGAAGAATTTAAGCAATTGATTGGAAAGGAAGTTCCTGAGCCACCGAATGGTGGATGTGGACTATCGAGGGTATACTTCGAAATTCTTCGAGTATGCAGAATTGTGCCAACTCTGGCCTCGCCAGATGTCACACCCCGATATTTCCACGTTTGACCTGTGGGCCCGGTGGGGGAGTATCGTGACGTGGTTGGCAACATTACAGTCAAACAACACAATATTTAATATGCACAGCGGAAGCAAATGAAAGATATATTTCAACCGAATGTAATATTGTAATATCAGTATCACAAATAGTTGAAATTAATCCACAGGTGGATAAAAATAAAAATAGGAAACGGAAGTTCAACAGACTTTAGGCATTTTAAGCTTGCGAGACTCTTTTGATGCTAAGGAGAAATCCAACCTATTACGAGTAGTACCTGCACTTAATCTTTTTGGGAAAATACGTCAGTTTACACTGGTAAATACAATTAACCGACTCATTTTGAAAATGATTAAAAATTGATTTGGATGCACATGGCACAAACATTTTATAACTTGGGATAATTATTTAAATATATAATCTCGTAAAAGAATTACATGTTCCTTATGCGTTCAGTAGTCCGGATCGTTCCGGGTTAAAGATCAATAGACACACCACATTATTTATTTTGGCACTGACGGGTGTACGCCTACACCTCGCGCTTAGGTCGTGGCCATTTCGTAAAATGATGCCAAGGATATCCGGGACATGGTCATTAACCTCCCAAAGGATTTAAGCAAACAAAACAATTTAAACGGGCCGATCAAATATCAATTAACCACCATACGATGGAAGATTTAATGCCCGACCAAGCCGTATTTTATATACCGTACCCCAAGCCCGTATAGGGAAAATAAGTTAAAAGTATTTACCTTTGCAAGTATAATTCACAATTAGCAAATGCGGGTAGCTTTTACCGGTTCTCCTATTAGAATCCTAACGGTCTTTAGTTAAGCTTAAGCTTAGACCGATTAGTTTTAAGGAAACGATACGGTTCGAACGCGTGATTAAGCGAAGACCGGAATAGAATGTGATTTAGACCCGACAAGTTTGAAGACTTGTCTTATATGGGTAATCTAAACACATTCTGGATTTTGAGATAAAAACGATAAGGTTTGACCCGTTTCGGCCAATTTATGTAAACTAGTTACATAAACCGAAACGAACGCGAAGAATGCGTAACGGGTAACCATATGTCACACCCCGATTTCCACGTGTCAACAGTGGGCCCGGTGGGGAGTATCGTGACGTGGTTGGCAACATCATAGTCAAACAACACAATATATAAATGCACAGCGGAAGCAAAAGATAAATATATATTACAATCCGATATATAAGTAATGTCAAAGTATTACAACGGAAGTAAAGGATCCACAGGCGGATCAATAAAAGAAACTGTTCAATAGACTTTAGGCATCTAGAACTTGCAAGATTCCCTAGTGACGCCCTGAGCTCCCAGCCAATTACGCATAGTACCTGTCACTTAACCTTTTGGAAAATACGTCAGTTTACACTGGTAAATACAATTAACTGACTCATTTTGGAAAAAGAGTTTGAAAATTGATTCGAGTGCAAACGGCACAAAATCTCTTGACACATTGATTAAAATGCACAGAGGCATAATTAATCTTTTATAACTTGGGACAATTTTATCAATAAAAATCTTGTATCCGATTTACATGGTTGTCCAACATTTAGGGCCGGTGATTATACAATACAAGCCGGACAAGATTAATCGACACACCACAAATATAATCTCACAAGAAGGTACCCTTACGAGTGAGTATACGTTATACATATGCAACAGGAGGTGTTTTGCCTACACCTTGTGCTTACGTCGTGGCCATTCACTTTTTAAAATGAGCCAAGGATATCCAGGACACGGTCATTAACCCCCAATGTTATTTGTTATCAATCAATACAGATTAAAACGGGATTATGCAATTTAATCATCTCCGATTAAAAGGTTTCTACACCCGACCAAGCGGTATTTTTATAATACCGTATCCCAAGCCCGTATAAGGGAAAATAAGTTAAAAGTATTTACCTGAGCTAGCTCCTGTCTTAAATAGTAAGAATTTAATAAGTCAGCCGTATTCACTTAAGTAAGCGTAGGTACCATTTACCGGAAAGCTCTAGTCTGGAATGATGGTATAAATAACTTATTAGAATGCTAACGGGTCTTTAATTAAGCCTAAGCTTATACCGGTTAGTCTTACAGGAAGATACGGTTCGTACGCACGATTAAGCGAAGACCGGATAGAATGTGATTCAGACCCGACAAGTTTGAAGACTTGTTTAATATGGGTTTATTATTCACATTCTGGATTTTGAGATAAAACCGATAAGGTTTGACCCGTTTCGGCTAATTTATGTAAACTTGTTACATAAACCGAACCGAACGCGTAATAAGCATAACGGGTATACGTAAGAGCCATATACAGGTTTCCTAAGTTAATATGCTTCAAATATGTTGGGACATCAGTAGGATGTCTTTCATTATGCCCCGAACTAATTTAAACACAAACTATGCCCCGTAGGGGTAGTTTGGTCATTTTAAAGTTTGTAAAAGCGTTTAGATGTTTAGCTGAGTTACAGGTCTGATGTAAACAATAAACATACTCAATTTGATGAGTTATAACAGTAGGCTAAAGCATATATGTGAAATTTATCATTTTTAACCAAACTATGCCCCGTAGGGGTATTTTGGTAATTTCACATAAGCCGAAAAGCTCAAAAACGAAGTCTGAGTTAATCAACCTTTTCTTACTGTTAAAATATCCTAATTTTCCTTATATATCAGTAGGTATCATCCCGGGTATGTTCAATATGATTTTAAAACATACTATGCGTTAAAAACGCTAAATAAGGCGATTAAAGGCCATTTCCGGGTTCGATACTTAAATCTGATATTTTTATATTTCCCGAAGGCTTAAAATAATTTATTTATCATATGTGATCAGTAGCAAAAGGTTTGGAGTCGTTTAGATAAGTAAAACTCATTTTATGGTTCGTAAGGGCAAAACCGACAATTACCGGATTAAGCCTACGACTACTAGTTATGCTCAGCCTAAAATTAATTAAAAATCTTTAAAAATCCCAAAATAATATATTATATCAGTGGGTATTAAGTTTGATACAAAAAAGTAGGTTTAATTAGGCTATACGCTAATTACGCCATTTTATTAACATAAAGTACCGTAATTACGCTAATGAGCATAACTCTTATTCTACAATTCAAACTGATGTCAAACTTTGCATACAACTCTATATATCAGTAATTAAGGTTTCTACACTTTTACTTTTCCAAAAATCACGTTTTAAGGTAATAAGGGCATAATGGTCAACATATGAGCGATTAACGGAAACATGTATATTAATTGGGTAATCAATGAAACAAGTACAGAGGCTTATACTATCATGTAACCCAACCCTAATGAAGCATTAAGGCATTTCTAATTCCGTCTAACTCGGGCCAGAACTGAAGTCAACGTAAAAGTCATAGTTTCGTGACTTTCGGTTCCGAACCGGTTTAAAACTGAGAGTTGTCGAGTCTGACCAGTTTAGACATGTCCGTACACTTATTACCAAGTTATATTAAGTTTAAAACAGGTTACACGCATCACGTATTGCTAATCGTGCATTAAATCGTAATTTACATAATTGTTGACTTTTTCGGTCAACGTTTGACTCGACAAACGACCTAGTTAGGTCTGGAATCAGTACGTGCCCTTATAAGGGTTTAATACCCATATAATTACTTACTTAACGGTACTTTTAATTCGACATACGACTGAGCTATCATTAATTAATTACGAAGTCAAACCGTAGTTACGTCGGTTTGACTTTTAGCTAAAACACTAAGCTATAATTAATTTAGAAAGGTTAGGCAACTTACAAAGTGTTTAAATTGATGAATTAGGAAGGCTTGATCTGCTTGGAAGCTCCCAAAATTGATCAGAAGTGAATTGTGAGTGGAATGGTCATGGAGGCCTTTATATAGTGGGTTTACACACCACAATGTATTGACACAAGGGTCTACACTCCTCCAAAATTGTTCAACACATGTTTCTAGTATATAGGGGGTGCCTAGGGGTCGTTTATAAGTGAGAAATACCGGCCAAAAGGGTCACAATTGCGCATAACAGCCAACAGAAGGTTGCTGGTCGCTGGGGGACTGCTTGCGCACCGTAAGCATATATGCTTACGGTCCGTAAGCATGCATCAGGGACCAAAATGTTTTTGTTTGTTGAAGTTTCGAAAGGGCAACTTAATTCTGACTTTGGGGCATTCTTTTTGACAATTTGGGGCCTCCAATTATGCCTTGTACTATTACATACCCTTCCATTTGAAGTTGTTTCCTTGAATTCAAATTAAAGTCCCGAAAACAAAGGTTTATCATTCATTTCTTTGTAGGATCCTACCTTGCATTCAGAATCCTATCAATGACAATAATTCACTGAATTGAGAGCATCATGGGTGTGTGTTATATTTAATTGGGTATTGGGATTTAAAAATAAGGTCGTTCAGAGGTAAAATTAAACATGACGTCACTTTTAAAAATCCTGCCAAAACACCTTTATTCAATCCGGGTTTACAACACGTTTTTGTCGTAGATGACACGTGTCGTTATCTTATTAAACACGAAATTTTGAGGTGTTACATCCTCACCCCCTTAAAATAAATCTCGACCCGAGATTTACTGAAACAAATGAGGGTATTTTTTTTTTCTTTCATGGTGGATTCAACCTCCCACGTGTATTCGGGACCTCTACGGGCATCCCATTTAACCTTCACAATAGGTATATGCTTTCTTCGAAGCTTCTTTACCTGTCGATCTTCAATCGACACAGGTTTTTCAACAAATCTTAAGCTCTCATCTATATGCACATCTGTATGTGGTATAACCAGTGATTCGTCAGCGAAACACTTTTTCAGATTGCAGATGTGGAACACATTGTGAATTCCACTGAGCTCTTCCGGTAAGTTCAACTTATAGGCAACTGACCTGACACGTTCGATAACCTCGAAAGGTCCTATGTATCTCGGGCTTAGCTTGCCTTACTTACCACATCGCATCACTCCTTTCCAGGGTGATATCTATTGTTGAACCTTATTCCTTAACAAGAATTTAGGAGGTTTGCTATTTTCATAATCCTTAATTTTTCTGCCGAATACTGGCATCTTACTGATGATTATGAATTTGCATGATCTTATTGATTGTCTATAATGCAACTTTCGGATCTTAATGTTTGGACTTACCAAACTATTGTCCTATCAATGGACGTTTAATATTCCATCTATACAAGGTCTTCAAGGGAGTAGCCTTGATACCTATATATCAAGTATTATGGAGAAGCTTATCTTAAGGTGAGATGGTTATTCCAACCATTACTTAACTAATATTAAGGAATAGCTAATCCTTGTCGTTAGTCGACGATCTTGGTTAGCTGATGGCAAATTCTTAATCGTTGCCTAATTAGGATTGCGGTAATGTATGCATAAGCAAAATGAACCGTCTTTCTTATCTAACAATATCAAACTCTCGGAATATTGAGTCTGGCGATATTAGCCTATGTCTTAAAACCTACTTAATCAAGGTTTCGTTTATTCCATACTCAATATGGAGTTTTCACAATACTCCAGCCCACGGCGGGTTACAAATATTAATTCTACCTGCCTTCCAGGAGGTAAGCAGGGACAACCCTTGAGAAGATAATTAAGATACAAGGAGGCTACAGTTCATCCATCATTGTCCGTGTCAAATGAGTGACACCTTTATGTTATAAGTCCTCGAATTCCTTAATCGGGAACATTTACTCGGAAATTTTTTTTTCCATTTTTGGATATCTTCCTTGAATACTACTAGTCGATTTTAGTACAATATGATCATTGGGATATCTTAGGGGTTCCATGTATTAAACCTCCATGCTGATCAGACATGGAAATAATCTATGGGACACACTAGGATACGCCAATCCTCATATGACACTTTAATCAAACCTAGTTTGGCATTCGCAGGCGATAGAAAACAATGAGAAAAATAGTTAAAATAACATATGTTGTCGTACTCTATGCAAAGAAAGAGTGCTCTTAGATTTTCGGAAGGATTCCTTGCCGATACGAGAAGAATCGGTTACTAAGGTTTCCTTGGTAATTTATACCTTGTGGATGAAAATTTTTTTTGCTAAGTTTATGGTTCATGAAGATTTATTATTGCCTGTATTAAGAACAGGGCACTTAGTAGAAATTATCATTGATAAATGATAAGGAAGTTTATTGTACAAGTGCTTATATTTAATTAATAATGGAAGTTTCACAAACTAGGCACCTAGCTCAGTTGGCTAGGCGCGCGAAAGGGTGCGGCCTAGACCCAGGTTCGATTCCGGGGACGACCAATTCCACCATTTTTGCGACTTATCGATTTCTTACAGGAACAGAAAAATAGTTCTGGTAAATTTTTCTACTTGTAAGTTTTTACCTTACACTTAATATATATATAGTCCTTATGAAGAGTTTTAAAAACTTGTTATACTTATAGTTTATGAAGGATTTACTGGTATCCGAACCAAAATAAAACTCTTAGCATTTAAATTACTAATAAAATGCCAAGTAATGTACCTGATGCCATTATTTATGGACTACCTCAGGCATTTTAGGCGCTTTCAATTTTAGGCTTTACTTCCTCCGCCGCATTTCCTTTGACATATTTAGGGCACGTAGTCTTGATGTGGCCTTTCTCATTGCAGCCGAAACAGACTGCATTCTTCATGTCCTTACAGTCCATCGTTTTATGTCCCTTAGACTTGCAGATCCCACAAGCCCTGGGCTGCGATTTGGATTTTGGTTCGAACCTGCATTTCCCATGATGGCGCTTCATGCAGGTCTCACATACAGGTTTCTGGTCGGACTTTTGTTTGTTCTTTTTCTTAGAACTCTGGGAGTTATCTACCTCCCTTTTTCTTTTTAGTTCATCCTTTGTATCAGAGGCATGAACGAGATCCTTCTTAAGAGTAAGGAACTGTGGTCCTAGATAAAATTTGGACCGAGCAGCATGGGGCTCCTTTAACTTTTTCACACCTCTCTTCACAGCTTTTCCAACGGCTGCGTCTATCATAGTTTGAAGAACATCTTTGGAAATTCTAAGGTTTACAATTTCAGCATCATTAGCATGCGTCGCGTCCTCAATGGCGCGATTGACTGTTGTCTTATCCGAGTTTGCCATACTCGATATTGGTTCCTAATACCAATAAAACAATTTCTTAGTTGAAATCCAACAACTGCTATTTTTCATTCTGATGGCCTTAATATATACTAACCATGGTGTCAATAACCTATACAGGTTATTATAGCACTAACATTCTTAATGAACGTTATTTAAAATATATTAATATTACTTAGCCTAGGTCGCAAAAGACCATCAATGGCATTAAAGATTTGGACCTAGTCCATCACTTTTCTGACAGAGGATCAAAACGTCACATCTGTCTTTATTATAGTAAAGAATTTTGGTAGCTTGAAGGCTTGCCATAGGAATATCAGAAAAGAGTGATTCCTATTAGATATAAAATTTCCATCTATGGTTTGTTGGAGCACTTTCTAAAGTATCATCGGCCAGTTTCTACCTGGTATTAAATGACCGAAGTCCTAATCAGGCGGAGACAACAGTTCTCTACAGTTATTGTTCAATATTGAATCATATGTGCCAGTATCAAGTAAATTTCTGCATAAACTACTTGATAAGGAAAGGTACCTGCTATATAGTTATCCTTCTGCACCATCTCCTGGCGTTCACCCGGAAGACTCATGCGTCTATTTCCCTGGCCTTTCCCGGCTTCTTCATAAGCTTTGGGCAGTTGGTTTTGATGTGCCCTTCCTCGTTACAATTGTAACATGTGGCGTTCTTTAACCCCTTGCAATCTAAGGTTTTGTGACCCTTGGTCTTGCAAATTCCACACAATTTAGCGCGTGGGTCTATTGTACATTTTCCAAAATGCTGCTTTTTGCAGTTATGGCATTTGGGTCTGTTATCAGACTGACTCGAGTTCTTCTTAAACTCGGAATCCTTCCCGCGCTCCGAGCTTCCCTTCTTCTTCTTGTTATTTTGATGAGAGTTTTCCTCCTCTCTTTCCCTTCTTCTCTCACCAGTAGCCTTAACAGACTTAATTCTGATTGCGTCTAAGGTGAGAGATAAGGATAAGTCCACCGCGGACCTATATGTGGTTGGTCTAGATGCTTTAACATTCCCTTTTATCTCTGGTGCTAGGCCTCCAATGAAACGCGCTATGCATTTAGGTTCAGGGGTGACTAGATAAGGAACTAGGCGGGACATAGTGTTGAAATTTGTCACATATGTCTGACAATTCAATTTTTCCATGACCAAAGTCAAGAAGTCCGATTCTATCTTTTCTACTTCATGCTGAGGGCAATAGATTTCCTTGACTAATGCAACAAATTGACCCCAAGATAAGTTGTAGAGTAGAACTTTCCCCGTGGCTTGGAGCAATGATCTCCACCATGCCAACGCTTCTCCTTTAAATGATTGTGAAACAAATTTCACAACATCTTGCTCCGCACAACCGCTGATGTCAACAACAGCGTCCATCTCATCGAGCCATGTCATGCAATCGATGGCTCCTTCTTCTCCTGTAAAGTCTCTGGGCTTGCAGGAGATAAAATATTTATATGAACAGGTCTTAACTGGTGCCTCTTGATGAAACACAACTTGTCTAGACGGAATACTCCTTTGATTTGACAAGTCATGAATATCGTCCTCCCTTGACTCATGTATTTTAGGAGGGGGCTTACTACGAGCCACAGATAGAGTCTCAGAGTGGGTATCATTTGATTCATCATATTGTCGATCAAGAGCTCGAGTAACAGCATAATCTATTATCGCCTGTAGTTCTGCTCCAGTTACATTAATTCTGGTAGTATCATTGCTCTCCTTCAAGTGACTGTTAACTTCATCTAATCCAGCCATGTAGCTTGATTGCTACATAAATATTAACAATGATTTATTCAGAGATTTTTATGGAATCATCATCTTTGACGATTTATCAACCATGGTAATATAAACCATATTGGTTAACTTGTTAGTTATATTTAATTAGTATTTTCCATTATAATTTATCCTAGTTATAAAACATTAAGGATATTAAAGTGGCGCAAAAGGCCTAGTCACAAGGACAGTCCTAAATTTTATAAGCCATGATTTCAGAGAATCGAGGCATTAAGGTCTGAATCAAGTTCATTACCTTCTTTTGACAGGGAGTTGTAGACTTCAACTGTCTTTTGTCTTTTAGGACAATAGATATAGCCCGTGGGTATTTCCCTTCTGAGGGATGGTTATAATATGATCATCTTCTTAGATGCTATTAGTCGAGGTCGTATGGATCCTACCGACTATTATGCTTGGACCTGGTCCAACATTTTTAGACAGGAGGTCAAAGACCACCACTGTCGTCGTCTTATCGGACAACAAGTTTAGCCCGTAGGCACTTCATCACTACTGGATGTTTATAATGTGATCATCTTATAGGATGACACAAGCCATGATTTCTAAATCACTAGGCTAGATAAGAAAATTGGAAGAATCTAATATAAGGATGACTGTTGTGATTTTCTCGAATCACATTTGTCAAGAGTGCTAACACGTTCTTAGGTGTTAACAAGGATTTGAATCTCTTGAGTAGGTTTCACCATCTTGGCCGCGTAGGCTAGGTTTCACCTTTAAGATTATCTTTTTAAAATGCCTACTGGCAGGGAAGGAAGGATATTTATTTTATTCAGGATTTTTATCATAAATCCTAATTTATAAGTTAATAATAGCACAAATAGCCTAGTCGCGTAGACAAGTTTAATTTATAAGCCATGATCGTTTGGGATCGAGGCAAATTTATAAGTTAGTAATAGCACAAAATGCTTAGTCACGTGGACAAGTTTAATTTATGAGCCATGATCGTCTGGGATCGAGGCATTTAGTAATAGCACAAGAGGCTTAGTCACGTGGACAAGTTTAATTTATAAGCCATGATCGTCTGGGATCGAGGCATTTAGTAATAGCACAAAAGGCTTAGTCACGTGGACAAGTTTAATTTATAAGCCATGATCGTCTGGGATCGAGGCATTTAGTAATAGCACAAAAGGCTTAGTCACGTGGACAAGTTTAATTTATAAGCCATGATCGTCTGGGATCGAGGCATTTAGATGTGAATCAAAGTTCATTACTTTTCCTTGACATGGTCATTAACCTCCCAAAGGCTTTAAGCAAACAAAACAATTTAAACGGGCCGATCAAATATCAATTAACCACCATACGATGGAAGATTTAATGCCCGACCAAGCGGTATTTTATATACCGTACCCTAAGCCCGTATAGGGAAAATAAGTTAAAAGTATTTACCTTTGCAAGTATAATTCACAATTAGCAAATGCGGGTAGCTTTTACCGGTTCTCCTATTCTGGAACAAAGGTTTATAATAACCTATTAGAATCCTAACGGTCTTTAGTTAAGCTTAAGCTTAGACCGATTAGTTTTAAGGAAACGATACGGTTCGAACGCGTGATTAAGCGAAGACCGGAATAGAATGTGATTTAGACCCGACAAGTTTGAAGACTTGTCTTATATGGGTAATCTAAACACATTCTGGATTTTGAGATAAAAACGATAAGGTTTGACCCGTTTCGGCCAATTTATGTAAACTAGTTACATAAACCGAAACGAACGCGAAGAATGCGTAACGGGTAACCATATGTCACACCCCGATTTCCACGTGTCAACAGTGGGCCCGGTGGGGAGTATCGTGACGTGGTTGGCAACATCATAGTCAAACAACACAATATATAAATGCACAGCGGAAGCAAAAGATAAATATATATTACAATCCGATATATAAGTAATGTCAAAGTATTACAACGGAAGTAAAGGATCCATAGGCGGATCAATAAAAGAAACTGTTCAATAGACTTTAGGCATCTAGAACTTGCAAGATTCCCTAGTGACGCCCTGAGCTCCCAGCCAATTACGCATAGTACCTGTCACTTAACCTTTTGGAAAATACGTCAGTTTACACTGGTAAATACAATTAACTGACTCATTTTGGAAAAAGAGTTTGAAAAGTGATTCGAGTGCAAACGGCACAAAATCTCTTGACACATTGATTAAAATGCACAGAGGCATAATTAATCTTTTATAACTTGGGACAATTTTATCAATAAAAATCTTGTATCCGATTTACATGGTTGTCCAACATTTAGGGCCGGTGATTATACAATACAAGCCGGACAAGATTAATCGACACACCACAAATATAATCTCACAAGAAGATACCCTTACGAGTGAGTATACGTTATACATATGCAACAGGAGGTGTTTTGCCTACACCTTGTGCTTACGTCGTGGCCATTCACTTTTTAAAATGAGCCAAGGATATCCAGGACACGGTCATTAACCCCCAATGTTATTTGTTATCAATCAATACAGATTAAAACGGGATTATGCAATTTAATCATCTCCGATTAAAAGGTTTCTACACCCGACCAAGCGGTATTTTTATAATACCGTATCCCAAGCCCGTATAAGGGAAAATAAGTTAAAAGTATTTACCTGAGCTAGCTCCTGTCTTAAATAGTAAGAATTTAATAACTCAGCCGTATTCACTTAAGTAAGCGTAGGTACCATTTACCGGAAAGCTCTAGTCTGGAATGATGGTATAAATAACTTATTAGAATGCTAACGGGTCTTTAATTAAGCCTAAGCTTAGACCGGTTAGTCTTACAGGAAGATACGGTTCGTACGCACGATTAAGCGAAGACCGGATAGACTGTGATTCAGACCCGACAAGTTTGAAGACTTGTTTAATATGGGTTTATTATTCACATTCTGGATTTTGAGATAAAACCGATAAGGTTTGACCCGTTTCGGCTAATTTATGTAAACTTGTTACATAAACCGAACCGAACGCGTAATAAGCATAACGGGTATACGTAAGAGCCATATACAGGTTTCCTAAGTTAATATGCTTCAAATATGTTGGGACATCAGTAGGATGTCTTTCATTATGCCCCGAACTAATTTAAACACAAACTATGCCCCGTAGGGGTAGTTTGGTCATTTTAAAGTTTGTAAAAGCGTTTAGATGTTTAACTGAGTTACAGGTCTGATGTAAACAATAAACATACTCAATTTGATGAGTTATAACAGTAGGCTAAAGCATATATGTGAAATTTATCATTTTTAACCAAACTATGCCCCGTAGGGGTATTTTGGTAATTTCACATAAGCCGAAAAGCTCAAAAATGAAGTCTGAGTTAATCAACCTTTTCTTACTGTTAAAATATCCTAATTTTCCTTATATATCAGTAGGTATCATCCCGGGTATGTTCAATATGATTTTAAAACATACTATGCGTTAAAAACGCTAAATAAGGCGATTAAAGGCCATTTCCGGGTTCGATACTTAAATCTGATATTTTTATATTTCCGGAAGGCTTAAAATAATTTATTTATCATATGTGATCAGTAGCAAAAGGTTTGGAGTCGTTTAGATAAGTAAAACTCATTTTATGGTTCGTAAGGACAAAACCGACAATTACCGGATTAAGCCTACGACTACTAGTTATGCTCAGCCTAAAATTAATTAAAAATCTTTAAAAATCCCAAAATAATATATTATATCAGTGGGTATTAAGTTTGATACAAAAAGTAGGTTTAATTAGGCTATACGCTAATTACGCCATTTTATTAACATAAAGTACCGTAATTACGCTAATGAGCATAACTCTTATTCTACAATTCAAACTGATGTCAAACTTTGCATACAAGTCTATATATCAGTAATTAAGGTTTCTACACTTTTACTTTTCCAAAAATCACGTTTTAAGGTAATAAGGGCATAATGGTCAACATATGAGCGATTAACGGAAACATGTATATTAATTGGGTAATCAATGAAACAAGTACAGAGGCTTATACTATCATGTAACCCAACCCTAATGAAGCATTAAGGCATTTCTAATTCCGTCTAACTCGGGCCAGAACTGAAGTCAACGTAAAAGTCATAGTTTCGTGACTTTCGGTTCCGAACCGGTTTAAAACTGAGAGTTGTCGAGTCTGACCAGTTTAGACATGTCCGTACACTTATTACCAAGTTATATTAAGTTTAAAACAGGTTACACGCATCACGTATTGCTAATCGTGCATTAAATCGTAATTTACATAATTGTTGACTTTTTCGGTCAACGTTTGACTCGACAAACGACCTAGTTAGGTCTGGAATCAGTACGTGCCCTTATAAGGGTTTAATACCCATATAATTACTTACTTAACGGTACTTTTAATTTGACATACGACTGAGCTATCATTAATTAATTACGAAGTCAAACCGTAGTTACGTCGGTTTGACTTTTAGCTAAAATACTAAGCTATAATTAATTTAGAAAGGTTAGGCAACTTACAAAGTGTTTAAATTGATGAATTAGGAAGGCTTGATCTGCTTGGAAGCTCCCAAAATTGATCAGAAGTGGATTGTGAGTGGAATGGTCATGGAGGCCTTTATATAGTGGGTTTACACACCACAATGTATTGACACAAGGGTCTACACTCCTCCACAATTGTTCAACACATGTTTCTAGTATATAGGGGGTGCCTAGGGGTCGTTTATAAGTGAGAAATACCGGCCAAAAGGGTCACAATTGCGCATAACAGCCAACAGAAGGTTGCTGGTCGCTGGGGGACTGCTTGCGCACCGTAAGCATATATGCTTACGGTCCGTAAGCATGCATCAGGGACCAAAATGTTTTTGTTTGTTGAAGTTTCGAAAGGGCAACTTAATTCTGACTTTGGGGCATTCTTTTTGACAATTTGGGGCCTCCAATTATGCCTTGTACTATTACATACCCTTCCATTTGAAGTTGTTTCCTTGAATTCAAATTAAAGTCCCGAAAACAAAGGTTTATCATTCATTTCTTCGTAGGATCCTACCTTGCATTCGGAATCCTATCAATGACAATAATTCACTGAATTGAGAGCATCATGGGTGTGTGTAATATTTAATTGGGTATTGGGATTTAAAAATAAGGTCGTTCAGAGGTAAAATTAAACATGACGTCACTTTTAAAAATCCTGCCAAAACACCTTTATTCAATCCGGGTTTACAACGCGTTTTTGTCGTACATGACACGTGTCGTTATCTTATTAAACACGAAATTTTGAGGTGTTACACCATAAGAGCCATATACAGGTTTCCTAAGTTAATATGCCTCAAATATGTTGTGACATCAGTAAGATATCTTTTATTATGCCCGAAACGAGTTTAAACTCAAATTATGCCCCGAAGGGGTATTTTAGTCATTTATAAGGTTATAAGAGAGTTCAAGTATTAAACTGAGTTACAGGTCTGATATAATCAGCAAAAATACTTAATTTGATAAGTTATAACAGTAGGGTATTGCATATATGTGAAACTTATCAATTTTAACCAAACTATGCACCGTAGGGGCATTTTGGTAATTTCACATAAGGCGAAAAGCTCAAAACTGAAGTCTGAGTTAAAAAACTTTTGCCTACTGTTAAAATATTATAATTTACCTAAAATATCAGTAGGTATCAACCCTTGTATGTTTAAAATAGTTTTAGTACATACTATGCGTTAAAAACGCTTAAAAAGGCGATTAGAAGCCGTTTCCGGGTTCTATATAGAAAGCTGATATTTTTATTATTCCAGAAGGTTTAAAATAATTTATTTATCATATAAATTCAGTAGCTAAAGGTTTGGGGTCAAAAAGATGTGTAGAACTCATTTTATGGCCCAAAAGGGCAAAACCGACAATTACCGACTTAAGCTTAATACTCTAAGTTATGCTCAGCCTAAAATTAATTAAAAATATTCAAGAATCCCAAAATAATATATTACATTAGTTGGTAACAAGTTTGATATCAAAAAGTAGGTTTAAATAGGCTATATGCTAATTATGCCGTTTAATCGATAAAAAGCTTTCTAATTACGCTAATGAGCATAACTCTCAATCTACACCTCAAACTGATATCAAATTTTGGGTGCAAGTTTATATATCAGTAACTAAGGTTTCTACTCTTTTACATTTTTAAAAATCACGTTTTATGGTGAAAAGGGCATAATGGTCAACATATGAGCAATTAACGGAATCATGCATATTAATTGGATAACTATTGAACCAAGGTGTATAATCACCGAGGGTTATACTAGCATGTAACCTGGTCCAATAAAAGCTCTAAGGCATTTCTAAAACATAATAAATCGGGTCAGAACTGAAGTCAAAGCAAAAGTCAAAGTTTTGCGACTTTCGGTTCCGAACCGGGTCTAAACAGAAAATTGTCGGATCAAACAAGCTTAGACCTGTTATTATACTTATTACCAAGTTATATGAGTGATAAAATAGTTTACATGCCTTCTACATTGCTAATTACATGTTAATTTGCAATTTAAGTTTCTGTTGACTTTTTCTAAACAACTTTGACCCGACATTTGATCTAGTTAGAGTGGAAATCAGAGGGTGCCCTTTTAAGGGTTTAATGCCCACATAATTACCAACTTATAACTATTTTCAATTCGACTAATCACTGGACCATTAATGATTAATCGCTAAGTCAACCGTTAATTACGACGGTTTGACTTTTAAGCTAAAACTAAGTAAAAACTCAAGTAAGAAAGGTTAAGCATACTTACTGAAGTCCTATGCATGATTAGTGATCACTTGAGTCTGCTTTGGAGCTCCAGAAATGATAAGAAATGCAGATGGAAGGTGTGGTTACAAAGTTGCAACACAAGGCCCTTTTATAGTGCTTTAATCACCTTAGATCATTGACAAATCATGCTAGCAATGGCCATGGATCATCAACAGATGTCCCTAAGTGCCTAGGACTGTTTAGGGGTCGCCCATGTAGTGAAAATATCTGTTTTGGGTCGGTTATCGCGTGAAAACCGGCTGCTGTCTAAAGTTTCTGCATCTGGGCGTCTGACGCGGCCCGCATAAGATGTTGTTAGGGCTTACGCGGCCCGCTTGAGTCATGTTGTCAGATTCAAATCTTTTCCATTATTGCATACTTGTCTCTTGGCCTTTCGAAGGGTCAACCAACTTTATTTCTTGCACTTTGAGCCCCTCAACTTGACATAAGGGGTTCATGTCACACCCTGGCTTTGCGGAAGCGTGGTAAATTTTGGTGTGACTTCTTAATACCATAGCTTAATCATAACAAGCTATATGAATTTAAAAACCATGCAAGTCATCCATTAAGTTTTGAAAATCAAACACAGTACCATTGTTTTAACCAACAACCATAACCTTGTTCAACAACCTTACAAATTAAAACATAACATAAACGTGGTTTAAGGACTGTGTCTTGTCCAGGAAAGAGACACATCCCCTAAACCCTGATGACTCCATGACGAGTGCAGCGGAAAACGTTCCATACCGTGCCAGATCCGTTTAATTTCCTGAAATACATGTGAGTTGAAAAATCAACAATAATGTTGAGCGAGTTCATGTGCAAGTGAGTAAGTAAAACACTTGTAAGTATAAAAGTTTCCTGGTATGTAGCAGTGTAAGAGGACTTGTGATCACCAATGGTTTGCAAGGCCATTAGCATGTCGTGAAATGCAAGTAGGAAAGACACACCCTAGCCGATTTTTGCGTTGGGTACCAAGTCACTCCAGGTCCGTTCTGTTGGTCCTCCGAGAGGCCCGTTCTGTTGGCCCTAGAGCTGGGCTCGCTACACCCAAATAGATCTACCGCTCGAGTCCCTCGGTGTTCTAACTACCCATTCACATGATCTAAACCTCCTTACGTAATTCATACCGTGTACAAAGTACTTGTAAACAAAGTAACATGTATTTCACCCCCGCAGTTAAGTAAACTGAAAACAGTTAGAGAAAAGGGGGACATGAACTCACAGTGAATGCGCGTCTCTACCAAGTGTCTCCAATACAGTAAGCTGTGCAACGACCTACAAGTGCTAATTCTATTAGACGGACGGCCGTGCTTTAGCTATATAGTTTAAGTCTTTGGGAAATAGTTAGACAACTATTTCGTGTTTATGTTCCGTATACACTTGGTAGTTATACTTCTTCCCAAGGATGGGGGATACAGTACATGTGCGTAAGTTACGTTTTATCAATCTTGTGGTAATGTAATTACCGGTGTAACTTATATGTTAATGTGGAAGCGTTCATACAGTTTTGGAATCACTAACGCTTGTAAATATTATTTTTACTCTAAAATAATATTTATGTATTTTCACAAAATGATCATAACCAGTGTTGTGACAAATATACTTATCACGTTAATCTTTGCGAAAATCCCACCTCCGAAAATTTAGTAAAATATAGTGCTGGCGAAATTTATGTTTCGAAAGTATGTCCAAAAATAGTTCTAACACTTGTTGTGTAAATAAGCCTAAGTGTTAGGTTTTTAGAAAATTTCGCCAGAGTTTCCTCTGTAACTGGAGGTGGCCACGCTTTCAAGCGTATCATTTTCTTTTAACAAATCAATTCAACAATCTTCTTTATTCAATCAAACAATTTCCGACACAACAAACTAGTCGACAAGTATGTAAATTTGCATAATCGCATGAACTTGTAGTTTTTCCGAATCTATAGTGTAAATCCCCTTATTTCTTGTAGATCTTTATATAAAGTAACTTTAATCTTGTAAAAACCTTGTGACTAGCGAAATCCGTCTTTACAACTTCTAGTCATTTTTCCCAAAAATAGTTATTTGTCGGAACTTTTCATTTCACAAGTGTCTACGCGCTTGTGGTTCATAAAATCATGTTTACTAGTGTAAGATCCATTTTTTTAAAGTACATGATTTCTTTATTGTGTGGTTCTTCAAAAATACCACTTGCGGATACGTAGATCCGCTAGTTTTAAACACCATTTTACCGGTTAAATCACTTTTACACGAGTAAAATATTTTCACACAAGTTCATGTATCTGGTGTGGTAGAGTTTCACCTTTAACCCTTGTATTTAGTCAAAAACGAGCTTATGTGAAGATACATGATCTTACAAAGTCGGGTTAAACGATGTTCCGAGCTACCACATCATAGATCGGGTCTCAATAAACACATATTTCAAGTCCTACGACTTTTACACAAGTTATATGTCTTTAACCACCATTTTAAGTATTTTTAGTAGACTTTTGATCATCATCTTTCATTTTAACAGGATTCAACCGACATAATTTCTTTTAACCACTTTAGATGAGTGTAAAAACAAGTTTTAAATGATATACCTCTAGCTCAAGGCTAGGGAAGATCTTTGGCGAAAATGAGGTGGATAAAAGCTAACGAAAGAGGTCCTTCGTGTTCCGCTTGCTCCAAGACTCCTTATACGTGACCTCTAACACTTGTATGATGATGGAAATGCAAGATCAAAAACCGAAAGTATGATGGAGGTGAGGGTGGTGTTCGGCCGAAGGTTTTAGAGAAGAGAAGAGAGAGTTTTGGTTGGTGTTGGTTAGTGATAATTATCATGTGTAATCTCTAGTAACCATGTGTTATAAATAGGCAAGATTAGGTTTTATTGTCCAATGGTTAATGTGTAGTATAGATATTAGACAATTAAGATTAACCAAGATCACAAGTACAAGGGGTGCCCCCTAGGTAACCGATTCGGTTTGGGGGGGGGGTCCTTGGTTCGATTTTAAGTAGGTGGTTAGGATAATTAGTTTAGTTAAGTAAGTTAACCAAGTATTTAACTTAGTTAGTTGTATGTTACACGTTATGGCGGGTGTTAGGGTAATCAGGGACCCTAACTGGCTCAGAAAAATAAAAATAGTGAAAATAGTAATATTTTCATGTTCCGGGTAAAGTCCGGGTGTCCGGTTGGATAGTAATCCGTTAAAGCGTTATAAAAGCTTTAAAGTGTCGTTATTGTTATTTTTAGTGACACAATTTGTTTTCCCGACACTTTAGAAAGTGTCTAGTGTTATTTTCTCATTTTCTGGCACTTTATTAGTCAGCTAGAAGCTGGTTTGTTTATTAAAGTGCTGTGTTTGGTACTTAAAGTACGTTTTTGGCACATCCGAATCAGTGTATCTTATTCCTAGAGACGCGGTACCACAACCCTTATATCCCTACACTCACTACCGGTGTAGCCAAAATATATGAGGCTCTTAACAGGCCTTAGAGGCAGTATCTGCCTGATGCTGGTTATATCAGCATGTTCACTGTGTATCCGTTTAGTGCTACTGTGCTTTTTGTGCATCATGTTTGTCACTAGGGTTCAGCATGTAAATAATGTAGTGACAGCAATTAAAGTATGATGCAAGTAAGTGCATGTATCAGTATGCAGGTAGCAGTTTATCAGCTAGTTTCAACAAGCACAGTAATTAAGCAGTAATTAATCATTAATCAAGTTGTACGGATACCTGGTTTAGTGCGGGTTGTCACAGTTCATGACTTATACCCACTTTGTTAAGTCCTTGGTCACTTCCTGTTTACCCGAAAAGTCATAATTCTCAACGTTGACGCTTTAACCCCTTGTATACGAATTTGATCATAACTTTCTCATACGATAACGAAACTTTATGAAATTTAAATCGTGCATTCTAGTGAGCGTAAATAACCGTTACAAAGCTTCGGGTTTGCTAAAAGTCACTCAGAGGTATAACTTAAACATGTTGACACATTTAACCCCTGTAGTTTGTAATCTCTCACTTTCTTTCATATTTAGCTTCGTATGATCCATGATTTATTCGTTTGATGATATAAACATCATGTAGGGTTATTTTAAAGTATATTTATTCACTGTTGACATTTTGAACTCGTATATTCACATACTTTCAATGTTTGTCAACTTTAGTCCTTCTAGAACATTCTTTCATACGTTCAAACCTATGACACGTGTAAACACATTATAGGACGTGAATTTTCGAGGTGTTACACCAGAACCGGTACTTATTTCTCGCTATATTTGGGGTTTAATTAGCGAGATTCGGGACATCGTCAAAGCCGCAAGACCCCGCACGATTGACGATGCGGTGGAGTTAGCCAACACCTTGACCGACGGACTGGTACGTACGCGAGAAGAAAACAGAAAGAAGGAATTGGCTGATAAGATTTCCCAAGGATTCCGAGGGGGTAATGCTAGTAGCAAATTCAAGAAAAGAGGAACTGGGCAATCCTCCACTGTTCCATTTTGCAGTACCTGTAAAAGGAAGCATTTTGGAAAATGTAAGGGATATTGTAACTTCTGTAAGATCCCGGGTCATCAAGAAGAAGATTGCAGGAGGAAGAAATCAACAATCTGCTTCAACTGTGGAGAAGCTGGACATTTTTTACCAGACTGCCCTAAACTGGTCAAACCAGCTGACAACAAGGCTAAACCAGCTGAATGAACTAATAAGAAGAACGCAAGAGCCTTTCAGCTGACTACGCAAGAAGCAGAACTGATTCCCGACGTAATAGCTGGTACGTTTCTGGTAAACGACGTTTATGCTAAAGTATTATTTGACTCTGTTGCAAACCAAAGTTTTATAAATACTTCGTTCTGCCAAGCTCTTAATCTACCTTTAACTAAACTTAGGCAGATTTTTACGGTAGAAACCGCAGATGGTAATTCTGTTCACATAGATAAGGTTTCGCAAAAAGGAAAAATAGAACTCTTTGGCCATAAATTTTCTGCAAACCTATTACCTATGAATTTAGCTAGATTCGATGTGGTGTTAGGAGTGGATTGGTTAGTAGCCAACCATGCTCGAATCCTCTGTGATAAGAATTCCATAGAAATTCATACACCCACAAGAGAAATAGTGGTGATTAAAGGAGATAAGCCACGTAAGCCAATGAAATTCATTTCAGTAATGAAAATGGCCAGTTATTCAAGAAAACAAGGAATACTGTATATGATTTCGGTAATAATTAACACTAAAGGTAAGGAACTTAAGGAAATTCCAGTAGTATCAGAATACCCGGATGTATTCCCAGAAGAACTACCTGGATTACCACCCGATAGGGAAGTAGAATTTAGAATTCATCTAATTCTTGGAACTACACCGATAGCCAAGGCACCTTATCGGTTAGCACCCACCGAAATGCTAGAATTGAAAAAGCAGTTAGATGAATTGCTCAGTAAAGGATTTATACAACCTAGTTCATCCCCTTGGGGAGCCCCAGTGTTGTTTGTGAAAAAGAAAGATGGTTCGATGCGAATGTGTATCGATTATAGGGAATTGAATAAGGTTACAATTAAGAATCGATACCCATTACCTAGGATTGATGATCTTTTTGATCAATTGCAAGGAGCTAGATACTTTTCTAAGATAGACTTGCGTTCAGGATACCATCAGTTGAAAGTACAAGAAGAAGACATACCTAAAACTGCTTTCAGAACTAGGTATGGTCATTACGAGTTTACAGCCATGCCCTTTGGGTTAACAAATGCTCCTGCAGCATTTATGGATATGATGAATAGGATCTGTAAACCGTATTTGGATAAATTCGTAATTGTCTTCATCGACGATATACTTATTTATTCCAAAAGTCAGGACGAGCATTGTGAGCATTTACATGCACTCTTAACCCTGTTAAGAAAGGAAAAGCTTTACGCCAAATTCTCGAAGTGTGAATTTTGGCTATAGGAGGTACAATTTTTAGGACACATGGTGAATCACGAAGGTATTCACGTAGATCCCTCCAAAATAGAAGCGATCACCAAATGGAAGGTCCCGCAATCAGCTATGGAAGTTCGAAGTTTTCTAGGATTAGCTGGATATTACAGGCGCTTTATAAGAGATTTCTCTAAGATAGCTGTTCCATTAACTAAGCTAACCTGTAAAGCAGTGAAGTTTGAATGGGGACCTAGACCAGAAGAGGCTTTTAAGATTTTAAAGCAAAGGTTAACAAACGCCCCAATTCTAGCCTTACCAGAAGGGACAAAAGATTTTGAAGTTTATTGTGATGCTTCTAAGCTAGGATTAGGATGTGTGTTGATGCAACGCAAAAAGGTAATTGCGTATGCCTCAAGGCAATTGAAAAAGCACGAAGAAAATTATACGACACACGACTTAGAATTGGGAGCAATAATTTTTGCCCTTAAGATTTGGAGACACTACCTGTATGGCAGTAAGTTTACAGTCTATACAGATCATAAGAGTTTAAGATACATATTTGGGCAAAAAGAATTAAACATGAGGCAAAGAAGATGGATGGAAATTCTAAGTGACTACGACTGTGATATTCAATATCACGAAGGAAAGGCAAATGTAGTAGCAGATGCCCTAAGTCGTAAGTATCATGAAAAACAAATACGAGTTCGTGCTCTTAGATTAAATCTTCAAGTAGATTTAATATAACAACTGAAAAACATTCAAGAAACAGCAATCAAGGATGATGCTGAAGGAATGAAGGGAAGAATAAAAGAATTAGAACAAGGGAGGGATGGAATTTGGAGATTCCACAAGAAAAGGATTTGGGTACCTAAGCAAGGAGACTTAATAAATGAAATTTTAGAGGAGGCCCCTAAATCTAGGTATACCATGCATCCTGGTAATAATAAGATGTACCAAGATTTAAGGAATAACTTCTGGTGGATAGGAATGAAAAAGGACATAGCTAGATACGTCTCTAAGTGCCTAACTTGTTCGCAAGTTAAGGCAGAACATCAGAAACCCTCAGGTCTACTACAACAATTAGAAATGCCCGTTTGGAAATGGGAACTAATAACCATGGACTTTGTTACTAAGTTACCCAAAACCAGAAAAGGTAACGATGTGATTTGGGTAATTGTGGATCGATTAACCAAATCATCTCATTTTCTACCCATGAAGGAAACCTTTAGCATCGAAAGATTAGCAAAATTGTACGTAGACGAGGTAGTATCCTTACATGGAGTCCCACTCTCCATTGTATTGGATAGGGATAGTTGTTTCACTTCACATTTCTGGACCAGTTTCTAGGAAGCAATGGGAACCCGACTGAATTTAAGTACTGCATATCATCCCCAAACAGACGGACAAAGTGAAAGGACGATCCAAACCCTGGAAGACATGCTCAGGGCATGTGTGATAGGTTTTGGAGGAAACTGGGACAACCATTTACCTTTAATTGAATTCTCCTATAACAATAGTTATCATTCAAGCATCGAAGCTGCCCCGTTCGAAGCACTGTATGGACGAAAGTGTAGAACTCCAGTTTGCTGGGCAGAAATAGGAGAAAGCCAATTATCAGGTCCTGAAATCGTGCAAGAAACCACCGACAAGATCACTCAAATCAAGGAAAGACTTAAAATGGCTCGAGATCTCCAGAAGAGTTATGCAGACAATCGACGCAAGCCACTAGAATTTCAAGTTGGAGACATGGTACTCTTGAAAGTTTCTCCTTGGAAAGGAGTAGTCCGATTTGGTAAGAAAGGAAAACTAAGTCCAAGATACATAGGACCATTCCCAGTAATCCAACGCATAGGACCAGTTGCCTATCGCTTACAACTACCAGAAGAGTTAGCCGGGGTACATGACGTATTTCATGTATCTAACCTCAAGAAATGTCTATCTGACGAATCACTGGTAGTACCTCTCCAAGACATAGAGGTGAATGAAAAATTGAAGTTTGTGGAGAAACCGCTCCAAATAGAAGACAGAAAGATTAAATTCCTTAAACACAAAAAGATTGGTACTTGTCAAAGTCAAGTGGGATTCGAAAAGAGGACCCGAATATACCCAGGAGCTGGAATCGGAAATGAAGCGAAAGCATCCACACTTATTTCAGTAAATCTCGAGGACGAGATTTTAAATAAGGTGGGGAGGATGTAAGGACCTACAAAAATGTCCAAAACCGACCCGTAAGTAAAAACCCGAACCCCTGAAACCCTAATCCTCGTGAAAAACCAAGAAATCAAGATTTCTAGACTTCTCGTGGGCCGTGTAAAAGTTAAGCCAAGGTTACGCGGGCCGCGACAGGACACCTGGTGACCGAAGATGCGTTTCAGGCCACGTGGCGGACCTACCTGTGACACGCTAGCCCTACACGTAGACTAGGGGGCCCTCGCGGGCCGCGTAAGATCTTGTGAGGGTTTACGCGGGCCGCGTAAAACCCAAAATCTGGCTATAAATGGGTTGGGCATGAGCAGTTCATCTGCACTCGAAAAACTTTTCAAAAGACGAAGTATACTGCTTAAATTCGTAATTTTTCTTAAGGAAACGCTGCTACGAATACAGGGTATTAACTCGATCACTACTACGATACAATGTCCGATCGATTGAAACCGATCCGATGGACGTTTAAGTACTGCCCAAATCAGGGCTATACTTTGTCATTCGTCGTGAGGGTTTTGATTTCGTGAGCTATCGTAAATGTTGTATTAAGTTACTGACCTAGTTTCGTGTGCATTGTTATTTAAACTAGGTTACAAGGCTAAATTAGTAGGCTAAACTCTGCCCAATTAAACCTGCAATGTGAATCATTCTCTTTTTATCAACTGTTTTACTAAATCTCAAATTATTTTCAAAAGTTATAATTACAGGGATTAAGTCGTGGTTATCTTGAATCACTGGCAAGTGGGGTATTGTGCACATTACTAATTTCTCACGGTTAGGTTAACCAACCTAACAGTGATAATCATCACTACTTGGGTGAAAGGACCCAATAGTGGTATGACCATCGTCACCAGGGTGTGACACGGCGCCAGATAAAAATAAGATAGTAGCCATTGTAATCGCTCTTATGCTGTAATTTATAGAGTTAAATGCCATTTTAGTCCCTGTGGTTTGGGCCATTTTGCCAGTTTAGTCCAAAGGTTTCATTTTTAACCTGTGGGTCCAAAAAGGTTTCACAGTTGCCATTTTAGTCCACTGGGTTAACTTCATCCATTTTTTCTGTTAACGGAAAGGCCAATTTGGTCATTTTGTATGTAATTCTGTTAACTAAAAGGACAATTCAGCCATATAAAATGACCGAATTGGCCTTCTCGTTAACAGAAAAAATGGATGAAGTTAACCCAGTGGACTAAAATGGCAACTATGAAACCTTTTTGGACCCACATGTTAAAAATGAAACCTTTGGACTAAACTGGCAAAATGGCCCAAACCACAGGGACTAAAATGGCATTTAACTCTAATTTATAACTAGGAGTCGTTTTATCAAAATTGAGTGACTCGCCAGTATTTCCCCGCTGATAAAATATTTTTAAACATGTTTCAGGTGACTTACTGTGAATCAAGGAAAAAGTGCTACGCAGCACTAACAAGCTTGAAATGGTGGCTCAGTAAAATAAATAAACATGTTTTGTAAAACAAGGGATTTCCTCGTGAAATTACCTTTACTGTAAATTATGGGGTTTGTCCCAATTTGTGAAATAAAATATTTGGGCATTTTCAAGTTTTAAAAGATCCTGTTAAACTTCCGCTGTCAAATCAAATAATAAATACCACGGGTTTTTCTGTCCCGCGGTTCCTGGACTGGGTCACACCAGGATGGGGGCCGTGACAGTATCTATCGACCTGCAAGCATGCAGAAAAAGTGTATCAGCATAAAGCTGGCGAGTTCACAGTTTTGTTTAACTGTATAGTTGTTAAGTGTTTAGTTTAAAAACTTGTTGATAATAACTTGATACCGCAGTAACATTAGTTTGTTTGCCCTTCCCCAATGCCTATCAACATTGGTCATGTGGTTAAGGTCATTAGTTCATGCTCGTCCTCTCTGGTATGGTGTGAGATTATCAAGCCTAATAGCGCTATCAACTAATACCTCGTTGCCCTCCAAAGAACTACTTCGGTAGTAAGATGGAACTTAAAGTGATAGATTTGAGTGTATTATCCAACATCGAGATTAAGCATCAGTTGTAACGTATCCCCTCCAGGGATATAAGGTTGTAAAGTATCCCCTACAGGGATGTAAGTTTGTTTGTTTGTCCCCACTGGACGCATGCTTGTAAAAGAGTAGGAAGCTCACCTTAGATTTGCTCGGTAAGTTTATTACTTGTTCGAGGTAGGTCAACCACGTCCTATTATGGTTACCATTAAGAGTTAGGTTTGTATGCAAGAAAACCACGTATGACAACCAGGTTGCATCCAATGTATACATCACGTAACACGTATAGCAGGTAAGTTAAGTTATCTCATAACACATAGAGTATGCATGACATGCTTAGACTTTTAACAACATCCCAAATGTGTGAACAATATGCAGTGTACGGCCTAGTGTTTCAGTGTGTAGTCCAACTATTGTCGGTGGCCCAATAACCAGTATATGGCCCAATTAATTTTAAAGCTTGTTTCGAGTGGAACATCATGTCACACCCTGCTAGTAGCGGAAGCGTATTGTGTGTGACGTAAGAAAGGTAATCATTGCATCTAAATGTGTAAACATAATAAACCACAACGATTCCATAGATATATTGTTTTCAAACCAAGTTTACAAGTTTCCAACATAGTTTTCTAGTTTCCACAACGTTCACAAACGTTAACCAAAACATAGTTATATTACACAACACAAAAGATAGTTTTTGTCATAAAACATAATGAGGTTTTGTCCCCTATATACCCATACGAAGTTGGGATATAAAAGACAAACCCTCCAAAAGCGGCTATCGTTGTCATAGACTTTCCCGTTCCCCGTAGTGTATCACCGGCTCAAGACTTGTTTCCTGAAATACATGTAGTTTTAAAAAGTCAACAAAAGTTGAGCGAGTTCATGCAGTTATTGTTATCATATGAAATCTTTGTATTCTTGTAATGAAATCCCAGTATGTTAATAACATTTATGGAGTTTAAGGATCCATCAGTGGGTAGCGAGCCCCCTGACATTATGTACCATAAGTAGGTAACCAAACCGACAAAAGCACTCCTATGGCCTATCAAGGAGTGGAGCGTGTCTCAAGCTCAATAGATCTACACCTTTTGCACCTTGGTCACTAAGTGATTAATGGTTACTGTGTCATCATCCTACTTATGTACATTGATCGTGTTATCATCTAAACCCATAGCTAACATACCCATAGTTTAACATGTATTTCCCCTCGATTGTTTTAAAAACAAAACATTGAAATCATTGAAAGGAGGGACATGAACTCACAAGTTTGCGTTCCTTGTATGTAATACCGTAGTGAGCGTCCGTATGTGTGATTAACCTACATGTGTACTAACTTTATTAGACACTAGGTCTTATCGGACATCGTACAAGTTGTTCATCTTGAATTCTTATTGTGTTTTCACTTGTCATTTTGGAACAACTTTGTATTTTAGTGTGTTGGTAGTTTGTTCGTTCACTTGTTATGTATATAGATTTCACATGTGCATACATATGTTTTATATGTATTGAATTATATGTGAATGGCTTCGCCCTGCACATGTCCTCATGCTTCGCACGCGTGTCATTGGGCCGAACCTATGTCATTGGGCTTAACCCATATTACTCATTAATTTGGGCATAGCCCAAATATTTCATCATTGGGCCCTAGCCTTTGTATCTTAGCAATTTGGGCCCATCCCAAATATTTTGTGATTGGGCCCTAGCCCTTGGATTTTAGCAATTTGGGCCTATCCCAAATATTTTGTCATTGGGCCCTAGCCCTTGTATCTTAGCAATTTGGGCCTATCCCAAATATTTTATCATTGGGCCCTAGCCCATGTATTTTAGCAATTTGGGCCTAACCCAAATATTTTATCATTGGGCCCTAGCCCATGTATTTTAGTAATTTGGGCTTAACCCAAATATTTTATCATTGGGCCCTAGCCCATGTATTTTAGTAATTTGGGCCTAAACCAAATATTTTATCATTTGGCCCTATCCCATGTATTTTTAGAAATTTGGGCCTAACCCAAATATTTTATCATTGGGCTCTAGCCCATGTATTTTTAGTAATTTGGGCCTAACCCAAATATTTTATCATTGGGTCTTAGCCCATGTATTTTAGCAATTTGGGCCTAGCCCATAGTCAGTTTTTATGAGTCCATTTTAATAGTCTTGCATTTTTCTATTTTTCAACTTTCCGGATCTGTTAACGGTGATATTTATAAATATCCGTTAGACGTCTAAAAATGCCTTACTTTGTCGGTTAGAGATATTTTTACTTTTAGGAAATAAGTCTTGTAGCGCGTCCGTTTTCGGTTTTGTTTATTCGTCCGTTTGTTCGCTTATGGACACAATACGTTTAGGATTTATTTATGTCCGTTTTCGTTGCATTTCCTTGGGAAACATGTAGGAAACATGTATACGTATTTTTGTGTCTTTTTGTATTTGTTTCTTACAAATATCTATTGGTATCATGGGTGTATTATTTTGATCACCCTAAATGTATCTAAGTACATACACATAGCACAAAATACATATACTTGATAGGTTTCCAAAATATATAATTTTTTGCCAAAAATTATACTTATACATGGTTATTATCTTTACAAGAACTCTTGAGTGTTTAGGACTTAGCCATTTTCATCAAAGCTTCCATGATGACGTTTAAGACCACTAATCGTGTTTACTTTGTTAATCACCCTTTAATCCCATTTTTAATCGTGATTAGATTTTTAGAAAAATTCGCCATACTTTCCACTAAACTATGACGTTTCCCACATTTTCAAAACGCGTTTAAACCATGTTTAAACCCATAATCATAATCAATTTCCAAATCAAGTTTCATTACACCAACTTTGCATGCATGATTCATGCTCTTTTCGTCTTTATTTCCATGAACTTTTATAAGTATATTTATAACAACTTGGTTAAAAATAATGAAATCTTCACATATTTCTTAGGACCTTAAAGACACCATTTTCATTATATTTTCTAATCAAAATATCCTCTTTAAACCACTTATTATATGTTCTAATCAAAATCTCCACTTTAAACCACTTTGTTTACTAAACTTTTAGGATGATCATAATAAGAATCATGGTGGTTCTTCTTTATAAAAGTCACTTATGTGTAATAAATCATTTTTAAGTTGTAGTAAAGTTCATGGATCATGAGGTTGATGATCTTGTTTAGATTTAAACATTACCATGTTTAAATCATCATTTATATTATTAATCATACAAGATCACCCACTTAAAACAACTTACTTTAACATAATCAACATAAATTATGCTAACTAGCTATCACAATTCTAATAAATCAACACATAATATAGTTATATTTAGTGTTTATTAGCTTTGAGGTTAGGGTTTGTGGTGTGATTTTTATTAATCTTTTTTATGATCAACTTGTACTTCCATAATCTATACATAATAATGAACTTAAATAGGGTGTTTAGTGTCACGGCCCCCGCCCCGGTTTTACCCGGTCCAGGAGCCGCGAGACAGAAACCCGTGGTATTTATTAATTGAGTTGACAGCGGAAGATTTTATAGGAAAACTGGAAATGCCCGATTATTTTATTTCATAATTCGGGATAAACCCCGTAATTTACAATAGAGGAATTTCACAAGGAAATTCCGTGATTTACAAAACATGTTTATTTTTTTAACTGAGCCACTACTTCAAGCTTTGTTAGTGCTCCGTAGCACTTTTCCTTGGTTCACAGTAGTTACCTGAAACATGTTTTGAAAATATTTTATCAGCGGGGAAATACTGGCGAGTCATTCAAATTTGATAAAACGACACACAGTTATAATTTACAGCATAAGAGCGATTACAATGGCTTCTATCTTATTTTAATCTAGCGTCGTGTCACCTCCTGGTGACGATGGTCATACCACTATTGGGTCCTTTCACCCAAGTAGTGATGATTATCACTGTTAGGATTTATTAGCCTAACCGTGAGAAATTAGTAATGTGCATAATACCCCACTAGCCAGTAATTCAAGATAACCACGACTTAATCCCTGTAATTATAACTTTTGAAAATAATTTGAGGTATTGTAAAAAAGTTGATAAAAGAGAATGACTCACATTGCAAGTTTAAACGGGCAGAGTTTAGCCTACTGATTAGCCTTGTAACCTAATTTAAATAACAACGCACACGAACTAGGTCAGTAACTAATACAGCATTTACGATAACTCACGAGATTAAAACCCTCACAACGAATGACAAAGTGCAACACCTAAACATCCATCGAATTCACGACGAATGACAAAGTATAGCCCTAATTTGGGCAGCACTTAAACATCCATCGGATAGTTTCAATCGATCGGACATTGAATCGTAGCAGCGATCGAGTTAATACCCTGTATCGTAGCAACGCCTTGCTATCTTAAATTTCGAATTTGAGCAGTGAGATTTCGTTTTTGAAATTTTTTTTCGACACCAGTGAACTGCTCGTAACCAAACCTAATTATAGCTGGAATTTGGGGTTTACGCGGCCCGCGTAAACCCTTTTTTAATCCTTACGCGGCCCGCGTGGAGGTCTAATCGTAGATTAGGGCATCTCTGTCACACATAGGTCCGCCACGTGGATGCCACGTGGCTCTAAATGCTTATCCGGTCAAAGTGAAGTTGACGCGGCCCGCGTGAAGCTCAGCCTATCCTTTACACGGCCCGCCTGAAGAGCAAAAACCTTGATTTCTTGATTTTTCATGCCTAGTAGGGTTTCAGGGGTCCGGGTTTTTACTTATGGGTCGTTTTGGGACAATTTTGAAGGTCCTTACATCCTCCCCACCTTATTTAAAATCTCGTCCTCGAGATTTATTGAAATAAGTGAGGATACTTTCGTTTCATTTCCTATTCCAGTCCCAGGTATATTCAGGTCCTCTTTTTGAATCCCACTTGACTTTAACTAACACTAGTTGTTTGTGTTTGAGAAACTTGATCTTTCTGTCTTCTAATTGCAGTGGCTTCTCAACAAATTTTAGCTTTTCATTTACCTCTATGTCTTGAAGAGGTACTACCAGAGATTCGTCAGATAGACATTTCTTAAGGTTGGATACATGAAATACATCATGTACTCCAGCTAGCTCCTCTGGTAGTTGTAAGCGATAAGCAACTGGTCCTACTCGTTGGATTACTGGGAATGGTCCTACGTACCTTGGACTTAGCTTTCCTTTCTTACCGAACCGAACTACTCCTTTCCAAGGAGAAACTTTCAAGAGTACCTTGTCTCCAGCTTGGAATTCCAACAGCTTGGTTTACGCGGCCGTTTTCAATCTTTCCTTGATTTGAGTGATCTTGTCGGTAGTTTCTTGCACTATTTCAGGACCTGATAATTGGCTTTCTCCTATTTCTGCCCAGCAAACTGGAGTTCTACATTTTCGTCCATACAGTGCTTCGAACGGGGCAGCTTCGATGCTTGAATGATAACTATTATTATAGGAGAATTCAATTAAGGGTAGGTGGTCATCCCAATTTCCACCAAAATCTATTACACATGCCCTAAGCATGTCCTCCAGGGTTTGGATTGTCCTTTCACTTTGTCTGTCTGTCTGAGGATGGTATGCAGTACTTAGATTTAGTCGGGTTCTCATGGCTTCTTGGAAACTTGTCCAGAAATGCGAAGTGAAACGACTATCCCTATCCGATACGATGGAGAGTGGGACTCCATGTAAGGATACTACTTCATCTACATACAACTTGGCTAATCTTTCCATGCTGAAGGTTTCTTTCATGGGTAGAAAATGAGCTGACTTGGTTAATAGATCCACAATTACCCAAATTGCGTCATTACCTTTTTCTAGTTTTGGGTAACTTAGTAACAAAGTCCATGGTTATAAGTTCCCATTTCCATACAGGCATTTCTAATTGTTGAAGTAATCCTGAAGGTTTCTGGTGTTCTGCTTTGACTTGGGAACAAGTTAGACACTTAGATACATATCTAGCTATGTCCTTTTTCATTCCTATCCACCAGAAGTTATTCTTTAAATCTTGGTACATCTTATTATTACCAGGATGCATGGTATACCTAGATTTATGGGCTTCCTCTAAAATCTTATTTCTTAACTCTCCTTGCTTAGGTACCCAAATCCTTCTTTTGTGGAATCTCCAAATTCCATCAGCTCCTTGCTCTAATTCCTTTATCCGTCCTTTCATTCCTTTAGCATCATCCTTGTTTTCTGATTCCTGGGCATTCTTCAGTTGTTCTATTAAATCTAACTGTAGATTTAATCTAAGAGCACGGACTCGCTTTTGCTTTTCATGATACTTACGACTTAAGGCATCTGCAACTACATTTGATTTTCCTTCGTGATATTGAATATCACAGTCATAGTCACTTAGAATTTCCATCCACCTTCTTTGCCTCATATTCAATTCTTTTTGCCCAAATATGTATTTTAAACTCTTTTGATCTGTATAGACAGTAAACTTACTTCCATACAAATAGTGTCTCCAAATTTTAAGGGCAAAAATTATGGCTCCTAATTCTAAGTCATGAGTCGTATAATTTTCTTCGTGCTTTTTCAATTGCCTTGATGCATACGCAATTACCTTTTTGCGTTGCATTAGCACACATCCTAATCCTAGCTTTGAAGCATCACAGTATACTTCAAAATCTTCTGTCCCTTCAGGTAAGGCAAGAATTGGGGTGCTGGTTAACTTTTGCTTTAGAATCCTAAAAGCGTCTTCTTGCCTGGGTCCCCATTCAAACTTAACTGCTTTACAGGTTAGCTTAGTTAATGGTACAGTTATCTTGGAAAAATCCTTAATGAATCGTCTATAGTATCCTGCTAACCCTAGAAAGCTTCTAATTTCCATAGCTGATTGCGGGACTTTCCATTTGGTGATTGCTTCTATTTTAGAGGGATCTACGTGAATACCTTCGTGATTCACCATGTGTCCTAAAAAGTGTACCTCCTGTAGCCAAAATTCACACATCGAGAATTTGGCGTAAAGCTTTTCCTTTCTTAACAAAGTTAAAAGTGCATGCAGATGCTCACAATGTTCGTCCTGACTTTTGGAATAAATGAGTATATCGTCGATGAAGACAATTACAAATTTATCCAAGTATGGTTTACAGATCCTATTCATCATGTCCATAAATGCTGCAGGAGCATTTGTTAGTCCAAATGGCATGACTGTAAACTCGTAATGACCATACCTAGTTCTAAAAGCAGTTTTAGGTATGTCTTCTTCTTGCACTTTCAATTGATGGTATCCGGAGAATAAATCTATCTTAGAAAAATATCTAGCTCCATGAAGTTGATCAAAAAGATCATCAATCCTAGGTAATGGGTATCGATTCTTAATTGTAACCTTATTCAATTCCCTATAATCGATACACATTCGCATTGACCCATCTTTCTTTTTCACAAACAACACTGGAGCTCCCCACGGGGACGAACTAGGTTGTATGAATCCTTTACTTAATAATTCATCTAACTGCTTTTTCAATTCTAGCATTTCGGTGGGTGCTAACCGATAAGGTGCCTTGGCTATCGGTGTAGTTCCAGGCATTAGACGAATTCTAAATTCGACTTCCCTATTGGGTGGTAACCCCGGTAGTTCTTCTGGGAATACATCCGGGTATTCTGATACTACATGAATTTTCGTAAGTTCCTTATCTTTCGTGTTGATGATTACCGAAATCATATACACTATTCCTTGCTTTCATTCATAACTAGCAACTTTCATCACTGAAATGAATTTCAGTGGCTTTCGTGGCTTATCTCCTGTAATCACCATTAATTCTCCTGTGGGTGTATGAATATCTATGGAGTTTTTATCACAGAGAATTCGAGCATGGTTGGCTACTAACCAATCCATTCCTAATACTATATCGAATCCGGCTAATTTCATAGGTAACAGGTTTGCAGAGAATTTATGACCTAAGAGTTCTATTTTTCCTTCTTGCAAAACCTTATCTATGTTAACAGAATTCCCATCAGCCGTTTCGACTGTAAAAATCTGCCTAAGGTTGGTTAAGGGTAGGTTAAGAGCTTGACAGAATGAAGTATTTATAAAACTTTGGTTTGCACCAGAGTCAAATAATACTTTTGCATAAACGTTGTGAACTAGGAACGTACCAGCTATTACATCAGGAATTAGTTCTGCTTCCTGAGTAGTCAACTGGAAGGCTCTTGCGTTCTTCTTGGTAGCTCCTTCTGCAGGTTTGACTTTGTTATCAGCTGGTTTGGCCAATTTCGGGCAGTCTGACCTAAAATGTCCAGCTTCTCCGCAGTTGTAGCAGATTGTTGCTTTCTTCTTCCTTCAATCTTCTTCTTGGTGGCCCGGGATTTTACAGAAATTGCAATACACTTTGCATCTTCCAAAATGCTTTCTTTTGCAGGCATTACAAAATGGAACAGTGGATGATTGCCCAGTTCCCTTTTTCTTGAAATTACTACGGTTACCCATACGGAATCCCTGGGTAATCTTTTGGGCCACTTCCTTTTTCCGGTTTTCTTCTCTTGTGCGTATCAGCCCGTCAGTTAGGGTGTTAGCTAATTCCACAACATCGTCAATAGTGCGAGGTCTCGCAGCTTTAACGATATCACGGATTTCGCCAATCAATCCCCAAATATAGCGAGGAATAAGTACCGGCTCTGGCGAAGCCAGGGTTGGTACCACTCTAGCATATTCGAAGAATGTCGAAGTATATCCTCGACAATCTACATCCACCATCCGGTGGTTCAGAAATTTATTCGCCATTTGTTCTTTCTCATATTCGGGACATAATTTTCTTTCCACCAGCCTTTTAAATTCTTCCCAATTCATGGCATAGGCCACATCGCTTCCCTTGGCTTGTAGTACTGTATTCCACCATTCTAGCGCCCCTTCTTTAAAAAGATGCGACGCGTACATGACCTTGTCTTCCTCAGCACATTTACTTATTTTAATCACTGCCTCGGTTTTCTCTAACCAACGCAGTGCAGCAGTCGCCCCTTCGTTGCCTGCAAATTCCACCGGTTTACAGGCAAGAAACTCCTTATAAGTGCAACCAGCCGTTGCAGTTTTTACTTTCTTAAGGAGTGAGGCTTGCATTCCATCGTTGTCGTTATTAGTATGGTTGCCGCCTCCGTTTACACTATTACTGAAATTGTCACTGTGGGTACGTTTGCTAGGAATAATTTGTTGAGGTTCAACTGGATTTCTAGCAGCAGCCAGGATTGCTGGAATAGCATTGGCTATTCCCTGAGCAACGATATTCTCGATATCTTGCCAATTCAGAAATTGATCTTTTTGGTTTTGCTTAGATTGATGTACTTCATTAACGGGTTCATTACCAGCGTGTGCCATCTGGTAATTAATATAAGTGATTAGCATAAAGGAATTAATAACCAAACATAACAAAATAATCGCACATAATCAACATGTATAGTCAAAATAGACGATCTTTCGACGTTCGATATTTTATATATATTAGGCATCCGTACACACTAGATATTTTACAAAAGTTTTATTTTTGAGTTATTTCACATGATTATATTTTATTATTATATTATTATTAAACATATATTTTTACAACCACAGAACCACAGTCACACCATCCCCGTCAGCTGATATCTTAAAAACAACGTTCCCTCTCGTCGTATTTCCAGGAGATCTGTTCTCCCACCTCCCGGATTCGATTCCCTACATCCATCAGTTCCTCGCCAAAATGGCGGAGTTCAGCCAAGTTCTCATTGCTCATTGGTGGGTTTGGTGCAGGCTCTGGGTCAAACTAAGGGAAAAGGGTATAAGGGTTGTTTAAGAGATTATGGAACTGCCAGTCAGTGGTCCACCACTCTTCTAGTTCTGCTGGTAGCGGTTGGGAGTGGATAATGGGATCTGGGATATCGGGTTCTAGATCAACTGGAAGTTGTGCTTCCGCTGGGTAATTAAAAAGGTTTTCACCGGGTGGTCCGATGAGGTCACTAAGTGCCAGTTTATGATCTAGTTCCTCCCAGGGTGGCATTTCCTGGTCTTGCCTAGAACTTTCCCCAATCTCTATTTCCTTGCCTTTACCTTTGGGATCCTCCGTCTTTATAACTTTCCGTGTCGCTGGTTTCCTCCTACGCACACGTCTCCAGCCCACAATTCTTCTTCTTTTCTTTGGCTTGGGTTTCTCCGGAGGCTGGGCTTGAAATTCCATAGGTTCCTCCATGTCGGCACAATAACCGATAAAGTCTCTGGAAACTTCCACATTAACATAATAGAGATTGAGATTCTGAAGAGCTTCAGACAACTCATTCATGCTGTTTAACAGATATGAAGAAACACACAAAATTCTAGGTTAAAATTTTGTAAGTTGAATAATCACAGAAAGGCAATAAGTATTAATTACAATTATCTAATACATTTAGACAAAATATTGCGAATTTTATATATATATTTATTACAAATTACAACTGGAATTTAAAATATACTAGGGATAATTTATTTTAGTTTATCTTTTCTTACTAAGTTGTTTATCTATTGGGCAAGTTTCTTTAAAGTTTCTGGCTTATGGATGATATGGGTGCTAGTACTGGGTCAGGGTGTTGGCAGTTTAACTTAATTAAAAGTTAACATTTACTGCTGTAGTGGCTAACATATAGAGATTTGCCCATTGTTCGTCTAATTCATCTTCCCATGGTGGGTTATCACTTGTTTGTTGAGTCTCTTTATTAATGATCACTTCTTTTGTTTGTGACTTCTTTATTTTCTCTTGACTTTTTCTAATAATCCAACTTCTTTTCTTAATGGTAAGTGGTTTCTCAAACTGTGCCTTACGAACAAATATTCCTTCCTCAGCATCTGCTGAGTATCTTGAGGAATTTGATTGGAATGAGGTTCCCTTACCTTTTGGTGTACTATCTAGTTGACGATAGATGTCCGAAATTCTTTGCTTACCCAAATTGTAACTAACAAGTAGTTAGTTAACAAAATACACAATCACAAGATGATAATCAGGAAGATTAAGTATTTCTAAATACTTAATTGGCTTAAATCAGTGGCTCTGATACCACCTTTTTCTGTCACGGCCCCCGCCCCGGTTTTACCCGGTCCAGGAGCCGCGGGACAGAAACCCGTGGTATTTATTAATTGAGTTGACAGCGAAAGATTTTACAAGATCTTTTAAAACTGGAAATGCCTGATTATTTTATTTCATAATTCAGGATAAACCCCGTAATTTACAATAGAGGAATTTCACAAGGAAATTCCCTGATTTACAAAACATGTTTATTTGTTTAACTGAGCCACTACTTCAAGCTTTGTTAGTGCTCCGTAGCACTTTTCCTTGGTTCACAGTAGTTACCTGAAACATGTTTTGAATATATTTTATCAGCGGGGAAATACTAGCGAGTCATTCAAATTTGATAAAACGACACACAGTTATAATTTACAGCATAAGAGCGATTACAATGGCTTCTATCTTATTTTAATCTGGCGTCGTGTCACCTCCTGGTGACGATGGTCATACCACTATTGGGTCCTTTCACCCAAGTAGTGATGATTATCACTGTTAGGATTTATTAGCCTAACCGTGAGAAATTAGTAATGTGCATAATACCCCACTAGCCAGTAATTCAAGATAACCACGACTTAATCCCTGTAATTATAACTTTTGAAAATAATTTGAGGTATTGTAAAAAAGTTGATAAAAGAGAATGACTCACATTGCAAGTTTAAACGGGCAGAGTTTAGCCTACTGATTAGCCTTGTAACCTAATTTAAATAACAATGCACACGAACTAGGTCAGTAACTAATACAGCATTTACGATAACTCACGAGATTAAAACCCTCACAACGAATGACAAAGTGCAACACCTAAACATCCATCGAATTCACGACGAATGACAAAGTATAGCCCTAATTTGGGCAGCACTTAAACATCCATCGGATAGTTTCAATCGATCGGACATTGAATCGTAGCAGCGATCGAGTTAATACCCTGTATCGTAGCAACGCCTTGCTATCTTAAATTTCGAATTTGAGCAGTGAGATTTCGTTTTTGAAAATTGTTTTCGACACCAGTGAACTGCTCGTAACCAAACCTAATTATAGCTGGAATTTGGGGTTTACGCGGCCCGCGTAAACCCTTGTTTAATCCTTACGTGGCCCGCGTGGAGGTCTAATCGTAGATTAGGGCATCTCTGTCACACATAGGTCCGCCACGTGGATGCCACGTGGCTCTGAATGCTTATCCGGTCAAAGTGAAGTTGACGCGGCCCGCGTGAAGCTCAGCCTATCCTTTACACGGCCCGCCTGAAGACCAAAAACCTTGATTTCTTGATTTTTCATGCCTAGTAGGGTTTCAGGGGTCTGGGTTTTTACTTATGGGTCGTTTTGGGACAATTTTGAAGGTCCTTACATCCTCCCCACCTTATTTAAAATCTCGTCCTCGAGATTTATTGAAATAAGTGAGGATACTTTCGTTTCATTTCCTATTCCAGTCCCAGGTATATTCAGGTCCTCTTTTTGAATCCCACTTGACTTTAACTAACACTAGTTGTTTGTGTTTGAGAAACTTGATCTTTCTGTCTTCTAATTGCAGTGGCTTCTCAACAAATTTTAGCTTTTCATTTACCTCTATGTCTTGAAGAGGTACTACCAGAGATTCGTCAGATAGACATTTCTTAAGGTTGGATACATGAAATACATCATGTACTCCAGCTAGCTCCTCTGGTAGTTGTAAGCGATAAGCAACTGGTCCTACTCGTTGGATTACTGGGAATGGTCCTACGTACCTTGGACTTAGCTTTCCTTTCTTACCGAACCGAACTACTCCTTTCCAAGGAGAAACTTTCAAGAGTACCTTGTCTCCAGCTTGGAATTCCAACAGCTTGGTTTACGCGGCCGTTTTCAATCTTTCCTTGATTTGAGTGATCTTGTCGGTAGTTTCTTGCACTATTTCAGGACCTGATAATTGGCTTTCTCCTATTTCTGCCCAGCAAACTGGAGTTCTACATTTTCGTCCATACAGTGCTTCGAACGGGGCAGCTTCGATGCTTGAATGATAACTATTATTATAGGAGAATTCAATTAAGGGTAGGTGGTCATCCCAATTTCCACCAAAATCTATTACACATGCCCTAAGCATGTCCTCCAGGGTTTGGATTGTCCTTTCACTTTGTCTGTCTGTCTGAGGATGGTATGCAGTACTTAGATTTAGTCGGGTTCTCATGGCTTCTTGGAAACTTGTCCAGAAATGCGAAGTGAAACGACTATCCCTATCCGATACGATGGAGAGTGGGACTCCATGTAAGGATACTACTTCATCTACATACAACTTGGCTAATCTTTCCATGCTGAAGGTTTCTTTCATGGGTAGAAAATGAGCTGACTTGGTTAATAGATCCACAATTACCCAAATTGCGTCATTACCTTTTTCTAGTTTTGGGTAACTTAGTAACAAAGTCCATGGTTATAAGTTCCCATTTCCATACAGGCATTTCTAATTGTTGAAGTAATCCTGAAGGTTTCTGGTGTTCTGCTTTGACTTGGGAACAAGTTAGACACTTAGATACATATCTAGCTATGTCCTTTTTCATTCCTATCCACCAGAAGTTATTCTTTAAATCTTGGTACATCTTATTATTACCAGGATGCATGGTATACCTAGATTTATGGGCTTCCTCTAAAATCTTATTTCTTAACTCTCCTTGCTTAGGTACCCAAATCCTTCTTTTGTGGAATCTCCAAATTCCATCAGCTCCTTGCTCTAATTCCTTTATCCGTCCTTTCATTCCTTTAGCATCATCCTTGTTTTCTGATTCCTGGGCATTCTTCAGTTGTTCTATTAAATCTAACTGTAGATTTAATCTAAGAGCACGGACTCGCTTTTGCTTTTCATGATACTTACGACTTAAGGCATCTGCAACTACATTTGATTTTCCTTCGTGATATTGAATATCACAGTCATAGTCACTTAGAATTTCCATCCACCTTCTTTGCCTCATATTCAATTCTTTTTGCCCAAATATGTATTTTAAACTCTTTTGATCTGTATAGACAGTAAACTTACTTCCATACAAATAGTGTCTCCAAATTTTAAGGGCAAAAATTATGGCTCCTAATTCTAAGTCATGAGTCGTATAATTTTCTTCGTGCTTTTTCAATTGCCTTGATGCATACGCAATTACCTTTTTGCGTTGCATTAGCACACATCCTAATCCTAGCTTTGAAGCATCACAGTATACTTCAAAATCTTCTGTCCCTTCAGGTAAGGCAAGAATTGGGGTGCTGGTTAACTTTTGCTTTAGAATCCTAAAAGCGTCTTCTTGCCTGGGTCCCCATTCAAACTTAACTGCTTTACAGGTTAGCTTAGTTAATGGTACAGTTATCTTGGAAAAATCCTTAATGAATCGTCTATAGTATCCTGCTAACCCTAGAAAGCTTCTAATTTCCATAGCTGATTGCGGGACTTTCCATTTGGTGATTGCTTCTATTTTAGAGGGATCTACGTGAATACCTTCGTGATTCACCATGTGTCCTAAAAAGTGTACCTCCTGTAGCCAAAATTCACACATCGAGAATTTGGCGTAAAGCTTTTCCTTTCTTAACAAAGTTAAAAGTGCATGCAGATGCTCACAATGTTCGTCCTGACTTTTGGAATAAATGAGTATATCGTCGATGAAGACAATTACAAATTTATCCAAGTATGGTTTACAGATCCTATTCATCATGTCCATAAATGCTGCAGGAGCATTTGTTAGTCCAAATGGCATGACTGTAAACTCGTAATGACCATACCTAGTTCTAAAAGCAGTTTTAGGTATGTCTTCTTCTTGCACTTTCAATTGATGGTATCCGGAGAATAAATCTATCTTAGAAAAATATCTAGCTCCCTGAAGTTGATCAAAAAGATCATCAATCCTAGGTAATGGGTATCGATTCTTAATTGTAACCTTATTCAATTCCCTATAATCGATACACATTCGCATTGACCCATCTTTCTTTTTCACAAACAACACTGGAGCTCCCCACGGGGACGAACTAGGTTGTATGAATCCTTTACTTAATAATTCATCTAACTGCTTTTTCAATTCTAGCATTTCGGTGGGTGCTAACCGATAAGGTGCCTTGGCTATCGGTGTAGTTCCAGGCATTAGAAGAATTCTAAATTCGACTTCCCTATTGGGTGGTAACCCCGGTAGTTCTTCTGGGAATACATCCGGGTATTCTGATACTACATGAATTTTCGTAAGTTCCTTATCTTTCGTGTTGATGATTACCGAAATCATATACACTATTCCTTGCTTTCATTCATAACTAGCAACTTTCATCACTGAAATGAATTTCAGTGGCTTTCGTGGCTTATCTCCTGTAATCACCATTAATTCTCCTGTGGGTGTATGAATATCTATGGAGTTTTTATCACAGAGAATTCGAGCATGGTTGGCTACTAACCAATCCATTCCTAATACTATATCGAATCCGGCTAATTTCATAGGTAACAGGTTTGCAGAGAATTTATGACCTAAGAGTTCTATTTTTCCTTCTTGCAAAACCTTATCTATGTTAACAGAATTCCCATCAGCCGTTTCGACTGTAAAAATCTGCCTAAGGTTGGTTAAGGGTAGGTTAAGAGCTTGACAGAATGAAGTATTTATAAAACTTTGGTTTGCACCAGAGTCAAATAATACTTTTGCATAAACGTTGTGAACTAGGAACGTACCAGCTATTACATCAGGAATTAGTTCTGCTTCCTGAGTAGTCAACTGGAAGGCTCTTGCGTTCTTCTTGGTAGCTCCTTCTGCAGGTTTGACTTTGTTATCAGCTGGTTTGGCCAATTTCGGGCAGTCTGACCTAAAATGTCCAGCTTCTCCGCAGTTGTAGCAGATTGTTGCTTTCTTCTTCCTTCAATCTTCTTCTTGGTGGCCCGGGATTTTACAGAAATTGCAATACACTTTGCATCTTCCAAAATGCTTTCTTTTGCAGGCATTACAAAATGGAACAGTGGATGATTGCCCAGTTCCCTTTTTCTTGAAATTACTACGGTTACCCATACGGAATCCCTGGGTAATCTTTTGGGCCACTTCCTTTTTCCGGTTTTCTTCTCTTGTGCGTATCAGCCCGTCAGTTAGGGTGTTAGCTAATTCCACAACATCGTCAATAGTGCGAGGTCTCGCAGCTTTAACGATATCACGGATTTCGCCAATCAATCCCCAAATATAGCGAGGAATAAGTACCGGCTCTGGTGAAGCCAGGGTTGGTACCACTCTAGCATATTCGAAGAATGTCGAAGTATATCCTCGACAATCTACATCCACCATCCGGTGGTTCAGAAATTTATTCGCCATTTGTTCTTTCTCATATTCGGGACATAATTTTCTTTCCACCAGCCTTTTAAATTCTTCCCAATTCATGGCATAGGCCACATCGCTTCCCTTGGCTTGTAGTACTGTATTCCACCATTCTAGCGCCCCTTCTTTAAAAAGATGCGACGCGTACATGACCTTGTCTTCCTCAGCACATTTACTTATTTTAATCACTGCCTCGGTTTTCTCTAACCAACGCAGTGCAGCAGTCGCCCCTTCGTTGCCTGCAAATTCCACCGGTTTACAGGCAAGAAACTCCTTATAAGTGCAACCAGCCGTTGCAGTTTTCACTTTCTTAAGGAGTGAGGCTTGCATTCCATCGTTGTCGTTATTAGTATGGTTGCCGCCTCCGTTTACACTATTACTGAAATTGTCACTGTGGGTACGTTTGCTAGGAATAATTTGTTGAGGTTCAACTGGATTTCTAGCAGCAGCCAGGATTGCTGGAATAGCATTGGCTATTCCCTGAGCAACGATATTCTCGATATCTTGCCTATTCAGGAATTGATCTTTCTAGTTTTGCTCAGATTGATGTACTTCATTAACGGGTTCATTACCAGCGTGTGCCATCTGGTAATTAATATAAGTGATTAGCATAAAGGAATTAATAACCAAACATAACAAAATAATCGCACATAATCAACATGTATAGTCAAAATTGTCGATCTTTCGACGTTCGATATTTTATATATATTAGGCATCCGTACACACTAGATATTTTACAAAAGTTTTATTTTTGAGTTATTTCACATGATTATATTTTATTATTATATTATTATTAAACATATATTTTTACAACCACAGAACCACAGTCACACCATCCCCGTCAGCTGATATCTTAAAAACAACGTTCCCTCTCGTCGTATTTCCAGGAGATCTGTTCTCCCACCTCCCGGATTCGATTCCCTACATCCATCAGTTCCTCGCCAAAATGGCGGAGTTCAGCCAAGTTCTCATTGCTCATTGGTGGGTTTGGTGCAGGCTCTGGGTCAAACTGAGGGAAAAGGGTATAAGGGTTGTTTAAGAGATTCTGGAACTGCCAGTCAGTGGTCCACCACTCTTCTAGTTCTGCTGGTAGCGGTTGGGAGTGGATAATGGGATCTGGGATATCGGGTTCTAGATCAACTGGAAGTTGTGCTTCCGCTGGGTAATTAAAAAGGTTTTCACCGGGTGGTCCGATGAGGTCACTAAGTTCCAGTTTATGATCTAGTTCCTCCCAGGGTGGCATTTCCTGGTCTTGCCTAGAACTTTCCCCAATCTCTATTTCCTTGCCTTTACCTTTGGGATCCTCCGTCTTTATAACTTTCCGTGTCGCTGGTTTCCTCCTACGCACACGTCTCCAGCCCACAATTCTTCTTCTTTTCTTTGGCTTGGGTTTCTCCGGAGGCTGGGCTTGAAATTCCATAGGTTCCTCCATGTCGGCACAATAACCGGTAAAGTCTCTGGAAACTTCCACATTAACATAATAGAGATTGAGATTCTGAAGAGCTTCAGACAACTCATTCATGCTGTTTAGCAGATATGAAGAAACACACAAAATTCTAGGTTAAAATTTTGTAAGTTGAATAATCACAGAAAGGCAATAAGTATTAATTACAATTATCTAATACATTTAGACAAAATATTGCGATTTATATATATATATTTATTACAAATTACAACTGGAATTTAAAATATACTAGGGATAATTTATTTTAGTTTATCTTTTCTTACTAAGTTGTTTATCTATTGGGCAAGTTTCTTTAAAGTTTCTGGCTTATGGATGATATGGGTGCTAGTACTGGGTCAGGGTGTTGGCAGTTTAACTTAATTAAAAGTTAACATTTACTGCTGTAGTGGCTAACATATAGAGATTTGCCCATTGTTCGTCTAATTCATCTTCCCATGGTGGGTTATCACTTGTTTGTTGAGTCTCTTTATTAATGATCACTTCTTTTGTTTGTGACTTCTTTATTTTCTCTTGACTTTTTCTAATAATCCAACTTCTTTTCTTAATGGTAAGTGGTTTCTCAAACTGTGCCTTACGAACAAATATTCCTTCCTCAGTATCTGCTGAGTATCTTGAGGAATTTGATTGGAATGAGGTTCCCTTACCTTTTGGTGTACTATCTAGTTGACGATAGATGTCCGAAATTCTTTGCTTACCCAAATTGTAACTAACAAGTAGTTAGTTAACAAAATACACAATCACAAGATGATAATCAGGAAGATTAAGTATTTCTAAATACTTAATTGACTTAAATCAGTGGCTCTGATACCACCTTTTTCTGTCACGGCCCCCGCCCCGGTTTTACCCGGTCCAGGAGCCGCGGGACAGAAACCCGTGGTATTTATTAATTGAGTTGACAGCGAAAGATTTTACAAGATCTTTTAAAACTGGAAATGCCTGATTATTTTATTTCATAATTCAGGATAAACCCCGTAATTTACAATAGAGGAATTTCACAAGGAAATTCCCTGATTTACAAAACATGTTTATTTGTTTAACTGAGCCACTACTTCAAGCTTTGTTAGTGCTCCGTAGCACTTTTCCTTGGTTCACAGTAGTTACCTGAAACATGTTTTGAAAATATTTTATCAGCGGGGAAATACTGGCGAGTCATTCAAATTTGATAAAACGACACACAGTTATAATTTACAGCATAAGAGCGATTACAATGGCTTCTATCTTATTTTTATCTGGCGCCGTGTCACCTCCTGGTGACGATGGTCATACCACTATTGGGTCCTTTCACCCAAGTAGTGATGATTATCACTGTTAGGATTTATTAGCCTAACCCTGAGAAATTAGTAATGTGCACAATACCCCACTAGCCAGTGATTCAAGATAACCACGACTTAATCCCTGTAATTATAACTTTTGAAAATAATTTGAGGTATTGTAAAACAGTTGATAAAAGAGAATGACTCACATTGCAAGTTTAAATGGGCAGAGTTTAGCCTACTGATTAGTCTTGTAACCTAATTTAAATAACAATGCACACGAACTAGGCCAGTAACTAATACATCATTTACGATAACTCACAAGATTAAAACCCTCACAACGAATGACAAAGTGCAACACCTAAACATCCATCGAATTCACGACGAATGACAAAGTATAGCCCTAATTTGGGCAGCACTTAAACATCCATCGGATAGTTTCAATCGATCGGACATTGAATCGTAGCAGCGATCGAGTTAATACCCTGTATCGTAGCAGCGCCTTGCTATCTTAAATTTCGAATTTGAGCAGTGAGATTTCGCTTTTTTAGAATTGTTTTCGACACCAATGAACTGCTCGTAACCAAACCTATTTATAGCTGGAATTTGGGGTTTACGCGGCCCGCGTAAACCCTTGTTTAATCCTTACGCGGCCCGCGTGGAGGTCTAATCGTAGATTAGGGCATCCGTGTCACACATAGGTCTGCCACATGGATGCCACGTGGCTCTGAACGCTTATTCGGTCAAAGTGAAGTTGACGCAGCCCGCGTGAAGCTCAGCCTATCCTTTATGTGGCCCGCCTGAAGACCAAAAACCTTGATTTCTTGATTTTTCATGCCTAGTAGGGTTTCAGGGGTCCGGGTTTTTACTTATGGGTCGTTTTGGGACAATTTTGAAGGTCCTTACATCTAGGAGTCTTACAACTTTGCACAAGCCAAATAAGAAGATTAGAAGAAGATTAAGGTGTTGTTTGTTTTTTCAGAGGTAAAAGGTCTGCAGTCTGCGGACCACATCTGCAGGCATCTGCAGGAGAAGAGGTGGACCAAATGTCTGCAGTCTGCAAGGATAAGAGGGTTTGTTTTTTTTTTCTGCAAAAACCACTTCACACACACACAACACACACAACAGTTCTCTCCCTGCCTTGAACTCTCTCTCTCTCTCTACAATCTGTCACCACCACCGCCCATAGCACCACCACCACCGCACCACCTCCGCCATCACACCACCGCCTCTCTCTCTTTACGGTCTCTCTCTCTCACCGATCTATCTCTCTCTACGGTCTCTCTCTCTTACCAATCTCTCTCTCTCGCCGATCTCTCTCTGTACGGTCTCTCTCTCTCTCACCGATTTCACTCTCTACGGTCTCTCTCTCACCGATCTGGGTTTTGTTTTAATTGATGGGTTTGGTGGTGGTGGGTTTTGACGATGGTGGTGGTAGAGGTGGTGGCTGAGATGTGGTGGTGGAGGTGGTGGCTGAGATGTGGTGGTGGCTGAGATGTGGTGGTGGAGGTGGTGGCTGAGATGTGGTGGTGGAGGTGGTGGCGGAGATGTGGTGGCAGGTGGAGGTGGTGGCGGAGGTGGAGGTGGTGTTGGAGGTGGAGGTGGTGTTGGAGGTGGAGGTGGAGGTGGTGTTGGAGGTGGAGGTGGTGTCGGCAGGTGGAGGTGGAGGTGGTGTCGGAGGTGGAGGTGGTGTCGGCAGGTGGAGGTGGTGCTAGGGTTTTGGAGCAGATGGATGTTTTGAAGAGGGAGAGAGGGAGAAGGGGTTGGTAGAGGTTTGAAGACATGGGGAAGGATCTGCTTGGGGAAGAGGTGAGGCAGAGGTAAAAGCTCTGCAGATCTTCAAGAAAACAAACAAGCTACAGGACCCTTATGTCTGCGCGCGTCTGCGCGCGTCTGCGCGACGCAGGCATAAGTGCTCAGAAGAGCTTTTGGCCAAAAAACAAACACCACCTAAGCCTCCAAGAAAGCTCCTAAGTGTGCTCCATGCTTAACCCAAGTGTGTATGATCTTGTAGTGGCTTGATTTAGTGAAAAAATGGGTGTTTAATGAAAGAATGAAGGTGGGTTTTTGGGGTTCCTTGTTTGACCGTGAGTGGGGAAGACAAGAATGGAGTTTTCTTGTGTTTGAAAAGTGTTGTGAGAAGTGTAGGGTGAAATGATGTAAAGCATGGTATTTCAAAGTCATGATATTTTTAACATATGTGCCATACCTTCAATATTACTTCCCATACATGCAAATCTCTAATTCTTCAACAAAATTCAAGTGGGTTGGGACCCACTTGTTGACCAAAATTTACAAGGGGGGGGGGGGGTAAAGTGTATTTTTTATAAACATTACTAATTATTAGATATTTTGGTCATTAAGTGAAGTATGGTGATTAGGGGTTTAAGTACACCATTAAGGAGTAATTAGGGATTCGGATTGTCGAATGACCTTAACTAGTTTACCAAACTAATAGGAATTGCATTTCGACGCTTTAGATGCCTTCCGTTTGGTTGTCGGCGAACTTACGACACTTTTGCGTCGTACCGACGGAACTTTGTCGCAAGTTGTTATTCCACCGTCAAGCGAAGCATGAAGTGATTCCGAGTCCCAAAATAGGCTTAACTAGTTCACTAGTTTCTTCGTTTGGTTGTTTTGTGGCGAAAATACCGCTTACTAGCTTTTCGGGTCGCTAACGAACAAGTTATGTCTATAGCGATATAGTACCGGAAGCATGTTATTTTGGAGGCTACAATGATATTCCCAAAGTGTTTAAGCGTATATGTCATTAATTATCATCATTCCGAAGTTCCAGAAATGCTTAATTATAGTTTCGGACGGGTTAAAAATGTCATATTTTTAGCGAAACGGACGTTTTAGTATTTAGGGCGTTATACCGAAAAGTCCTAGATTTTTCCAAGATATGTTTTCTCATGAGTGTTTTCTTATGTAAATGGACTCAGTCATGTTGTTTGTGTGTCGTTTTCATTGTTTCGCTTTGTTTTCACGGTTTTGCTGGCATGAATAGTGTAACCGTGAATAGTGCGCGCAACACTTTCTACTAACAGTTTTAGGACATTGTTTAATTGGTTTCTCGATACGACGAAAACCAACATATGTTTTAGCATTGTTTTCTTGTACTAACATTGTTATCTGTTTTACGACACAGTTACGTAATTAAATTACGCTAAATGCATGAGATTATGTAAATAAAATAGTGATTAGTTTGTACGGAATCACCGGTTATTTGCCATTTGTCACACATCAGTCGAGACCATGAGATCTCGACTCACAACCTCTGAGATCTCGAGTCGAAATCGATGATCTCGAGTGATAACTTCACTTGTCGAAACCCCAAGGTTTCGGGTCAGGTCCTGAGTCGGAACCGAACTGGTCTCGACTCGCAACCGGCTAGTCTCGAGTCCTGTTGATGTATGGTTTCGGGTTCTGTGTCGGAACTGAAGAGATTCCAAGTCGGAACAAGGTGGTTGCGACTCGCAACCTTAGTCGGATCCTCATGAGGTTTAACTGGTCCAAGTCCTTATTAACAACCATTCCATAAAATCAGCTAACACTTAATCACATTCCAAACAGAATCAATCAGCATAATTGCATCAACTGTTACTCATGATCATACAAACCCTAAGTGTAGCCGTTTCATCAAACTATCAAAATCATTAATAATCATCAAACTCTAACATGTTCCTTGATCATCATGAATCCTAATTACCAACAATCATTAACAGAAATCAATCACCCTAATCAACATGCACATCACTGTTTATCATCGAAACAAAGCCATCGGATTCATTAGACATTAAACACCTTTCATGCAAATCAACTAGAGTTTCTAGCAAATCCTCGTTCCGTTAATAGCAATCGTACCACCCGATTAAGTCTAATCAATTTGTTATCATCATAGCATCATTAAATTATACAATACATCAACAAATACAAACACAGCCATGAATAGCGAATAAAACAGTGATTACGACTAACCGAAAGAGTGTGAAGAGCGTGTGCGAATGCTAGAACGAGAGGGAATTAGTGCTACGATTCGTAGAGGGCTTCGAAGGAAGGAGGGTTGCCGTCGGTTCTTGAGGGAATTAGGGTTGGTTGTTTGTGTGATTTGCAAAATATGAAAACCATACACAACATCATGTGTGTATGCGCTCAAGATGAGTGAGTCGGGCCCAACTTTGGGCTTTGTTTTTGGGCCGAGAACCAAGACACAAAGAGAATGGGATTTGGGGATTGGGCCGAGAACATGAATGCCACAGTGTAAGTGCGGCCCAAGATTCGTGTGTGCTTAATTATCGTGAACCATAACCGCTTAACATTTAACATCTTTTATAACAAACAAATTAATCATTTCGCATAACGTACTCGTGGTTACAACGTAAAACAGAACATGAAGGAAAATGATGCACACTTAAAGACCTTGAAAATCCGAGTTGTCACATGAACAAGCACTTTGATGCGTTTGACAACCGTCGATGTGCACTGGCACGCTCTAACCTCATGATTATGATGCCGATTGATGTAATCACTCTCCGTCAAGCTCGTACCACCGCCGTTGCTTTACCCATGGTGGTCTCTTTCTCTCTCTCTGTTGTTATCTTCTTTTGTTTCTCTCTTTAGACAAGATGTTGATGATTTTTGTTTCTTTGTTCATCAATTATAAGGTGTTATACTTTGGTCCTTTAACTATTGAGGTATTGTTAATGTTAATAATAGTAATAGTATTAATGATTCTGTATTGGTTGATGATGGGAAGATTGAGAGTAAAAGTGGGTTGTAGTTGTTTTGTTGAGGTTGATCTTGAATATAATGAGTTGAATACATTGTTGTGGGAGATATTTCAGGAGTGAGGAGGTGGTGGCAGGTGGGTGGTGATGTGATGGCGGTGGTGTTATGGCAGCAGTGGTGGTGCTATAGGCAGTGGTGGCCTCTTATTGTAGAGAGAGAGAGTTGTGGGAAGGACAGGGTTTTGAAAGGGATGGAAAGATGAATTTTTTATTATTTATTTATTTTTCAGGGTAAAATGACCAAAATATTCTCATGTGGGGTACATTTGGTCTGATTTAACCATGAAAAATAACAGAGTTAGGGTTAAATGATATAATGTGCAAAGGTTTGCAAACGTCAAGTATGTTTTTTGTTTTTTTAAAACAAAGGACACATTTGTAACCCTATTTTTTATTGCAACAAGAATTATATATACAATATAATAATTATATAGAAAACAAGAATCATAAAGTATCAAAATCAAAATCAAATCCGATGAAGGAATTAATTGGTGCGTTGATTTACAAAAGGATGGAAAATTGAAATACCATCAACTTTGACTAAAAGTCAATGAAATTTTACATTTTTTCTGTAAAATATTGAGGCATGTGTTGACTGTTGACTAAAGCTAATAAAACCCCTTTTGCAACTATTGTTGAAGCCTTGAAGGCTTTTATTTTCCAAGAAAAAGGTCTTTCGTATGCTATAATGTTAAGTACTTGATGCATTTCGTGTTGTAATGTTGTATGTTCAAGTGTTCAAGCACTTATATTTTTCTTATTTTATCAATTACATTATGTTAATATGATGTTGGCATTGACCAAATATTCTTGGCTTCAGTTACAACTTGCATAAGGATTACCTACATTTTGGTAAAATTCCATAACTATTTAATTTTCATCACCTAATTTATTAATTAAATAAATGGTGGTAGGGTTCCTCAAGTCTTAGTTTGCAATGAGGACATCAGATTTTCAAGCATTTGCAATTGAGACACTTAACTTTATTTTACTTTTATACTTAATGTCTTTCTTTCACATTATATACTTTGTTTCTCAACTCATTGAGGGAATGAGACCATGTAGATTGCATTTTTGCTTGAACCAATGGCTTTTTTGTGTCTTCATGGTCGTGTTTCATAAATAAAATGTTATAAAAGTTTGGCCGTTAAAAGAAAGTTACAAACAACAAATATTACAATTATATAATTTTATCATTCGTATCTGAATTCGACTTCTCAATTATCGATCATCTTTTAAGTCTTTAGGATTCTTGTCCTCACGTAACCGCATACGATATGAAGCTACATATAAAAGTTGCAAGCCAAACTATTCGTGGTAAAACCAAATTCATTGAGTCAAGCCAAACTATGTCATGATCTAATGACATTTCAAAATATGTCACATACCAAACAAAAAGAAGTTCTAATTAGCCACCACTAGAAAATTGTAAAATTTTCTAGGAAGATTTCCAAATGTACAAATGAACATCATTTATCTTTTTGTCAAAAGTTTGCTGGAAGTTTTGTCGAAACAAAGAAGTGGCGTAGGAAGGTTTTTTTTTTTTTCGAAAACAGGTGCACATTTCCGACCCATATTTAGTAAGAAACCTCTTATTTTTTTTCTGGTAGTGAACAGAATATAACATTAAAAATCAAGATGGACCATCATATGACTTTTTTACACCTTAGGGTCCTTTTCTGCCAATGAAGCACCACTTAGTCATGTCTTTCTCTAGAACACAACCACCTTTCATTGATAAGTAAAATCAACCCTTTATATAAACCATTTCACATTCAACTTTCTCTTCTTCATGACCATATACCAAACACTATGTGGTTTAAAGCCTCACCTTTCTTTGAATGGCTCAACACAACATCACCATCTTCATATGACACCGCGATGTTCTCTAAAGAACAAGATTTCCCCAATGAAACGATGCAATGCCTACCCCTACTCAGTCGATTACTCGACCAAGATGAAAACGATAGAGCTTTGAAGATCAAAGAAGAAGACATTAACGTCGAAAAAGTGACAGTAGCACTGCGCATCGGTTTACCTAGTTATAGTACAGAACCTGTAGAAGATGTGGTGGTTACTGACAAGTTTTTTGATGAGTTTAAGGTAGAAGATGGACAGAAGAAATCAGACATGAAGATGAAGTTTAATAATGAACATAACCATGGGCACAACGTCAACAGTGATCATGATCCAACAAGGTTTTGGATACCAACAACATCCCAAATCCTTGTTGGACCTATGCAGTTTGTTTGTTCCTTATGTAACAAGACCTTTAATAGGTACAACAACATGCAGGTATGTCTTTCTATATTTAGTATATAATATCTCAATTAGGGTTTCTTTCCATATGCAATATACACACATATGTATGTGTTTAAGAGGTTCATTAGACCGGACGGTATGGGGCTCGTCCCCAGGTCCATCCCTTTACCGCCGCCCCAGCCTTGCCACCCCCATGCTCCGTCGCCGCCCAGTTGGCGTCCTCTTCGTCCGCCCACAGCCGCCCAAGCCGGGCCTCACTCCCTCACACACACCTATACATACATACATACATACATACATACATACATACATACATACATACATATATATAAAGGGATTCATCCCCCACCCCTAGGTCCATCCCCTTTAGGCCCATCCTCACACCAGCTTACGTGGCGTCCTACGTGACGACCCATCTCCATGGAGATGACCCTCCCCATACCTTTCATTCTTATAGACCACTGACTTATTGTGAAGAAAACAATGACAAACCTAAATTGTTTAATTTTTATTTTTTTTATCAACGGTTCAAATTTTTAAAGTTATTTTTACTATAAATGTGTATATTATGTATATAAAACCATATTTTGCATTTAGGTGTTGTAAAGTAACATAAACCAGTTTATTTGTTTGATAAGGTATTAAGGTTATCAACTATAATTTGCTTTATAAAAAGAAATTTATGTTTATTTTTTGGAACATTGTTTACATAAGTATATGATATATACATAGATTCATTAATGAAAATGAAGATTCAAGTATATTTTATTTTATCATGATCGAATTATATATTCTGAGCTTGAAACTAAACATTTTATTGTAATGCTTTATCATATAAACACAAGCATATCATCACCCTAATCATCATTCATGCATCATATCATCACCATAATCATCATGCATGCCTATATCATACTAAACATTTTATTGTATTGCTTTATCATATGAACACATGCATATCATCACCGTAATCACCATTCATGCATCATGAAAATTAGACAAATAAACACAACAAATTTTCTAAAAATTAAACACAGTAGAAAGCAATACTGTAGCCCTTTATTGAAATATTCATTGGCATCCTTTGAGTAGTTGAAATTGGGGGAAAAATGAAGCAACTTTATTGTAGTGGAAGACTGACTGATGACTGATTGACCATGTTTTAAATTTACTATTGAACCCATGAATTTGGCCATCATTGATATTAAAAAAGTAATTAAGTTTCCGTATTCTTTGTTGAATTTCACACTTGAATCCCTATTTCTAATAAATGTTTTCAGCCTCAAATAACATTTTTATCAATAACAATATGACAACCAACCGAAACCGAATGATGTAAGAAGTGAACAGAAATATATTTATTTTGCATGATGAGATATGATATGTTCTTTAAAGTTTAAGACTTATGAGGATTAAATGATATTATTTATGATTCTTGACGTACATCTGTTTAGATGCACATGTGGGGGCATGGTTCTGAATATAGGAAAGGACCAGAGTCACTTAAAGGCACACAACCAGCAGCCATGCTAAGACTTCCATGCTATTGTTGTGTTCAAGGGTGCAAGAATAACATTAACCACCCCCGAGCCAAACCGTTAAAGGATTTTCGCACTCTTCAAACACACTACAAGAGAAAGCACGGGGCTAAATCGTTTACATGCAGGAAATATTGTACAAAAAAGTTTGCGGTTAAGGGAGATTGGCGAACACATGAGAAAAATTGTGGCAAATTATGGTATTGCACTTGCGGATCGGATTTTAAGCATAAAAGATCACTCAAGGATCACATTCGCGCTTTTGGAAATGGGCATTCTCCACATCCTTGTCTTGAAGGGTTTGATCATGATGACAAAGAATGTGTTACGGGTTCTGAGGATGAAATCGCACGTTAATAGTAGTTGACCAACATTCAACTAATGAAACTATTTAAGGTTTGATGCTATTAGCACTTTGAAGATTGCTAGCAACAATCATTAGAGTTCTAGTAGAATCAATACTTTCTTTAAATTTCACATATGAGTATTGTTGTTGTAATAAGGAAGGAAGATCCTCTTAAAGCCTTGAAGTCCATAAATTTTCATCTCTTTACAAGTGAGAGGAAACAAATATGTAAAACGTCTCTCCTTGATTAGAGAAAATTTATCGGCTTCATAGCTAGCGGTTGATCTCCACCATTTGGATTTGTAGTTTCGTTTTTCGTTGTAATGTTTTTCTTCTCTATCAAGCATTGTTGAGCTACTAAATTTATTGCTAATGTATGCTTGTGAGATTGTTTTGAGGAGATGTTTATGAGACAAACCATCTTGACTCATTCTTGCACCTTCAAACACTTTGTAGGAATTAATGGAGCATTTTTAAACTAAAAGAATGTAACATAGCTTCATTTTCCTTTAAGACCATTTTAACTAGGGACTCGTCAGATCCGTGGCCTATGAGGAAGAGAGAGGCACGTCCGGAGATGATGTGGCAAAAGAGAAGGACAAAAGTCCTTCTCTACCAAAGAGAAAAAGAAAGGGAGGATACGTCCGTGAATATGACGATACGGAGGAAAGACACCCGTAGATCCTCTCTTGCAATGGTGATGGCCTAAGCATTCACACTGTATACTTTTGTTTGAAAGAAATATACCATTTTAAGAAAAAATATATTTGTATTTCTCTGAAATTCAAAGTTATTATAAATGATCAATATAACTAACACTCCATTACAACTAATAAAGTGGTGTTATCACGAGTAACAAAAGGGTCTAATCATACAAAATCAACATCTCCGGTATCAACGGCGTTCTTCATTAAAAGTAACATCCTTTTATATTATTTTGTTTTTTCATGTACACCCGTTTCTCTTTTGAAGTGTGAACAAATAGTTTGATTTCATTAAAAGTCAGCTGTGGGAGGTTGAAGTGAAAATGGGGGTCCACCTACTCCAACTATCTTTGTTACATAAATATTTCTATTTTCTAGTTTAAATGATAAAAAATATGTTGAATCCAAACCCAAAAGGCCAATCTAAGAAATCATAACCCAAAGGGTCGTGCAAAACATCATGTTTTGTATCAAATAAATCTAAATCTGATTTTAATTTCTAGTTTTGCTAATTGGAACTCGAATTTTAGGGTTTTATGAATATCAGTGCAGATTTTTTCAAAAAAAAAAAAAAAGAATTTAAACTTGATTTCTTATATTTGTAAAAAGAAAAAGGATTTAAATATTATTTGATATGGAGTTTCATACAGATTTGTATCAATAAAATATGTAACATGTTAAATTGAAATTATTTAACATATAAAACAACCAGAAGTTAAATAAGGCAAACCATTATTAGCTAGACTAGTGAATTGTGATTCATCTTTCCCATGTATTGTTTGTCATTGGATTTAAAAACCTTGGCTGGATGAAATGATCTAGAACTCTGTAGTTATTGTTTTATGTGATCATGATTCATGCTGAGAAACATAGATGTCTATATAATCCCGTTGCCTCATATGAATGGTTATATTGAACAGAGGCGTCTCTGAGAATTCACTTACCCTGTTTGAGTTTGAAAAAATGTGTCATTCCATAATGTTTTATTAGTATTTAAAAAAAATCATATTAGTATTGGGCTCAATAAACTTAATGCCAAGTGGGCTAAATTCTAAACCATAAAAAATAATCTGTTAGGAACCACCTCTTATTGTTAGAACCGCGAGAACCAATGTGAACACAACCAAAAATGCCTAAAAATAGCTAAAAATCACACAAATTTTTTTTAATATTTTTTATAAAAAAAATCGCTACTTTTCGAAGCCAAAAAAAAAATTTAATTTTTTTTATATATACTAAAAGTAGCGATTTTAACATAAAAAATATTAAAAAAAAATTTAGATTTTTTTAGATTTTTTGGGGTTTAGTTTTTAGTATTTTAGCTTGGGGGGGGGGGGGGGGGGGGTTAGGTTTTTTTTTTTTTTTTTTTTTGGGAGGGGGGGGGTTAGGTTTCTTTTTTTTTTTTTTGGGGGGGGGGGGGGGGTGGGGGTTAGGTTTTTTATGTTTTTTAGTTATTTTAGGTTGTGTTCACATTGGTTCTCGCAATAAGGGTGGTTCTCTCATGAACCTTACCCTATATATATATATATCGGATTTTTTTTAAATCGTATGCCCCTCAAAATCACGGGCCTTGTGCGAAGGTCCTTCCCGCACACCATCATAGCTACCACTGGATTATTGAAAGTTATATACATACAAGTTTGTTGCTGTTGCAAGTGCATATATATTGATTTCATTACATGCAACTATACTATATAGGTTAGGTCTTCAGAGCATTATTTATATTAGAAAAATTCTACGGCGCTTAGATGTTACTAAAAAGCTACTTATAGATTCATAATAACTGAAACGGGCTTCTTTTTTTGTTTGTGATATCTTGGGGTCTTGCAATGCAGCCTTTGTGGTGTGTGTTAGCACAAATTAAAATGGCTTCAAAAAATATTATTATGCTTGAATTAAAAGACCTTTTTTCAAAAGATTTGTTTGTTTAATATTGAGTAAATTGTCATTTTAGTCTCTGAGTTTTGTCCAAATTTGTCTTTTTAGTGCAAATAGTTTTTTTTTCGCCTCTGGGTCCCTGACTTTTCCCTTTTGTTGCCATTTTGATCACATTGCTTAACTCAGTCAAAAAACATGGTTATAATCAGGGGTATTTTTGTCATTATCAAAAAAAGTTTATAAAGTGCCATTTTAGTCCAAACCTGTATGTTTTTTACCTTTTCTTTTTCACCTTGTTTACTTATTTTTAAATTTTATTATTTAAACAAACACACCCATATTAAATAATCAAACCCAACTCTCTCACATCCAAGATCACCTCCACCACCATTCCTCACCACAAACACCACTTCCACCGCCGCGCACCACCACTCCCACTACCATTCCCCACCTCTCCCACACACACCAACACACCACCACCCAACATTTCCCCACCACCGCCAACCCCATGGTTCACCACCATCATCGACACCCCTAATCAAAACCCACCACCATTGTAATTAAAAACAAAAACTTGTAATTCATCTCATCCAATTCCTGCAACTATCTCCAAAGAATAAGAAGAAAAACATTCAGAAAAAAACCCACCACCATGGCACCTCCATTAAACAGGAACCAAATTATATTTCAACACTCCTAAATCTGGATCCGATCTAAGGTTTCAACCCAAATCTAGAAAATTTTTTGAAGGTGTGATTAGGGCTTCGAAGGTGCGATTTGGTTCAAGAAGGTGTAGCGGTGGTGGGGGTGGTTGAGGCAGTGGGTTCGTGGTGCTTGTGGCGGTGGGTTCGTGGTGGCAGTGGAGGTGGTTGTGCCGTTGGATTGGTGGTGGCGTTGTGGGGCGGTGTGTCGCTGGGTTTGTGGTGCGTTGCGGGGCTGTGTGGAAGGTGGGTTTGTGGTGGCAGTAGGGGTGGTTGTGGCGGTGGGTTTGTGGTGGCAGTAGGGGGTGGTTGTTGCGGTGGGTTAGTGGTGGCAGTTAGAGTTGGCTGTGGTGATGATGATGTGGTGTAGTCTAAGATAATGGTGCTGGTGATTTTGTTTGGGAGATCTAGAGAGAGAGAGAGATGATAGTGAGAGAGTGTGTGAGAGTATGTGTAGAGTGTGTGTGTGTATATATGTATATAAAATATGTTTTTTGGATCAAAATGGCAAATACCAAACTATTAACTGTGAGTTAACTGACATTTTTTAACGAAGTTAGTGGGTTGGGTCAAAATGGCAACAAAAAGGAAAAGTCAGGGACCCAGAGGCGAAAAAAAACTATTTGGACTAAAATGGCAAATTTGGACAAAACTCAGGAACTAAAATTGCAATTTACTCTTTAATATTTTGTATGGTTGCTATCGATGCGAACCGAGTATTAGGGGGTGTGTTTAAATTAATATTTATGTTTTGTAGCAACAATAATATTTTTTGTGTGTTTTTGGTTAACTGGTAATTATTATGATTTTCTGCTTATCTAAGTGTTTAGGGTCAAATTTATTTTTTTTTAACGGCAAACTCACTTTATATATATATATAGGGTGGAGTTCTAGAGTGAACGCTAGTGTATTTGTGAACTGAGTGAACAAATCCTGGCCATTGATCTACACACGTGTATGGCCAGGATCTCATCATCAAGTCGTAAAATACACTAGTGTATTTCAACATCAAATCCTGGCCATTGATCTACACACGTGTATGGCCAGGATTAGTTCACTCAGTTCGCAAGCTACACTAGTGTTCACTCTTGAACCTAATCCTATATATATATATATATAAAGAGCCAGCAAGAAGCTGAGAACAAAACGAAACAAACCAAAATCCAGAAAACAAAGCAAAAAATTACAACATACTTGAAATGTCAAAGGACTGCCAGTTATCAAAAGACGGGACCGTGAACGGTTGGTGAGCCAAAGTAAAGCATCTTCTTTAATAACCTCCACCGATTTGGAAATCGGAATAAAGCGGCCTTCAAAAACCATCTTGTTTCTAGCTAACCAAATCCTCCAAACCGTGGCCAAAATAATAGTATAGACAATCCTCTTCCACTTTTACCTCCCGGCCTATTCTGAATATGCGTTAAATTAATTATTGATGTTATATTAATTTATTTTAATATTTTGAGCTTCGCATAGGCTCCATTTCCTTTTTCCCGCTACACAAATCCCCTAAACCCTATCAAATCCAACCTCACGTAAAACTTTATTTTAATACTTTGAACTCTAATCCGATATTTATTATATAAATTGGTCAAATAAAGTCGAATCGGATATAATTGATCAGTGCAAACTCTCATTCAACATGTTAAATTTATTTATTTTAATATATGAGCCCAACATAGACTCCATTTCCTTCTTCCCGCTACACAAATCCCCCAAACCCTACCAAATCCATCCAGACACAAAACTTTATTTTAATTTTTTGAACAATAATCCAAAATTTAATATATAATTTGGTCAAATAAAGTCGAATCAAATCTGTTTGATCAATGCAAACTTTTGTCTAACATGTTAAGTTGATTTATTTTAATATTTTTAGACCGGGTAGACTCCGATTCCTTCTTCCTACTACATAGATCCCCCGAATCGACCCTCACACAAAACTTTATTTTAACGCTTTGAACTCTAATCCTAATTCAATGTATAATATGGTCCCATAAAGTCGAATCAAATCTTGCTGATCAATGCAAACTCTCATTTTACATATTAAAGTTACTCCATTTCCTTCTTATTATGAAAGGAAATTGTAAGCTTATTTATAATCTTCACTTATGTATGTATTACAAACACATCACATGAAATGTATAGTTATACGTTTTTAAAAAAAGTTCTTTTTCATTAGCCCAAAGAACCTATTATTAAACGCACCACCAAGCCAAGCCTTAGCAAGTCACTAAGAGCTCGACCAAACAAGAACAACACAGAGCATCACCTAAATAGACCACATCACAATGAAAACATACAACAAAAAAGAAACACAATGAAAAACTATCTTCTATAGTCAACATCTTCAAACTTGCACTATTAGCTTCGATCTTTTGGAAGCCCACTACTACGTTTCTTCTTTAATTTCTTCAACTACTTGGTGTGTCGTTTGCCCCATCACTTTGAAGATCTTTTGATTCCTGTTGCTCCTTAATCTCCATAGCTAGCGAGTAGGCCCGCACTTATGTTTTTGATTCATGTCCGGTATGGATCCATTAAGATTGTTATTACAGGTCTCTGAAATGGACAATTGTCATAAAAAGATAACAATCATACAAATGCATAATAAAAGATAAAACAAAACAATAATTTATTATAGATATCTGGGAATTTTGCATCCTTACATATACGCAAGATTCGGTATATGCTAAGACCAGGGATTGGTCCTTGCAAGGTGCAATTCCTTAACCACCTCTACATTGCAGTGCCACAACACATGTATTCAGTAGATTAGAACACATGCTTCGGTATTTGATTATAACATTAACTAGTTAAACGTGAACCATCTACCTTCAAGGGAAAGAAGTGTGCTAATCGCCTAATCAGCACTACTGTTCTTTAGGATCAAAGTGCAAACATGAAAAATGAAATTAAACTTACAACTTTAACAAGTGAAGCATGTTTCCATAAGAGGGAGGTATAGACTTAGGGGTGCAAACGAGCCGAGCTACTCAAGCTCGGCTCGAAAAAAAAAAGCTCGAACGAACCGAGCTTAAACGAGCTCGAGCCTAAAATCAAGCTCGTTAAGTAAACGAGCCCGAGCTTCGCTTATTGAGCTCAAGCCGGCTCCTGAGCCTAGTGATTTTATAATTTTTTTAAATATATATTTAATTGATAATAACTAATATCTATATAATAATGTTAACCGAGCCGAGCTCGAGCTTTAAAAAACAAAGCTCAAATCGAGCTGAGCTTGAGCTTTCAAAAGTTAAATGAGCGTTTAACCTCGGGTGGTTGTCACCCCTACCGTATAGTTCCATCAAAGTGGTTATTGTCAAGTTGACTGCCAAAGAAAGGAAAGTAATAAGTGATTATAAATCAAAATTGTAAGCATAGAAGCTGTAAGGAAGATTCTATTAGATGATTCTTAAAACTAACATTTTCAACAGCCTGCGTAACACCAGTGGCCACTTAACAGTTAACACCACCAACAGCCTCATGTCAGCCAGTGGCCATAACCTCTCAATCATTTCACACCTCACAACGTCCCACCACAAAACAGTTGTAAAACCCCCACCATCGGTGTTATAAAAGGTCACATGTATGGAATTAGTCCATGTTGACCAAGTTTCATGGAAGTGGACGTTTGGAAGTGAACATGGGGTTTGTTCCAAAATAACAGGAGAACATGGGTTTATTTTAACATGTGTTTGATCTCGGGCTGATAACCAACAACTTGCAATATCCACAACAATTGATTAATTCAATAGATATATGACTATAAATTATCACTATCATTAAGAAGCAATGCTTATTTTCTTCTGAGAATTTGAAATTAAACATGCACAATGAACCAGAGAACATAAACTAACAAAAATTAGGCTTGCCGCTAGTGAGAGGCCAGAGAGACACTGAAAATGCCTAGAAGGATATAGTTGACAAGAGGACGGTAGTGATAGTAATACAACAGGCATAATGCTGCACAACAAAAATAAAAACACATCAATTCAACGAACATGTAAGGAAATCAAACAAAAACCCTAGCAAATTCACAATTACACAGGTTTAATCAAACCAGAATTATTAGATATATAAACTTAATTATGTTCGTAATTAGGTTGTTACTTATATATTTGATATGTAATACATCTTATAACTATAAGGATGTGACGGTTGAAGGTTAACAATGTTGTGGCCGATGAGGCGATGTTCATACTACATGAAAAATGACGTTGAGAGCAGGAGACAATCGATTTAGGGTGACAACATGAGACATTGAGGCGATGAGTAGATTGTCGTTTAGGGTTTAACTTTTAGATTTGGTGTTAAGTTTTTTTATTGGCGTGATTAGACGAATACGTATAGAGTTCAAATGGTCATGCATAGTACCATTATAATTCCGAGATCTATGGACGTAATTTTTAAAAGTCTTAGTTTTGTTATTCAAAATGGGATAACGGCAGAGCTTATTGCCCGTTTACCATTTATCTTCATGTAAATTGAAGAAGTTGTGCATAAAGATTGATGATTTAGTTACTTTTTTCAGCGCTTTGTTACTTTCACATGCATTGCATATGCAAACTTTGAAGTGAGAAGGTCATCAAGAGTACATGTACCCATAGAATGACTTATTTACCCATTTTCTTTTAAATTCCCAAGTTAATATGACTTATTGGTTTTATGGGTGTTAGGAGTGGAGTCGGTAAAGGGTGCGGCAAAGCGGGTTGCCGCGCGGCAAACACCGCCGCCAACCCTTTGCCGATGCCGAGATTCGTGTGGATCGGGGAGTGCATGCCGACGCGGGGACCAAGTTTCAAACGGGCTATAATGCCGTTGGGTATTAAAAAAATGTTTTTTTACCTTTTATAAATTAAACCATTTCAAATCCATTTTCACCAAACATCACTCTCATCCATTTTTACTACATTTCACTCTCTTTTCTTCAAATCTTTTCAAAAAAAATGGAAGGCTCAAACAAAGGTGAAGGCAAGAGAAAAATGGTAGGGTCCGGTTCGAAGTCGAGGGCTCAAGATAAACGTGGTTCGGGTGGTTCTAGTGTCCCGTTTCATCCCCACCTTGGGTTTGCGAATCAAACCCAACCTCCATTTTATTTTAACCAACCCATGCATCAACCTTTCGGTTATGATACCCAACCCATCCAAAATTGGATGCAACACGGTCCGACGATGACTCGACCCGGTTATTATGATTGCTCCCTAGATGCCCATAATGCTTTTGACCCATTTGCTTTTCAAACCCCAAGCTCACTATCACCGAGACCTTTTCAAACCCCAACGTCACAATCACCGAGAGACGTACAAGATGACTCCGATGAGGAGTTCGTGCCGGAAACCCAAGAACAAGAGGTAGATGAGGATGAAGATGTTGCGGTTGAAGAAAATCCCGTGAACGAAAATGATGTCGCACCGGAAAGAAAAGGAAAAGCGAAACAGGAAACTTGGACGCCTAGACAAGAAGAGGTGTTGGCAAAGGCTTTTGTTCATTGCACTTTGAATAAAAAGAAAGGCAATCAACAAAAGGCGGATGGGTTTTGGGAGAAAGTTCTAAACCACTACAATCAAACGGTCGGAGGAAGTAACCGAACCCACCACCAAGTTCGATCAAAATGGATGACGATGCAAACAAAATTGAACACATTCAACGGGCTATATCATCAAGCGGTATACTTTATTTTTTTTATACGGTTTATTTTTTAACAAAATATTTGGATTTAGTTGTTGATAATTTATTATTTTAGGATCGTTTACGTCCTAGCGGGAGTGACGACTCTTTTGTAATGAAGCAAGCGCTAAAGGATTACAAAAACAAAGAAAACATTGATTTTGGTCATATGGCGGCTTGGGAGATTGTTAGAACAAATCAAAAGTGGTCGCCGGTACCTTTGCTGGGTGAAGAAAGCTCCGGCTCGAGTCAAAAAAGAAAGTCTTCGGATTCGGGAAACTATAGAGCAGATACACTGAATGTCGAAATCTCGAGTGGATTCGGTATTCCCGACATGAACGAGGATCCCTCGCCAAGACGACAGACGACAAACGAGAAAGCAGAAAAAGGACAAAGGGTCGTCTTCAAGAAACGAAGACCCAAGAGATATAACACACAAATTCGAAGAGTACAAGGCCATGAAAAAAAAAGATAATGGAAATTAAACGTATACGAGAAGAAAAATACTTGACCTTGGAGGATGAGCAACGAGAGGCGTTGCGACAAACAATGTTCGACAAGGACTTGGAGACGTTTAATCGGCCTACGGACAATGTTCACCCTGCGATGTTGGAAATCACACTCGCTAGAAAACGTGAGATCGCAAAAAAATATGGATGGCCTTGTGATTTTTAGTTTTTTTAAGTTAGATTTTATTTAAAATGTAATGCTTTATTTTTATTTAAAATGTAATGCTTTATTTTTATTTATAAAAGTTTGATGTTTTTTCCATTTTATCTTTAATTAAAAAAACAGAAAATAAAAAAAAAGTTTGCCACTCAGCAAGTGTTTAAACCATTGCCAACACTTTTCAGCAAAGTTTAAACACTTTTGACTGATTGACATGGCGCACTCTGATTGGTCGTTTTTTTTTTGTTTGCCACTCTAAGGTGTTTAACCACTCCTAACACCCTAATATAACTACACCATAAATTGTTGTTTCTTGTGCAGTGGATGGACAAAGAGGGAAAAGACTCCTAGACCCTAGACCTGATCGGGGAAGACTTTTTGACCTGGCTCGAAACACGAAATCCTGAGGTAAGCTGATTTGACAGATTTTAAATGTTAATTATCATATGATTGAGGATCATTAAGGTGTTGTTTGTCTTTTCAGATGTAAAATGTCTGTAGTCTGCGGACCACATCTGCAGGCATCTGCAAGAGAAGATGTGGCCCAAATGTCTGCAGTCTGTAAGGAGAAGAGGGTTTGTTTTTTTCCTTCAAAAACAACTTCACACACAACACACACACCCAAGAGTTCTCTCTCTGCTCTCTCTCTCTCTACAACCACTACCACCACCGCACCACCTCCGCCACCACCACCACCACCGCACCACCTCCGCCAACACACCACCGCCTCTCTCTCTCTCTCTACGGTCTCTCTCTCTCTCTCTCTACAACCACCACCACCACCGCACCATCTCCGCCACCACCACCGCACCACCTCCACCATCACACCACCGCCATCACACCACCGCCTCTTTCTCTCTCTACGGCCTCTCTCTCTCTCTCTACGGTCTCTCTCTCTCTCACAGATATCTCCCTCTCTCTCTCTACGGTCTCTCTCTCACCGATCTCTCTCTCTCTCTCTCTCTCACAGATCTCTCTCTCTCTCACCGATCTCTCTCTCTCTCTCACAGATCTCTCTCTCTCCCACATATCTCTCTCTCTCTACGGTCTCCCTAAATTGATGGGTTTGGTGGTGGTGGGTTTTGACGATGGTGGTGGTGGAGGTGGTGGCTGAGAGGTAGGAGGTGGTGGCGGAGATGTGGTGGCAGGTGGAGGTGGTGGCGGAGAGGTGGTGGCAGGGGAGAAGAGGAAGAAGAAGAAGAAGAAGAAGAAGAAGGGTGGGTGGCTGTGTGAAGATCTGATCTGATTCATGAAGCTATTATACATAGCTTTTTTTAAGCTATTAAAAGCTATTTTAAGATCTTTTTTTTTAAACAAACAGTCTTCAAGGGCTTATGTCTGCCCGCCCACAGACATAAGCTCTGACGTGTGCGTATATATACATAATATTTTGCAATGAATTACACACGATTGGGTTTTAAATTTATAAAAGTGATTATTACTTTTACATCAAAACACACACAAAAGAGGCAAGTGTACCCCGTCATATATGTAATAAAGTATCGGTAAGAACCAAGTATCGATCCAAGGAAATGGGCGGAGAATTAGTACTAGACCTTTGTCACTAAACTACCGGTAAAAACATAGGTTTTGTGATTTTAAACTAAACTAAAGTAAACATAACCAAATACATAATAAAAACATAATAGAAAGTAGATAAAAAGCCTTGCTAAATACACAACCACAGCATGTCAACTAAGTCAGTTTTGGCACTAGAAGCATTCGGTCAATTTTCCAATTTAAAACAATTAGTATCCCTTTCGGGAATCCTAACATGACAATCATTCGGAAAGCTAAAACGATAAACACACTTTAACCACCTAAAATTGTTCTTTAACGTGCAATTGATAAATGTCTATGAAAATCTCTTAAAAATAAGTTAGTCAGCCGTTAGGATTATTCTAACCTCACTTAAACAAGGAAAGCGACACCGATAAACACAATGCAACCACCGAGAAAATCATAATCTAGATTAAATCACAACCGAGTTCATTTTACAAATCTTACACAATAATTCACTAAGATAGCAATTTTGGCCTAAACTATAACTAAGCTAACAAATCATGGCAATAATTTATAACGACACCATCTAACCCGTTTAGGCCCTTACGTGACGGCAAGCTCTCTTGATTAACAATAATTACATTTTATTAAATCACTAACCATTTCTAGTATCATGATGCATACATTTAAACCAAGTTAAACTAGTTAACCAAATTCAAAGTTTACTAATACAAGATTAATTAAGCTTCATTTTTCAACTATCTTAACTAACCAAGCATCAATCATCCAACATAATTACTTATAATCAAGAATTCAATATCAATAACAAGGTTGCAAACTAATCATCAAAGATTAACATAGAAAATACTTCAAATGTCATTACAAACAAAGTTTAACAAACTAATGGTTATAATCTAGCAAGGGATTGTTGTGTTTTTGCCCAAAGGCTACAATAATACATAAATCATAATCTAAGTACTTGAAAGATTAACAAAAACTTGGAAAGATTAGAAAATCAAACCATAAACAAGTACTAGACTAAGGATCCGGGTAGTAATCGAGCTAAACGAGACAATGTGGCTTGAATCCGGGTGAAAGCTAATGCCTCCGGAGCCTGAAAATCGCCTGAGAGCTCTCCAAAAATCCAGAATATCGAGCAGAATGTTTCTGCTGTGTTTTTATACTTTTTGCTGTTGCACGGTCGTTCTCCATATGGAACGACCGTTCACTTTATTCAATTATTGAGGATGGGTCACCATACTGCATACGTCATCGGATCGTTGACCAGATCTGAAATGGCACGACCGTTCTTTGTGTGGAACGGTCGTTCAGTTCCGGGTTACATGTTGCACGCCAAATCGCACCGACCGTTCATCACCGAGACTCTGCTGATTCACCGGAGACGCACGGTCGTTCCTTAGATGGAACGCCCGTTCATCAGCTAGTCGCGCTTGTTTTCCTGGAACGCCCAGTCGCACCGATCGTTCATTGCCGAGATGATCAGCGTTGTCGGAGATGCACGACCGTGCATCAGGTGGAACGGTCGTTCCACAGGCCCAGTTCAGAATCCTTAACAGAAAGTCCGCAGCTTTGTCGTTTTGTCCGGAAAGTCCTCGTTTTTGCTATCATCTTGTCTGGAATGCAGTTTTAGGCCTGTAAACACAAATGTAGATAAATAAGTATCCGAACGACGGTTTTACGGCCAAAAACGCATAAAATAGGGGTAAAACGGGGAACTAAAATATGTGTAAATTAGAGTGTATCAAATCTCCCCACACTTAAACCTTGCTTGTCCTCAAGCAAGCTAAACTAAAAAGCAATAAAAGACATAAACAAACAAGAACGATAATTTACACACTATTTTATTGAAAACTAATATATAAACGGTTAGCCGGTTTGTCGAAAGACAACATCAAAAGATTCAAACCCAACAAGCATATGCAAGTTTAAAAAGCGACAACCAAAAAGCCGAGACTAAACATTTAATTGACTCACATGTTAATCTTCACCCAACTCACAATGTTCACACGCACTCGGTTTTATTTATGAATCATACATAAAATGTGTATGCGTAAACACTCAACGCCTAGTCAATGAAATGTGCAATATCATAAGCTTGTCATAAGATCTCGTCTCCACCAACTAACATGCAAATAAGTGTAAATCAAGAGGTCTTTACGGGTTGTAACGTTAGGCTTGGGCGAAGGGTATGGAAGTGGACATTTAAAATGGCGAAAACGGTTAAAACTCGGTAGTAGCGTTTAACTAGCAATAAACAATACAACTTTACATACAAACGCCTTAAAAAGGCGACTAAAGCGCAATCGAGCTAATCAACAAGATTTTTAACATTTAAGCATTCAAAATTGCTCGATTTCTATCAACTTCACCCTATTTTAGGGTGTTTTATTTTCTGTTTTTTTTTTGTTTTTTTTTTTTTACAAACTATACAATGAAATATAAACACTAACAAGCTAGTTAAACTATTATTTTAACCGAGTTTCAACACTAAAAAGGTTTAAAAACATAAAAAGGCTAAATTTGGTTAAGTAGGCGATAATGTGGGTAAACAAAGGTGAACGGGAAGGCTCGACATGGTTAATCCTAAAGGGTAATATAAGGTGAACGGGAAGCACAATACAAAGAACAAGGTACACAACAAAGGGGTAATCTAAGTGCCTCTATCACGTTTACACAAATCCGCACGTTCATGGTCTTAACAAGCATACTAGTGACAAGTTCTAAATTGCACAAAACATCCGGCTCACTCCTATATCCGTAATGAACAAATATATAACAATCTAGGCTCAAATATGCTCACGTAACGGAAGGAATGGGTAAAAGTGTGAAAATTATCATGTAAGTCTTTCTTTGTTTGTCACGCTTTCCGGTTTCCTTTTTCAAAAATATTTTGCTTATCGAGTTTTTATCAAGTCCGATGCTTTCTAAAACATAACCAACCGGTTTATTTACCAACAAATACACAAAACACAAGTACTATTAAATGATTTTTCTGATTTTCTGTTTTTTTTTAAATAAATGAGGACAAACAAAGCTAAGTTAACAAAGTTAACCCCCTCCCCACACTTGAACTTCGCATTGTCCCCAATGCGAGACCCGAAATATAGAGAAAAGGGATAAAAATACTCCCCTCAAGATGATGTTGGTGCCACGAGACTTCCGAAGCTCTAACTGGTACGTGCTCCGGTCCAAGATCCGATAGATAAAATCTGCAAGTATGTCGTGTACACCCAAAATATAACAGAAAAAGAAAAACCAAACAACCATAATGTACATAAATACTAACATCCAAACAAAACAGAAAGGAAATTGTTTGAAAATACATATCCGAGGTGTTTTAAATAAAAGTCAAAATAAACACCCAAATAAAAGTAAAGTAGTTAAACATAAAACACCACCAAATGCTACCACTACCGCAAACTACTCATCATCATCATCGTCATCATGCCTCGTGCCAGATGGGCCCTGATCGCCATAGCCAGGGGGGTTCCACGGTGGGAACTCCGGCGGGTGCTGAAAATAGTTGGGGTATGCGTGATGCATCTCCCCGAACAGATAAGAAAACCCCGCAGACACCCCCTGGTATAGAGTATCCTGGCGCTGCTCTAGTCGGTCATGTGTGGCCCGAAGCTCTGCCTGACTGGCTCTAATCTCGTCCTGGCTGGTTCTGATCTGATCAAAGTATATACCATGCTGCTCCTGCGTGACACGCATGTCCTGGAACTGCTGGTAGAAAGTAGGCCAATCCTCATGCTGATGAAATGCATGATGCTGCGGCGAGTGTGGTGGTGTCGGTGGCTGTGGCTCGTGCTGCTCTCCCATCTCTTCGTCTTCATCCTCATGTTCCTCCTCAGCTGGAGGTAACGGGTCCCATATCTCTCCATTCAAACCCCTCAACCTATCTCTCCCATCCAACTCAGCAATAACCCCCATAAACTTCAAAGACCGGATATCAACATGCACCCCCTCAGTGATCAAAGTGAGACCTCTAAGCACCCCCGGCGTCATATATCGCTCATTGTACGCGATCTCGGTCACGTACTGACCGCCATGGATCTCACTATTGTGGGTCCGCCCTGAACACTTGACAAAGTACTCAGCCATTCGCGCGGCGAGGTTGATCGGTGCTTTGTCAACCAACGCATAAAGAAAGAGCAAATCAGGTGTTGGACAGTTACCTTGATTGTCCATGCGTCCGCAAATAGAATGGCTGAAAACATGGTGCATCACTTGCACCAGAGGGTCTCGGAGTCGCGAAGCTTTAGACATCCGTGGGTTGTAGGGGCCTCCAATAGCGTTACGTGCCCAGAATGCCTCTCACGCTGCATCATTAGGGAAGTTGAACCGATCATTGAAGATGTCGGGATCATCCATATCCTCCCGCGTATAAATTCCAAGCCTCCGTCCCAAACGACCCACCGACCATGTATGCCATCGCCCACACAACCTGAAGGTGACCCGATTCCTGTAGCGGAAATCAGGTTCTGTACGTGCAACCGGCTTTTCATACTGATACGAGGCGAAGAATTCAATAGTCAACTCTTGGTACACGGGTCGGTTGCAACCGACCAGGTTTGCTAGCGCGGGAGTCATCATTTCATCAAGTCGGTCATATTGAGTTAATTCCCTCATAACCTCCCAGTCCAACCATCGGGGTTCGCCAAATTGTTCCCGTCTTGCCCACAATTCATCGCGCTTCGCGATGCATAACGCTTCTTTCTCGATGTTGGGGTCAAATTGCAGGAAAGGGTGATCCATCTGTAATGGGGAATGTTGTTAGGAAGACAGAAACAGGAGAAAAATGAGTTGAAAACAAGCGAGCAGTCAATTATGAAGCTACTGTCCAACTGTACTGGGCATATGGCACGGTCGTTCTCCGGGACGCACGGTCGTGCGTCACCGAGAACTAACAGGCCAAGCCAGTCGATATCGTGAATAGCCGGCGAGGCACGACCGTTCCACCCGAGGAACGACCGTGCACTTCCGAATCTGCAGACTTCGACTCCTGAACTTAGAACAATCAGATTTTGCAAAATTTCAACAAGTATTGGGTCAACAGGGGTCTGCAAATCAACCGGGTGTTCACGATACTTCGATTTAACAAGGGTTAGGGTTTCGATTTGTTTATGAAAAGAACCCTAAAAGTTCCTTGAAAAATCAGAAGAAAACTACACTAGAAAGAAAGAAAACAAGAAATCTAACACTAGAGACGTACCGTGCGAAGTTGGGTGTTAGATCGTGCGAAAAATCGTGCGATATGGTGAAAAATCGCCCTGGAACGGTCTGCAGCGGCTAGGGTTCGCGAATGAGGGATCTTGCAGCAGATGAGGGTATATATAATGTGCAAAATGACAAAATTGCCCTCAGCCTGTCGCACGGTCGTTCGACCTGTGGAACGGTCGTGCGTCACCGGTGTCGCTCAAACCCAACAGCTTCTCCTCGGAAATGCACCGAGGGTGCGATCTGCCGTTCTGTCTTGCTCGGAATCGCACGGTCGTGCGACCCGAAGAACGATCGTGCATCAGGTGCAGATCAGAATTTTTCCGCAGAAGCCATTTTCAGCAGCTGTTTCGGCCGTTTTTCGCCGTTTTTTCGACACACCAACTGTTCTAACTATATTGCAATACAGAACCTTCGCCCGGTACGTACGAAAACTAAACTAACTAACACAAACTACCTAACTAACCTAAATTACGTAAAAACTACAAAAACAAATAAAAGGACAATTTTGCCCTTATAGCGCCAAAGACGCTCCTGCTGCATTTTTGTCGTCGAGTCAGCAGCGTAGACTCATGCTAAATTTTTGTCGACGAGTCGATAGCAAGACTCAAAGCTAAAAACTAGAAAAACTACAAAAAGGACTAAACTACCCCTAAAGCGCAAAATACGCTCTTGCTACATTTTTTATCCGCGAGTCAGTAGCGTAGACTCTCTCCTCCCCACACTTATGATGTGTGCGGGGTTTGGAGTTCAGTCACCTCCACCGCCGATTCTATCGGCCCGGCAACGTACAACTTCAACCGGTGACCATTTACCTTGAAAATAACGCCATCCGTGTTCTCTACTGCAACAGTACCATACGGAAACACTTCCTTAACCGTGTATGGTCCTGTCCAGCGTGAATGAAGCTTCCCAGGAAATAAGCGCAGCCGTGAATTATAGAGAAGAACAAGATCTCCCGCTTGGAATTGTTTGTGGTCCTTCAAGCGTTTGTCGTGAAGTTTCTTCGTGCGCTCTTTGTAGAGTACGGAGCTTTCATAGGCTTGGTGCCGCAATTCTTCCAATTCATGAATTTGGAGAAACCGGGCTTCACCTCCGGTTTTAAGGTCCAAATTCGCGGTTTTCAATGCCCACATAGCCTTGTGCTCCAACTCCACCGGTAAATGGCATGCCTTTCCGTATACCAACCTAAAGGGGGTGGTCCCTGTAGGGGTCTTATAAGCTGTACGGAATGCCCATAATGCCTCATCAAGCTTGTCCGACCACTCCTTGCGGTTCGCTCCAACCGACCGCTCAAGGATGCGCTTAAGCCCACGGTTCGTGACCTCCACCTGCCCGCTCGTCTGCGGATGATATGGTGTGGATAAACGGTGATGCACACCGTATCGGGACAAAGCCTTTTCAAGCTGTGTATTGCAAAAATGAGTCCCTCGGTCACTAATGAGCGCTTTTGGAGCGCCAAATCGGGCGAACAAACTCTTAAGAAACCTTACAACTACTCTGGCGTCATTAGTGGGTAAGGCTTGCGCCTCCGCCCACTTTGATACATAATCAACAGCCACGAGTATGTATTTGTTTCCACGTGAGGGGGGGGGGGGGGAACGGTCCCATGAAGTCTATCCCCCAAACATCAAAGACTTCACAAACCTGTATCCAGTTCTGGGGCATTTCGTCGCGTGCCGATATGTTCGTCGCCCTCTGACAAGCATCGCACGCTTTCACCCAACTCTGCGCGTCACGGAAAATGGTCGGCCAGTAAAACCCGGAATCCAACACCTTCTTCGCGGTGAAGTTGGCTCCGTGGTGGCCTCCGGTAGATCCCTCATGACACTGGCGCAGAATGTCGGTCGCCTCAGACCCAGATACACATCTCCTAATCACCTGATCAGCACCCACCTTGAACAAGAAAGGGTCGTCCCATATGTAGTGCTTGAGATCCGAAAAGAATTTCCTCTTTTGCTGGTGAGTCAACCCTTTTATCAGAATCCCGCAAGCAAGATAGTTCGCTAGGTCGGCGAACCATGGCGACTCATCACATATCTCAACACCCATCAAAGATTCGTGTGGGAACTTGTCATTGATTGAATCCCAACGCGAATCCTCGATGTCTCCGTGCTCTAACCGAGACAGATGGTCGGCAGCTACATTCAAAGCACCCTTTTTATCTTGTATCTCAATATCAAACTCTTGTAGCAACAGGATCCATCTGATTAGACGCGGTTTAGCGTCCTGCTTGCTGAAGAGGTATCTAATGGCTGCATGATCAGTGTATACAACGGTTTTCGAAAGCACTAAATACGATCTAAATTTATCGAATGCGAAAACGACCGCCAAGAGCTCTTTTTCAGTCGTGGTATAATGCTCTTGAGCGTCGTGGAGAATTTTACTCGCATAGTAGATCGGATGGAAGTGCTTTTCCTTCTTTTGACCCAGAACGGCCCCTATAGCGTAATCACTCGCGTCGCACATGATTTCAAACGGCAAACTCCAGTCCGGTTGATTATCGTCTGCCATGGTTATGTTTCCTCCTGAGCCCTCGGCTTCAGTAGGTACCACCGAATCCGGCCCGCCAGATGCGAGCAATAGCCCAACCGCACGCCCTTTCGCGCAAAGACGCCTCCGAAGATCACGTTCGGGTTCTTCAGATGGTTCAACAAGTTCTGGAGCGGGGGTCGAGAACATCAACCTGCAAACGAAAATTCGACACGGTGAATATTTTATTAATTAAATAATGCTGTCCTTTTTTTTTTTAATCAGCTGAATAGAAGCAGAAAGTTATTATAAATGGGCTGAAAATTTTATAAAAATCCGAAAAATGGGCCCGAAATTTTATAAAAATTCAACACAATAAAAAAAATGAATCGGCTAAAGTAAAAATGATACCCGAAGCCGAAAACTCAAAGAATAAACAAATAAATAAATCCGGATCGAATAAATAAATGAAACAAAAATACCGCAAAAATGAATAAATCGAATAAAACAAGAAATATTAACAAATAAATAAACAAATAAATAATCAAGAAATTATACACAAATATTAACAAGTATATACACCGATAACCAAATGACTCGGGTCGTTCCTAAAACTCGCCATTTCCCCGGCAACGGCGCCAAAAACTTGACGTGTGCGTATATATACATAATATTTTGCAATGAATTACACACGATTGGGTTTTAAATTTATAAAAGTGATTATTACTTTTACATCAAAACACACACAAAAGAGGCAAGTGTACCCCGTCATATATGTAATAAAGTATCGGTAAGAACCAAGTATCGATCCAAGGAAATGGGCGGAGAATTAGTACTAGGCCTTTGTCACTAAACTACCGGTAAAAACATAGGTTTTGTGATTTTAAACTAAACTAAAGTAAACATAACCAAATACATAATAAAAACATAATAGAAAGTAGATAAAAAGCCTTGCTAAATACACAACCACAGCATGTCAACTAAGTCAGTTTTGGCACTAGAAGCATTCGGTCAATTTTCCAATTTAAAACAATTAGTATCCCTTTCGGGAATCCTAACATGACAATCATTCGGAAAGCTAAAACGATAAACACACTTTAACCACCTAAAATTGTTCTTTAACGTGCAATTGATAAATGTCTATGAAAATCTCTTAAAAATAAGTTAGTCAGCCGTTAGGATTATTCTAACCTCACTTAAACAAGGAAAGCGACACCGATAAACACAATGCAACCACCGAGAAAATCATAATCTAGATTAAATCACAACCGAGTTCATTTTACAAATCTTACACAATAATTCACTAAGATAGCAATTTTGGCCTAAACTACTAACTAAGCTAACAAATCATGGCAATAATTTATAACGACACCATCTAACCCGTTTAGGCCCTTACGTGACGGCAAGCTCTCTTGATTAACAATAATTACATTTTATTAAATCACTAACCATTTCTAGTATCATGATGCATACATTTAAACCAAGTTAAACTAGTTAACCAAATTCAAAGTTTACTAATACAAGATTAATTAAGCTTCATTTTTCAACTATCTTAACTAACCAAGCATCAATCATCCAACATAATTACTTATAATCAAGAATTCAATATCAATAACAAGGTTGCAAACTAATCATCAAAGATTAACATAGAAAATACTTCAAATGTCATTACAAACAAAGTTTAACAAACTAATGGTTATAATCTAGCAAGGGATTGTTGTGTTTTTGCCCAAAGGCTACAATAATACATAAATCATAATCTAAGTACTTGAAAGATTAACAAAAACTTGGAAAGATTAGAAAATCAAACCATAAACAAGTACTAGACTAAGGATCCGGGTAGTAATCGAGCTAAACGAGACAATGTGGCTTGAATCCGGGTGAAAGCTAATGCCTCCGGAGCCTGAAAATCGCCTGAGAGCTCTCCAAAAATCCAGAATATCGAGCAGAATGTTTCTGCTGTGTTTTTATACTTTTTGCTGTTGCACGGTCGTTCTCCATATGGAACGACCGTTCACTTTATTCAATTATTGAGGATGGGTCACCATACTGCATACGTCATCGGATCGTTGACCAGATCTGAAATGGCACGACCGTTCTTTGTGTGGAACGGTCGTTCAGTTCCGGGTTACATGTTGCACGCCAAATCGCACCGACCGTTCATCACCGAGACTCTGCTGATTCACCGGAGACGCACGGTCGTTCCTTAGATGGAACGCCCGTTCATCAGCTAGTCGCGCTTGTTTTCCTGGAACGCCCAGTCGCACCGATCGTTCATTGCCGAGATGATCAGCGTTGTCGGAGATGCACGACCGTGCATCAGGTGGAACGGTCGTTCCACAGGCCCAGTTCAGAATCCTTAACAGAAAGTCCGCAGCTTTGTCGTTTTGTCCGGAAAGTCCTCGTTTTTGCTATCATCTTGTCTGGAATGCAGTTTTAGGCCTGTAAACACAAATGTAGATAAATAAGTATCCGAACGACGGTTTTACGGCCAAAAACGCATAAAATAGGGGTAAAACGGGGAACTAAAATATGTGTAAATTAGAGTGTATCAAATCTCCCCACACTTAAACCTTGCTTGTCCTCAAGCAAGCTAAACTAAAAAGCAATAAAAGACATAAACAAACAAGAACGATAATTTACACACTATTTTATTGAAAACTAATATATAAACGGTTAGCCGGTTTGTCGAAAGACAACATCAAAAGATTCAAACCCAACAAGCATATGCAAGTTTAAAAAGCGACAACCAAAAAGCCGAGACTAAACATTTAATTGACTCACATGTTAATCTTCACCCAACTCACAATGTTCACACGCACTCGGTTTTATTTATGAATCATACATAAAATGTGTATGCGTAAACACTCAACGCCTAGTCAATGAAATGTGCAATATCATAAGCTTGTCATAAGATCTCGTCTCCACCAACTAACATGCAAATAAGTGTAAATCAAGAGGTCTTTACGGGTTGTAACGTTAGGCTTGGGCGAAGGGTATGGAAGTGGACATTTAAAATGGCGAAAACGGTTAAAACTCGGTAGTAGCGTTTAACTAGCAATAAACAATACAACTTTACATACAAACGCCTTAAAAAGGCGACTAAAGCGCAATCGAGCTAATCAACAAGATTTTTAACATTTAAGCATTCAAAATTGCTCGATTTCTATCAACTTCACCCTATTTTAGGGTGTTTTATTTTCTGTTTTTTTTTTGTTTTTTTTTTTTTACAAACTATACAATGAAATATAAACACTAACAAGCTAGTTAAACTATTATTTTAACCGAGTTTCAACACTAAAAAGGTTTAAAAACATAAAAAGGCTAAATTTGGTTAAGTAGGCGATAATGTGGGTAAACAAAGGTGAACGGGAAGGCTCGACATGGTTAATCCTAAAGGGTAATATAAGGTGAACGGGAAGCACAATACAAAGAACAAGGTACACAACAAAGGGGTAATCTAAGTGCCTCTATCACGTTTACACAAATCCGCACGTTCATGGTCTTAACAAGCATACTAGTGACAAGTTCTAAATTGCACAAAACATCCGGCTCACTCCTATATCCGTAATGAACAAATATATAACAATCTAGGCTCAAATATGCTCACGTAACGGAAGGAATGGGTAAAAGTGTGAAAATTATCATGTAAGTCTTTCTTTGTTTGTCACGCTTTCCGGTTTCCTTTTTCAAAAATATTTTGCTTATCGAGTTTTTATCAAGTCCGATGCTTTCTAAAACATAACCAACCGGTTTATTTACCAACAAATACACAAAACACAAGTACTATTAAATGATTTTTCTGATTTTCTGTTTTTTTTTAAATAAATGAGGACAAACAAAGCTAAGTTAACAAAGTTAACCCCCTCCCCACACTTGAACTTCGCATTGTCCCCAATGCGAGACCCGAAATATAGAGAAAAGGGATAAAAATACTCCCCTCAAGATGATGTTGGTGCCACGAGACTTCCGAAGCTCTAACTGGTACGTGCTCCGGTCCAAGATCCGATAGATAAAATCTGCAAGTATGTCGTGTACACCCAAAATATAACAGAAAAAGAAAAACCAAACAACCATAATGTACATAAATACTAACATCCAAACAAAACAGAAAGGAAATTGTTTGAAAATACATATCCGAGGTGTTTTAAATAAAAGTCAAAATAAACACCCAAATAAAAGTAAAGTAGTTAAACATAAAACACCACCAAATGCTACCACTACCGCAAACTACTCATCATCATCATCGTCATCATGCCTCGTGCCAGATGGGCCCTGATCGCCATAGCCAGGGGGGTTCCACGGTGGGAACTCCGGCGGGTGCTGAAAATAGTTGGGGTATGCGTGATGCATCTCCCCGAACAGATAAGAAAACCCCGCAGACACCCCCTGGTATAGAGTATCCTGGCGCTGCTCTAGTCGGTCATGTGTGGCCCGAAGCTCTGCCTGACTGGCTCTAATCTCGTCCTGGCTGGTTCTGATCTGATCAAAGTATATACCATGCTGCTCCTGCGTGACACGCATATCCTGGAACTGCTGGTAGAAAGTAGGCCAATCCTCATGCTGATGAAATGCATGATGCTGCGGCGAGTGTGGTGGTGTCGGTGGCTGTGGCTCGTGCTGCTCTCCCATCTCTTCGTCTTCATCCTCATGTTCCTCCTCAGCTGGAGGTAACGGGTCCCATATCTCTCCATTCAAACCCCTCAACCTATCTCTCCCATCCAACTCAGCAATAACCCCCATAAACTTCAAAGACCGGATATCAACATGCACCCCCTCAGTGATCAAAGTGAGACCTCTAAGCACCCCCGGCGTCATATATCGCTCATTGTACGCGATCTCGGTCACGTACTGACCGCCATGGATCTCACTATTGTGGGTCCGCCCTGAACACTTGACAAAGTACTCAGCCATTCGCGCGGCGAGGTTGATCGGTGCTTTGTCAACCAACGCATAAAGAAAGAGCAAATCAGGTGTTGGACAGTTACCTTGATTGTCCATGCGTCCGCAAATAGAATGGCTGAAAACATGGTGCATCACTTGCACCAGAGGGTCTCGGAGTCGCGAAGCTTTAGACATCCGTGGGTTGTAGGGGCCTCCAATAGCGTTACGTGCCCAGAATGCCTCTCACGCTGCATCATTAGGGAAGTTGAACCGATCATTGAAGATGTCGGGATCATCCATATCCTCCCGCGTATAAATTCCAAGCCTCCGTCCCAAACGACCCACCGACCATGTATGCCATCGCCCACACAACCTGAAGGTGACCCGATTCCTGTAGCGGAAATCAGGTTCTGTACGTGCAACCGGCTTTTCATACTGATACGAGGCGAAGAATTCAATAGTCAACTCTTGGTACACGGGTCGGTTGCAACCGACCAGGTTTGCTAGCGCGGGAGTCATCATTTCATCAAGTCGGTCATATTGAGTTAATTCCCTCATAACCTCCCAGTCCAACCATCGGGGTTCGCCAAATTGTTCCCGTCTTGCCCACAATTCATCGCGCTTCGCGATGCATAACGCTTCTTTCTCGATGTTGGGGTCAAATTGCAGGAAAGGGTGATCCATCTGTAATGGGGAATGTTGTTAGGAAGACAGAAACAGGAGAAAAATGAGTTGAAAACAAGCGAGCAGTCAATTATGAAGCTACTGTCCAACTGTACTGGGCATATGGCACGGTCGTTCTCCGGGACGCACGGTCGTGCGTCACCGAGAACTAACAGGCCAAGCCAGTCGATATCGTGAATAGCCGGCGAGGCACGACCGTTCCACCCGAGGAACGACCGTGCACTTCCGAATCTGCAGACTTCGACTCCTGAACTTAGAACAATCAGATTTTGCAAAATTTCAACAAGTATTGGGTCAACAGGGGTCTGCAAATCAACCGGGTGTTCACGATACTTCGATTTAACAAGGGTTAGGGTTTCGATTTGTTTATGAAAAGAACCCTAAAAGTTCCTTGAAAAATCAGAAGAAAACTACACTAGAAAGAAAGAAAACAAGAAATCTAACACTAGAGACGTACCGTGCGAAGTTGGGTGTTAGATCGTGCGAAAAATCGTGCGATATGGTGAAAAATCGCCCTGGAACGGTCTGCAGCGGCTAGGGTTCGCGAATGAGGGATCTTGCAGCAGATGAGGGTATATATAATGTGCAAAATGACAAAATTGCCCTCAGCCTGTCGCACGGTCGTTCGACCTGTGGAACGGTCGTGCGTCACCGGTGTCGCTCAAACCCAACAGCTTCTCCTCGGAAATGCACCGAGGGTGCGATCTGCCGTTCTGTCTTGCTCGGAATCGCACGGTCGTGCGACCCGAAGAACGATCGTGCATCAGGTGCAGATCAGAATTTTTCCGCAGAAGCCATTTTCAGCAGCTGTTTCGGCCGTTTTTCGCCGTTTTTTCGACACACCAACTGTTCTAACTATATTGCAATACAGAACCTTCGCCCGGTACGTACGAAAACTAAACTAACTAACACAAACTACCTAACTAACCTAAATTACGTAAAAACTACAAAAACAAATAAAAGGACAATTTTGCCCTTATAGCGCCAAAGACGCTCCTGCTGCATTTTTGTCGTCGAGTCAGCAGCGTAGACTCATGCTAAATTTTTGTCGACGAGTCGATAGCAAGACTCAAAGCTAAAAACTAGAAAAACTACAAAAAGGACTAAACTACCCCTAAAGCGCAAAATACGCTCTTGCTACATTTTTTATCCGCGAGTCAGTAGCGTAGACTCTCTCCTCCCCACACTTATGATGTGTGCGGGGTTTGGAGTTCAGTCACCTCCACCGCCGATTCTATCGGCCCGGCAACGTACAACTTCAACCGGTGACCATTTACCTTGAAAATAACGCCATCCGTGTTCTCTACTGCAACAGTACCATACGGAAACACTTCCTTAACCGTGTATGGTCCTGTCCAGCGTGAATGAAGCTTCCCAGGAAATAAGCGCAGCCGTGAATTATAGAGAAGAACAAGATCTCCCGCTTGGAATTGTTTGTGGTCCTTCAAGCGTTTGTCGTGAAGTTTCTTCGTGCGCTCTTTGTAGAGTACGGAGCTTTCATAGGCTTGGTGCCGCAATTCTTCCAATTCATGAATTTGGAGAAACCGGGCTTCACCTCCGGTTTTAAGGTCCAAATTCGCGGTTTTCAATGCCCACATAGCCTTGTGCTCCAACTCCACCGGTAAATGGCATGCCTTTCCGTATACCAACCTAAAGGGGGTGGTCCCTGTAGGGGTCTTATAAGCTGTACGGAATGCCCATAATGCCTCATCAAGCTTGTCCGACCACTCCTTGCGGTTCGCTCCAACCGACCGCTCAAGGATGCGCTTAAGCCCACGGTTCGTGACCTCCACCTGCCCGCTCGTCTGCGGATGATATGGTGTGGATAAACGGTGATGCACACCGTATCGGGACAAAGCCTTTTCAAGCTGTGTATTGCAAAAATGAGTCCCTCGGTCACTAATGAGCGCTTTTGGAGCGCCAAATCGGGCGAACAAACTCTTAAGAAACCTTACAACTACTCTGGCGTCATTAGTGGGTAAGGCTTGCGCCTCCGCCCACTTTGATACATAATCAACAGCCACGAGTATGTATTTGTTTCCACGTGAGGGGGGGGGGGGGAACGGTCCCATGAAGTCTATCCCCCAAACATCAAAGACTTCACAAACCTGTATCCAGTTCTGGGGCATTTCGTCGCGTGCCGATATGTTCGTCGCCCTCTGACAAGCATCGCACGCTTTCACCCAACTCTGCGCGTCACGGAAAATGGTCGGCCAGTAAAACCCGGAATCCAACACCTTCTTCGCGGTGAAGTTGGCTCCGTGGTGGCCTCCGGTAGATCCCTCATGACACTGGCGCAGAATGTCGGTCGCCTCAGACCCAGATACACATCTCCTAATCACCTGATCAGCACCCACCTTGAACAAGAAAGGGTCGTCCCATATGTAGTGCTTGAGATCCGAAAAGAATTTCCTCTTTTGCTGGTGAGTCAACCCTTTTATCAGAATCCCGCAAGCAAGATAGTTCGCTAGGTCGGCGAACCATGGCGACTCATCACATATCTCAACACCCATCAAAGATTCGTGTGGGAACTTGTCATTGATTGAATCCCAACGCGAATCCTCGATGTCTCCGTGCTCTAACCGAGACAGATGGTCGGCAGCTACATTCAAAGCACCCTTTTTATCTTGTATCTCAATATCAAACTCTTGTAGCAACAGGATCCATCTGATTAGACGCGGTTTAGCGTCCTGCTTGCTGAAGAGGTATCTAATGGCTGCATGATCAGTGTATACAACGGTTTTCGAAAGCACTAAATACGATCTAAATTTATCGAATGCGAAAACGACCGCCAAGAGCTCTTTTTCAGTCGTGGTATAATGCTCTTGAGCGTCGTGGAGAATTTTACTCGCATAGTAGATCGGATGGAAGTGCTTTTCCTTCTTTTGACCCAGAACGGCCCCTATAGCGTAATCACTCGCGTCGCACATGATTTCAAACGGCAAACTCCAGTCCGGTTGATTATCGTCTGCCATGGTTATGTTTCCTCCTGAGCCCTCGGCTTCAGTAGGTACCACCGAATCCGGCCCGCCAGATGCGAGCAATAGCCCAACCGCACGCCCTTTCGCGCAAAGACGCCTCCGAAGATCACGTTCGGGTTCTTCAGATGGTTCAACAAGTTCTGGAGCGGGGGTCGAGAACATCAACCTGCAAACGAAAATTCGACACGGTGAATATTTTATTAATTAAATAATGCTGTCCTTTTTTTTTTTAATCAGCTGAATAGAAGCAGAAAGTTATTATAAATGGGCTGAAAATTTTATAAAAATCCGAAAAATGGGCCCGAAATTTTATAAAAATTCAACACAATAAAAAAAATGAATCGGCTAAAGTAAAAATGATACCCGAAGCCGAAAACTCAAAGAATAAACAAATAAATAAATCCGGATCGAATAAATAAATGAAACAAAAATACCGCAAAAATGAATAAATCGAATAAAACAAGAAATATTAACAAATAAATAAACAAATAAATAATCAAGAAATTATACACAAATATTAACAAGTATATACACCGATAACCAAATGACTCGGGTCGTTCCTAAAACTCGCCATTTCCCCGGCAACGGCGCCAAAAACTTGACGTGTGCGTATATATACATAATATTTTGCAATGAATTACACACGATTGGGTTTTAAATTTATAAAAGTGATTATTACTTTTACATCAAAACACACACAAAAGAGGCAAGTGTACCCCGTCATATATGTAATAAAGTATCGGTAAGAACCAAGTATCGATCCAAGGAAATGGGCGGAGAATTAGTACTAGGCCTTTGTCACTAAACTACCGGTAAAAACATAGGTTTTGTGATTTTAAACTAAACTAAAGTAAACATAACCAAATACATAATAAAAACATAATAGAAAGTAGATAAAAAGCCTTGCTAAATACACAACCACAGCATGTCAACTAAGTCAGTTTTGGCACTAGAAGCATTCGGTCAATTTTCCAATTTAAAACAATTAGTATCCCTTTCGGGAATCCTAACATGACAATCATTCGGAAAGCTAAAACGATAAACACACTTTAACCACCTAAAATTGTTCTTTAACGTGCAATTGATAAATGTCTATGAAAATCTCTTAAAAATAAGTTAGTCAGCCGTTAGGATTATTCTAACCTCACTTAAACAAGGAAAGCGACACCGATAAACACAATGCAACCACCGAGAAAATCATAATCTAGATTAAATCACAACCGAGTTCATTTTACAAATCTTACACAATAATTCACTAAGATAGCAATTTTGTCCTAAACTACTAACTAAGCTAACAAATCATGGCAATAATTTATAACGACACCATCTAACCCGTTTAGGCCCTTACGTGACGGCAAGCTCTCTTGATTAACAATAATTACATTTTATTAAATCACTAACCATTTCTAGTATCATGATGCATACATTTAAACCAAGTTAAACTAGTTAACCAAATTCAAAGTTTACTAATACAAGATTAATTAAGCTTCATTTTTCAACTATCTTAACTAACCAAGCATCAATCATCCAACATAATTACTTATAATCAAGAATTCAATATCAATAACAAGGTTGCAAACTAATCATCAAAGATTAACATAGAAAATACTTCAAATGTCATTACAAACAAAGTTTAACAAACTAATGGTTATAATCTAGCAAGGGATTGTTGTGTTTTTGCCCAAAGGCTACAATAATACATAAATCATAATCTAAGTACTTGAAAGATTAACAAAAACTTGGAAAGATTAGAAAATCAAACCATAAACAAGTACTAGACTAAGGATCCGGGTAGTAATCGAGCTAAACGAGACAATGTGGCTTGAATCCGGGTGAAAGCTAATGCCTCCGGAGCCTGAAAATCGCCTGAGAGCTCTCCAAAAATCCAGAATATCGAGCAGAATGTTTCTGCTGTGTTTTTATACTTTTTGCTGTTGCACGGTCGTTCTCCATATGGAACGACCGTTCACTTTATTCAATTATTGAGGATGGGTCACCATACTGCATACGTCATCGGATCGTTGACCAGATCTGAAATGGCACGACCGTTCTTTGTGTGGAACGGTCGTTCAGTTCCGGGTTACATGTTGCACGCCAAATCGCACCGACCGTTCATCACCGAGACTCTGCTGATTCACCGGAGACGCACGGTCGTTCCTTAGATGGAACGCCCGTTCATCAGCTAGTCGCGCTTGTTTTCCTGGAACGCCCAGTCGCACCGATCGTTCATTGCCGAGATGATCAGCGTTGTCGGAGATGCACGACCGTGCATCAGGTGGAACGGTCGTTCCACAGGCCCAGTTCAGAATCCTTAACAGAAAGTCCGCAGCTTTGTCGTTTTGTCCGGAAAGTCCTCGTTTTTGCTATCATCTTGTCTGGAATGCAGTTTTAGGCCTGTAAACACAAATGTAGATAAATAAGTATCCGAACGACGGTTTTACGGCCAAAAACGCATAAAATAGGGGTAAAACGGGGAACTAAAATATGTGTAAATTAGAGTGTATCAAGTTCTTTACAGACATTTTAAGCAAAAACAAACAGAACCTAAATCAAGTTTGAGAAACTATCAACGAGCTGAACTTGAGCTTTGAATGCAAATATTCAACCAAGCAGAGCTCGAAGTTAATCGAGCTCGGCTCGTTTGCACCTCTACTTATGACGACGTTTATCTACCATAATAATATTATAATAAATATTATACATACGGATAAGTAAGCTACTAGAGACGCCTACCGCAATGCAACGCGCGCACCATCAGGGGCGGACCCACCCCCAGCCCAAGGTGGGCGGGCGCACCCCCGGGAAAAAAAACTTAATGCTATTTTTCGTCGAAAATCTCGTCCGCACCCTTGGAATTTTTCGTCCGCATACCTTAGGTAAAAAAATGTTATCGATTTATATTTTAATTTTTTAGTAAACTTTGATTTAAAAAAAACTACCTAAATTATATAAACTTATACTACCCAACTTAACCCAAATACCTAATACCTTAACCAACTATTTCATTAAACATACCTAGCCCACTGATTCGTAGCCCATTAATCAAACCCAACCTAAATTCAAACTATAATAATTAAAAAAAGCCCAATAGTCCCTTAGAATTCCTCATGCCCTCCCTCTCTTGCGTCGTCTCCAAACAGCGATCAGCGAACACAACGGCAGCCACAACAGCACGTCATCAGCAGCCGCGAACCACCGTCGTCCGACACCAAACCAACCAGAATCCGATAAAGGGTAAGTTTTTATTTTTTTTAATGATTTTAGTTGATATTATAGGAGAAAAGGGGAATAAAATTCTTAAATATGTTTAAAATTTTGAGTTGTTTATGGTTGTTTAGATGATTTTGAGGGTGATTATGTTGTTTAGATCATTTTATGGGTGATTACACCCGATTTCTAGGGCTTGAATAGTTAAAAATTAAAATTGAAACATTATGTTATTGAGCGATGAACTTATGGATCAAAAATGATGATTAAAATTGAAACATTATGTTTTGGATGGATTTCAAAAAATGGAAACCCATATGGAGACGTTTTAGTTATGTTTATAACAAGATTTGACGTGTTTTTGATGATTATATAAATTTAGTTTGATGTTCTTTTGTTTAACATGACCCGACTTGACCCGATACGAACCGATTTTTTTACTTATATACCATATTATATAATTATATATATATATATATATATATAGAGAGAGAGAGAGAGAGAGAGAGAGAATGAATGAGTTGGCACACACACTCCTTTTTAACTTTTGGCTTGGGTTGGATCCATGAGTCAAACGAGTTTTACTGGTAATTTTACTGTCATGTTTACGGGTGGGTGGGTTACCGGGTTTTCCTCGGAATTGATGGTGGACTCAGTTTACTCTCGGAGTACTCTGTTTGTCTAGTGGGTGCCCCAAAAGTGATCGATATTGATTCTATATATATATATAGAGAGAGAGAGAGAGAGAGAGAGAATGAATGAGTTGGCACACACGCTCCTTTTTAACTTTTGGCTTGGGTTGGATCCATGAGTCAAACGAGTTTTACTGGTAATTTTACTGTCATGTTTACGGGTGGGTGGGTTACCGGGTTTTCCTCGGAATTGATGGTGGACTCAGGTTACTCTCGGAGTACTCTGTTTGTCTAGTGGGTGCCCCAAAAGTGATCGATATTGATTCTATTGGCCATTAAAAAAAAACTTTTGGCCTTGTTTTGGGAGCTATTTTTCTATTCTAAACCCCGTCCCCGATTCATTGAACATGCATTCAACTCATTTTCACCATCAGTCACAATCTCCAGTTTCCTCCTTTCATCATCACGTCACTGTAAGTTTGCTGTACGATTGTTTTTATCGATTCCTATATGTAATTTTGTTCCCGAATTATGCATTTCACAAACCAATTGATTAGGGTTAGGGTTAGGGCTTGGATTTGGTATTACTAGAGTTGAATTTGAAGTTAGGGTTTTTTTTTAGATATGGAGGGTAATTTATCATCATCGGGGGGTTCGGGAGGGAGTTTCGATTTGCAAAGACTTCATCATCAACAACAAGGATCCATGATTCTTCCTTGTGTTCATGAGAATTTCCCCTTTCGAATAGGAACAGAAACGATTCCAGATTCTAATCGAACCATTTCGTTAGCGGCTGAGTTTGGTAAAGGGGAAACAAGAGCGATGAGCGGCGAGGAGGATGAGCCCAGCTTTACAGAACAAGACGGCCGAGCCAAGAATGTTAACATGAACTTCGCCTCACCGTGGCAACGAGTGAAATGGAACGACTTGATGGTGAGGCTTTTGATCACTGCGGTTTCTTACATAGGTGAAGATGCTGCTGACTATGGCGGATCGCGAAGAAAGTTTTCCAATTTACAAAAGAAAGGCAAGTGGAAGTCGGTTTCCAAAGTTATGGCGGAAAGGGGTCATTTTGTTTCCCCGCAGCAGTGTGAAGATAAGTTTAATGATTTAAACAAACGCTATAAACGCCTTAATGAAATTCTCGGAAGAGGTACCTCTTGTGAGGTTGTAGAAAACCCCTCCCTTCTTGATTTGATGGATCATGTTCCCGAGAAACTCAAAGAAGAAGTTAGGAAGATTTTAAGCTCTAAACATTTGCATTACGAAGAAATGTGTTCCTATCATAACGGGAACCGTTTACACCTTCCTCCCGATCCTCAACTACAACATTCCTTAAGATTAGCTCTTAGAGCTCCAAATGATGATCTTGATGATGATGACGATGATGATGATCCATATGTGGATCTTGATCATGATGAATATGATGAATACCACCGTCATCATCATCATCAAGGTGATCAAAGAACAGCAGCATGTGGAGTTGGTGAAGGATCTTCAAAGAGGGTAAAACAAAATGAAGATTCTCTGATGTTGAAAAACGTGCAGATGGACATGGATCAACAAGGTGTGAAATTGCAGGATCAGTGGCTGAACAACCGTTTATTACAACTAGAAGAACAGAAGCTACATATTCAAGCACAAATGTTGGAGTTAGAGAAGGAACGCTTTAAATGGCAAAGGTTTCGCCGTAAACAAGATACCGAGTTGGAGATGATGAGAATCGATAACGAGAGGATGAAGATGGAAAACGATCAAATGCTCTTGGAATTGAAGCGTAAGGCGATGATGTCTGCAGATCTTAATCAATAAGGTCCTGAGCCTAAAATAGTAAAATAATTGTGATTTTTTTTCTTTTATTGATTTTCCGGTTTGGTTAGCAGCTCTTTATGTTATTCATCTGTTAATTACTGATTAGTGACTGCACTCTGTACCGTTTTGTGACGTCTTGTTGTTGTCGTGTGTTTTTACATCACTGCTAGGTCTTTGGATAGCTTCATAATTGTTTGGCGCGCCTGAGACTCAAGGCCTGCCTGAAGATGCATCAGGGTCTTGAGGTGCGGTCTAAGTATGGGTCTTTAGGCGGCTGATATGTGAAAACAACCGATGGAGGAAGAAACTATGAGTGGTTTATTTGGTAAAAAGGTTGACTTTAGTTAATGAAATGGTTTTCACTTTTCATAGTTCCTGAAAAACTTTATTGCTGGAAACTAACTTCTTAAAAGAAACATATATTCAAATTAAGTTGCATTGCATGTATTAGGTGCTGATGGAGGTGAAAAAAACCGGTTTGTTTGAGCCCAGTCTGAACCGTAGGGTTAAAATTGGTTTGTAATCCTACACTTGGTCTAACCTGAACCGAACCAATCAAAACCAACCGGTCAAACCTGATCATTCCTTCACAAAAACCTCTAGGTGTTGAATATTGTTCATTTTTACCACAAGTATTGTACATACTAGGTAGGTAGGTCTCCTTACTATTCATATATTTCTTGTTTAAGTGTTTAGACGAACAAATATTTATAGTTTTATATAAAAGTAACGAAAACGAGCTCCTCAAGATAGAATTTCGTATAAAAAGGCTCCATCATGTATTTTATGTTGACATAACTAGCATTCACTTATGTCGTGTTGAATCAGAATGCCTAGGGATGTCCTACTTAACCAATGTGTCCTGTAAAAAGAAAGGGAAAATGTCAAATGTAACAAGGTTGTTGTAAAAAAGAAAAAAAAAAAAAAAGACCATCATGATAGACTAGGGACATGATGTGTTAATTATCATTCACATACTAATCTTGGTCCTCAACGTCTCATGATTGTCGCAGGTTCAGTCCGATGACAACTGGAAATGTTCCAACTGAACAAACACCAAAACCCAAAGGGGTATTTGTTTTAATCTTTCTTAGACCATGTGTAGTCAGTCATAAAGCCCCTTGGGGGCGTTATGCGACAACTGGCGAAACGCGTAAGAGAGGGGCTTTATATCACAAGAGGGTGTAGTGGGGTTATATATGTATGGGGCTTTATGTATGTATATATATACATGTGTGAGTTAGTATATGAAATAATCTCCCCCTCACGCCGCTATGATTTTCACGGGAGAAGGAAAAAAACACCCCATAGCGTCCGCCGTGGTGGTGTTGGCGGCGCTATGTGGGGGGGGGGGGGGGGGGGCGCCATATACAAAAATGGCGTGATATAACGTGCCACTACAGGTGGCCTTAGAGGAGTGGAGAGTGTTTCAATTCACATATAATTTCTTTTTCTCTAAAAATATGAAAATCTAAACACGCTTTTTTGTTTTGCTTTTCTCTATGCTTCGCTATTGAAAACCTATTTGTATCCAATATGGTAGATTTTGGTCTCGTAATATAAAAAATATACTTTATTTTAGTTACAACTCGGCTTTCAATTAAATTTATAAATTTATCATGAACTATTTATTTATATTTTCATCAAAAATTAAATGTTACACACTATTAGAAAAAACCACATTATATGTTGTTGGGTATCAACTCTTGTATGATGAATGGCATCGTATCGTGTATATAAATATACAGAGTAAAATACCAAAATGGTTCTTGAGTTTAGGCCACTTCAGTTCAAAAATGAAATCTTTTGTATCTGGTTCCTTGAAGTTTCACTTTTGTTGGCATTTTCATCCAATTGGCAAACACGGTTAGAATTTATGTTAATTTCTCCCCTTTATCCTCATTTAAATGAAGGGTATAATCGTCATTTTATGCCATAATATATTTTAATTAAATGAGGAAAACGACAAAAAAATTGGAGAAGTTAACATAATATTCTAACCTAGATTGTCAATGGGATGAAAATGACAACAAAAATGAAACCTCATGGACCCAAATACAAAAGGTTTATTTTTTGACTGAAGTGACAAAATCGACCTAAACTCAGGGACCATTTTGACATTTTACTCTAAATATATATATAAATGGTAGCTTGATGAGTATGTTCAATTGTAAATCAAGGCCTTTACTTTGTTTAAATGATAACAACAAACATAAATTTCCCACATATGTTTGTATATCTTTCAAAATGTAATTACATCAATCAATCTATGTAAAACTAGAAACTCATCACCATATCTAAAAACATCTAAACACTGTGTCAATTTGTCATCTATGTATTACAACAGTCGGAAATTTAAACCTATCCGAGACAAAAGGAACCGCCTTCGGGTTCTTAACAAGATCATCATACAAATCATACTCCGCCTCATAATCATGCAAACTAAGCTCCGTTTTCTGATTCGTATGATAATGATGTTTCGCACCACCTGATTTACCAAACCCGAAGATACTAACGTTCTCACAAACCCCCAACGCAAGCATAACCGCTTGCATACCTGACGAGTAATGAAACTCGGGCCCACCATGTAACAAACTCCACGATTCCAACCCCTTCCCGGTTTCCACAACAAATCTTTTCGCCGAATAATACTTAACAATCCGCGCGCATAACACATCAAGCTGCGGATCGGTGATTATTAACCGCGCTTTATGCGACGAATTGCATACAACGTAATCGAGAAAATGTATCGGTTGAGACATGTACATCATAATGGGGACATTTTCGCCATACGGATGGCAAAAACAACCGCCTCTACGCGAACACAGGTGTAGTATGTTGCTGTTCATAAACGAAAGGCTCGTTTTCGACCCCACGAAGCGTTCATAACCGCCAATACGCGCGTTGTTCAACCGAATTACGAACTCGTGACTATCAATTACTTCACCAAGATTGGTTTTTAACAAAATCCCACTATTACCCACCACAGCACAAGTCTTATACTTCCTCCCAACAGTCAACGAACTTTTCAGATCGTTGACCATGTTTGACATTACATCCGGGTCAAACCGACGGTTTCGCCACCATTTTTCCAAATTTTGCCTGAAAATCAACTGGATTTGATGCAAATTAACCTCCGTTGATCCACCCCTGACGGATCTAGCTCCAGTATCCAACCGGTAACGTCCAATTGACCTAAACGAGCGCTGGAAATTAGTTCTAATGTTTCGGAAATCTCCGTCCACCAAGTGTTCGACGTTTTGCCTCAATGAAAAATCACCCAAATCAACTCCAGCAAACGTCAGCAAAGTGTCGTTAAACACGTTCTGTGGTCGTATTGCGTCGGTGGGGATGAACCGGATGTACAGAGTGACGGCGGCGGCGGCGAAAACAAAAACGGCGGGGAATAACGTGCGAAGTAAACGCTTGACGATCATTTTGGTTATGTGGGTCGGGTCAAATATGGGTTTGGATCGGAAAAGGGTATGGGTTAAAGAATGGATTTGAAGTAGATGAAAGTTGGTTGATTGTTTTTCATTGTTGTATATTGAGTCATGAGATGATGTAGTGCATGTTGTAGGTGTGATTTGTATGGTGATTATTACAAATGAGGGGAGGGAGGGGGGGGGGGGGGGTGGTTTGATTCGTCCATTTACTCAGATGCGTGAAAACTGGATGGAATTCGTAAATTCTCGCTCTCTCGGGTTCGAACCCGGGATTAAAGCCCTGATTCGTTCCTTCACTCAGACGTCCCTTAAAAATAGTATAAGCGGGAATTGAACCTACGTCTTCACTAGAAAGAACCTTTTGACCGCTTATTATTAATTTATTGGATTGTGTATGAGTGGTCTTTTGTATGTATTGGGAAGGTGGGATTATGGGGGCTTTGGTAGGTCCGTTTCCATTTTATTCCCTTTGTGTCATTGTATGATTATTATAGTAACATGTTGTGAGTTGTGACGTCCTTATTACTTTAATTAATACTTTGTCTTCTTATTTCTTAATTTAATTTCTAGATTTGAGTATTGGTTTGCGTCTAGTTTAGGTGAGTGTTTGGTGACACATGGTGTAGTCCAATCACGTCTCATTTGACGTGTTTGCATTGGTGAAAAGTACATGATCCACACATATATTCATTATTCTAGACTCATGTCTGTTATAACACGAACGTCTTCACTTTTAAAGCCTCTATGGCGTCACTACACTTTGTCTTATAGAATTTTAGCCATTTGCATCACTATATGGATATTTTTAATGGCCTGATTATGTTAGTTTTTGTGCATACATAACTCAATAAAAAAAGATTGTGATGTATTGTTGCTTTATAATATGAGAGAGAACCTGAGAAGGAGAAAGAGATCTTAACAAATGTCACATAAATACTATCCTTTATCCTTGATTCAAAGAAAAGTTGTATCTTTAATCTCCTCCACGACTCTCGCCAAATGATTATACTAACCGGATGTCACATAAATTCTTTAATTAAGCCACTTAGAGTGAACCAGTACAGCCAATGAGCTAGTGGTGGAGTGGTAAGGGAGAGACATAGGTTTCCAAAAGACCCAGGTTCGATTCCTGCTTCCCCCATTAGTTTCGGCGTCACCGGGTGATGATGGGAGACCAGGCGAATAGGTGGCGATCGCGAGTTCGATCCTTAAACTGAACGGCTTTTACCTCACCACATTGTCGTGCCTTCGAGAGTATTCACGGGCTTCAGTCCTAGATGAGGGTTTCCCCCGGTTCAAATATGAATGTATCCCAATGTGTTGAATTTCGTCAATAGTCCATTTAGAGGATGGTCAAAATATATCATTAAGCATTTGTCACTTTATTTGTATCACTTAAATTATTTTGTTTCACAACTAGTTTTTGCCCCGCCCGCGTTGCGGGGCAATAAGCCGAATATTCCTCTCTCATAACATGTATATCTGTACAGAGGGCAAAATCGTAATTATATTTTGAACTGGAGGCGAAATTATAATTTTAAACTGAGAGAAAAATCATAATTTTGAGCTAGGGGGTAAAACATAAATTTATTTTGAACTGTGAGCAAAAACGTAATTTTGAGCTGAGGACAGAATCGTAATTTTGAGCTAGAGGAAAAAACAACATTTTATTTTGAATTGGGGGCAAAAACGTAATTGTAAACGGAGGGCGAAACCGTAATTTTAATTGGAAACAAAACTAAAAATGAGTTTTTGAACCGAGAGCAAAAGCGTAATTTTGAGACACGGGCAAAATTATAATTTTATTTTGACGGGAGGGGGGGGGCAAAAACGTAATTTTAAATGAAGGGCGTAAGCGTAATTTTAAACTGGGAATAAAGTTAAATTAAAATTGGGTTGGTCAAATAGGGAAGTGCCAGGCAAGCTGCCTCGCACTATTCCCTCAACTTGAAAATACTTAAACTGTGGGCAAAAACGTAATTTTGAGCTAAGGGCAGAATTGTAATTTTGTGCTAGAGGGAAAAACAACAGTTTATTTTGAGCTGGGGGCAAAAACGTAATTTTAAACGGAGGGCGAAACCGTAATTTTAAACTGGGAACAAAATAAAAAAAGAGTTTTTGACCCGAGGTCAAAAGCGTAATTTTGAGCTAAGGGCAAAGTTATAATTTTATTTTGAGCTGGGGACAAAAACGTAATTTTAAACGAAGGATGAAAGCGTAATTTTAAAGTTGTAATAAAATTAAATTAAAAATGGTCCAATAGGGAAGTGCCACACAGCTGTGTGGCACTATTCCCCTAGGTTGTTATTGTATAGCTGCCTGACACTATTCCCTCAACTTGAAAATACTTGAACTGTGAGCAAAAACGTAATTTTGAGCTGAGGGCAGAATTGTAATTTTGTGCTAGAGGGAAAAACAACATTTTATTTTGAGTTGGGGGCAAAAACGTAATTTTAAACGGAGGGCGAAACCGTAAATTTAAACTGCGAACAAAATAAAAAAGAGTTTTTGACCCGAGGTCAAAAGCGTAATTTTGAGCTAAAGGCAAAGTTATAATTTTATTTTGAGCTGGGGACAAAAACGTAATTTTAAATGAAGGACGAAAGCATAATTTTAAAGTTGAAATAAAATTAAATTAAAAATGGTCCAATAAGGAAGTGCCACACAGCTGTGTGGAACTATTCCCCTAGCTTGTTATTGTATATGTAGGAAATTCTTTGTGGGGAAGGGGTGAACGTCGGTGACATGTGAAGGAATTAACTAGTCAATGAATTACATTGTAATCCATCTAATAATAATAATCTAATCTAATAAAAGCAATATTTTAAAACTATACTTCTTTCTTTTAGCCTCATTTATAACTTCCCCTTCAATTGTGATTATAATTGCTATTTTTTTTAAACGTCAACAACTCAATATATATAAATATATAGGGTCAGCAAGAAACTGAAGAAATATGGACGAAACAAAAACAAGAAAACGGAACTTATACGATGTTCGCTACATCAAAAGTGACCCAATTCTCTGATTTAGGAGATGCGATTCTCGCCCTATTACAAACCCAAAAAAACATATATTCCTTTATCATCATTGTTTTCTTAAGTTAACTAGTTAATCACTTATAAAAAAGTTCAATTGAGATTTGAGATAAACCATCATTGTTTCTATCACCCAATTATAATTGCTTTCTTAAGTTAACTAGCTAAACACCTTGTAAAAAGTTCAATTGAGATTAAGATAAACCATCATTGTTTCCATCAACCAATATTATTTATTTAGATAACTTAATTCCGGTACATTCCTTTTTTAACCTTAAAAATGTTAACTGAATTAAAAATAACTAAATTTACTTTTTAATAACTTTTTTTGTACTTAAACCACCTATCAACTTACACATGCGAACCACATCACTTTTGAAGGGAAATCACAATATCATACACCAGATCACTAGGTCATGGGTTAAATATAAAATATACTAGACGTGACAATATTTACAAACCTAGAAACTGGTGATGTAAAACCAATAAAATTCGCAGGTTTGAGTTAGATGTAAACAAGCTTAGACTAGATCTAGGTCAAACCACAAACACAAGCCGTTTAGCACCTCTAACTGTCACATAACCTTCGTATTCACCATCGACAACCTCCTTCTCTTTCTTCATCACTCACACGCACACTCTCCTCTTTCTCTTGCCGCGTTCATCAAAGTTTGCTAAATTTTTCGTTAAATGATCTATAAGTTTTTGAAGTCATCTTATTACATAAAGCAGACACGTTATCTACAATAATTACTTTAGCTTGATCAATTACCCAACAAAAACCCGTGGCGACAACTTTATATTATAAACTTAGCTTTATTTTTTGTATATATGCAATACCAAGGGAAAAAATGCAGCCGGTTATAAAATAAAATAAAAACTTTGGAAAGTCAATGGGCCAATTTTGACTTTTGACTATATAAGCTCTATCTTAAGAAAGCAAAAGGCAATTTGCATGCAACTCATAAGGAAACTAGAAAAGTGGCATAGCTTAGTCTTCAACTCAAAGATTAATAAAGTGATAATGACCAGAATGATATATATAAATATATATCTTTGGTGTATTTATACAACAAGTTTGTTTTTACACGTTTAATAATGAAATACAAGAAGGCGTACGGTTATAAATGTCAGTGCTATCACCCATCACTTACCCACCCCGACCACCCTAAAGATAAAACATCGTATAACGTGAACACTTCTGTATGAATATATATAAAAAAAACAATACCAATACTCATGAATTTCTCTTAGTATAACCTTCAAGATAAGCAATCCGCAAGCATAATCAATAAACCAAGGCTTCATGTTTGACTTTAAAGGTCAAACAGAGAGTTTTAGACAAATACTACCACGTGAAGCGAATGTTGGTTTATGTTTGCTACGAGGCCATCACAAATATAGATATGAATGGAAACAGTTTTGACCTAAAAAGTCAAAGTTCGTTGCGTACCTTGTTTCTCACTTATCCAAGATATTAACACTGCTAATTCGAATTGTGTTGAAACAAAAAAACACAATTCTGAAAGCAAATAATCCAGAAGCAAGAAAGTGGTAAGAAAGTAGCATTATAATCATTTAAAACTGAATAAAAGTTTCAGTAAAAGGTAAGAAATGCTCAAGAAGATCACGTCTGCAACGACGTGGAATTGTTCAAGTTCTCAATGGATTCACCACGTTAATTCTTGATATAACAGCTAAACGATTTAAATAAACTGTTTTTATCACAAAAAAATCATTAAGAAACACCAACGATATAAGCATTCCATGAATCTTGCTGTTGAAAACTCGTAACTTCTTCGTATTTAATATCTTTACCATCACCAAATCCTTGAATGCTTTTGATATTCTCACTGTCAGGCATCTGACGGATCCAGAAATGAACAGACCGAAATCCCGCTTCTTCCAAACAATCTTTGATCTCCGGTAACGACCACCTAACACAAAAATAAATCAACGTTTGCCTGTTAGTCAAATGTCTAAATTACCCTTCAACCGTAAGGAGATAAAGAAAGTATTACAATCTCCAGCTGTATGAAAACGCGTGGCGAAGTTTCTTGTTTTGATGTTTATGCAGAGTATAATGCAGACTGATTCGTGTTTTCCTTTGAACAATGTCGAATCCCGCTTGCTCCCATGTATACTGACATATTTTGGATGAAAATAAAAATAAAATTCTCAAAATAGTGTTTTTGAGTAAGGTACACGGATGGTCCCTGTGGTTAACCAAAATTTTGAATTTAGTCCCTAGTTTTTTTCAAAAGTACATGGATGGTCCCTGTGGTTTGCACTTTGTAACTTATTTAGTCCTCAACTTTTGCCGAAAGTACACTGATGGATCCTGTGGTTTGCACTTTGTAGCACATTTAGTCCCCAACGTTTAGGGACTAAATGTGTTACACCCACAAGGACCATCCATGAAGTTTTGGCAAAAGTTAGGGACTAAATACATTACAAAGTGCAAACAACAGGGACCATCAGTGTACTTTTAAAAAGCTAGGGACTAAATCCAAAATTTTGGTTAACCACATGGACCATCCGTGTACTTTACTACTAGTGTTTTTGCTACAAGATACCGTCCAAAAATTGAAAAACAATAACTGAATGAAAACTAGTTACATATATCTATCTATATAGAGGCCGGTTAACGTACAAGACCACCTTATCGTGCGATGCGTACGCGAGCATCTCACCCGCACATCTGATCTAATCTAGGCCTTCAACTGAACGCGGTAGCACAATAGTAATTAACTTTGCCTAATTACGCACGTTATATTGGTGGTCCCGTGTCGTCGCACGTTAAAAGCCTTTTGTATTTAATCCTTTCACTATATGTATAATATATGCAAGAAAATAATTTAAGTGATTACCGTAAAATTCGGAAATTTTCTTTGCATCCTAAGTTCGCATTCGGATGAAGTACCACCATAAAGATCCATGACAAAAATCCCGCCTTTTTTAGATAACGCTTGAAGGGCGTTTTTGAAATACGAAACAAGCTCATGGCGAGTATGGAGACAACAGCAACTATAGTTAAAAGCACATACAATGTCTCTAGATGGAAGTGCTTCATAATTAGTAACGGGTTCAGAACCGTTTTCGTTTTCTTCAAGTGTTGCATTATGCATGATGTTTTGAAGATTGGATTTTACTAGTTTTGCTTCTTGAGGTTGCAATACGTTGCCGTGGTAAAGGAAGATTCTAGAAGATATATCGGCCCCGATTTTGTTGACGTTATTCTCCATGCAGTAATCAAGAGCCTCAACGTCTAAATCTAAACCTATGGAAGTCCTTCTTGAGTCGCTTCGGAGCCACTCTGTACTGTAATTGAATCATATGATTGAGAGATTAATGATGTTTCTTATATAATAAAAGCATGTGCAAACTACAAGAAAATGCAAAATACTTCCATTTATGGCAAGGTCTATGATCAACCATACAAAAAAGAAGACATTTCAACTTGGTTTCAAGATGCGTGAGGCGCGTGCATCACATATATAAGGTGTTTATCATTACGAAAAAAGAAACTAAAAAAAAGAAACATTATAAATGGATAATATTTTAACTTGCTAACTTTTAAACACTATATATAAGATATCCTCATCATCTCTAATCATAATTTTTCAATCAATGGTCTAATTTGTCCAAATACTCAAACCCATTGCTCAATAGATTGTCATATTTGTTAATCAAACTTTTAAATATCAGACCCATCGCAATCATGGTCAATTTGATCAATTCTGGGTGAACTGTGTAAAGCGCCACACACATGTCAAGAAACATTAATATTGATAAAATCATTAAAAAAAAAAAAAAAAAAAAAAAAACCTTAGCAGAGCAGTGCCACAGAAATCTTCTTGAAGATGCAGAGGAGCCCTCCCACCAACATAAGTCAAAAAAAACTTCTGCAGATAACTGATATCCCCCTTAGGTGACTGCAACAAAACCCCATAAAATTATTATTATAAAACCCTAATCAAATTAAGGGTTTTGTTCAAATCATGTATACCTGTACAGATTGTTGATAAAGTGAGAACTTTGATGGAAGATGAGTACCATCATCATCATCATCATTGTTATTATTATTATTATCAGTTGATGGGTTTTGTTCTTCATTGTCGTCTGAATCTTGTTCTTGGTCGGAGAGATTTGGGGGTTGAGTCAGTGGATAGCTTTGTTGTTCGTTGTCTTGGAGGTAGTATGATGCATCTTTGCGATTACGTTGGTTTTGGTGTTGGTTTCTTTGCTTCTTGTTCTTCCCCATTTGTGGCTTTTGTTCTTGATTTCAGTTGGCGGCTCTACTGTCTGTCGTCACCTGTGTTTGCTTTTCTTTTATGGTTTTTTCCAACTTTACCCTTTACAAATACAAATAATCACACCTTAATTCAAGGCTGTTCAAATCGCTTGACGCTCAATACTCGTTCGATCCTCGTTTGAAAAATGCTCAGAATTTGCTTGTTTGATTCAGCTCTATTGAAAAAGACGCTCGGTTCAGATTGTAAACGAACGAGCACGAGCAAAGGTCCGTTCGGTTTTGTTCGGCTCGGTTAACTCAATTTATATTTTACTATATATATTTTTTTGATAAAATGACTAGAGGCCCGCAATCACATTAATAATTTTTTGATGAATCCATTTAGTACTTAAGTCAAAATTTCAAATACTGAAATAGGAAGTGTTGCTCGATACTCAAGTTTTAACCCGCCATTCGATTCAGAAGTATATAATCCTAATCAAAACCCCTCACCGGCCATCATTGTTCAATTTCTTCATCGCCAACTCGCCAGAATTTTGCTTCAGTCAGTTCATTCGTTGTTTTCAAACTTCCGATAGAATAGGGTCTGCTCCAATTGATCGATGATTCTTATCTCACTCAGTTAATCTCTCGATAGAACCAATCTACTGTTGTTTTTTTTTATTATTTGTTATTTGTTAAATTTGTACTTGTTATTTATTAATTTTGTATTTTTCTTCTAATTGGACGAAAATTGCACATTACTTACTTACGAAACTGCACTTTACTTTGAAAACTGACACCCCTTCGTCACTTTCCTTTTTTGTTCTATGACGCTCGGTACTCGCTCAGTGTTCGATCGAAAAATGATCGAATCGAAAAGCTCTTTTTGGCTCGGTTGAATAAACACTCGGTTCGGTTCGGTTTGTAAACGAACTGAGTACAAGTAAAGATCTGATCGGTTCGGTTTAACCATTGTGATATTTCGGGCTTTTAAAAACGTCCTTGTTCATGTTCGTTTATTAAGAAACATATGTTTTCACGAAATGCTCATAAACACTTACCGAACGAGATTTTATGTTCGCGTTCATTTGTAAAGGAAATGAAGTCGTTCATGTTCATTTGTGTTTGTTTGTTAATTTTAGACAACAAACAAAAACGAACGTTGATGAACACAAATGAGAACAAAAAAACACAAACAAGCGTTCATGAACATGCCATATAATATACTAACTCTTATTAAATATTTTATTTGTCGGAATTTTGAAAACGAACATGTTACCGAACGTTCATGAACATAAATGAATGAATGCAACCTCTGTTCATGTTAGGGCTGACAATTTTACACGAATACACGACACGAACCTATACGAAGTTAACATGTATCGTGTATGGCATTAACAGGTATCGTGTACCAAACAGGTAGACATGAGATTACCTGTTAATTTTCGTGTATAAACAGGTTAAATACATGTTTACCTGTTAATACCCGTTAGTACACGATAAGAAATTAAATTAAATAAAACTCATCAACCATGTGCGTGTGGGTTCCTTAATTCCTTTTTATTTTTATTCCTTGTTCAATTCAAAAAAAATAAAACCATAAACTCCCTCTGTAATTCTCAGATAGAATGTCGTGTTCGTGTTTTTGTTCGTGTTAACAGGTATTAACAGGTAATTTTCGTGTATAACAGTCGAACAGTCGTGTTAACAGGTATTAACATGTAATTTCCGTGTATATCGTGTCGTGTTCGTGTTCATGTTTGAAAAAAAGGACACGATAAGTTATCGTGTCGTGTTCGTGTATGGGATTTCGTGTGTCGTGTCTTATCGTGTCGTGTCTTATCGTGTACGGGTATACACGATATGCCAGCCCTAGTTCATGTTCATTCATTTAAGTAAACGAACGAAATTTCTTGTTCAAGTTAGTTTGTTTAAGAAACAAATGAACACAAACGGACTTCCCGCCAAATGGTTCACGAACTGTTCACCAAACGCTTGGTTCATTTGCAACCCTAGATCGAACCGAAATAACCGAAAACCAAATTAACTAACAATTTTTTTAAAGCATAGCATGATATTCAGATTCACTGATTAAATTTGACATGGTTGGTTGCTTTTTGGCATTCTATGAGACAAGTTGCCATTGAGAACATGGAGGAGCCATAAGTGGAACGTTTAGTTTTGATGCAACAAGCCCAATCAGTAACGGGATATCCAATCATTGATGACAAAAGAGGGTGTTAAAATATAAGACCATAAAAGATGGTGACTTGATGTACTGAAAAAAATCTTTTAATAACTAAAATGAGTCGTAGTTGCTAATGATTTCTAGATCCAGTGGTGGAAGACTTGCATTTCTGATGTGTGCAAAATGCAACATATAAATTACATCAAATGTGGCATAAAACTAACCCTTTTTTAGTACTAATGTTGGAAAAAGTGTGTTTTTATCTTCCTTTTGTATTTTCATGATTAAATGAGCTCAAATAAACAAAATAAGCAAAAAGGCAGCTAAATCTAACATAAATACAAGAAAAGGATCAAACGTGGCATGCCCGACCCCCCGACAGCATCTTCCCAAGCAAAAACAAGAGAACAGAAGGCTGAACACGCCCCGTGCTCAGTGAGCACGGGGGGCGTGCCCAAGTGTCTGCAGAAAAGACAAAGCTGTAGAAGTTTCTATCACCCACCACGTGGGCGTGCCCAGCGGACACGGGGCCGTGGTCAACTCTAAGATTCGCAGAATCTGAGGAAATCTTAATAGTACAGATACGCTTCTGCACACGGGGTCGTGCCCAGCGGACACGGGGGCGTGGTCAACTAATGCAGACAAACTGCAATTAATGAAGAAAGAGAAGGAAGATGGACACGGGGCCGTGCCCAATGGACACGGGGCCGTACCCGAGTTGTTGTTCAGGCTATAAATAGTGGTGTTTGGCTCATTTGCAAACCATCCTTTGGCACACCACCTCTCTCACACTTCACCCACACTCCACCACCACCACCACCACCACCACAACACCATCATCCACCACCATCATCCATCATAGAGTGTGTGAGTCATCTCGGTATCCAAGATTGATCGTAAGAGTTCTTGACAATCAAAGGCCATGTTTGCCTAAGTCTCTTACATCACTTGGTGAAGACAGGTGTCTAGTGTAATACTTTTTATTTTTAATATTTTCGCACTTTTTATTTCGTTATGTATTAATGACTTTAATAACTAGTTTCTTATGTTGAAGGTGATTCTTCCTTATCGTTTGTCCGTGGTGTCTTGGCATTATTTTACTGTCTATATAAAATAAAAGATTTTCACCATTCATATCTCCACGGTCTATATGGAGATATGTTGGCTACCTGGTCGGGGGTTAAGGGAACGGTTTGGTAAGAGTCTTGCCTTGTTCAGTGTATAGATCCTGCAAGGACCTGAGTCAAATTTAGTAGGATCTCTTTCAATACCCACCGGTATTGGATGGCGGGGATCCAAACTCTTTGATCCCCTCATATGTAAGCTACTATTAATACTTTAACCCGGCTACTTAGGATTGTATCCCTGCTGACTCAGACTACTTAGCTGAGGGTAACGTCACCTTCAAAAGAGGGGCCTACCACATTATGCATTAATAACTTAATTAATTATCTTTCAATAATCCGACCCTTTAGGATTGTATCATTGCTGACTCAAACTACTGGGTTGAGGGTAACGTCACCTTCAAAAGAGGGGCCTACTACAATAACTAAGATAATCTCTTAAAAAGTGCAAAAGTGCAGAAATAATCAAAGGTTACACTACACACGAGTCGGATCCAAGTGATTCATCTTGTCTATCTGTTTTTATTTTATTTTTCAGCATTTTAGTTAGTTTTATTTTTTCTAGTTTAAAAACTTTTTTTTCTAACTTTTGATTTGATTAGATGTTGAGGATAAACCGTTACTAAAAGCTCTTGTGTCCTTGGACGACCTCGGTATCTTACCAACACTATACTACGCTCACGATGGGTGCACTTGCCCATATGTGTGTTTAGTGTTAGTAAATATCGTGTTTTATAAATTTAAAACTTGACTAAAAAGTGTAAAAGGGCTTAAAAGATACATTAAAAACCTATCACACTCGGCACGCATCAAGTTTTTTTGGCACCGTTGCCGGGGACACAAGGATTTTAAGAAAGTTAGGAATCAACGGCCTAATCGTTTTTTCGTATTTTTCTGTTTTTTTAGTATTTTCTTAGTTTTTCAGCTTCTGCAGAACTCAGCACGGGGCGTGCCCGCTGAACACGCCCCCGTGCCCAATCTTTGTTACTGGCAATCTTGTTTTAAGTCAGACAGTAAGCTGAACACGGGGCCGTGCCCACCCAACACGCCCCCGTGCCCAAGTTTCAGTTACTAAAAACAGAACCGTAAGATCCCGACGGTTGGTAATTTCTGACACAAACATGAGAGATACTGATATTTTTTTACTTTCGGCACTCTTATGGTACGTGGTGTCAAATATGTGGTGGCTCCCATAAAGATTTAGAATGTTATTTTCTAAATTATAAGCCCCATTATATAGACCCATTGTTTTCCTGTAACCTTAAGAGGGGCGAAAGTAAAAATAATCCCTATCTCTCCCTCGAATGCACTCAACCGGATCTTCTAGGAGAAATGCTTCTTGATGAACTATTTCAATTAGACGATCTAATTCTTAATTGGTTAAAAGAACTTAAGATGGATTTCAATAATTCATCTCAAGACGATACCCATGAAGAATTGTTGGGAGCACATTCGGATAAAAACAACTTTGTTGTTCCCGATATTACCGTTGACTCTAGCGAAGACGTGGGCGATAGTCGTCCCTATGTCGATTGTGCCGTGAAGGACTCTCCATCGACTTCGTTCGGTGCATACATAGACCTGAGCGATTCGGCATACACCTTCTTTAACGAGAGCCCGGGAAAGGGTTGGACTTGTCCACCTACATTTAGCATAGGAATCACCCTCACCGACAACCTCTTGCATTCTCGTTTTAGTCTAGAGCAATTAAGGTATCTCAGGAACTTTGGGGTTGTTCCATCCAGTAAGGAACCACCCGATCCGGAAAAAAATCCTTAAGAAATAGACGAAACTTCATAAACAGCCTCTAGACACGGGGCCGTGTCCAGGTCAACACGCCCCGTGTCCACCAAAAGATTCCTTTCTGACTTTTTTGTCAGAATAAGGACAAAATGTGTCAGGACCTCGCCTGCACACGGGGCCGTGTCCAGCATGCTGTCATTTTCTATAAATGCAGCCAAGGATCCTGCACATTTGGACCATTCCAGGGACAGAGATTTGAGGGAATCTTCTCACATACCATCCTAGGTATTTTCTAAAAGAAGCTTCTCAACAACCTTCTTGTCCTTTCCTCTTTTGTCAATTACCTTCTTCTCCATTTCTTTCACCTCAACACCTCCATTAGAGCTTGAGATCAACATGATGCCAAGCTTTATTGTGATGTTGGTTAGGTTTTTGTTCAAGGAATCTTGTTAAAAATATGCTTTGCAACATTGTTTTAAGTTATTTCTGCTCAAAAAATGCTTTCAAATTTGGAAAAATAATTTAGAGTAAATTACAAGTTTTGTCCTTTATGTTTGTCCAAAATTTCAGGCGCTGTCCTTTACCTTTAAAATTGATGACTTTTGTCCTTAATGTTTCCAAATCGTGCACGTTTTGTCCTTTAGGCCAAACCCAGTTAATTTTTTTTGTTAAAACTGGTCATGTGCAAGGCATGTGAGGGTACTATTGTAATTTCATTGTCCAAGGACTATTGTGTAAGATAAATTATATCAAGGGGCTAATATGTAAAAATAAAACAAAATAATTTAAAATATTATTTTTATAACCATATATATATATATATATATATAGATAAAGAGTATTGTACAGTATTGCTTATCGTACATTACGTACGCTTCAATCTCAGCCGTCAGATCATCTTCCCGCATTTTAAAATCGCATGTTGTTTTTATTATAACAATTTCGCCTGTGATAATTTTTTATGAATTCGCATGTTGTTTTTTTGTACCAATTTCGCATGTGATAATTTTGATGAAATAGCATGTTGTTTTTTTATAACAATTTCGCATGTGATAATTTTTGATGAATTCGCATGTTGTTTTTTTGTACCAATTTCGCATGTGATAATTTTGATGAAATAGCATGTTGTTTTTTTGTAACAATTTCGCATGTGGTACAAAAAAAACAACATGCGAATTCAATGCGGGAAGATGATCGGACGGCTGAGATTGTAGCGTACGTAATGTACGATAAGGGCATTTGTATGATAACCGGCCTCTCTCTCTATATATATATATTTCTGAAATTAGCAACCACCTATCACCAATTCACCACCATCCTGCACCTCCACCACCACCCCCCTTCACCGCCACCACCACCCCCCCCCCCCCCTTCGCCGCCACCACTACCTCTACCACCCTTCATCATCACAACCACCATCTCCAAAATTGATTTATAAATTAAATTCGAGAACGGGCCATTGATGCAGATCTTCTTCAAGACTCACCACAGCTTCAACTCCATATCCATCTGGTGTATCATACAAAATGAAAGTGTTCTTCACCAACACATCTGCAATGGTTCCCCATATTGGATTTCCCCACCCAAAATTCATCTGACAAAACGATCTGCCCAAATTGTTTGCAGACTCCCTTACACTCAGCAACCAATCATCCAACCCACTAACCCCAAGTTCTTTGATCCCTTTCTTCAGTTGAATCACCAAATTATTCAAGCCCAAATTCACAAAAGATTTGTTTACCTTCAATCATAGTATCATCGGTCACCATCCACAAGCCACCACCACTCCGGCCACCACCACCTGCAACCGCCCCTAAAACCACCTCCACCACCGGTCCACAGACCACAACCCACCACTCCGGCCACCACCACCTGCAACCGCCCCTAAAACCACCTCCACCATCGGTCCACAGACTCACCTTCTCGATTTGGAACGGAGAAGTGTTTTCGCCGTGACCTGCATCTCCGGCGGCCTGCATCTCCGTCACCTGCATCTTCGGCGGTCAGCATCTCCGTCAGCTGAATCTCCGGAGAAGTGTTTCCACCCCCATCACCAAACCATAAACCTATCTTGAGATCCGACTTGATGAAGACCATCACCTACCCGTTCCACCCCCATCACCAAACCATAAACCTATCTTGGAACGGGCCATTGATGCAGGTGGTCGGCAATGTTCAGTAGGGTAGAGAGAGACAAGGGTAGTAGGTTAGAGAGAGAGACAAGGGTTAGAGAGAGTGAGAGAGAGAGAAGGCAGAGTTTTATTTTAAATATCTTTTTTATACTTACCCAATAGTCCCTAAAGATAAGTTCTTTTACACAATAGTCCCTATAATGGTGAAAAGACAAATGTACCCTCACATGCCTTGCACATGACCAGTTTTAACAAAAAAAATTAACTGGGTTTGGCCTAAAGGACATAACGTGCACGATTTGGAAACATTAAGGACAAAACTCATCAATTTTAAAGGTAAAGGACAGCGCCTGAAATTTTGGACAAACATAAAGGACAAAACTTGTAATTTACTCAATAATTTAAAACTCCGAGATTCCTTGTTCTAAAAATCAGCAGAAAGGTGAACACGGGGCCGTGCTCACTGAGCACGGGGCCGTGTCCGAGATTACTGTTTCATTAAAATAAACTCTTTTCCGTTTATTTTCGTAGAATGTCGAGCCAAAACAGTGGAACTTCTTCTGCGCACTCCAGAAACAGTCGAAGGGAAAGAAGGCCTTCAATTGAAGCAACTCTCGTACGCTACGTAATGGCATTACGTGAGGCGCTTGATGAGATGACATCGGTAGAGGAGGTCCTAATAGACCGTATAAATTATCTTACAGTGGGGTTGGAAAACAGTTTTCAAGAAATCAACCTCTTGTACCAGAGGTTGAACATTCTTGTGACACCTCCCATGGAACCAATCATCCCTCAAGAGGATTGGAACCTAGCACTTGGAGTCAACAATCCCACCGGATGGGATGACATTCCATCGGAGCCCCCTCTTGAAGATCTACAAGAAGTCCCGGTGGAGGTTACACCCCCTCAAACCAATGCAAATGAGCCCGTTTTTCTTCTCTCAAGGGAGATAGAGGAATGGCTCGCTGACGTGTAAGGGACCCATAACCGGAGGAAGAAGTTCTTAGAGCCGCATCCAACCGAGAGAATTATCTTTTCGGAAATTTTGCTAATAGAATAAACTTTAGGCTAGAACTCCTTGGTTTAGACTTCTTGTGTTTCTTGACCTATTTACCTAGAATTTTAACTTTGTTAGGACTATTATGTAATTTTCTCTATTTAATGGTATAACGGTTTCTAGTTAAATTGGTGTTTGGATGATGTTGTAATGGATAAAATACACTCGAGATGGTGAATGATACTAAGGGAAACTTGCACCAGCACCCCATGCACAAAAACAGGGCCATCCGACAAATTTTTCTTCATTACAGCAAGATCAGCACGGGGCCGTGCTCACCCAACACGGCCCGTGCTCAACCATCTGCAGAAAATTGCCCAGTTCAGGTAACTGGACACGGGCCGTGCTCACTCAGCACGCCCCCGTGTCCAAGCTTCTGTTTCTTTATTTTATTTTCTGTTACTGGCGATCTGAACACGGGGTCGTGCCCGGACACCACGGGGCCGTGTCCAGACGCCCAGCAACATAAAATTTTGCTTTTACACATTCAATCAACCTAAAAACTTATTTTTGGGACACATTGAGGACAATGTGTAATTTAAGTGTGGGGGGATGCTAAAACCTTGAATCTTGCAAGTCCTAATTACAAGCCTTACACAAAACTCTATTGGAACCGCTAATCACCCAAATTTTTTCAAAAATTTTCATTTTTTTTACTTGTCTAGGTTTAAGTTGGGAAATTCAAATTCTAAAAAAGTGATATTTTTACAAATTTACAACCAATAGCATCGTGATAAAAAGAACCAACATAAGAAAATTATGAAACGACATGACAAGTTTAGTTAAAATTTGATTATATATACTTGATCACATAAAAACCCATTCCCACAAAAAGTGAGTTTTGAGCCTTTATTGGGCATACAAATACATATCTTTAAACTAATAGCTCATTTTTCGTTTCTTGTGTGAATAGCCGCTTGGTTCTTACGACTCTAGAACTTGCCACGATGATACATTCCCGGTCCTTACCAATTTAAACCCGAGTAAGTAAATGACAGAGGCATTAGGACTAACCATTTTTATTTCTACACCATTATTTTTCTTTTTTTTTACCACCTACCCAAAATCCCCCTATTTAACCTCTTTGAGCCTAAACTTTTTCATTTCTTAACCCAAAGCAAACACCCCTTTTACCCACAAAAAACCTTTTTATTTTTAACCATTTTGTTTTAGTAACAAAACTCGGTTTTTGTGTGACTCTCTTATGTTGAAAAAAAAATGAAGTTTGAAATAAACAAACAAAGCTCATCAAAAAGGCTTGTTTGAATAATAATTCATTGGAATAAAAAGTCATAAAAACAATATGTTTTGCAAAAACCGACGCTTTTTACACCTTTTCGCCCTTTTCTACTAACCACTAACCCAACCACCTACCTTTAACCCAAGCCTAACCTTTCACCCCAAAAGTCCTCTTGATATTTACAAAGTTATATAGTTAAAAATGAGGAAGATTGATTGCTTGGCAAGCTTATGGTAGAAGTAAGTTCTATGCCGCTCTCGAGTGTTTCACAAAAATACATCTTCGGCCGAGTGTTGAGTGATCCCCTGTGAGGTATGTGAACTTGTATATAAATGGAATTTTAAAAAAAGGCATGTTATGCCCTAATAAGTAATTTATCTTATGTAATGTTTTAAATAAATCATGACGAATAGGATTGTAAATAAAAAAAAACTTAATAAAGAATCTTGGAAATCCCGACACTCTATGACAAGCCCAAAAACCTTCTCTTTTACCCATTCCATTTGGGAGTGTAAAGCCACATTATAAAGAGTTTTGCATGAGGACAAGCAAAGATTCAAGTGTGGGGGTATTTGATGTGTGCAAAATGCAACATATAAATTACATCAAATGTGGCATAAAACTAACATTTTTTTAGTACTAATGTTGGAAAAAGGTGTGTTTTTGTCTTCCTTTTGTATTTTCAGGATTAAATGAGCTCAAATGAACAAAAGAAGCAAAAAGACAGCTAAATCTAACATAAATACAAGAAAATGATCAAACGTGGCATGCCCGACCCCCCGACAGCATCTTCCTAAGCAAAAACAAGAGAACAGAAGGCTGAACACGCCCCGTGCTCAGTGAGCACGGGGGCGTGCCCAAGTGTCTGCAGAAAAGACAAAGCTGTAGAAGTTTCTATCACCCACCACGGGGGCGTGCCCAGCGGACACGGGGCCGTGGTCAACTCTAAGATTGGCAGAATCTGAGGAAATCTTGATAGCACAGATACGCTTCTGCACACGGGGTCGTACCCAGCGGACACGGGGGCGTGGTCAACTAATGCAGACAAACTGCAATTAATGAAGAAAGAGAAGGAAGATGGACACGGGGTCGTGCCCAATAGACACGGGGCCGTGCCCGAGCTGCTGTTCAAGCTATAAATAGGGGTGCTTGGCTCATTTGCAAACCATCCATTGGCACACCACCTCTCTCACACTTCACCCACACTCCACCACCACCACACCACCATCATCCATCATAGAGTGTGTGAGTCGTCTCGGGATCCAAGATTGATCGTAAGAGTTCTTGACAATCAAAGGCTAAGTCTCTTACATCACTTGGTGAAGACATGTGTCTAGTGTAATACTTTTTATTTTTAATCTTTTCGCACTTTTTATTTGGTTATGTATTAATGACTTTAATAACTAGTTTCTTATGTTGAAGGTGATTCTTCCTTATCGTTTGTCCGTGGTGTCTTGGCATTATTTTATTGTCTACATAAAATAAAAGATTTTCACCATTCATATCTCCACGGTCTACATGGAGATATGTTGGCTACCTGGTCGGGGGTTAAAGGAACGGTTTGGTAAGAGTCTTGCCTTGTTCAGTGTATAGATCCTGCAAGGACCTGGGTCAAATTTAGTAGGATCTCCTTCAATACCCACCGGTATTGGATGGCGGGGGTCCAAACTCTTTGATCCCCTCATATGTAAGCTACTATTAATACTTTAACCCGGCTACTTAGGACTGTATCCCTGCTGACTCAGACTACTTAGCCGAGGGTAACGTCACCTTCAAAAGAGGGGCCTACCACATTATGCATTAATAACTTAATTAATTATCTTTCAATAATCCGACCCTTTAGGATTGTATCATTGCTTACTCAAACTACTGGGTTGAGGGTAACGTCACATTCAAAAGAGGGGCCTACTACAATAACTAAGATAATCTCTTAAAAAGTGCAAAAGTGCGGAAATAATCAAAGGTTACACTACACACGAGTCGGATCCAAGTGATTCATCTTGTCTATCTGTTTTTATTTTATTTTATTTTTCAGCATTTTAGTTAGTTTTATTTTTTCTAGTAATTTTTTTTTTCTAACTTTTGATTTGATTAGACGTTGAGGATAAACCGGTACTAAAAGTTCTTGTGTCCTTGGACGACCTCGGTATCTTACTAACACTATACTACGCTCACGATGGGTGCACTTGCACATATGTGTGTTTAGTGTTAGTAAATATCGTGTTTTATAAATTTAAAACTTGACTAAAAAGTGTAAAATGGCTTAAAAGATACATTAAGAACCTATCACACTCGACACGCATCAATTTCTCTTGGGAGATGCAAGTTCAACTCCCACTTGGTGCATAGTGAGACACTAGTGGGCAATGATAGAAGACCTAGGGAAACCTGGGTTCATTCCTTGAGCCAAACGGGTTTTACAGGTAATTTCCTCGTCGTGCCTACGGACGGGTGGGTTACCGGGTTTTCCTCAGAATTGGTGGTGGACTTGGGTTACTTTTGGAGTGCTTCGTTTGGTCCAGTGGGTGCCCCAAATTTACAATGTCGGATTTTAGTATCAATTACTTTGAAGCTCATCACAAATCAAATATGTGGCTACCTCCTACCGTTAATTTACGGATCATCCGTAAAAAAATAATTAAAAAAAAAAACTACATAATATCACTCAAATTTTAACTCATTACTCATCTATATGTAATAATATTCTTACATAATTTCACTCAAATTTTAATATGTAAGAATATTAAAATTAACTATATAATTTCACTGATATTAAAACCATATAAAGAAGCAACAAGTTTAGGCTTACCTTGGTTGTAACTTGTGCTTGGGGTGTTTTTCAAAAAAAAAACTAGAACTTTTCTTTTTAACCCTAAAGTTTTAATCTTTAACAATTTAAGTTTAAAGTTTAATCTTTGTTTCCTTTTTAACCCTAAAGTTTTAATCTTTGACAATTTAAGTTTAAAGTTTTAATCTTTATAAATAAGCAAGTTGAATTTGCATACATGTGCTTAGTGAGTTTTTCAAAAAAAAAAAAAAAAAAAAAAAAACTAGAACTTTCCTTTTTTAACCCTAAAGTTTTAATCTTTAACAATTTAAGTTTAAAGTTTAATCTTTGTTTCCTTTTTAACCCTAAAGTTTTAATCTTTGACAATTTAAGTTTAAAGTTTTAATCTTTGGTAATTTAACCCTTTTGATTAATTTGATTTTTTACTTCTAATTCAAAAGTTTCTATCTTATATAATTTAACCCGTTTGATTAATTTGATTTTTCACTTCTAATTCAAAAGTTTCTATCTTTTGCAATTTAACCACTTTGATTTTTTTTTACTTATGTGTGGTAATCTTGGCTTTGGTGGGTTTTTTTCAAACAAAAAATGGTTATGCATATTGTTGTTAAAACCTTGGCTTTTGGGGGGTTTTTAAAAAAATTGATTTTTTTTATTTTTCACCCGAAAGTATTTCATGAATTACTTTTAACCAAAAACTATTTGTTTTTTTACTTTTAACACATAACTTTTTATCTTTTGCAATCTATCCTCACAACTTTTTTTTACTTTCAGCTTTGATCCTTTATAGTTTTTGTTTTCCGCAAATTTTTCGCTTTATGCTTCGTTCTAAATTTTGTGACTTAACACATCGGAACATGCATCTTTAGTTTAACGTTTTTACGTTTCGTTCTAAATTTTACGAGTTAACACGACGCAACGTGCGTGTGTGGGTGAATGTTTTTACATCGTCTATTTTTTCCCGTTTGACAGGTTCAACATAACGTGCGCATCTTAAATCGACTTAGTTATAACTAAAGGATCCCCGCCGCATTGCGGCGGGTAGTAAATCTAGTTTAACTCATTTATAAAGAGTTGAATTAAGTTATGTTCGTATTTAAAACGGGTTAAATAAATGGAAAGAGGTAAGAAATTAATTTCTTAACCAGTGGGCTCTTGTCAAACTTAAATGCGTATATGGGCCAAGCGACAAAGATGAATTAAACCGCCGGCCCACCGCTTTTAATTAATACCCTGTTGGCCTGTTTATCCTTACTCTTTAGTCTTTGATCCAATAGTAACTAGAAAAAAATATAAAATAAAATTCTCATACCCCTGTTTCCTCTGTATCATAATTGTATTTCTTTTTATTGTGTTTATCATTATTTTCATGTAAACCTAGTTCAGTTGGTTTGAGATTTATATGATTCCGTACCATTTACCTTTCTTATTTTTTTTTTTTTAATATTTATGCATGTATAATTTTCATGAACCATCTTTGTCGTATCTTTAAAAATCTTATAAATTTTGTTTTCCACTAGCTGTTCATTTTATATTTTAAATAAAACTAGAAATTTTACCCCGCGCGTTGCGGCGGGAGTTTGATTATCAATATAGTACCGACAATCGGTATAGCAACCGAAAGAGATAACATAAAATCATTGGAAAAGGATTATTGAAACGTCCACGTATGTATAAAAAACACTAACAAACGAAATCCTAAAAGAAAAAATATTGGTTCTGATAATACCAATAGCGGAAACAATATTATTCAGTTGAATTGGCTTTGGTTCATCACGTTAGGGAGAAAAAAAAACTCTAAAAGGCGAAATACTTAAGTAAATAAAAGTAAAGTAGAGTAATTAAATATGTATATCAACAAAGTTAAAGTAGATGACGTAAACATGTATATAAGCAAAGTAAACTAATGGGGAATCAAATTTATTAAGTTGAGGGACTAAATATGTATATTAGGAAAGCTAGAGTAGAAGGACAACAAAGTTAAAGTAGAGGGACTAAACATGTATATTAGCAAAGTTAACTAATCAGGAATAAAGTTTATTAAGTATAGTGACTAAACATTTATATTATGATAGTTATAATAGAAGAACTAAACACGTAAATTAGAAAAGTTAAGGGTTAAAAGCAAAAAATTATTTTGCCCAACCAGAAGTGGACACTCGGCTATGTCAGATTGGGCCACCGACATAGCCTTTTAAGTGTATATATAATAGCCAAAAAAGTACCAGAAGTATATTATGATTGAGAGCTTGACAATTTTTTTTCTTCATCATGTAATAATTGATTAATTGGAATAAAAAGTACCATATATATATATATATTGGAAGTTGGCTAAAGCCTAAGTTTCTTAGAAAGTCTAGGAAACAATAAGGAGATGACATGTGTCTTTTAGTTTTTTTATTTAAAAGGGCATGATGGTAATTTGATTATTAATTTAATTTTGGAATATTCTATATTCTAAACTAACTATGTAGATATTTATGGAAACGTATATCTCTTTGACAATTTCAAATCATTACGATTTCAAAATGGTAGTTACTTTAAATTACGAAGTTCAAATCATTAACAATTTCTTCACGTTGTGTTTTATCAGTTACTAGGTTCATCACAATGTGTTTTAGCAGTTACTGGTTTCAGTTACTGTTTCATCACAATGTGTTTTATCAGTTACTGGTTGATATGATTTTTGGCATTTTTGATGTTGTGTTTTATCAGTTACTGGTTCACGTTTATATGATTTTTGGCATTCTTGATGTTGTGTTTTATCAGTTACTGGTTTCATCACAATGTGTTTTAACAGTTACTGGTTTCAGTTACTCTTTCATCACAATGTGTTCTATCATTTACTGGTTGATGTGATCTTGGCATTCTTGATGTTGTGTTTTATCAGTTACTAGTTTCATTACAATGTGTTTTAGCAGGAACTGGTTTCAGTTACTGTTTCATCACAACCTGTTTTATCAGTTACTAGTTGATATGATTTTTGGCACTCTTGATGTTGTGTTTTATCAATTACCGGTTTCATCGCAGTGTGTTATACCAGTTATGATTCATGAATGGCATGTTCTTTTGTATTTTATCTAGTGTTTCATCACAATGTATTTTATCAGTTACTGGTTGATGTGATTTCGGCATTCTTGATGTTATGTTTTATCAGTTACTGGTTTCATCAAAATGTGTTTTATCAGTTCCTGGTTGATATGATTTTGGCATTCTTGATGTTGTGTTTTATCAATTACTAGTTCATGTTGTGTTTTATCAGTTGGTATTCTTGATGTTGTGTTTTAGCAATCAGTCACTAGTTCGTCACATTGTGTTTTATCACTAAAACACACTACTATGAACACATCTAGATTTAATTTATCGTTATTTTTTGTATGATTTGGTGTTTTTCAAATGTGAGGGATTAGAGGAAGGGAAAAAAATTTCGATATTTTTGAATATGGTTTTATGATTGGTATTTTTTCCTTATTTAAAACAACTTAAATGACACATTTACCCCCAATCAATTAAATTAGCCTATTTTAAAGAAACGTATATTACCAAAATGCCACCAAAATGATCTCAACCACTAAACACACTCATCTGATGGCCCGGTTTGCTTCCTACACTTTCTAGGAAAAACACACTTTCCGTAGGATCCCGACGTCACGTCACCACCTGCTTGAATTGCCCCTCTTACTGCTAAAAAAGCTTACTAAAACACCATACTCTCTCTTTTACATAATCCATCCGACCCCATCCATGTACACAAATGTGACAACCCAAAACACTTCCCAAGACCCCGAGTCTCAAGAACACTACATGGGCTAAACGCACACTCTAACGCCGCCATCGTTGAGTGTTTTTTAACCATAATGGTCTGAAAGCCATCAAAATTGGTCCCATGGGTTTATTTTAACCATAATGGTCTGAAAGCCATCAAAATTGGTCCCATGGGTTTATAGAGTTTACAAGGGCATGGTCAATAGTTAATTGGTAGGTCCGATTGGAATTCAAGTGGCGTTATTTTCATGCCAACAAACTGTTGGTGGATTTTGTGTATTTTCATGACAATGAGATTTCAACATTAAAAGTAATAATAATATTTATTTTATATTTCGAAAAGTAAAGCATAATAAATTACTTACTATCACTAGCAAATGAGACATGTGCTTTTTACGTTCAGTATTCACTAGGAAACAGAATCAACCAACAAATCTTCATTGCTATTCTAAAATAGACTAAAATACAAATCTAACTTTTTGAAGGAGACTAAGATACAAATCTAACGTAAATAGTTTTTTTTGAAACAAAAAGTAACAATTACTAAAATTATACCAATTACCGTATCTTTCCAAAAGAGTATAAATATACAAAAAGAGTAAAAAAATAAAACTATATTTATAGTTAACTTTTTTTTTAAGGAATATTACTAGGAGAAGTTGAAATTTATACGGAGGAGACGGTAAGTTATAACGTTTCTGAGGATGATAGTAATTGTAAACATTTGAGTTTGCTAAGCTTTGTTTCACTAATCCTATTAGTTAACAGGGTATTGGATATATACTCTTTTCGTAACATGATATCCTATCTTCTTTACTAGTCGTCAACTTTAAATAGGGCTGACAAAAGTTAACATGTATAAGACACGCTAAGACCTATTTACTGAAAGTTACCCAATTGATTTTTCACTTTTTTAAAACAATAATTAAAATTAGAAGGTTATGATCCATCATTTTTCTTTCTTGGTACATAAAACATCCAACCGATCCCCCCACTTGTGGCCTATTGATAGGAGACTTGGGTTTTCCAATGTAGACTCAAGTTCAATTCCAACTTATGTCATATTGGGGTGATATTGGGCAATGATGGTGACAAACCCATCGAGGGGGGTTCGATCCTGAGCCGCACCCCGTTTTTCATCCGGCTGTTACTTCAGCGAGACATCTCGTGTGAAGGCAGTACGGTTTCCGGGGGAACGCCGTAACCAAGTCTGACCAACCCAGCGCGGACCCGGTTAAGGCAACGTAGTCTGGGCAGATCTTGGTTATGTCCGCCGTTTATGCGGTGTGACATTGGGTTACTCAAAAAGAAAGTCACCGTTCAAAAAAAAAAAAAAAAAACAACCAACCGTATTATAGACATTTGATATAAAGTATTTAAACGAGTCATATTCATGTTTAGAATTTGTGTTGTTCGCGTCGTCAGAGGCCTGTTAAACAAGCTAAAACACGATTTGTCAGCCCGAAGTTAAATTAAAAAAATGAGTTAAATGCCATTTTAGTCCCTGTGGTTTGGGTCATTTTGCCAGTTTAGTCCAAAGGTTTCATTTTTAACCTGTGGGTCCAAAAAGGTTTCACTGTTGCCATTTTAGTCCACTGGGTTAACTTTATCCATTTTTTCTGTTAACCAGAAGGGCAATTCGGTCATTTTATATGTAATTCTATTAACTAGAAAGACAATTCGGCCATACAAAATGACCGAACCGCCCTTCTCGTTAACAGAAATAATGGATGAAGTTAACCCAGTGGACTAAAATGGCAACAGTGAAACATTTTTGGACCCACAGGTTAAAAATGAAACCTTTGGACTAAACTGGCAAAATGACCCAAACCACAGGGACTAAAATGGCATTTAACTCTAAAAAAATTTAACTAAGGTTCCAAGTCTATACTCTATACGACAAAATCAGTTGTTTGTCAAAATCGCCATAATATCCAAGGCCTTTATGTTTTACTAAAGATTATTCCCCTAAAAAAACACACAATAAATTATGTCCGGTTCATTAGACTGGAGGGTATGGTTAGGCTCATCCTCAAGGGGATGGGCCGCCACGTCACCCGCCACGTTATCGAGAGTGAGGATGAGCCTAAAGGGGATGGACCAAGGGGTGGAGGATGGGGCCCCACACTATTTATAAAAACAATTAAAAAAATATAATTGATTTGATTTTTTAGAGAGAGAAAGAGAGAGAGAGGAGAGAGAAAGAAGAGAGAGAGAATGGTGGTCCGTCGTGCTTGTCGCTGGGGAGACGGAGAAGCCGGGACGCTCCAAAGGGGGATGTTGTGGGGGTGCGGCGCCGAGCCTCGCCGTACCAAGGCCGGCCCCCATACCCTCCAGTCTTAGCCGATGACCTGGGAATGTATTAAATAGGTTCCATCAACTCCTCCTACCACAATAAAATCGATAGTGACTGTAAGATTAAATATGTTACATATTAATATTTAATCTATAGCCATTATAATCATTTACATTATATAGATCAAAATATATAACAATCCTATTAAATAATTAGTTGGTAATTGTTGATGGACCATATTACCCTTATTAACTAATTAGGGTTTCCTCCTGGGTGCTTATATAAGGAGAGTTATGTGGAGGTTAAAGGGTTAGACAGTTACACATTAGACACAACCCTAATAACACATAACATCATTATTTCGACCTCCATCTCCATACCGATTCCCTTATCGGTTTTTTTCTTAGCCACCATCATCAGTCAGCACCCTAAGGAGGAACCAGACCAAGATGACAATCATGTCAACCCTCAATGGATTCTCTGCTAACCTGTGCTGATGCAACCAAAGGTATGTTTTCATGTTTTCCATTATATTTAAACAGAACTGAACCAACATGTGGTATCAGAGCATATGTTGATTAGTCGGTTCTGTCTTCTATCCGTAAATCTGGATTAAAAACTGGAAAACAGGTTTTAAAACGATAATTAAAAATTCGTTTTTCATCATCAGAAATCATTACAGTTCGATTTCTGTCATCTGATATACATCTCGGATCGTTATGTTCATTCGTGATTACTGTTCCGAAATCTGAAGTTTCAGAAATATGATTAAATGTGTAATAAAATTCCAGATTTCGGATGAATGTTTGAGTATTTTTTATTTAGGGTTCATCACGTTCTTAGATAAAATTCGAAATATCCTATAAGTTTTGGAGTATGATTTGAATTGTTATGTGTTTTTCCTTATTTTGATCTATTTTTTCTTTTAGGGATTTTCGAAATATGTTAAAGGGATAAACATATCATGATTTCGAAATTTAGTGATAAAAATAGATCAATATTATAATAGGAAACCATATCACAATTCATATTTTTCGAATTTTTTTGTTAAGTTATCACAACAAACAGCTATTATACAGAGGATTCGAAATCTTTAATGTTCAAATCGCACAAGTCCCTTAACAGTCGCACAAGATCAGATCAAGAAAAAAAAAAAAAAAAAAAATTTGATCTGATCGCACAAGACTGATCACACAAGGGAATCGCACAAGACCTGTGGATCGCACAAGATAGTGCTGATCGCACAAAACTTGGGCCTGACTAATCGCACAAGTTTTGGGCCTTACTGACCGCACAAGTTATTGGGCCTCACTGATCGCACAAGTCCTCACTGATCGCACAAGGCCTTATCGATCGCACAAGACTTGGGCCTTATCAATCGCACAAGACTTGGGCCTTATTGATCGCACAAGGCATTACCGATCGCACAAGTGCATTACTGATCGCACAAGACTCGAAACCTCATTATTTCTTTAAGCTGTTTAATGTGACCTAAAAATAATTGGTTTTGTAATTACTTAGCTAATTAATAAGGATCAAATAATGTTTTACAAAACCAAAATAGCTTAACTTGAATGAGCTTCTGATATATCATTTCTGGCCAAAGCTGACTTGATACATCTACTTATCATTCAAGTATTACGAAAGCTATGTTGTGTATGCATCATAAGCATGAATGTCTTAATTCTGGCCAAAGCTGATTTAATTCATTCATAGATGGCATACTCAACAAGTGCACAACTAAAGTGATTGTTTCAATTCTGGCCAAAGCTGATTTGTTACAACCACTTTGCACATATGCTTAAATGATTACACTTCTGGCCAAAGCTGTTTTGTCTTCATTTAAGTAGAATTTTTTAGCTAAGTCTATTATTTTGATGTTAGTAATAGACATATCACAATCTCTTCACCTAATGATCCTTACATTAATGATCCTTAATTATGTTTTTTATGATCATTTCGTCTGCCTTATTCTTAGTACCCATAATTTTACTCACTGTAATTTTTTCTATATCTCATCCACTCTAATTTTTTAAACCTAAAATGTTTGCTTTATTTACAGTTTCTATAAGAATTAGCTCTTAAATTAGATCATTGATTATCTCTTAAGACACGATAATCCTATTGCTCTCTTCTAATAAAGCACTACAGAAGAAAAGTAGAGCATGACGATTAGGATAAATCGAACATGCTGTCTCTTATGATAATCAAGAACTCTCTAACGTAAATGCTATCACTAAAGTTATTCCAGATTAAGTTTTTCCTAAGACTAATCTATAATTATGGAATAATCACTAGAACTCCTAAGATGCATGCCTTAATTTGAAACTATAAAGTTAAGTGGTATATGTGAATACATTATAATGTACAAAACCATGACCCATAACGTTAAGGGCTTACGCATGGAAATAAGTAGTACATTTTTCCAGTACATTACATATTAAGATTTTCTCTTGTACATTTTGATGCATTATAAATCAACTACAACACTCAAAAATACCAAAGTATAACGAGTGTGTTGATAAGCAACATATGTACAAAGAAGTAAATGTTTAAAGCTGGAAAATAAGTTGTTATTCACCTTACAACCACTAATAGTTTAAAAGAGGATTGTTCTAAGGTCCATAGACAAATTACAAGTGCTAATTCCAACTTTAAGGTTCTTCAAGGGAAAATCTCACTGCATAATTATGTCATTAGACTAGACATAATCAACGAGACTATCCATTATTCTAAGGAACAGTTGGATAAATTAATTAGATAGTCACTTACTAATGATATTTAAGTCTGGTAATTTCAATATTCCAATTAACACATGATTAGTTGACTCTAGTTCCATACGTTTCCTTCCCAGAACTTGACAAATAACTAATATGAGAGTTAGTGACAAAATTAATTGTTAACGCTATAAGAACTATAATAAGCAGTCTTCTAACAAAGCTTTTCGATACATTACATGTTCTGATTATTAATCAGAGTACAGTATCATTACTTAGGCTATGTCATGAAGGTTGTGAGGTTTGCATAGTCAACATAAAGTCACACTTATCTTAAACTCTCATCTTATTTGTTCTAAATATCTGGATAAAAACATTACTAAGATGGAACTAGATGATACCTTACATTTTCACAACTTTTGTCATCATGAAAATGAGAATTTGACAAAAGGAAAATGAGACTTATAAATTTCATCAATTATAACCGCAATTCATGAGAAATTATGACATGGTTAATGAGGATGATTATTCATCTAATCTCATTCTAAGTGATTTCAAATCATGGCGTTATAGCCCTAAATATTACTTGGCTTAAGGAATAAGTATGGGTCCATCATAAGTCATTCATTGACATTCGTGGAACTTATTCAAAATGGAATATTCAGACATAATTCATTTATCATTTAAAAGACTATCAACTTGTAGCTAACTTTTGTCGCATATGTCCCACAGTCTTAGAAGAAATCTATTCATATATATACTTAATTAGATTTCTATTAGATACGTCCCTAAATTTTCTTATGACATTTGGACGTTAAGGAAATCCAATAAAGTCTAACGTATATATGATAGGTTCCCACGTCACGTACCTCATTGAAATTTCTCTTGTAGCATTCTAGAGATATTAAAGATCAGTGGGAGCATTAAATGTCTTAATAATAACTTGCAATAGTTGCAAGAGGTGGGGAGTGAAAACTTTATATTACTTCAATTTACACCTCTTGTACAAGACACTGCTCCATCACGACACTGTTCTATCAAAACTTATCTCCTAAAAATCTAATGCTACTCTTACAAAAGTTTCATTGTTGCCTAATTGTGGGCGCACTTAGATTTCTTACATAAACTAATATAATCCTCAACAAGAGAAATCAAAACGACTAACGTCATTAATTTGTTTTCTCTATTAGAATCTGTTGGTCATTAAGTATTGACCCTAAGCATGCTGAGTTCCTAAAGATTCCTAAGGTCAGTGGGAGCAGTAAAAGTCCTTATTATGATTTGCAAGGAATACAAGAGGCGGGGGGAAGAGTGTCATTAAATTTCACTCCAAATTTAACTCCGATTACACCTCTTGTACACCTTACTGCACCAACTCTTACAAACTTAGAATCCTGAAAATGATAGCAACATAACCAAGGGCTAATCCATAAAACTGAAACTTCTAATGAACCCAATAATCAACTCAGGAGGTCATCTAGGTTTAAAAGCCTACTAACTTTGATGATTACATAACCTCCCTAACTGAACTTGAAATGGATTTTGGAAATGTTTGCTGATCCTATCTCTTCAAATTAAGCCATTAGTGTCAATCAATATTCTTAATGGAATAAAACAGTTTTCTAGTAAAACTGATTTTATGTGTTCGTATAACGTTTGGGATTTGATTGAATTACATAAGAGTGTTCATAACAAAACCAAATCCTAATATAAGCGTTAAGACACGAAGAAGCATGTTTGATTGTCAAAGGTTATACTCAGGAAGAGATAAGTTATGAAAGAGTCTTTCTTACAAAAGATTTCTTTAAGGATCATCATTGTTTTAGTAGTTTATAATAGTTTAAAGCTACATTAGATGAACATTATAAACAATTTTCCATAACAAATGGCTGACACATTTACATGTTCATTAGATAACAACCTAAAGTTTCAAACTGAAGGTTAAAGAACACTTTATTTGTAAGCCAATAAAATCCATGTATGGGTTAATGCAAACATCATAATGTGATGAAATCTTAACGTAATCATTTTCATCAAGAATCAAGTGGATTAATGTACCTACCTCAAAATGAGTGGGAGCAACTAAATTAAACTTGTTTATATAGATGATATTCTTTTGACAAGTATATGTTACATAAGTCAAAGCATTGTTAACACAAACTTTGATATAATAGATCTCAGAGATATCTCTTACGTGATTGATATCATAACATACTGAGATAGACCCAATGGATATTAGTTCCGTTCCATAAGTTTAACATTAAATGGGTCCTTACATATGTAACTAAACACTGCTCTCCTTTAGAGGATAATAGGATAAATGAGATTATTTTTTACGCTTCATTAATTGGAAGCCTTATGTAAGTTCAAGTCTATACTCGTTTAGATATTACTCACATTGCAACACACTAGATATGTCTAGATTAATGTGTAGCATCTAATGGAGTATTATAATATCTTTAAAGAAATGAGAGGCTATAATTTGAAGAAGAAGTGAGAATTAAAACCGGTTTATTACTCTAACTTTGAGATATTCAAAGATGATAAAATGTAATTTCGGGTATATCTTTATGTCAGCAGAAAAAAAAAAACCTATTTCATGGAGGAGTCATAATGCACTGATATTAACAACCTAAGTTATAACGACATAATATAGTCACTAAATGTTGTTGGAAATATACCAGTAGACTCATAAGTTTATTAACTCCATATAATTGATGTTTTGAAGACTTAGTGTGATAAAGTCAGCTACCATGACTCCTTGAACAGTAACAGTTCAAGAGGTGCTGCATTAAGTTTCGATACGCAATTAATTATTCGTTTATGGACGAATTGAGGAAACTAAGTTTGTATCGAATACATTCATGATATGCTTAAGGATCCTATAACTGAAGGGCTATTACCCATAAGTCTTAATAAGAGAGCTCATAGACGGGTATTAGTTTATGGCCATGCGCAAATGCATATCGTACTATGAATGACTAAGTATTAGTTAATTTTTCCTCATCGGTTTGATTTTGTACGTCTCTAAGAATATGTCAAGTCGACATAATGGCATATAAGACAAATAAAGTTACAAATCAAACAAAGGGCTTATGCGTATTTTGATCATGACGATTAGGTTTTAAATTAAGGCTATAGTATGATTAATGGGGGTCCTGAGTCGCATATTGATTCAACGGCTGTATTTTTCTGCTATAGTACTTGTTTAAGGCTAAAATGAGTGTTAACTCCTGATCAGGCTTATCTAATACTCATAGTAAATGATTACTCGGCTAAGTGGGAGAATGCAAGATTAAATATGTTACATATTAATATTTAATCTATAGCCATTATAATCATTTACATTATATAGATCAAAATATATAACAATCCTATTAAATAATTAGTTGGTAATTGTTGATGGACTATATTACCCTTATTAACTAATTAGGGTTTCCTCCTGGGTGCTTATATAAGGAGAGTTATGTGGAGGTTAAAGGGTTAGACAGTTACACATTAGACACAACCCTAATAACACATAACATCATTATTTCGACCTCCATCTCCATACCGATTCCCTTATCGGTTTTTTCTTAGCCACCATCATCAGTCAGCACCCTAAGGAGGAACCAGACCAAGATGACAATCATGTCAACCCTCAATGGATTCTCTGCTAACCTGTGCTGATGCAACCAAAGGTATGTTTTCATGTTTTCCATTATATTTAAACAGAACTGAACCAACAGTGACATGATACAACATTTTTTCACATGGACTACAAGCATAGCCACCTGTTTGGACTGTTAATTAAGATTGATCATATATGTGGTCAAAAATCCCAAATGTACTATGTCATATCTATGGGGTTGTCGAATGCCATAAATATAACTAGTGCGGACTCAAGAAATTTTTTTATAGAGGGCGGAAACTTTTAGTAGTCGTTTCTCTTTTTTGGTCCGGTTTGGGTCGGATCATACTGAAAAAGATAAGCAAACTAGATTTCGTATAAACAACAAAAGTGCGTCAAATATCATTAAAAATAGCGATAAGTGATGTTTTGTTTTACTTTTTTGTGGTTGATGAAACAATGGTTAACCGAGGTGGTTAACACACTGGTCTCGTCAAGTAGGGTTAATCCCTTCTTTCCGAGTTTCGCTGGCTGGATCGTCCGCTGGTTGATCTCCTGCACAAGAAAACAAACCGTGACTCGTAACAAGGAGAATGGGGTGGGGGGTGCTCCTTGTTACCACTCTCCGGCGTGAGAATCAGTAATTTGCTTGGGAAGCAAAATGCTATAGTAGTAGTAGTGAGAGAGTTGAGAAGAGATACCTCAAACCTGGTTTGGGATGGGTATTTATAGCCGATGAGTGAAGGAGGGTAATTGAGTGGCTAGTCTGACATCGCACAGCCTCCTACAGGTGTGTCAGGCTTGTCGGTTACGGTGGTGATGCCACGTCCTGCTGTGGTGTCAGTCTGTTGCTTACATGTGGGTTGACATGTGACTGTCCACAGTGCTACTTACACTGTGGTGTCAGACCCACTTGCCTTGTAGGCAGGATGCGGTGCCGGGCCGCATCGCTGCTTGCGGTAACTGATGTTGTTCTCGCGTTCTTGTTCTGGTCAAGATGCATGCGGGATGCAGTGCCGTGCCGCATCGCCGCTTGGTGACTGTTACTGTTGTCCAGATCCCTTGTCGTGACGAAAATGTTCCTAGGATGCGGTGCCAGGCCGCATCGCTATGCGTAGCATCCGTTTTCGTACTTAAGGTAAGTCTTCTCATCACTGGACAGATTGGTTTCGACCACTGTGTCCGCGCGTGCCCGCACGGACACAAATAAGTTCTTGCTGGTGGGGGTTTTTGATCAGGGTAATGGTCACTCGCGGTCGTGCTGAAGCGAGATCTAGGACCATACCCCTTCAAGTCCCCCCAGTCTAGTGTTGCTTCCTTATGCAAGTTGCATGTGGGAGGAACACTGGACTATGGTGTCTAGAAGGTAGAATATGGGCCATGCGGATGGCTCCTGCTTCAAGTAAATCAAGCCGGGGGTTCGGTAGAGTCGTGTGACGTCTCTTCCGTACCGGTGAGCAAGTTCCGTCTGATGCGGAATTCTCAGTCAAGGATTTGATCCGGTAATATGGTCTACCTTTTTCTGATGTCATCAGCCACATGTTGGTGTTCCGAAGCAACCTTTGAGACGGTGACTGAAGATGTTAGCAGGGTTCGAACCAACCTTTGAGATGGTGACGGAAGATGTCCGTTATCGCAACTCTAGTTGTAACCTCTGCTTCTGCTGAGGTAATGCTGTAAGTGCTTCGCTCAAGCTCTATGTTCATCAACTGGACATACAACGATGATCCCTGCTTTGCGGGGTATTCGTGTTATCCAGTTTAGCTCTCAAGTAATCGCACCTCCTTTGCAGTTACTTCGTTGCCGCATATCGTTGGTCATGTTTGGTTGAACGATGTGTGGTACTTGCGTCATTGTTGGCCGTGTTTGGTCGAACAATGTGAATCTGTATTATGGGCAAATAAACATGGTTGTAGGTCTGGTTGTGCCCACCATTGTTTATTCTATGCGGTTCATAGGTGGGCAAACAAAGTCATAAGCAGACTTGTTACCACTGTTCCTTGGCTTGTTGCTCAAGGGGATCACCCTAGTTACTTAGGAATCTGGGTGAAACTCGTCCGCATACGTTTTGTAGCCACTTTCCTTCATGTTTAGTTGGAAGACAGTTTTCCTGGAAGTAGCTTTGATCAACCGCGTGGTGGCTTAGTCGTGGCTCTTCCGTAGCTACCGTCCACGTACTTGTGTTTCTCTGCGGCTATTCGTGAAGGTTTGCGGTTTACAGCAAAGAACTCGCTTTTAAAGGGCTTGAAGCTTATATGTGGCTCTTGAAGGATCAGGAGTCAGGGTTGCTGATGTGCGGTTGCTCAGCATACTTGTCCTTTATCCTAAGGAGAAGCTGTTTGCGTCCCCTCTGTGGTTGTGAACCGGACACGAGGGATTTGAAGCCTGAAGAAACTTGCATGGAATGCGGTTTGCCGCATCCTGAGAAACGGTTTTCGCAGTCCAAAGAACAACGCTGGTTCTGAGTATCTGACACACCTGTACGGGCTCGTGTGTGTCATCTCCGCATATTCCACGTGTGCTCGTAGGTATTTGCGGATATTGGTTATACCCCTTTACATAATGTAGAGATATTTATTTTGCCTTTTTTGAGGGGTATGTAAAAAACGACATGCGGTATGGGTTATGGTACGGTATACCAGAGAAACCGCATGGCGCTTATGTTTGGATAATTTTGTCGCTCTTTTGTTGCAAGTGGCAGAACGCACGTGTGTGTTGGTGAAAGTTGGTAGGATTTTCTGGCATGTGCTGAAATGAAAGGACGTTTGCACTGCCCGAGGTCATAAATGCACTGTAGCAGTAGTGTAAAAGTCTCATGTTGTCAGGCGCGTGGGCGGCCACTCGCGAGTGGTAACCGTCAGCGGAACCGTCGCTTGAACACGTGGCGTCGCATAACTCGCTCTTTTCAAATGTGATGATTCGGTTTCTGCCCCGCATTAATTGCGATGGGTATATAAGGGGAAACCATTTGTGGTTTCCTCTCACTTGCTCGAATTTTAAAAAATTTCCCAGTGAAAGAAAGAGAGAACTCCTTCGTCTTCTCCAATCATTCGTTTGATTTTCCGGTGAGGTGTCTGAGTTTTTGAACTCATCCTTTAGATTTCGTTATTTCAATGGCTGAACCCTCAAATCCTCATAATGCTGAGGGTGAAAACCCAAATCCTTCTTCTCCGGCGGCGACGAAAGAGGAAGAAGAAGGTGGTGCTACCCCCGGCGGGGGCTTACCAGTGTTGAAGTGGTCGAAGGGTCAGTTTGATACCATGATGACCAGCATTCAGATGCCCCAGGAGTATGGGGCTGTTTATCCCCAGGAAGGTGACACCGGTGCTGATGCTCCGGCGGGATATGTCACCATGTGGGCTGACTTCTTTCTTGATGGCAACCTCCGACTGCCGCTGACGGTGTTTGTTTCCGAAGTCTTGGAGTGGTATAAACTCCATATTTCCCAAATGAGCCCATTTGGGATGATTCGGGTTCGTAATTTTGAGTATACCTTTCGTGCCCTTGGTATTGAACCCAAGGTTGAAGACTTCCGTCGTTTTTACAAGTTGACAGTGAACACTGGGTTTTTTTTCTTTTGGCCAACGGTATGGGAGCCCTACGCTGATGACCCCACCCAAGGGTATCACAAAGTGGAAGACAAAGTTCTTCTACATTAAAGCCGCCGCAGTTGTTGCCAAAATGACCCTGCAGAATGTGGCTGAGATCATTGTTGCGGAGGATATTGCATTTCCTAGTGCTGACACGGTGGAGTGGTTCCCAAAGCTGAAGACCATTGAGTTTAAGAAGCTGGACAACTCGCAGTTGTGGGTGCTGCGGATGATGTTGACCAGGCATGATAGGAAAGCAAGGCCTGTTGTGCGGGAGAAGAGTGGTGGTAAGCAATTTTACTCTTGTGTGGTTTCCTTACTTTCTTGTGTATTACTGATTTGTAAGTGTACTATCAGACAAAACGGACAACTGTTGTGAAGCCTGCGGTTGTGTCTGGTAAGTGAATCATTACCTTACAATTGTTTGTCATTGTACTTGTAATTGATAGTTATTTTTGCTTTGTTTGCAGAACCACAAGATGAAGGGTTCTCTTTATTTGATGCTCCTCTTTCCCCCCGCATGACACGGCTGCATATGCGGGGGTTAATAAAGAATTTACCAGGAGCCCTTCCATTGAAGTGGTGCCTGAGCCTTCTGCGTGGGTAGAGGATACTGGAAAGAAACCCACGGCTCAGATCTTTGATACAGTGGACTCCCATGATAATCTGATCTCCCCTCAGGATACTGATGATCTGAACCTGAAGTTTGCGGATGCTGAAAAGAAAAAATCTCCTGCTGCTGAGAAGGCTTCCGCTTCCGCTTCCGGGGGTGCGGGTTTTGAAGGACCTCCTATTCAGCCTGAAGAGTCTGAATTGGAGTTCTACTACCGTACTTATACGGAAGACCGGGCTGTGAACTATCATCGTCCCCCTTGGAGCATTATGCAAGGGGATGACATTTCAAGTGATCCTTCTGCTTGTAAGGAGATATTGGGTGGTTTGGGCACCCCGTTTGAAGTTAATCGGTCACGCGCTTTGCCCCGCGAGCTCCGGATCAACCAACTCTCCTCCATGCTTGTTGGGAGTTCCATAATGGCGAATGCCATTATGGAAGATTACAAGGTGTTGGGACGCAAGGAGGAGGAAAGTGCTCGCCTGCGGGCTGAGGCTGAAGCGTTGGTGAAAGCTGCTCGTGAGGGTGCGGAGCAGCTCAAAAGGGAGAAGGCTGCCTTTGAGCAGTATAAGCAGACTGAGGAGTGGGCTGCAACTGCTGGCCTTAAACAGGTTCGTACTCTCGCCAAATTGCTTTCGATGAGCGCAAGAGTTGGAAAGAAACACTTTCTAATGAGCGCAAGACTTGGAAAGAATCTTGGGCCAAACAGAATGAAACGCTGTTTCGTGTTCGTCAGGAGCTGACTAATGTCAAGGCAGCGAATGCTGCTTTGGTCAAGGAGAAAGCCGCAGCTGAGGCAGTTGCCAAAGAGGCCAAGGAGGTGGAGGCCAGCGCTGCGAAGGCTCTTGAAGAGGCCAATGAGGAGGCGGCCCGCGCTGCGAGGGCTCTTGAAGAGGCCAATGCTGACCGCACCAACTTAAACAAAACTGTTAAGGGCCTCCAGGTATGAGTATCTTTTGCTCTTGAATTTGTATATTTGTTCTACAAGTATGATTGATTATCTTTGTATACTTGTGTTATCCTTGTTGAAAGGCTGAAGTGCAGAGCCGGGTGACCATTATTGAGGATGTCACTGCCCGCGCTGCTGAAGCTGAAGTGCGGGCCAGGGAGGCTGCTGAGGATAGAGACAGCCTGACTTCTTCCTTTGAGCAGTTGAAGGCTGATCGTGAATGGATGCGTATTCACGGTATCAGGCATGTAAGTACCCGTTGCCTTTGCTATCTTTTTAGGTTTGCCTTTGCTAACCTTATTTCTTGTATTTTGCAGATTGTTAGTGCTATCCTCGACGCACCTGAGAACGCATCTGCTGTAAATGAGATTAAGCTGCGCGCGCGGGAGGCTGGTTTCAAAGCTGGCTACAACCGATGTGTCAGTCATATGAACCTTTTAGCCCAAGGCAAATTTACCGATGAAAGGTGTGGGTTCCATGGCGTGGATACTGAAGCGCGTATTGTTGCCGCTCTCGCAGCGTACAACGATATGTCCATTTCCGCCCTTGAGGAAGTTGATAAATGCTTGGACGCGGAAGACTATGTGGACCGCTTGTGGTTGTTGTATGTTGATGAGGAAGAGGAAGAAGAGTGGGAAGAGACCGCTGTCGATGGCAATGGTGGTGCGGGTTCCAGCGGTACAAAGAAGGACTAGGTTGGCTTGTGTGCCCTTTTTTTGTTTCCTCGATGTAAATGTTAGAAACTTTTATGTAAATCTCTTTTGCACCGCGTAGATGTAGACATTTGTTGAATATAAAGTTTTAACCGTTTTGCTCAAGTTATACAAGTGTTTTTACTACTTGCATGTTTGAACTTGTATGAATTAGTGTTATTGTGAATAGCACTAAGTATGAATTTGCCTTTTGCATATCTAGATGATATGCAAGTATGAAGAACTCTACCGGCTGTAAAGCGCGGTTGAGTATATTCTATACCTTTGTCGTATGAGCATTAGTCAATTCCTGTTTTTATCCCGTTAGGGTTTGGGATTTGTGTAGGCTTTGTGAAAACCGTATGTGCGTATCCAGCCGGATAGACATTTAACGTTTTTCCTTTGCTGGCCTATTACAATATTTGTGTGTGGTTACCACTTTGTGTGGGTATCACGAATGAAGATTTTGCCAATCTGTTTGCAGATACCACAAAGTGGAACACACATTTGTAATAGAAGGAAACAAACAATATTGCATTGAATCGTTCATTTATTTATTTGCAAATGGCCTGCGGCCCGATAGGTTACATGGTAAATGTAAAAACATGGCTTACATGTAACAGCGTCGAAGCTGTTGTGCATTCCATGTGCGTGTGATAGGTTCGCCCTCTAACGTTTGCAGTTTATATGCGCCTTTGCCCAGGACCTCTAGGATGAGGTAGGGTCCTTCCCACTTGGGGGAAAGTTTCCCTAGGCATTCAGCATTAGATGCTTCATTGTCATGAAGGACATAGTCTCCCGGGTTGAAGGTACAAATGCGGACACGTGCATTGTAGTATTTTTCAAGTTTGGTTTTGTACTTGGCCTCGTTGATTGCTGCATTTTCACGCCTTTCCTCTAGGAGGTCCAAGTCAACCCTGCGTTCTACGCTATTGTCTATCCTGTTGATAGCCAACATTCGTGGTGAAGGGAGTCCTACTTCAGCGGGGATCACCGCTTCTGAGCTATAGACAAGGCTGAAGGGTGTCTCACCGTGACTTGTTTTTGGGCTTGTCCTGTGGGCCCATAAGATACTCGGGAGTTCATCGACCCAGCCGCGTCTAGCTGTTCCCAACCGTGCTTTGATGCCTTCGACTAAACTTTTATTGATACTCTCGACTTGGCCATTTCCTTGCGGATGCGCCACTGAGGAGAATATGTGTTCAATGTTTAGTTTCTTTAGCCATTTTTGAAAGTCATTAGCAGCGAAGTTGGTGCCGTTGTCGGTAACGATGCACATCGGTAGACCGAAACGGCAGATGATGTGTTCCCAGACGAATTTCCTTGTTATCATAGCGGTGGTTGAGGTGAGCGGTTTTGCCTCTACCCATTTTGTGAAGTAATCAACAGGCACTATGATACATTTCACTGCACCTGGTGCGTCCGGAAATGGTCCCACCACATCGATTGCCCATTGATGTGTGTAAAATGCAACATATAAATTACATCAAATAAGGCTTAAAACTAACCCTTTTTAAGTACTAATATTGGAAAAAGAGTGTTTTTGTTTTCCTTTTGTATTTTCAGGATTAAATGAGCTCAAAAACGCAAAAGAAGCAAAAAGACAGCTAAATCCAACATAAATACAAGAAAAGGAATATTAGTGGACTGCCCGACCCCTCAACGGCACCTTCCAAAGCAAAATAGAGAAATCAGAAGACTGAACACGCCCCGTGCTCAGCCAGCACGGGGCCGTGCCCAAGAAGCAGCAGAAAAGACAAACCTATAGAAGCTTCTATTGCCCACCACGGGCCGTGCTCAGCGGACACGGGGGCGTGTCGAAAGTACAGCAGGCGCATTTATTGTAATTGCGAATTACAATTAATGAGGAGAGAGATTGTCAGACAGACACGGGGCCGTGTCCAGCTCTCTGTTCAGCCTATAAATAGGAGGGCTTGGATTCATTTCATCTCATCCCTTGGCACACCACCTTTCTCACACTTCATCCACCACCCACCACCATCACAACACCATCATCCACCACCATCATCCATTGTCCATCGTAGAGTGTGTGAGTCGTCTCGGGATCCAAGATTGATCGTAAGAGTTCTTGACAATCAAGGCCATGTTTGCCTAAGTCTCTTACATCACTTGGTGAAGACAAAGTGTCTAGTATAATACTTTTTATTTCTAATCTTTTGCACTATTTATTTGTTTTTGTATTAATGACTTTAATAACTAGTTACTTATGTTGAAGGTGATCTTTCCTTATCGTTTGTCCGTGGTGTCTTGGCATTATTTTACTGTCTATATAAAATAAAGGATTTTCACCATTCATATCTCCACGGTCTATATGGAGATATGTTGGCTACCTGGTCGGGGGTTAAGGGAACGGTTTGGTAAAGGTCTTGCCATTGTTCAGCGTTTAGAGGTCCTGCAATGGACCTGGGTCAAATTTAGTAGGACCTCCTTCAATACTTCACGGTATTGGATGGCGGGGGTCCAAACTCTTTGATCCCCTCATAAGTTAACTACTATTAATACTATAACCCGGCTATTTAGGACTGTATCCCTGCTGACTCAGACTACTTAGCCGAGGGTAACGTCACCGCCAAAAGCGGGGCCTACCACAATACTGCATTAATAACTTAATTCATTATCTTCCAATAATCCACCCTTTTAGGATTGTATCCCTGCTGACTCAAACTACTGGGGTGAGGGTAACGTCACCTTCAAAAGAGGGGCCTACTACAATAACTAAGATAATCTCTTAATTATGTGCAAAAGTGCGGAAATAATCAAAGGTTATACTAGATACGAGTCGGAACCAAGTGATTCATCTTGTCTATCTGTTTTTTATTTTATTTTATTTTCAGCATTTTAGTTAGTTTTTAATTTTCTTAGTTTAAAACATTTTTCTAAACTTTTATTTTGGTTAGACGTTGAGGATAAACCGGTACTAAAAGCTCTTGTGTCCTTGGACGACCTCGGTATCTTACCAACGCTATACTACACTCAACGATGGGTGCACTTGCCCATATGTGTGTTTAGTGTTAGTGAAATATCGTGTTTTATAAATTTAAAACTTGGCTAAAATAAGTGTTAAAAAGGGCTTAAAATATACACCTAAAATAAGTAACACTTCGCACGCATCACCCATTTTTGGAATGGCCATGCGGTAGTGACGGGGATGAGGTTGTTCTTGGGGCGCAAGGTCTTGGGGGCATGCCGCTGACAATTGAAACACTTGCGCAATACTTTGACCGCATCTAGGTGCATACCGGGCCAGTAGTACCCGACGTTCATAATTTTGGCCACCACCATGCGTGGGCCCGCGTGTATGCCACATATTCCCTCGTGTATTTCTCTGATAGGAATGTGGCATCTTGGGGGTCGACGCATCGTAGGAATGGCCCCAGGTATGATTTACGGTATAAGATACCGTCTCCCATCTGATAATGACACGCTTTGTATTGCAACTTACGTGCCTCTACCTTGCTTTCGGGAGTAACACCTGATTGCAAGTATCTAATGATAGGTGTCATCCAGGATGTTGTACCGTACTGGATGACATTGACTTGGCGTAGGGGTACTGAGGGATTTTGCAGAACCTCGATGCGTATCTCCTTTGCCAGATGTTGGAAGCTAGTGGATGCGAGTTTTGACAGTGCATCCGCGGGTTTGTTTTCACTCCTGATGATATGGCGGATATTGAAGGAAGTGAACTTTGATTTCAGTTGCAAGGCTTGTTCGAGGTAGAGGATCATGATATCCCCTTTTGCGGCATAGTCGCCGCGCACCTGCCCTACAACCAACAGTGAATCGACGTGTACCTCCAAATGTTGGACGCCGAGTTTGACTGCCAGACGTAGCCCTGCCAGTAGAGCCTCATACTCTGCCTCGTTATTTGTGCTTTTGAAATCGAGGCGGATTGCATAGGTAAGCTCTTGGCCATAGGGGCTGACGAGTCTCAGACCCGCACCAGCACCATCCTCGGTTGATGCACCATCGGTATATAGTGCCCAGGTTTCTGAGGAGGATGGTGGTGGTGTAGGGTTTTGTTCTTCTTCGCACTCCTGAATGCGATTTGCCGGTACTTCGGCAACGAAATCAGCTAGAACTTGACCTTTGATTGCTGGGCGCGACTTATAAATCAGCGTGTGCGCGCCTAGTTCGATGGCCCATTTTGCTAATCTCCGAGAAATGTCGGGTTTAGATAGGATCGGCCCGATCTTGTAGTTGGTTAACACCGTGATGACGTGATTTGCAAAATAACGTCGTAATCGTCTTGATGCGTGCACTAGTGCCAGTACCAACTTCTCCATGATGGAGTATCTTGTCTCTGGGTCGTTGAGCATTTTGCTGATATAGTAGATGGGTGTTTGAACTACCTCTCGTTCCACTATGAGTACTGCGCCTACAGCGTTGTCTGTGGCAGATAGGTACAAGATAAGTGGCTCTTTCTTGCGTGGTGCGGTTAGAGTTGGGAGTTGAATTAAACACTCTTTCATTTCCCAGAAAGCGTTTTCGGCCTCTGCGGTCCATGGGAATTGTTCCTTTTTTAAGCAGTTCCGCAGGGTCTTGATGAAAGGATAAGACTTAGCTGCGTGTTTGGCTAAGAATCTATTCAGTGCGGCTAGCCTGCCGGCTAGTCGTTGCATTTCTTTCATCGTGGAAGGCGGTGGCATGCGCTCGATCGCCTGAACTTTTTCCGGGTTCACCCTGAATCCATCTTTGGTGACGATGAATCCAAGGAACTTGCCTTCCTCCATTCCAAACGAGCATTTCCCTGGATTGAGCTTCATATTGACGCTGCGCAGAGTTTGGAATGTTCTTTCGATATCATTGAGCATGGTATCCTCCTCCATGCTCATGACGACTAGGTCGTCCATGTAGTTCTCGACACTTTTGCTGATTTGATCACCAAATGTGTCGTTCATCAATTTTTGGTAGGTTGCGCCCGCGTTGAGCAAGCCGAACGACATTTTTGTATAACAATAATTCTCGGTAGGTGTGCGGAATGCCGTTTTATCTTCGTCCTGAATTGCCATCTGCACCTGATGATAGCCTTTGTAACAATCGAGGAAACACTTCCATCAAAATGGTGCGAGGTTGTCGACTTTCTCGTCAATCTCTGGAAGTGCGTAACAATCCTTGGGGCAAGCTTTGTTGAGATCTTTATAATCGACGCACATGCGCCTGCCCCCGGTTGGTTTTTCCTACCATGACTGGGTTAGACAACCAAGTCTGGTACTTGGCTTCCCGCAGGATGCCTGCAGAGAGCAGTTCTTTGACCTGCTCATGCATCGCCTCGTTCTTTGCGGATCCAAGGTGGCGTTGGCCTTGGATCACCGGCTTGATACCTGGAAAGGTATTCAGAAAATGCTGCGCAATTTCGCGTGGCACCCCTGTCATGTCTGCGGGTGTCCACGCAAAAATATCTTGGTTCCTGAAGAGGAGCTGCTTCAGGTGCGCTCTGATGCTGTGGGACAAAGCATGGCCCAACGTGACCGTTTGCTCTGGGTGTCTTGCGTTAAGAACCCATTTTTCTGGTTGGGTGTTGGGGATAGGCCTTACTATCTTGGTCGGACACAGTTCGTCCGACGACATGACCTCTCTGCGTGCGTAGATTATTGCGACCCCCGTTTCGGTTGGGAAACCAACAACAGAGTGGGGTACGGACGTAATCATGTTGAAGTCGCCTTGGGACTCCCTCCCGAGAAGTACGTCGTATTTGGAGGTGTGAGGTAAAACCATGAAGTTTACCTCCTCTGTTCGTGTGTGCCTTCCGTTAGTGAGGCGCACAGGAAAAGCGATTTGGCCCAGGGGGAATACGGTTTCCCCCGCAAATCCGGCCAAAGGGTAGTCTGCCGGCTGCAACCGATCCTTGTCTTCTTGATCGAACTGGTTGAAGCACTGCTCGTATATGATGTCAGATGTACTGCCCGGGTCGATGAATAGTCGCTCGGTGCAGTAGTGAGCTAGGTAGCCTGTGATAACGACGGCCCGCCTATCGCGCGGTCTGCCTTGGACTTGCGGAAAGACAACTTGCTCGTCTTTCCAGTCATTGTCCGGTCTTCTTTCCGCTTTGCGCGGCTTTCCTCGTCCTCCATTGATCATGTGGGTTGATGCCACGTACATGGTCCTCTTACCCGTGGAGGTGCCCTCGTTGTGGGGGGTGATGCGCTTGGTTTGCTTTTGCGTAGCTGGCAATAGATGTTGCAGCTTCCCCTCTTTTAGGGTCGCTCAATCTCCAGTAGGAGACTGATGCAGTTGTTTGTTGTGTGGGCCGAGTCCTTATGATACTCACAGTAGAGTGTCAGATCCTGGTTCTTCTTAGACTTCATCGGTTGGGCCGGTCGCAGGAATTGCGCGTCCGTAAGGAGGACGTCGCTTGGCGACTGGTTGATCTCGGTCCAGTTACGATCCCGAGATTCCCTCTTCGACGCCCTGTTTTCACGTTGGGCGTTGATTGTTGCCCTTGCGTCGGGCTGGTTATTACGCGGGACATATGGTTTAGGATCGCTACCGCGATTCCATGTGTCCCGGTTGCGCTTGTTGTTGCGCTTGGGTTCTTGGCAGGAGGACTGGCCTTCCGCTTGGAGCTGTGCCTTTGTGACGTGCGGCTTGAGAGACCGCTGAGTCTGGGCATACGTCTTGACCGCGGCCATGACGTCTTCCCATTTCTTTGGCAAGCCTTCCGTGCCGAAGATGGTCATAACCATTTCTTCGTCCTTGACGGCTCGAATGAAATGGTTGCGTGCCATTTGGTCTGCAACGCCGCCTATCTCCAGGCACTCTTTGTTGTAACGGACGACGAACGCCTCAAGAGATTCGTTGTCTCTGCGCCAGATGTTCATGACGTCCATAGAATCACGTTCGTGACGTCGCTGCTGGCTAAAATGTGCGAGGAACTTTGCTTGCAAGCCTTCAAATGAGGTCAGTGATCCCACTGGCAAAGAATCGAACCAAGCCCTTGCCAGACCAGTGAGGGTTTGGGGGAAAAAATGACACCAGGTGGGCTTGTCCCACCTGCCGTTTCACTCTGCGCCGGTGAAGATGTTCATGTGATCGTCCAGGTCGGACGAACCATTGTATTTCCCAATATTTAATGGGAATTTAGTGGTGGTGACATCGGCGTGGGCAATCTCCGGGGCGAACTTGGAGTTTTCGGCGGCAGATTTTGGCCTTTAGGGTTGGCTCTGGTGGCGCTTTGCAGCGCGACGGTATGTGGTGCGGGGTTGAGTGGGAGGAACATAATTGCGTCCTCCTGGTCTACTGCTAGTAGCATGAGACTCCCCGCAGTATGTATGGTCGTCCGGATCGGTACGGCCATATCATTCATGGTGGGACTGAGGTCCCAGCCGGCTATGGATGCCGGGGCCGCGGTGGGCTGTGGATTGCCGCCAGTTTTTGCCATGAGGGCCTAGGCGGCTATGTATTGGGCCCCTGCTGCGGGACCCGTATGAGGAATCATCCTCATTAATTGTGCGGATCTCACAGTAAGAGGAGCCGCGGTCTTCATGCCTACTTTGGGAGGCTGGGTGTGTGGGGGCCCTGCCTTCGTATTGTAAAATACGACCCGCAGGTGTATGCGGTGCCGGGTAGGCCCGACAGGTACTTGCGCTTCTGCGTAAGCTCTGTTGTATGTTGTGGCCAGCATAACTTGTTGGTGGTCGTACCAGGCGTGGAGGTTCATGCCTGGAGGTATCATAGAAGCATACTGTGAAAGATCTTGTGCGAACGTAAGGGATGCCCCCCATGCGTTGATGTGCCAATGTGTTCAGCATTTGGAGCTGGGGGGGGGGGGTGCTCCCCACAGGCCCTGGGTTTGCGGGGTTTAGGCTATCCCCAGCATTGTTGTTTAGGCGATCAGCCATGGTCTTGGGAAAGAAAAAGGAATGTGGAAAAAAGTGCTAAGAGTAGCAGTGGGTGCCAATGATGAAACAATGGTTAACCGAGGAGGTTAACACACTGGTCTCGTCAAGTAGGGTTAATCCCTTCTTTCCGAGGATCGCTGGCTGGATCGTCCGCTGGTTGATCTCCTGCACAAGGAAACAAACCGTGACTCGTAACAAGGAGAATGGGGTGGGGGGTGCTCCTTGTTACCACTCTCCGGCGTGAGAATCAGTAATTTGCTTGGGAAGCAAAGTGTTATAGTAGTAGTAGTGAGAGAGTTGAGAAGAGATACCTCAAACCTGGTTTGGGATGGGTATTTATAGCCGAGGAGTGAAAGAGGGTAGTTGAGTGGCTAGTCTGACATCGCACAGCCTCCTACAGGTGTGTCAGGCCTGTCGGTTACGGTGGTGATGTCACGTCCTGCTGTGGTGTTAGTCTGTTGCTTACATGTGGGCTGACAGGTGACTGTCCACAGTGCTACTTACACTGTGGTGTCAGACCCACTTGCCTTGTAGGCAGGATGCGGTGCCGGGCCGCATCGCTGCTTGCGGTAACTGATGTTGTTCCCGCGTTCTTTTTCTGGCCAAGATGCATGCGGGATGCGGTGTCGTGCCGCATCGCCGCTTGGTGACTGTTACTGTTGTCCAGATCCCTTGTCGTGACGAAAATGTTCCTAGGATCCGGTGCCAGGCCGCATCGCTATGCGTAGCATTCGTTTTCGTACTTAAGGTAAGTCTTCTCATCACTGGACAGATTGGTTTCGACCGCTGTGTTCGCGCGTGCCCGTACGGACACCGATAAGTTCTTGCTGGTGGGGGTTTTTGATCAGGATAATGGTCACTCGCGGTTGTGCTGACGCGAGATCTAGGACCATACCCCTTCAGTGGTTTCTTTGGGTTAATGCATTCAAAGTTCATATTTTTCAGTAAAAAGTTAATTTTCTCATAGAACTCATTAAACACATATACTAAAGCCTAAGGCTGGTGGGTATGGGGTCCGTCCCCATCCTCGTCGAGGACCCGCGACGCCCAAACACCATCCCCCCGGTCCCCGTCCTCTCAGTCGTGGTCTTGACGTTGGAGACAATCCTCCAATGGTGGGCCCCTTCAAAAGTTACCGTTAAATAAAAAAAATTTAATTTAATAATTTTAATTCAAAAAGCAACGGTCATATATCCCAGATATATAAATTTCAACTATTTTTTTCACCTCCATTCACCATTTCAACCCCTTTTTCTCATCTAACTCCCTTTATTTTTTATAAAACATCTTTCACTTTTATAAACTTATATTCTACCATGGATCTCTTCAACAACCCGAACAACCCGAATGTCCCCAACAACCCGACCCAACCGAATGTTTTCTCGGTTCCGGGATATTATCCGACGATCGAACCGAACCAATTCTCTCAATATTCGTCAAACGCCTTTGCCGCATTCCAACACTCACCGAACCAATTCTCTCAAAATCAAGCCCTTCAACAAATGATGATGCGGGGTGCTTTTAATCTCCAACCGAACCCGACGCCACCCGTTAACCCCAATCGATCCCGACGTAACCCGTTCAACAATCCGAACCCGACGACGATGTGGAAGTTGTTCCCGAAACCCAACCGCAAAAAGAAAAAGGCAAACGAAAAAAAGGCAAGCAAGTGGTGGGTGAGCAACCATCCAAACCAAAGGCGAAACCCTGGACGCCAATCGAAGAAGAAGCCTTAGCTAAGGCTTACATAGGCACGTCTACACACTCGACAAAAGGTTGGTAAAACTAACTTTTTTTAAGTTTATATTTATAGAAATTAGTTTTTTATTTTTTGTAACATATTTCTTGTAACATATTTTTTGTAACATATTTTATAGGTAATAATCAAACGGGTGACGGGTTTTGGAAGTTGGTTTTGGCGAAGTTCCTTGAGCTAATGGACCAAGGCCCGTATCGAGATATCGACTCGGTGTCATCAAAGTGGCGAAAAATGAACGGGTTCGTCAATAAGTTTTGCGATGAATATAATAAAATATATTCAAGTGGGCGTCGTAGCGGCATGAGCGACGAAAATGTGTTTAAAAAGGCGTTGGAGATGTACAAGGCAAACAATGGTAATACCAAATTCACACACGTTCGCGCGTGGGAAGTTTTGCGAACGCACCAAAAATGGGCACCGATTCCCAACGAGGTGGAGATGGCGAAGCGGCAAAGGACATCGTAATCGGGTAGTTATAGCGCCGGTGGATCGTACGCGAGGTGTCACATAAACTTAAACGATGACGTCGAGTTCGACGAAGAAGAATACGCCGTACATGAAGCGGAGCGTCCACCGGGCCGGGACAAATCAAAGAAGCAGCGGGCGAAGGGGAAAGAAAAGGAAAAGGTGGACCCGAAGATGGACGAGTTTATGGAACAATTTAAAACGTACACGGACGTCTCGGCCCAAAAGGCGAAGAAGAAGGAGTGGGCCATCGAAGAAAAGACTCATGTGGCGGAAGAAAAGTTACGCGAAAAGGTCCGATTGTCCAATGAAAAAATCCGATTGTCCGATGAAAAGATTCGGCTCAAGGAATGGGAAATAATAACGATGGATGTCGATGATTATCCCGAGCCAAAACGTTCGATGTTGAAAAAACTACAAACCGACATCATGAAGAAGCATCAAATTATTTAAGTCTATGTTTATCTTTTTTTTAATTAAGTTTATGTTTTTTTTAAGTCTATCTTTTTTAATTTTTTAAGTTTATGTTTTCTTTATTAAGTTTATGTAACGTGTTTTTAATAATAATGAAAATATTTAGTTAATTTATTTGTTAAATGTTAAAAAAAGTAGAAGATTAAAAAAATAAAAAATATAAAAGTGGTGGGGTAGGATCATCTAGGACCATCCTCCCATACCCTCTAATTTTGTGGGATAGACTATCCTTGGGAAGACTATGATGTGGCGCCTACGTAGCGGATTATCCTCCAAGGGAGGATAGGCACCATACCCTCTAGCCTAAGCGTTTGAACATTGGGCCCAAGGGATGAATTCATTAGAATTTTTAAAAAATTGACTCAACCCTTAACGTATTATGTTAGGGAGGAAATTGGGATTAACTATATAAGTTATGTTAATGTTTAATTGATAACTCCGTTCGAAAAAAAAAAGATAATTATTATTTCTATTCAATTTATATTTTGAAAATTTATAAATTTCAAAATTTCTACACAGATAATAGATTTCTAATCTATAAAAACCTTACGAAAAGTGTTAATTTGGTTGTAACTTAAATAATATACCTAAAATTTTAAATTTAATTTAAAGTTAAAGAAAAACTAATAAATGAAGGGTCGTATTATTGGCACACCTTGGGGGATTAAATCGACACCCTCAATACGCATCGTATAGGCCTATACGATGCGTATTGAGGTGGGTTCAAACTTCTATGTCTGCCAAAGGCTGCCAATGTCCCCTACCAAAAAGTAATACGCATCGTATAGGCCAATACGATGCGTATTGCGGGTGTCGATTTAATTTTTTAATTTTTGCAAGGTAGCTTCCTGTCATACGGTAGCTTTCCGCACGCGAACGAAGAAGCAGCACTTTGGACATTTGTCGATCTTCAAACATCTAGGAAACATTATTTAAGAATACCCCTGAATTTATCGACGTTGTAGAATGAGATCCTCCACTGTTGGGTTATCATCTTTTAACCCCATTTTCCGTAAATTTATCGATTATGTTTTTCAACAGGGATGTAATGCAATGATTCCTCTCAATTGAATAGACCGACACTTGCTTCATAGGACTCACTTGAATCATCTCGGATGTAATAACAGTACGTTTAACAGCCGTGCCTGCAATTGAAATTGATCTTGGAACAACATACTCTTGTTACCATATGACACATGATAAAAGCGCTTCTTTAGGCAATTTGGGGTTATGTTCCGCAAATTGGGAACCACATATTTGCAATGATTCATCTCAATTGAATAGACCGACACTTGCTTCATAGGACTCACTTGAATCGTCTCAGATGTAATAACAATACCTTTAGCAGCCATGCCTACAATTGGAATTGATCTTGGAACAACATACTCTTGTTACCATATGACACATGATAAAAGCGCTTCTTTAGACAATCTGGGATTATGTTCCACAAATTGAGAACCACATATTTGCTTCAAGATTTATGTCTGATGTCCATGTTTGATCACATTTGACTTCATGTGCGGCAGTCCACTGACTTTCTTCCCCCGTGTCTGCACCGTGATCTTCATATTCTTGGTTCAATACCAACTCATCTTTAGTAGTGTTTGTTTGAGAACCTGATTCAGATACACAATGGTTCTCCATTTCCAGATCAGCAATCAAATACACAACGGTTCTCCAATTCCAGATCAGTAATGTAAGGAAAAGCGTTGAGATAACGGAAATCCATCAAGCTCAAAAAGAAAACTTGTATTTCCCAAAGTCACAAACGATTGTAGTTTGTATTTCCCATAGCCACCGTTCCCATAGTAAAAAACGGTTGCGGTTTGCACATTCAATCTTCATTGCTTCATTAAAATTAACAAGATGATCTCTTTGCTTTGTCCACTAGAACTATTTGTGTATGCATTCTTTTGGTAGTTAAAGCGCTAATGTGGCGCCATTAGAAGAAGTACCCAATAAGAAACAAATCTGTAAAATTAAAAACAATATTGATTGCTATAACAGGATAGATGTGACACACACAGATAGATAATATATGATTGTTTCAGTTTTCTTTTCTGACTGTTTCAGTTATGTTTCAATAAATAATATCTGATTGAGAAGCACTAAATTAACAACGATTCTCCAATTCCAGATCAGTAATGTAAGGAGAAGCGTTGAGATAACGGACATCCACCAAGCTCAAAAAGAAAACTTGTGTTTCCCATAGTCACAAACGATTGCGTTTTGTATTTCGCATAGCCAGCGTTTCCGTAGTAAAAAAATGGTTACGGTTTGCACATTCAATCTTCATTGCTTCATTAAAATTAACAAGGCGGCCTGTCTGCACCGTGATCTTCATATTCTTGGTTCAATACCAACTCATCTTTAGTAGTGTTTGTTTGAGAACCTGATTCAGATACATAAATCTTGAAGCAAATATGTGGTTCCCAGTTGGTTACAGAAACCACTAGCAGAAGAACCCGACACGTCTTCATGTTACGAAGAATGTTCTCGAAATTGAAGGAAAAGGAAAAATGGTTGCTGAAGTTTCGTCTTCTATGATGATCCGAAACATTCCGAATAACTACACAAAGATTTGTTGCGTACTGATTATTGAAAAGATTTGTTGAAATCGAAGAAAAGAGTAAAAAAGATGAATTGAGGCGTACATTGAAAGCCCGACAAACAGTCTTGCAATTATATCGTGTTAAGATGTTTCTAACTCAACCATTAAATCCCAACGCTGCTCTAAAAATATTTGTTTCTTTTGCTAGTGTTTCCCATAGTCACAAACGATTGCGGTTTGTATTTCGCATAGCCACCGTTTCCGTAGTTAAATGGACGGTTGTGGTTTGCACATTCAATCTTCATTGCTTCATTGCACATTCAATATTCACAGTTGCATTTGGAACAAGAAGTCCAACAATCTGTTTATTATCTGTTGTTGTCTAAACAATATGAATGCACGCAACGAATTTGACAACTGTGACAGCTTATTAAAAGTATAAATCACTTCCAATCCTTTCCTGATCGCATCACACACTATAAAGTTTAAACTTATCGTGTGTTGTAGTTTGGAAAGATGACTGAATAGAAATCTGAATAAAAAATTGTGGAGAACTTGTTTGCGTTATCCATCAACATAAGCTAAAATACGAGAAAATACGCTAAAATATGTTAAAATACGCTAAAATACATTAAAACACTCTAAAATACGATAAAATACGTTAAAAATACGTTAAAAACGCTAAAATAAGTTAAAATACGCTAAAATACGTCAGAATACGCTCAAATGCGTCAATAATATTATTAAATACACAACAATATGTTAGAATACGTCAAAATACGCAAAAATACGTGACTAACGATATTTCCACACACGTATACATATAACACGACACTATGGAGTACATGTGGATTTCAAACAAAACTGTACGTAATAGAAGAATACGATATTCGCACGCAACCGAACGGCACCGAAACAACTTATGTTGAAGGTATACGTCATAAAACGACGAAATATGCGATAGTTCGGCAAAAAACGACACGTATACTTGTCGAACCGAGGGATACACGATAAAACTAAATTTGAATTAATGCCATATATGATCGTATAGGCCTAAGTCGTATTGTATATCGGCTTAATACGAATCGTATAGGCCTATACGATACGTATTAAAGTTTGAATTTTCTCAAAAATACCCCTGAATTTATCAGAAAAACAGGGGTATTTCAGTAAATTCATCGATATAGGCTTATACGATGCGTATTGAATTATAAATTTCTAAAAAATGTGTTTCAAATCAAGGGTTCCATCATTACAACCACTTGTTTACAATGGGGATGTAATGCAATGATTCCTCTCAATTGAATAGACAGACACTTGCTTCATAGCACTCACTTGAATCGTCTCGGAAGTACTGAACAACATAAATAACAGCTTCGGTTTCATCAGTTGCATCGTTTACCGTGGAATGCATCCTTATTTTTTTTGTAAAAATCGCACAAACAAGCATGCCTTGAATGAGTCTAGAACACTCGTAATCCTCAACCGGCTTTGAAATCAGACGGAATCTATTAAGAAACTGTTCGCTTTCACGGTGAGTGGAGAAATTAGCGACGGAATATATGGATGGAAAATGAGAAAATACGGAACGACAAGGGTGTTGGTCTTTTCTCCCACGTATGATCCAGAGGTCAGTCTCGGGTGGGCATAAGATACGTGGGCCCTATTGTCGGATCTGTGACTCTATGGAAGATGTGATTAAGGTAAGTGTGCCGTATCATGTGTCATAATACAGAACATAATCCCAGATTGTCTAAAGAAGCTCTTTTATCATGTGTCATATTAGAGTAGTATGAGTATGAGTCCATTGTGGTTCGTGTCGGGTTTGTATTTCCCATAGCCACCATTTCCGTAGTACAAAACGGTTGCGATTTGCACATTCAATCTCCATTGCTTCATTATAATTAATAATGCGGTCTCGATTGAAGATGTAATTGCAAGATTGTTTGTCGGGCTTCCAATGCTCACACAGGGGTGATGGTCTTTTCTCCCACTGTGCAAACAAGTTCTCCGCAGAAGTGATGATCCAAAACATTCAAAACCACTAGCAGAAGAACCCGACACAAACAGGTTCTCCGCAGTTTGTTATTCAACTGAAAAACCAACATTCCTTCAACCGAAATAACAGCTTCGGTTTCATCAGTTGCATCGTTTAGCGTGAAATGCATCCTTATTTCTGTAAATCGCACAAACAAGCATGCTTGAACGAGTATAGAACACTCGTAATCCTCAACCGACTTTGAAACCGGACGGAATCTATGGAAATGATCTTGGAACAACATACTCTTGTGTGGCAGCCTGGTTTGATAAGCATAATGCGACACTTCTACTCTCAAACAAGAATATGCGTTGACTTATTCATGTGACAGTCAACAAGAGTATCGTTGTTGTGGAGAACAACCTCGTTTAATAGCAAGATAAGAAGGATGAGATATCGACAGTTAGCTCGAAGAAGTTTCTCTCGATCATTCAACACGTGTAATCCAGAGGTCGGTCTTGGGTGGGCATAAGATCCGTGGGCCCTATTGTCGGATCTGTGACTCCATGGAAGATCTGAATATCCCCTTGGTAATTGTTACCATATGTCACATGATAAAAACGCTTTTTTAGACAATCAGGGATTATGTTCCGTTACGTTTTAGTTGTTACCAAATGACACATCAAAAAATAAACATCAAAAAATCAGATGATTCAGATTCAGGGAGCAGATGTGTTGATAACTTTCACTGTTTGATTTGACCAGGAAAGGATTGGAGGTGATTTGTACTTTTAATAAGCTGTCACAGTTGTCAAATTCGTTGCATGCATTCATAAGTTTTTGTGTTTTATAGGTCATTTGAATTAACCAACATACATTGCTCGACGATTTAACTTGAAACCGGTTTTACCTCATGAAAAGGGAAGAAACAAACCAACAAAATCCGAATACTGAAAAACCAACATTCCTTCAACCATCCTAAACCCTAGTTGGAAACAAACCAACAAAATCCGAATACTGAAAAACCAACATTCCTTCAAATTCAGATTCAGGAATACATGTCGGGTTCTTTACCCATCCCCGCGTTGATAGCCTCCGTTTTATTACAGTCATACAACACAGCGACGGAGAAACTGTTCCAGATTGTCTAGAGAAGCGCTTTTATCATGTGTCATATGTTGGACGGAATATATGGATGGAAAGTCCGCATAGTTTGTGTTTTTAATAATTTTACAGACGATTTAGAGAAACAGAGAATACTTTATGAGATTCTTCGAGAATTAGAAAATGAGAAAATACGGAACGACAAGGGTGCTGGTCTTTTCTCCCACGTATTTTATCAAATGAACAATCACGTGTGATTGGCACGTGTGATTATCATATGACAACTTCAGGGGTCTAGTCCTCAGTTATGTCTCATTGTATTATGACAATATTGACAATGGTGCTAGTCTTTTCTCCCACTGTATAAACCTGAAAAATCTCACCAGAACACATTGTAGACTGGTGGGTTTGAATGGTTTTAATCAGTGTTGCAAAAATCGCGACTAGTCGGCGACTAGTCGCTAGTCGGACCTCTACTGAGTAATTTTTCACTAATCAGTGAAAAAATCGCTAGTCGGCCTAGTCGGCCCTAATCGGCCCTAATCGCGACTAGTCGGTCGGGAAAAATCGGAAAAAATCGGGAAAAAACAAAAAAAATCGAAAAAAAATCAGAAAAAATCGGAAAAAAGCAGAAAAAATCGGAAAAAACACATATTCCGGCCAAAACCTCCCAGATTCCGGTCAAAACTTGTCCACTTAAAAAAATTACGTATAAAAATATATGTATATATGTATAAAAACTTAAAATTATACATAAAAAGTCCGATCCGATTAATCCCGATTAATCCCGAGTAATCCCGAGTAGTCGCTAGTCCCTACCTCACCGACCCGCTAGCGACTAGCGAGTTCTACAACCTTGGTTTTAATATATTTCATCTTGGACTATCTAGTCTAATGCTTGGAAATGGATATGATCATATCAAGATCTTTATCTATCATGTCATCGACCAACTACTTGAAATCCCTTTCGTTTCTCGGGTTCGCATTCGACACAACACATCAAAAAATAAACTTCAAAAAATCAGTGCCTTGATACGCATCGTATAGGCCTATACGATGCATATTGAATTGAAAAAGTGTGCGAATAGACAGGGAGTGTGCCATTAGAAAACCCCGAAATGAAAATCAAAATAATAACTTTGAGAATTGAAACTATGGCTGCCAATCGCATCACCTTTAGTGTCAGAAAAAGTAAAAACATATAACAACCAACAATTTCTTTATTTAATTAATTATTTTTCCTATCATCTTTCTCACTATTTTTTTTATCTACGAAGATCGAGCTATGGAGTCGTTATTTGCTTATAAATTTTCAGGTGACGATTGTTAGTTTCTCTGTTCTCTTTTTATTTTAACCATCAGAGAGTTCAAGGGAAGCGACTGGAAATTTTTATGAGGTGCGCTCAAGACTTTAACGGATATATTACACTAAAAAAAAAAAAAAATACTTTTTAAGGGGTGTGTCCGCCCACCCAATGGTGGCTATAGGTCCGGCCCTGAATATAACATAAAAGTATAATATATAAAACCTGAGGTTGTAATCGGTCCGAGTCAGTGAGTTACAAGAAGTGAATCTGAACACGATTATATGTTGGAAATAAGTGTAAATTTTAGAGAGAGGCTGGGGCGGACCTAGGTTGTTAATAGGGGCAACCCTCGTTAACCCTTAACACTCCTGCGCTACTGTAAATTTTGGAAAAAAATTACGTCTTTTCGATTTCATTACCATTTTTTTGAAATGTTGCCCCCTATAAGGATTTTCTAGATCCGCCACTGGTGAGAGGTTGTTTGTTTACCTCTTAATGAGGCTCTTAATAGTTCAGACTGTTTGTTTCGCGAGCAAATGTCTGAATGATTCAGACATTTGCCTCTAAATGGTTAAACATTATTGTAGGATCGAGAATCGATCTAAACGAGTCTATCTATACAGAGTTCAATCCATATCAAAGGCGGAATTCAATGATACAGACTTGATTACAGCTTGATATTCACTTTAATTGTCTTGTTTATTGATAAAACAACGTTTTATAGCAAGTAGACACTTCGGCAGCACTTCGGCACCGGAATCAGATCGTTACAAATGAAATGACAGGACTGCTATATATAGGCGAACCATTCCATGCGAAATGATCAAGACTCATTTCGTGCGAAATGAACAGAGTTCATTTCGTGCGAAATGGCCTTGTTCATTTCGTGCGAAATGGTTATAATCACAATATTCTCGAATTTCGTGTCTTGATCTTTCTAAATTAATACAAGACTTGATACAAGACGAAGTCGACAGACATATGCACCAACAGACTCCCCCTTGGATGTCGACGAGTCTTTAGTACACGTCTTCAACGTCTTCAGTCTTTATCAGTCTTCTCGTGCTTTCCAAAGTATCTAATAGTGTAAGCATCCTCAATCTCTTTCTCTTCTCCTCTCTCTCTTCCAGAATCTCAATCTGACTCTAACTTTTATCTAATTCTCTTGATCAGATCTCTTGATTCCTTAAGTTCTTCAAACTCCCCCTTTCAATAAGATCGCAGTTTGCATATCTGTTTGCAGAACATCCTCAGGTATCAGAACCTGGCTAACCTGCACATTCTCTACCCAGAAATAAATTTCACAAATTTAAAATTTGACAAATTTAATCTCTGCTTACAACATGTAAAATTAATTTCAAACAATCACTCTTATTTTGAGGTCGGAATTTTTTTTAACAATTTTCATTTCAAAATCAACTCTCCCAACCCAGTTCATCAAGTTCAGCACTAGGAATTTTGAAAATCATTTCTCCAACATCAGTTGTCGAAAATATTTTTGTATTTTTTCAAAAATTTATGCTAAAACACACTGAAAATCTTTTTGTATTTTGATTTAACGAAATGCAGTAAAGAAATATTTACATATAATCTTTTTGTGAGTTTGTGTAAGAGGATCATATCAGTTTATGAGACAAATCACTAACACCGTTAAGCTTTACACATTTTAATGTTCTAAACGATTCACGTAGATTGTCAGTATACTGATCCATTTATATTTTCACACAAAGTTCAACTGTATCGAGATACGGGATTAATGTTTTAAAGACTTAAACTTATTCGCGTGTCTCACCTCAGTATATACTACCGTATCCAGACTCCTATATTCAGTCTTACAGGTGAATGTACACTAGTGATATCTGTAAAGGGGTTAAATGCGAGACCATGAGAGCTCAGGCTATTGCTTCCGCAAAATCAGAGAGATGATGGTTCGCATTTCAGTGGGTTCCCTTTAGAGAATCTTTTTTACAACAGCACATGATTAGCATTTTTCAATGTTTCATCATTTTTTATGCTGAGGGCGGGCTTGAAGATTAAAGCAATGCAAAGTATTATACGAGGACTAGGCTATTGCTCCCGCAAAATCAGAAGTCCAGGTATAATACCCCAGATATCACCACGCACAAAGACCTAGTATGTCAGAAATAGAAAGCCCTTCAAACAAGATTTCAGGGGTTACCTATATATCCGAGAGATATTCCCCACGAAATAAGTAAGTTTGATATTTAGGTTTATATCTCGACAACAATCTACTAAGAGTGTAAAAACCTACTGGCACATCATCAGTGAGATCGTTTATCACATTTTAACTTTCCAATTCTTTTAGCGTGCTGTGATAGTCCACTGATGTACTATCATTTCCTCTTTTTCACATCAAAACTCTTTTTCATTTTACGAAGTTTTTAACATTATCAAATTTTCTAATGTTTTTGGATTTTCTGAAAATTTCTTAGTCCCCCTAAAATTCAAAACCATTTTAAAGAAAAATTTGAAAACAAACTATACAAATAAAGTGACAACTGTTGTGAATTGCTTCAAATCGCCATCCACTTGGCATAAACAATCAGAACTCCCCCTGACAACAAACTATTTTCCCATTATGATTTCAAAACACTTAAGTTTGTTTTAATCAAATGGTTTTTCCGAAAAATTAGTTTTGTTGATTTCACTTGGTAAAACGGGGATAAACTCATCACATTGTTCTTTCAGCCATTTTGTATGAAAGGTAAATCAAGTTCAACTTAATGACATTGATTAACCACTTGTAGGTGAAAACCCTTCTCCAACCACTTGAAGGTTCACTTACCAACCATACCATTTGCAAATTGAAATATGACAAATTTCAAGAATACTACCACTTGAAGATCGAAATATCACAGAATTGAATTAGAAAGATGCCGATTCCTACTCCACACCTGGGAGTTCCGGCAAGTCAGGCTTTTTAGTTAGAGAAATTCTCCCAAGCCTGACGGTCCTTGGGAGATTCCGAAGTTATCAACACTCGGTTTCTTTCCTTTCTTCTTCTTCTCATAGAATTCCTTTACCCCTTTGACCTTCCTGTCAACCATTTTTCCAAAAATATTTTGAACTTTGGGGCTAAAGGCCTTTTCAACATCAAAATCTTTCTTTTCAGAAAACAATTGATTTGAAATCTCAACTTTTCCAACTTTTTATTTAAAATTTTCAGCCCGCAATGGTGGGAAATTTGCATCATCCATTGGCGGAACCGAATTTTCACCCTTTTTCTCAACCTGTGGCTCCTCTGACTTTATGGAATCAGATTCATTGTCAGAAAATAGCTCCTCTGATTTTTTTGAATCAGAATCATCGCTAGAACTATCATCAGATTTCTTAACAACCCACTTTTGGTTGTCAAGCTTTACTTTTCTTCTGTAAAAACTCTTTGAACATTCACCAACCTCAAAATTTGAATTTTTGAAAACTTTGAATTGTTTGGTTGGTGGTTCATTCTCAACCATCTTTTCTTTCAGTTTAAGAAAAACTTCCTGTTTTGTTTGGATTGCCTTTGGACAATTCCTGGCAATATGACCAACTGTTTTGCATTGAAAACGGCTTCTCGTTTCCTTTTTCTGAGCAACTTCCTTCTTCATTTCCTCTTGCCTCTTAGCAAGGAATTCTTTGTTCGTCTGCTTTCTGAACAATTTCTCTTTTTCTTCTTCTGATGATGTTCCTGAAACAAAAACAGTTTTTGGTTTATAAGTTTTCTCATTTTTATGATTTTTCGGTGGAATAAATCCAAGACCTTTCCTTTTGAAATTACCGTTATGGTTTGGTTTCCTTTGAAAACCAGAACCAGAATTGTAACCCTTTTTCTTGTTTAATCTTTGTTTATCTCTTGAGGTGTACTTTTTAGGTTTTTCAGAAAGATTTACATCTTTTATTTCAGAAAGAGTAAATTGCTAAAATAGTCCCTAACGTTTGTTCACATTTGCTAGATCCATCCAAAAAAAGATTTTTTTCTCATATGAACCACTGAGGTTTCAAAAAAGTTGCTAAATCCATCCAAACTTCAGGGACGATTTTAGCAATTTAATAAAACAAACTTTTTTTGGATGGATTTAGCAAATGTGAACAAACGTCAGGGACGATTTTAGCAATTTACTCTATTTTTTTTATTTTCATCTTTTTATTATATCTCTTAATTAACATAAAATCTATTTATTTTTTTATTTTCATCTTTTTATTAAATTTCTTATTTAACATAAAATCTACTAGTTTTTTTTTGAACGGCGAATTTCTACAACAGGCGATAGATTCGCACCTGCTTTTGCAGGCCTTCCACCCCACTCTGGCCAAGACTATGTTGTCTTAGCCGGGTTACGCTTGGCATCAGAGTTTGGTTTGGCGCTCCCCGACAAAATTTCCAGCCTACTGCCATATGTGAGTAGTTGCACCCTCCACAAGATCCGAAAACTCTCTGGAGTAAATGCACTGTAATAGAAAACTCGGGTGTACTCCGCGGGTTTCGAACCTGTGACCAGGCCTTTACCCAGTATTTTTTTTGTTCATTTATAAAATAAAATATACGTTCTTGCTAAACAGGTAACAAATTAAACCGTTGAAAATATTTTGTCGTATAATTAACTTTATTAAAGGATTAGTAATGAGTAAAATGTTTACATTTTAAAAGACTTGGTTAGATGGTTAGATGATTATAAATATAAAACCGTATTCATAATTGTAAAATATAAATGATTAATCTTTATTATGAAGTGGGTGAAGGCCTGGTCACAGGTTCGAAACCTGCAGAGCACACCCGAGTTTTCTATTACAGTGCATTTACTTCAGAGAGTTTTCGGCTCTTTTGGAGGGTGCAACTACTCACATATGGCAGTAGGCTGGAAATTTTGTCGGGGAGCGCCAAGCCAAACTTTGATGCCAAGCGTGAGCCCGGTTAAGACAACATAGTCTTGGCCAGAGTGGGGTGGAGGGCCTGCAAAAGCAGGTGCGAATCTATCGCCTGTTGTAGAAATTCGCCGTTCAAAAAAAAAACTAGTAGATTTTATGTTAAATAAGAAATTTAATAAAAAGATGAAAATAAAAAAATAAATAGATTTTATGTTAATTAAGAGATATAATAAAAAGATGAAAATAAAAAAATAGAGTAAATTGCTAAAATCGTCCCTGACGTTTGTTCACATTTGCTAAATCAATCCAAAAAAAATTTGTTTTATTAAATTGCTAAAATCGTCCCTGAAGTTTGGATGGATTTAGCAACTTTTTTTAAACCTCAGTGGTTCATATGAGAAAAAATCTTTTTTTGGATGGATCTAGCAAATGTGAACAAACGTTAGGGACTATTTTAGCAATTTACTCTTTCAGAAATATCAATTTCTGTTAATTTGAAAACCTTTTTGATTATTTCAGTTTTAACACCTCTTATTGGAAATTCTTCATCAGAATATAATTTGTCAGAATCATTCAAAGTATATGCTTCTTTGAATGTTTCATCATTCAAATTAGATTTTGATAACAGAAACTCTTTATTGTAAACCCGTTTGCCCTTTTTGACTGTTGGACTTGATGTTTCAGACTTTGACTCTGAATTTAACTCCTTGGTTTCATCTTTATCCAACACCTGATTGACCACTTTCTTTATTAACTCTGACTCATGATCAGTATCAGATGAAGTGAAAATGACATCAATATTATCTGGCAAGTTATCTGAAGACTCAGATTCCCACTGTAAATTGGTTGCCTTTTTGACTCTCTCCAAATTAGGATTTCGTGGAGAATATCCATTTTCAAGCGGAGGCAGACACTTGGTATAACTGGCACTAGGTTTCTTACCAGAATGCTTTTCTTCAGTATCCTCTTCTTCAAACGCCTTCATGCCTTCAACGGTTGGATAAATCCTGTCAATAACATAAGAAGTACATGAGTAACTTTTTAACAACCTGTTTACCCTTTCTGTTTCAATCCTCTGGGTTTCCAGTTTCTGTTCCAGCACAACACACTTCTCAATGTAATTATTGACAATTTTCCGCTTTGTCATGAAAGCTCCTTGAAGTGTCTTCATAGCTGTAGCTTGTTCACTGCTTGATCGACTGTATTGATTCATGGCTTTGTTTAGACCATCATAAGATTCTTTCAATCTGTTCATGTTGTGAATCAAAGTACTGTTTTGTTTCTTCACTGTTTCACAGGTTTCACATTTCACAGGAATCTTTTGTACATCAGCTTCTACTTCAACCGTGAAAGCTGGAATTTCTTTTACCTTTTTCTTTATCACACGAACTTCTTCATCATCACTGTTAACTTGTTTTTTAACTTTCTTCTTTTTCACTCGACCTTTTCCATCATCACTGTCATCACTCTCCTCTAGCATTCTTAAGTGCTCTTTCATTCTGTTTGCATAATAATCATCATTATCACTATCTTCAACAACTTGAGCAACAAAAGCTTTATGATATGAACTTTTGTTAGGATCATAGTCATCCCAACTAAAACCTTTTGGAAGCCTTTCATCATCTTGATCTGTCATTTTGTTCATCAAACATGCTTTATTTTCTGCTGAAATATATTTATCCCAACTGAATCCTTTAGACAAACTTCCATCATCTTGATTCACCATATAAGCTTTCTTTGATTCCTCAATTTCCTTCCTAGCATGAGCAGTTTGTGGCTGTTGTTGATGTGGTTGTTGAGCAACTTGATGATAAATCGCTTTTCGATAATAATCATTGTTGTTAAAAGGATTTTGAGCTCCACTTGCTTCGCGGTTTGTGCATTCTCGCTTGAAATGCCCTTTTCCCTGCAACGAAAACAAGTAACTTTAGATTTATCAAAACCTAAAGTAGAAACATTTGCATCACGGAAGTCATCTCTTCCTGTGATCTGCTTGAATTTCTCAGCTCTTCTCAACACACTAGCCAAACACCACTTTATATCCATTAACTCCATCTCCTCAGCATCAATCTGATCGTAATCCTCTTTTGTCAACATTGGATTTCCGATCCTTCCTGCAACTAAACTCCCATACGACCCTAACACAGTCACCAACAAAGACATGTGACTTTTTGCAACTTCTTCCCAGTAATTTTGATCATTTTCAAGATTTAGTGCAATGTTGCATTGTAGAACTTTACCACTCTTTGTTGCTGAAAAATTTGGATCGAACGAAGGATATGAAGTAAAACCCGTTTTGCTGTTTGATCCTTGAGATGACCCTCCAGAAGAACTTTTAGTGTTGAATGCAGTTTCGATCTTTGGTGACATGTTGGTCTTATCACTGATACCTCCTTTGTAATATAAACCAATATCTTGTTCACCATCAAAATCTTTCATTCTTGAGACCTTCTGTTGTTCCATCTCTTGAGCTTCAAGTTTTTCAATAAACTTTCCCAGTGTTAGACTGCCAAAATCTTTCTTATTTCTCAACATCATAAGGTACGTGCCCCAAACATCATGTGGCAACGCATCAGCCAACTTTTCAATCAATTCTTCATTATCTTTTGTGATGCTCAACCTCTTCATGTTAACTATCAAATTGCAATATCTTTCTATGATCTGCTTGGTGTTTTCAGTTCTTAAACCACGAAATAGATCGAACTCTTTTTTCAAAAGTGATTTTTTGTTCTTGATCATTTCTTTACTTCCAACAAATTTCGATTTTAATGCTTTCCAAATTGAATATGCACTTCCATTGTGTTGCAGTAAAACCAAGATATCTTCTTTAACAGCTTGATGCAATAGACTAGTCATCATCTTTTCATCTTTGTATTTCTTTTTCTCCTCAACACTTAGATCTTTAATAGCAATAACCTCTTCATCATCATTCACCGGTCTAACATATTTTGTTTCAACACATTCCCAAGCATCCAAGTAATTTTCTTGAACCCAATTTTCAAATCGCTCCCCCATCCTTTATACTCCTCAATATTCATGAGCTTTGGCGGTTTTTGCATGGTGCCCGTTTCATTTTCTAACATTGTGTTCTGTGCAATAGTAATCGGAGTAGCAAAGGCGTTGTAAAATTCTTCTTCCATGATTTGGTATCAAAATTTCACAAAATCAGACTGTTCAAACGAAATGATGATTCTTCAAACGAAATGAACTTTGATGGGAAATGATCTTTTCAAACGAAATGACAGTTCCAAGCGAAATGGACACACTGTTTCGTACGAAATGAAATTTTGATGTGTAGTTTCAAGCGAAATGACCTTTTCGTGCAAAAAGGAAGTAAATCAAGCTATTTCGTGCGAAATGAACGTGTTATTCCGTACGAAATGGATGATACTGAATGATTTCGTGCGAAATGGTCGTAAGAAGGCTATTCTGTGCGAAATGAAATGTTCAATTCGTGCGAAATGCTGCTGATGTCATCAAATCGGCCATGATTTTGTCAAATTGATCAGGTTTTAGTCCGCTTTTAGGTTTGAAACTTTCAAGGCTTTGTTAAAACAGTATTGCGCTTATAATGTGAGAAAATCAAGCCATTTTAACCGTGAAAACTTGTTTAATTTTGAAATGAAGGTGTAGAAATCAGAATTTTCAGCTGAAATGGTAAGAACTCTTCCTCCTGAGCTCTGATACCACTTGTAGGATCGATAATCGATCTAAACGAGTCTATCAGAAGAGTTCAATCCATATCAAAGGCGGAATTCAATGATACAGACTTGATTACAGCTTGATATTCACTTTAATTGTTTTGTTTATTGATAAAACAACGTTTTACAACAAGTAGACACTTCGGCAGCACTTCGGCACCGGAATCAGATCGTTACAAATGAAATGACAGGACTGCTATATATAGGCGAACCATTCCGTACGAAATGATCAAGACTCATTTCGTGCGAAATGAACAGAGTTCATTTCGTGCGAAATGGCCTTGTTCATTTCATGCAAAATGGTTATAATCACACTATTCTCGAATTTCGTGTCCTGATCTTACTAATCTAATACAAGACTTGATACAAGACGAAGTCGACAGACGTATGCACCAACAATTATACTGAGTCTGAATGTTTAAGACCTCTTATGTTAATTGGTCATACATTTGCCTCTGAACAATTAAGCATTATACTGACTCTTAATGGTTCAGACATCTTACTAGTTCAACACTTAATGGTTAAGAACTCTTACTGGTTTAGTACTTAACAATTTAGAAGTTATAAAAGTCTTGGGCAAAGAAAAAGAAAAGAATTTTGACTTTTGTGTAAGGATCAAATACAAATGAGTCTTAACATACAAAATAAAGTGAAGGAGGTAAAAAAATTCTTGATATTAATTGCAAAATGTAAATAAATTCGTGATTTTAATTTTGTTGAGTGATTATAATTAACTTACAAAATTACATAATTACTCTACTAGTGTAAAATCATGATTTTTTTTTAATTATGGGACTAAAATACATGTTTAATAAGATGGGAAAAAAATTTCAAAAAAAAAAAAAAAATCCCTTTTTCATTTCTTAGGTTAAGAGTACTTTGTATTGTTAAGATCAATTTTTACAATAATTTAACCCAAATTCTTTTTCCACACCAAAACAAGATAAAAGATTAGCCCCTGCCGTGTAGCTCATTTGGTTTAAGAGTCGAGTGTTTTAATTTGCACCAAAAATAGTGTAAAGATCACATACATATGAGTTTTATCATACAAAATATTCCTTTTTTGAATAAGGATAGTACTTTTGTAGATTCAATTTTGTATACTTATTATTTAAAAAACAATCTACAAAATTAAAATTACTCTACTAGTGTAAAATCATGATTTTTTTTATTATGAGACTAAAATACGTGCTTAATAAATAGGGGAATCATTTAAAAAAATAAAAAATTCTTCCTTCATATTAGGAGATGAGAACTCAAAGTTCTTCCACAGAATGATTAACTGTAGGAGAGCAAAAAATCGGATTAATGCACTCTGGATAGATGGTAACTTAGAGACGGAGCCAAAGACTTTAAAGAAGCATATTATGGAATGTTTTATGGAACGATTTAAGGAACCATGCCGGAAAAGACCTTCAATGGATGGAAGAGGTTTCAAGAAAGTAATGTGTAGCCAGGCAAACAAGCTAGTGGAAGAGTTTTCTAGAGAGGAGATAAAGGAAGCTATTTGGGCATGTGGGAGTGAAAGGGCGCCTGGGCCAGACGGGTTCCCTTTCAAGTTTATAAAAAGATATTGGGGCCATCTAGAAAACCACTTTGTGGGGGCCCTAAATGAATTTCATAAGAAGGCACGAATAGAGAAGGGATGTAACGCCTCATTCATAGCATTAATACCAAAGAAAAGAGACCCTAAATCGGTGAGTGAATACCGGCCGATTTCTCTAATTGGGGTTTTATACAAAGTAATAGCAAAAATCCTTGCAACAAGAATCAAGAAAGTCATTCCATCAGTAGTAGCACCGGTACAAACGGCATTTGTAGAGGGGAGATCCATTTTTGATGGACCAATTATCACGAGCGAGGTAATATCATGGGCGAAAAGAAAAAAGCAAAAAGTATTCGTACTCAAAGTAGACTTTGAAAAGGCGTATGACTCAATAAACTGGAAGTTTCTCTTGGCAAATCTAAAAGAAATGAATTTTCCACTACTATGGAGGAAATGGATTGGAGCATGCCTTAAGTCCAGCAGGGCATCGGTTTTAGTGAACGGATCGCCAACTAGCTTACAGAGAGGACTTAGACAAGGTGACCCACTATCGCCTTTTCTATTCATCCTTGCTATGGAAGCCTTAGATGTGGTTATAAATAGGGCTATAAATAGAGGTGATTTTAAAGGAATACAACTCCCGAATGATGGACCATGTATATCCCATTTATGCTACGCAGATGATGTAATTTTCATGGGGGAATGGTCTGAATTAAACATATTGAATCTCAATAGAATTTTGAGATGCTTCCAATTATGCTCCGGACTAAAGGTGAATTTTAACAAATCAAGTCTATATGGGGTGGGTGTAGAAGATGAAGAACTAGAAAACATGGCCAACAGATTAAGGTGCAAGAAAGGCAGCATGCCATTTGGTTTTCTTGGGTTGACTATAGGTGCAAACATGAAAAGAATAAAATATTGGAAGCCCGTGATGGACAAGTTTAACACAAAATTATCGGCTTGGAAGGCCAAATGTCTTTCTTTTGCAGGTAGAATGGTCTTAGCTAAAGCGGTGATGGGAGCTTTACCGAATTATCACTTCTCGATGTACTTGGCACCAAAGAAAGTAATACAAACATTAGACGCAATACGGAGGGATTTCGTGTGGGGAAGAAAAGATGGAAAGAACAAGATCCGGTGGATTGCATGGAACAAAATGACAAAACCAAAAAAGTATGGCGGGTTTGGAATAGGAGACTTGCGAAATACAAACTTAGCTTTATTGATAAAATGGGGATGGAAATATAAAATGAATCCGGAAGCTCTATGGGCGAAGGTCATCAAGGCAATTCATGAAAGCAAAAGAAGTAAGAAATACATACCAATTGCCAATAGAAATGCAGGACTTTGGAAAGATGTTATGGCGGCACATAAGGAACTTGAAAATAAAGGATTAAAGCTGAAAGAAAAATTAGTTGTCAAACTGGGGAATGGAACAAAGACAAAGTTCTGGCTGGACAACTGGGCCGGAGGGATGCCGCTTGCCGATAAATACCCAAATTTATTTAAGATCGTGAAGAATAAAGATGCTAAAGTGGCGGACCTGGTTATCAGACTCGAAAACGAAAATCAATGGAACATCGAGTGGTCTCGGCCTCCAAGCAATGATGGCGAATGGGCTCAATGGTCTGGTATGTTATACGACATTAATAAAGCAACTTTCAGTAATGGGGATGATTGCTGGGGATGGATGACAGACAAATGGGAGGATTTCTCAGTAGCAGTTATAAAGGACCAGCTCATGAAACTTTCGGCAGCTGAACATGAGGAACAGTGGAAGCATTGGAATACATGGGTACCAGCCAAAGTAAACTATTTTACTTGGAGAACGGCCATAGGAAGAATACCGGTTAAAACTGAGTTAAGGAAAAGAGGTATTACGCTAAACAATGATATATGCTCGAGGTGCGGATCAGCGGATGAATCGGTTAACCACTTAATAAGCGAGTGTACGAGTTCAAAGACAGTGTGGTGGAACATATTGGCTTGGATGAAGTTACCTACTTCAACCGTTGTCAGTTCAATCGAGGAAATTATGGGTGGCATTAATGGTTTAGCAGGCTCACAAGGATGGAAGAAAACAGTAAAGCTGGTGTGCCAAGCAACTATATGGAATTTGTGGAAAACAAGAAACGAAAAGGAGTTCAGAGGGATTGCACGGTCTGGAAATAATGTTGTTGAAGATATTAAAGCAGATACTTTCTTATGGCTAAAGAGTAGATCAAAATTCAAGGAACTAATGTGGGAAAGGTGGGTAGATTTTAATATAAGAGACATAATAACATAGAGATTGTAATGGGAGTCGGGGGAGGTACGATGTGTTTATTTTAATTTCCGTATTGTAAGCTTTGGGTTTTACAGCATATGCTGGCCCTATTCTATAATCATAGAATTTTGCCGTTCAAAAAAAAAAATAACCCGCCAAAAATAAAACATTAATTAAGCTTGTAAGTGGCAAACATCCTTAGTTATTAATTTCAAAACTTCTGGTCGACTGTAATCAATTGGTTCAATGGGAAGTTCGCACAGGATACTATATTTTTGTTTGAGTGGATGCTCGTAGTGGTTTAAAGGGATGTGATTGTTATGTAACGTGATTGCCAACGAAGGGTCGTGTTCACGAACCATCACACCGTTTGTGACAACAACAAAATAGTTAGTGGGGACTGGACTAACTTTGATCACACGGATAGTCGTGGATTTGCGGCGTGGTAGCTTCTCCACGCCAGGCACACCACACCGGGAACGCATAGAGTTGGTGGCGGGGTTTTTCACCGGCGTGGAAGGCTTTAGGGTGGCGGCGTGACATCTTGTGGTTGGGTGTGGATTATAGTCGTTGCCCCCAACAGCTATTTAAAAAAATTACTTTTAAAAAAAATTACTCCTCTTATTCAATTTGAACCCTTTCTTTCATTTTTTACCTTCAAAATCTCTCAACTTTCTTCTCATTTCTCACAAAACTCTTCAAAATGGCAACGAATCCATAGAACGAAGAAGAGGATATTGCGTTGTGTGAATCCTGGATCGCAACAATTACCGATAACGCACCTTCCTTACCCACACATCCGTTTTGGGAACGAGTTTTCTAACAATTTTGTATGCATAGGGGCGAAGCCACCTGAACCATGGACGTACTTTGTTCACGTTTCCTAATTATTCGTATGGCTAGTTCGAGATTTGAGATGATTGTCAACGTTGTGGACAATGACGATGGTGAGCTTAACGAAGACGGTGTCATCCAAGTCGCCCTCGTCGAGTACATGCATACGTACGACCGTGACTTCAAACACATCGCGGCGTGGCAAATATTAAGATTCTTTGGTTAAGTATGTTTTTATTTTTTAAGTTATGTAATGTTTTTATTTTTTAAATTATGAAATGTTTTTTTATTAATGTTATTTGTTTAATTTATATTAATGGTATTTTTTTATTAAATTTAATAGATTTTATATAACTTTTAAATATAAAGTAATAATAAAAAGGGTGTGCCACGTGTCAAATAACGCCACCTTTTCACGCCCCGTCTCACTCTGACTTTTAAAAACCACGTTCTGACGCGTATTGACGTGGCGTTCACATGTCGGATAACGCCCCCTTTTCAAGCCCCCACTCCATAGTCTACATCTAAACTAGTTTTAAAGATTAGTAAACAAATTATCGCTAACAAGTAAATTGGCACGGTCAGCATTTGGTACTAAAACAATTTGTCACTAAGAGCATTCTCATCCAATCCATCAAATTATACAGATGAACAGTAACATTTTCTCTTTCCTCCACTCACAACCATTTTTTATACCCTTTATAATATAAAAACTACCCCTCACATATTTTGATGGTTTGGATGAGAATGCTCTAAGACTATAGGGTGGGAGGAGGGTAGTTCTCAAAGGAAGCTCCGTCACGTAGGCGTACACGTAAGCGGGTATGAGAATGGGCCTAAAGGGGATCGACCTAGGGTGTGGAGGATGAGCCTAAATATGTATATATGTATGTATGTATGTATGTATGTATACAAGCATGCATGCATGTATGGGGTATGAATAGTGTACAAAGTGTCTAAAGTGTGAGATGTGTAAGAAGTGTTTTAAACCATTAGATCTTTGATCTAATGGTTGAGATCAATAGGGAGCAAATTATAAATTGTGTTTTAATTATGTGGACTGATTTGAAAATTGTATGGGTAATAGTGTCTTTGTATATGTTTCAAATTATGTAACCTCTCCTAAATTCTAGCGATTCACTCCTAAATTCTAGCGATTCAATTTTAAACTTATTCTAAAATCCGGACATTCTAAAAAATCCAGAAATATGTAACTGCTACAAGAAAATATAACACTATACATCCATCATATAACACTATATAACACCATATAACATCGTTCTATGTAACATCATATAACACCATATAACACTATGTAGCACTATTTAACACTATATAACAATATATAACACTATACATCTATCATAGACATGCTATCAGAAAAATATAACACTATAACACTATATAATACCATATAACACCATATAACACTATACATCCATCATATAACACTATATAACACCAAAAAAAACCATATAACACCATACAAAACTATGTAACACCATATCACACTATATAAAAATATATAATACTATACAGTTCTAAATGGTGGTTGGAGTGTTATATATAATGTTGTAGTGTTATATAGAGTTATAAAAGGGTTATATGATGTTATATGCTATTCATAGTGTTTTATAGAGATTTGTAGTGTTATATAAAAACCTTCATTCTGCATCCATCACTATATAACACTCTATAAATTTTCTTTCTTCGATCTTCAGAATTAATAATTGATGAACGAGATGGCACAAATTCGTAGATTAATTCTTAATTCGTATTCCTATAATTAAGGGTGACGGTTATGGAAGGTTATGAATTAATTAAATCAATAAGAAAATTATTTGTTTACCCTTTTGAATTAATTTAAATTGAGGACATATGTCATCTCCATAATATTTCTCACACTTCTCACACTCTTGAATTAATGTACAGGATCTTTAATCTCTATGTATGTATGTATGTATGTATGTATGTATGTATGTATGTAATAGGCCTTTTGGTCGTTGGTTTTTGGTTTTTGGTCGGCCCGGTTTGCGTCGGCTAGTTTGTGAATGAAGTTTACTTTAAAAAAAAAAAAAAAAAAAAGAGGTTGATGATTCATACACGTGTCGTAATAAAGTTGTAAATGAGTTGAGGTTTGCAGCACTTATTAGGTTTACCTGTTTTTGGTTTTTCAATTTTAATTTTAAATGGTGAATGCGTCGGGATGTTTATTTTCAGTACAACCCAACCATGGCCACTTTATTAAATGAGATAGACAAGTCAATCCATTAAGTTTATGTTGTGTCTCAAGGCGTGTTAGGAATCATCATCCCTTACATAACCCTTTAACGAAAAATATATATGAAGATTAAATAAGAAAAAAAGGTGAACGTTGAATAAGTTTGAGTATCAAGAAACATATTATCAGTTGGAAAGTATGTGTAGATATGAACTTATGAAGAGTCGTGTGGGTTTCTAGTTACCTGCCACCAAGAGTTAAAAATAACCATATTAAAAATGTGCAAATTATGAAGGTTGAATGGTTTCACTTTTGTTGATTTATTGGTCAAACTAATAATTAATGGGAGTGCTAGCAAGTTGTTTTTTGCAAGGTACATATTCAAAGGAATATGACGGATTTTTCCACAAAAAGTTAAGTCCACTATATTCATTTTCCACTTTTGGAACTCTTATAATAAATTTGATGTCTGTCGATTTATTATTATTTTAGTATAAAAAGATTAATTTAAATTATGAAAGTAATAATTATATTTTATAAACAAATGGGTTTTAAATGAAAACATTATTGATGATTCGTGAGGGTATATATCATCGAGTGTTTTCCTAACTTTCTAAGTGATGATGATCTCTGATCTCATCCGGATCTTTAATATTTAGGAAATGTGGTGAAACAAAACGCGTACCTCAGTGAATAATAAAAACTGACTAGCTTTACAAATATTACCTTATTTCTCAAAGTTAGAAAATTATTATATATATTTAGGTTTACAAGGGTCCCTAAATCATATGACTTAAATTGTATAGTGCATTTATATGTTGGTTGTTTGGTATTTTTGTTACTTAATATTTTAAGGTAACTCGTATCATTTGAAGTTTCTCATTCTCATCCGGTTTCTCATCCAAGGATTACTAAACCCAAATCGTGAGTAGATCTCTAATTTCCTTTTACAATTAAACCTTTAGGGTGTGTCATGAGTCATGTTATTTCTCATGATTTCATTTAATTCCATTATCAACATGCAAATTAAATGTATGGTTTATGTATTATATATTTTGGTTAGATAGATGTTACACGGTACTTGTTACTCGCTTTGTGTCACAGTTTCACATCATGGATCCACTGATTCACTTGCTGATCGATTCCCCACGACCATGGCTTGAACTTGGTATCGCCATCATTGTTTCACATTATTTCACATTGTTTCGCATTGTGTCACATGTTTCACTATTGGTTCATTTATTTATTGATTGTTGATGGTATTATTAGTAAATTGTTTCATTACATTTAAATTGCATGTTAACAACTTTAAATAATAAATCATTTTATTTAAAGTTGGATTTACTCATCAACTTATGTTGATCCAAAACTATTATACACGTGATACAGGTGAACAAGTTTGATGTGACGAGGATGAGGATATATAGGATGTGCCTTAGATGAATAAACGGGATTTATTTATATTTTTATGTCTTTGGATTTCGTTTTGTAGTTGTATGGATTATTTGGATTTCTAGTTGATTATGTGACATCTTCTAATTTTGATATGAATAAATATTAAACTTTAATAGTTGTAGGTGGTAGATTAAGGGCGCATAAGCCTTGGCCTTTAAAATTCCTAATGACTGAAGGGAGAAGAGAGGAACCGTGGCATGATGTGCCATCTCGCCGGAGTTATAATGGAACAAAAGGAAAGACGGAGCCGGAGAAAGACATCACCAAGTTTTTCATCTCTAACCTTCCGAATGGGTGTACTCCATGGGAGGTTACCCAGTTCCTAGGTGGGTTCGGAGAAGTTGTTGGTACTTACATCACTAGGAAAAAGAGATAAAGAGGGTAGTGGTTCGGATTCACCACATTCAAGAACGCTAGATTGACGAAAGAGTTAGAACTACGGCTAAACGGAGTGAAGATGGGTAATAACAAGTTAAGAGTGAACATTGCTATGTTCACAGCGAAGAATGCCAGACTTCGGGAGCTGAATAAACCGGAAACAAATCAGCATTATTCGGATCCGAAACAGACTGAGATGATACAAGACAAGCTGAACTCCAACACCCAAAACCCGATGTATAAAAATAACACTATGTTCTATCTTAACAATGGTAAGTATTTTAGTAGTTTGTTTGGTTCAGGCAGAGCATCCAACTCTGGTTAAGGTGGTAGTCGTGAAGAGAACAATGGTAAGGTGCTTACTATTCAAGAAGAGACCGGGGTATTTCAAAGCCTACATGGAAGGGCACTGGTAGGAAGAATGTGTGACCTTACTACGTTGAATATTGGACGATCTATTGAAGAACAAAGGGCTTGGGGGTATGTGTATCAAATACATTGGAGGATTATCGTTAATGATAGTGTTTCAAAGTGATGTACGTAAAATGCAACATATAAATTAAATCAAACAATGCGTAAAATCAACATTTTTCGGTACTAATGTCACACGCTGTCTTTTGCGGAAGCGTATGTGTGTGACTTGATCAGTTTTCATTGCATTCGATCATAACAAACAACTACATGCATTAAATTAAGCGATGTTCATCCATACATGAGTTTAAAACATTACAAAACATAAGTTGTTTAAGTTTCCAACCAACACAAGTATTTAGTTAAGTTACAAACCATCAAAGTTTCAAAGTTCCACAAAGGACTTGTTATTAACAAAAGATAAGTTTCATGAGGGTTTGCATTCTATAACTCATCTAAGATGAGATATATAAACCAAACCCTCCAAAATGCGGATGACATCAAGACTTGAAACCCAAAAACTTGTAGACAATGCTGCACCAAGACCCATTTATCTTCTTGAAATACATGTAAGTTGAAAAATCAACAAAAGTTGAGCGAGTTCATGTGTTTTAAGTATATGCGCATCAAATGAATCTAAAAAACATTTGAAAGTTTAGTTGTAAGTAGGTATGTAAAGCGTCTATGAACATGTTGATCATTAATGTTTTGCAAGGACATTAATATATGTGACGACATAGGAAGTACTCAACCTGTGTAGACGATTTTTAGTGTCGATTCACATCGACTGGGACACACCAGCACTCTAAGTGGTCACCCATGGACGGTGAGTGGGGCTCGCCCGTACCCATTAGATCTAACCTTTGTTCCATGGTCCTTAAAAGGATTAATGGCATTTCAGTTAAAGCCTATGCTCACATGATCTAATAGTTCATTCCTTAGTTTAATCATACCCAAGTTTGACATGTATTTCCCCCTGAAAGTTGTAAACTGAAAACGCTAAAAGAAAAGGGGGACATGAACTCACATGTTTGCGTCCGTAGTCGTGTACACTCAAAGATGATGTCCGCGAATCGTGTCACTACCTACACATGTGCTATGTTTTATTAGACACCTTGGTCGTGTAACGACTCTTAGTCTTAATTATTTATTAGGACTTGTTTTGGAATTTTGTATTTTTTGAGTTACACTTTCGGTGTATGTTGGATATATAATTTTTATAATTATATATAATTCCAAAGTTAATATATTAGTTAAAATAATTACATTTTAACTTATATTATTTTCATGCATTTATTCGGGGGTTTTATTAAAAATAATATATTTTTAACTCATGTTGTCATGTGGTTCTCATATACGTATTTACAAGTATAGGTATACTTGTATTATGAACATGCTAAGTATGTCACTTTGTATTCTCATTCGTGTGTATAATACTTGTATGAGGGTATTTTACCAAGTATTGGTAGTGTATGTTAGTATGTATTTGTACGTATAGGAATACGTATTTCCTTGTGTTTATTAAGTATTTCATACTTAATATACATAAATTTTCCGGATTATTGTTTCCTCTAAAAATCAATATTCTTGTATTCTTAATATATATATTAAGATAATTTTTATAGAAAAATATCTATATTTTGGCCTTGGTAAAATATGTATATTTTCACATATATCTTAAAAATAATTTATTTTTAAGATCAAGTTAGAAAAATATAATTTTAGTTTCCACTAAAATAATATATTTTTAAAGTGTTTGTGAAAATATATATTTTCTTGTACTCAAAATAATATATTTTCAAGTTGACAAAATACGATATATTTTTATGATAATTGTAAAAATACATACTTTATTGTTTGTTCGGTTTTGAAAATACCGTTTACCACGTTTGTCATAATACGAATTAATTTCCGGAGTATTTATATAATTTGTCCAACGTGTTCATTGTCCGATTTGTCCAATATTTGTGTGCAAGTTATATATTTATTTTCTTGTAATTTTTGGTAATTCTTCAAATTACAATTTTTAGTGTTTGTGTGGCATATTATTTTTCAAGTTTCTAATTTTTAGTATAACTAATACAAATAATATACACATAGCACATAATTTGTGTGATTTCTAAATATATATTTTCCTAAATATATACTTAGTCATTTTTATTTTTAAAAATCAACCTCCATTACTTGTAATTTTTATAATAAAAATTATGGCAATTTTTATACTAAAAACCATGTTTCAAGTTTACTTGTAAAGACTTGTTAAAACATATTTTTCTAAGTGTTTAATTTCTACAAAAATTTTGCCATAGTTTCCTTTGAAAAATGGAGGTTTCCATACTTTAAGCATATCATTTTCTTTTTCAAAAATCATCAACAATCATCAACAACTTACCATATGCCATAAAATGCATTTCTTCATGAAGTCATGAACTTGAATTTTTATAAAATTTTGTAATCTTTTAACATGTTGATTAACATGATCCATTAACACTAAAAACATGATTTTATTTCATAAAAAACATTTTTATAAAAATCCCAACTTTACAACTTATAACTCATTTTTGCAAAAATTCATCTTCTTGAATTTTTCATGTCTTAAACACTTCAAGGGTTTCATTTTCACCCATAAAACAAGTTCACATTCTTTCAAAAACCAAATCATGCTAAACTTGAAGTAAACCTTGTTTTCTTGAAACTTTGATTCTTCAAATCCTTCACTTTTATGATCTACACCTTGTAGGAACCATTTTCATCACAAAATCAAGTTTACTTTACAAGTTCATCCTTCACATAATGTAAGCTCTACATGGATCTTTCAAGATCCAACATCATACTTGCTAGATCATATTTTAAATCATCACCTAGCATGCACTTATGTGGTGTTTAACACCATACACACAAGAAATCAACAAATAAGTTCAACACATAACATAAACAACTTATATTCTTATGATTTTTAGTTTGGTTCTTATGTTCACCATCTTGGTTTAGTGAGATCTTGAGATTTTTAGTCATACATAACCTTTAACTTCTAAAACAAGGTGTAAAATGGGTTCAAGATGCACTTACAACTAGCATAAGGCTAGGGTAGAAAACTAGAAGAGGTTGATGTAGAAAATTGATGGTTAAAAGCTCCTATGAGTGGTCCTTCAAGATCCAATGCTTGCAACCTTCTTGATTCACCTTAGTGCACCTTAGGATGAGCTTGAAATGTTTAGAAATTGAGTGAAGATGAGGAGTGGGGGTGGGGGTGGGGGGGGGGGGGTGTTCTCGGCCGAACAAGAGGGAGAAGGGAGGTGAGTTGTTTGATTTTTGTGATGTTGGAAATAATGAGATTATGGTCTCTTAATGGTGAAGATAAGGAGTTTTGTCCAATGGGTCATAGTTTTCCCCCATCATTATTAACCAAGGGTTAACTAAGTGGCATCTTTGACTAACCAAGGGATTAGTCAACAAGTTTTAGGGGTGGGGTCCCCCTTGGGGACGGTCAAGCATGGGGGGGGGGGGGGTATAGTTTTGTTTAAAATGGTTAAGTGTATAATGTATGTTATAAGTGTAATATGTTAGGAGGTTTATGTGTTTAATGGGTCTTGATGTAAATCATAGTGTTTTAGACCATAACTAGCTTCATTGTCGTAAAAATATAGTTAACTAGTTCACATAATGCTTCTAGTTGTGTTCGGGTGTTCGTTTGGTTATCGGATCACTTAAAAAGGTTAACATTGGTGACTTGTATGTTATATTGTGTAACTATGCAATGTTAATGTTTTCATCATCTTTTAAGTCATTCTGAACATTCTGGCATTATTTCAGACTACTATATAAGCTGAAAAATGCTGAATTTTTGCTGAATTTTACTGTTTAGTGCTAGTTTCGGCCAGTTTCTAGTGTTCGCTTAACACTCGGAACGCAGTTTCATAGACCCTTGTTTTCTCACATAAAGTTCTAACATATCATGGTTTCTGGGACTCAATCTGTGTCCTAAACATACTGTCTGACTGAGTACTGAACTCCCGTCAGTACTACTAGTTTATATGATAAGTGTGCTAGTTATGTTTGTGCACTGTTTAAACTGTTTCGAGTCGCATTCAATAATAGTAAGTAGCAGCATCATGAAATGTTTTTGTGAGTTCTTTGAAAGTAAAACATGAAATTATACATATCATAAGTTCAGAATGCACAGCCATATAATTCAAATTATTGTTCACATTGTACGGAATTACACGAAAAGTGGCAGTTGTCACAACTAATGTTGGAAAATGCATGTTTCTTTGTTCCTTTTTAATTTACAGGATCAAAAGAGCTTAAACGCACAAAAGAAGCAAATTAACAGCAAAAACCCACATAAATACAAAGAAGGAGGATTGACACGACTAGCCAAGCCCCGTCCACATCCAAATCAACAAAAATAGAAGCTTCAGCATGGGGCAGTGCCCACCAGGCATGGGCCATGCCCAGTCAAGATTCACTGCAGAAGAAAAGACAACATCAAAAGACAAACCACACAAATCAACACGGGGCCGTGCCAAATTAATACGGGCGTGGTCAACTCTAAGATTCGCAGAATCTGAGATAGTACAGCAAGTACAATTGCCACGGGTCGTACCGTTGACACATGGGGCCGTGTTAGTACAAGATCTGACACTACAGTTAATGAAGAAGAAAAAGAATGAAGGACACGGGGCCGTGTTGACAGTCTGCTTTCAGCTATAAATAGGGGTGCTTGGTTTCATTCCAACTCATCCCTTGACAAACCACTTCTCTCACAATTGTCACCACTCCACCATCACCACACACCAACATCCACCACCATCATCCATCTTCCACCTTTTAGAGTGTGTAGTAGTCTCGGGATCCAAGATCGATCGTAAGAGTTCTTGTCAAACGAAGGCCATGCTTGGCTAAACTCTTACATCACTTGGTGAAGACAAATCTTCTATGTATTACTTTTTGATTTCCAACCCTTGGCTCCTTTTTATTTGGGTAGGTATTAATGACTTTAATAACTATTTTTCTATATTGAAGGTGAATTTTACTTAATCATTCTTCATGTTTTGTTGATTCACTCATTCGTGTCTTTACGGTCTATATAAAGCACGTTAACTGCCTGGAAGGGGTTAGAAGGGTGGTTGGGTAAATTCTTGTCTCGTTCAGTGTATAGATCTTGCGAGAACCTGGTTCAAGCTTATTAGGACTTTACGAGTGGTAGATCTTAATCGCATCGGGAGAAGTAAGAATCGCTTGAATCCCTTATCTATAAACTACTATTTAAACATTAAACCGACCCTGCAGGACTGTATCCTTGCTGACTCAGACCAATGGGTTGAGGGTAACGCTGCTTGGAAGGGGGCCTACCACTTTTCGCATTAATAACTTACTTAATTATCTTTCAATAATCCGACCTTGTGGGACTGTATCCTGCTGACTCAGAGCAATAGGTTGAGGGTAACACTGCCTGGAAGGGAGCCTACTATTATAACTTAAAGATAATCTCTTAAAATGCCCAAAGTGCGGAAATCACTAAAGGATACATAAAAGAGGAGTTAGAACCAAGTGATTCTTTCTTGTTAATTTGTTTTTTCTTATATTTTATTTTTATTTTCTAGTCTATCTTTTTAAAACTTTCAAAACTTTTTTTTTTTATCAAGATTTGGTTAGGTTAGACGTTAACGATAAGCCGGTACTAAGAGCTCTTTCGTCCTTGGACGACCTCGGTATCTTGCCATCACTATACTACGTCTGCGATGGGTGCACTTACCCTAACCTGTGTAGAGTGATAGTATTATATCGTGTTTTATAAATTTAAAACTTGATTCACGAGTAAAAAGTGCTTAAAGTATATCTAAAAATCATACACTCATACGCACACGTCACAAAGTCAGAAAGAAGAGTTGGATTTGCTGAGTAGGCCGGAGATGTGGAACAAGTGGTTTTCGAGGTTGGATAATTAGGAGGGTCAAGTGCTTTCGTATGAAAGGATTGCCTAGTTGAAGATTCAGGGGGTCCCTGTACATCTTGCCAAGAATTGGATTTTCGATTACGTAGCCGGACAATTCGGTTTAGTTATCCATATGTCTTAATTGGATGCGTGCTGGTGTGTGTGAAGCGTAATATGTTTTTATTTACATTTTAAACCCATTTTACACATTAGTCAAGTTTTAAATTTATAAAACACGATATTCTACTAACACTAAACACACACTTGGGCAAGTGCACCCATCGTGAGCGTAGTATAGCGTTGGTAAGATACCGAGGTCGTCCAAGGGCACAAGAGCTTTTAGTACCGGTTTATCCTTAACGTCTAATCAAACTAAAATTTTTGGAAAAGGTTTTAAATGAAAAATAAAAACTAAAAATGCTGAAATAAAAAAAATAAAAACAGATAGACAAGATGAATCACTTGGATCCGACTCGCCTTTAATGTACCCTTTGATGATTTCCGCACTTTTGCACTTTTTAAGAGATTATCTAAGTTATAGTACTAGGCCCTTCTTTTGAAGGTGACGTTACCCTCAACCCAGTGGTTTGAGTCAGCAAGGATACAATCCCAAAGGGTCAGAATATTGAAATATAATTAATTAAGTTATTAATGCGAAAAGTGGTAGGCCCCTCTTTTGAAGGTGACCTTACCCTCGGCTAAGTGGTTTGAGTCAGCAGGGATACAATCCCAAGTAGCCGGTTTAATGTATTAATAATAGTTTACATATGAGGGAATCAAGCCATTCGCACCCCCGCCATCCAATACTAGTGGGTATTGAAGGAGGTCCTAATAGGCTTGACCCAGGTCCTTGCAATATCTATACACTGAACAAGGCAAAAACCTTACTAAACCATTCCCTTAACCCCCGACCAGGTAGCCAACATATCTCTATATAGACCGTAGAGATATGAATGGTGAAAATCTTTTACTTTATATAAACAGTAAAGTAATGCCAAGACACCACGGACAAATGATAAAGAAGTTTTACCTTCAACATAAGAAACTAGTTATTAAAGTCATTAATACAAAACCAAATAAAAAGTGCGAAAAGATTAAAAATTAAAAGTAATACATTAAATGCTTGTCTTCACCAAGTGTTGTAAGAGACTTAGCCAAACATGGCCTTTGATTGACAAGAACTCTTACGATTAATCTTGGATCCCGAGACAACTACACACACTCTAAGGTGGATGATGGATGATGGTGGTGGATGTGGGTGTTGTAGTGGTGGTGGAGTGGTGGAAAAGTGGGAGATATGTGTTTGCCAAGGGATGCCTCTGAAGTGAGCCAAGCACCCCTATTTATAGCCTGAACAGAAGCCCGGCCACGGCCCCGTGTCCAGCGGACATGCCCCCGTGGCCATCCCTTTTCTCTTCCTTCATTAATTGCAATTGTCTGCATTAGGCTCCACACGGCCCGTGTTCGCTGGGCACAACCCCGTGTGCAGAAGCGTATCTGTACTACCAAGATTTGCAAGATTCTGCAAATCTTAGCGTTGACCACGCCCCGTGCTGAGCTGGGCACGCCCCCGTTGTGGGCATAGAAGCTTCTACAGCTTTGTCCATTTCTGCAGACATCTGACCACGCCCCCGTGTCCAGTGGGCACGGGCCATGGTCAGCCTTCTGTTTCTTGTTTTTCTCTTGAGATTGTTGCTGAGGGGTCGGGCATGTCATGTTTATTCCTTTTCTTTGTATTTATGCTAGTTTTTGCTGCATATTTGTTCCTTTTGTTCGTTTAAGCTCATTTGGTCCTGAAAATACAAAAGGAAGACAAAAACACACTTTTTCCAGCATTAGTACTAAAAAGGGTTAGTTTTATGCCTCATTTGATGTAATTTATATGTTGCATTTTACACACATCAGTGCGACAACGATTTTTCTACGGTCTGTATAGGTTTATTGGTTGGAAATGGGGATTTAATCAATGAATCAATTACAATTAAATGGAAGAACAAAAGCTTCAGGATTTGGATATGTGAGGAAAATGGGGATTGGGTACCCGAAAGCTTGGGAGAGGTAGAGAGGTTGACTAGATCAACGATGTCGGTGACGGTAGATGAAAAGGACCAGTCTCCGGTGATTCAGGCGAATCTGGTGCTAGTGATTGGAGAACACCAAAAGACAACGGAGAAGGAAGATGGTGAGATTATCGAGGAGTTGGTCGAGGAGGTGCATGAAGATCCGATAATTAATGTTGACTCTGGGAAATTGGAGAATGATATAAAGACAACTCAGGTTTCAAGGACAGATACGTTAGATTAAGTTTGCGCAGGAAATAAAGAGACATATAATTCTATCTTTTTTGTTCATTGGATAAACCTAAAATACCTTTCAAGAAGCCCAACATACTAAACCCACACAAGCCTAAAGCCCAGAAGATTGGTATTAACCCAAACGTTGAACATATGCCCCCAAAAAATAACTCCATGTGAAATGAAAGTTCCATTTTAGTTACATATTCCCTTGGGCTCGGTCGATGGCAACTGCGAGGAAGTAAATAATGACAAGCAGGAAAGAGGCGAATATTATGAGGATGAGATATCCCGTGTTTTTCCCACTTCGGAATTCGAGCAGTGAGGGTTGGATCGCTCACAGGAACTGTCGAATGGCGCCACGAATGTTGTAGGTTAAATTAATGATATTTTGCAGGTTCAATCGTGTAGAAAAGACACGATCGATAACGAAGCAGAGGCGACATAAAAGCTTGGAATCGATCTAGGAGCTAACTTGAACAACTACGGTAGCTTGGTCAAGGAGGTTATCACTGCAGAAGGTATCAATGAGGTTTATCTATGAATTTTTTGTTTTTAAATTTTATAGGGTTTCGGGGTGATAATAAGGCGTCTTAAGTTCGCAATATTAAAAATAATCAAGGGATAAATTTTATGGATTTGCAAGAAATTAAACATGAAAATGTTACTGATGCAGACCTTATTAAGTTTTGGGGTAATAATAATTTCGAGATGGATTTTGTGGGTTTAGTGGGACAATCGGGGAGGCTTAGCTTGTGTGTGGGACCCTGTGCTTTTGTTGGTGCATATGTCTGTTGACTTCGTCTTGTATCGAGTCATGTAACTAGAATAATAGACCAAGACACGTAGTTCGAGAAAAATGGGAAACAGGTTGAAACCAGTCACCTCACACGAACTGACCAGTTCGTGCGAACTGGCCAGTCCGTGCGAAGTGGGCCAGTCCATGCGAACTGGAATGAGATGGTTCGTGCGAAGTGGTTGTCCCTATAAATAGGTGTCTTGTGATTTCATTTGTAGAACACTTCTGATTCCGGTAGGGAAGCTCTGCCGAAGTGTCTCCAGCTCGTGTAACAGTGTTATATCAATACAAACTGATATGATCCTCTTACACAAACTCACAAAAATATTGTCTGTAAATATTTCTTAATTGCTTTTCATTAGTTTGTTTTAGCATAAAATTTTAAAAAATCAAAAAGATTTTATTTCATCTTATTTTTGACAACTGATGTTGGAAAGCTGATTTTCAAAATTCCAAGTGCTGAACATGATGAACAACAGGGTTGGGAGAGTTTGTTTGAAATAAGAAATGATTTTGAAATGATTAAATGGTTCATTAATTTGAAACCAAATTTGAGTGTTTTAATTACAAATGGTTTAATTTGAGAAATGTTAAACGATATCTACAAGTGATTTCTAAAATTGTTAAATTTTATAACTTGTGAGATTTACTGTTGGGTAGAGTTTTGTGCAGATCCCCATGTCTAAGCCTGAGCAGAGTTTGAGCCAGGATACGATCTCGGAACAATTTAAGGGGAGTCTGTTAGCAAACAAAATAGAAGCTGCTGATGCTGTAGAACTTAAGGAATCAAGAGATCTGATCAAGAGAATTAGAGAGAGGATAGAGCTAGATTGAGATTCTGATAGAGAGAAAGAGAGAGATTGATGAGGATGCTTATAGAGAAAGATACTTTGGAAAGAGCGAGAAGACTGATCAAGACTGAAGACTCGATACACTGAAGACTTACACTGCAGACTCGTCAACATCCAAGGGGAGTTTGTTGGTGCATATGTCTGTTGACTTCGTCTTGTATCGAGTCATGTAACTAGAATAATAGACCAAGACACATAGTTCGAGAAAAATGGGAAATAGGTTGAAACCAGTCACCTCACACGAACTGACCAGTTCGTGCGAACTGGCCAGTCCGTGCGAAGTGGGCTAGTCCGTGCGAACTGGACTGAGATGGTTCGTGCGAAGTGGCTGTCCCTATAAATAGGTGTCTTGTGATTTCATTTGTATAACACTTCTGATTCCGGTAGCGAAGCTCTGCTGAAGTGTCTCCAGCTCGTGTAACAGTGTTATATCAATACAATCGACATTTAATCTACTTCTAAGTGCTTATCAAGCTGAATGAAGATCAAATCACTGAATTCCGCCTCTGATTTGGTCCAGAACTCTTCTGATCGACTCGTTTAGATCGATTCCCCAATCCTACAGCTTTTTGAAAAGAATACTATGGTAAAAAATAGATTTTTTTAATTATAAAGGGTAAAATCAAAGGTAGTGGAGTGGCTGTCACACCCCGACCACGTAGGACAACCAAACGTGGCGGAAACGTCGGGGAGTGTTGTAACAGAATTAATTGTTTCAAATCCATGGCAATTGAAGTTTCGTTTTTATTGATTAAAGGTGTTACAATGTCTTAACAAACAAGGAAATACAACATAATTAACTAATCTTGCATCTTTTATTGTCACTAAAGCCCAAGTCTGCCTATGTATATCTTGATCATCTTATGCAACAGCTCCTGAAAAACACATGTGAAAATAGGTACGTCAGCATAAAAATGCCTGTGAGATACATAGGTTTTGTGAAAATAGGTTCCATGACTTATGTTTGAGAAAATGTTTAGTCATGAACCTTGTAATTTGCTTTGTTTTGTAAATCATTTGAAAAACAATGAGTTCAGATGACATGTATAAGTAAATGTCATAATGTATGGTTAAATGAATAACCATAGTAAAATGGATTTGTATAAGATAAGTTGTTTGTAAAACAATGTCTTGTGAAAAGTATGTTATTTGTATAAAATGTTATATGTCTCAAACTGAAATGATTCAAATAACGCTACGATATGTAATACCATACAAACACTTATATATAGGAAGTACCAGCGGCGTATCCACCATGCTTGTATCATATTACACACGCATCGTTACTTAATCATTTAATCAAACCAAACCACCAAAATGAAATGTTTAACAAGTATAGAAATGTTCATGTATAGTCAAATACGGTTCACACGGTTCACAGATACAAACGGTTCACAGATACAAACGGTTCACAGATACAAACGGTTCACAGATACAAACGGTTCACAGATACAAACGGTTCACAGATACAAACGGTTCACAGATACAAACGGTTCACAGATATCAATGGATCATAGATACAAACGGTTCACTGATATCAACGGATCACATAGTCAAATGATTACAACGGTTCACATAGTCAAATGTTTACAACGGTTCAATATGTAGTATAATGTGTTCATATGCTGGATAAGCATATGCAACAGAAAAGCAATGTAAAACAATGTACTAAGTATGCACATAATGGACATACATAGCATAAAATGTATTGAAATCATGTACTATAATGTACTAACGAACATAGCAGGTATATGATGTGAAAACGGGAAAGCATGAATGTAACAAGTAGGCACATGTGTTCCACCCCAAAACAATTTGGAAAACAGTAAAAGAGGGGTCTATGTACTCACCTGAGATTGCTCAGTAGTTCTGGAGTGACAACTAAACAATGCTAGAGATCGCGGATATCAAACGGCACCTAGTATAGGTAACTATGTTAATAAACCGGACCTAGATCGGAAGATTGGGTAGCATTAGGGTTTGTAAACCAAACGAGTGTAGAGACTCGTGTCATTTGGTTTAACAAAGCCTACATACTAAATGAAACTTAACCTGAGTGATTTCGACCCATTACGACCCGTTTAGGTAGCTTATGCTACTTTAACGCGTCGTTCGCGTGAAACGCGTTCGGACCGCCTAACTAGTCCTATGACAAGTGTTATATGCCTAAACATGTTACATAATCTGTTATGTGACAAAAGTTTAGGTTACATATGCTTAATTACCAATTATACATGAAAAGGGTATTCTGGTAATTTACCTAAGGCATATAAACTACCTATCATACAACTACTTAAACGATGCGACCATAGGGTATAACCTCGGAAGGTTATTCCCTACCTACTATGGTCACCTAATGTGTTTGGTCGGATCCTAATGATCGACCAAATGGGTCGGGTTCGAGGTATAAGCGATTCATCAGATCGCTTACCCTACGACCCTAGACAACGTGGTAATCAGTGGGCATAGTCCCAAGGGACTATGACCAACGTGATTACACTCACGTTGCGAAGTTCAAAAGAACTTCGCATTGACCATTACTGGTCAACGCTGAAAGTCAAACAAAGTTTGACTTTCTGACTCGAAAAGCAGTAAAAATAAGGAAAAGAACGAAAGAATACTTACGAAGGGTCCCCGAATGCTAAACTCGATTCAAAAATCTCAGGTATGAAACAAATGTTTCAACTTAGAGTTTCTCAAATCAAGTTTCTAGTGATTTTAGCAATGGGGGGTATGGGGTATTTATAGGAATACCCGAACCGTTAAGATCGTTTCATGGAAAACGTGCCTTAATCCCATCCGTACATGTGTTGAAATGTCATGGTGTTTAGGTGTTTAAATTCCATCCATACATGTGTTGAAATGTCATGGTGTTTAGGTGTTTAAATTCCATCCATACATGTGTTGAAATGTCATGGTGTTTAGGTGTTTAAATTCCATCCATACATGTGTTGAAATGTCATGGTGTTTAGGTGTTTAAATTCCATCCATACATGTGTTGAAATGTTATGGTACCAAAATTCCATCCTTATCCGCTGACTAAGCAAGTTTAGAATGTGTGGTTGTGAATTAAACAACGGCTAATACATCGAATCTTGTCCCGAATGCGAAAAACGAACCAAATGACGCGACGAATGGATTTTTCTTATGACGAACACTAAAATAAAATATTTTAGTGCTTACATAAATTTTTGGATGTCCGGATGTATTCAGAACATAAGTTATGCGCGAAAATGCAAACTTGTGCACTTTTTGACACTTTTAGTCCCTGAATGACCCAAAAGTTTATTTTAGCACACCGAACCCCTCAAAGCCTATTTCTAAGCTATGTAAAGGATATTTATGGTATGTTTAACTTATGGTCATGTTCCGGAAGGTCTGTTACAGTTCAGATTGGCATACTTTCGCAGTTTGTCAACTTTAGTCCCTGTAAGCGATTTAACTTTGATTTCACCACACCAAACTTTCCAAAACTTATATCTAAGTTATGTAAAGGATATTTAAGGTATGTTAAACCTATTTCACTATTCCGGAGTGTTTGTTGCATTAAACTGGTTATATTTGCGCATCAGTGCGTGTATAACCTTCCAGAAAGCGATTTAGAGCTTGAAATCGAACATGAGTTGATATGTGCAAAAGATACACATATTTATACAACTCCAAAGTATGAAATACATTATTTCATTGGTTTGGCATTTGCTTGATGGTTGAAATGACACAGGTGTTACAGTCTCCCCTACTTTAGGAAATTTCGTCCCGAAATTAATTCGTAGGAGTCTATATGTGACTTTGTGTCAGATAACCACCAGAGATATGTAAAGCATAATCCTGTCATTTCCTTAACGGACATTCTTCAGAACGAAAATGAACAAACGGAGTCATTTTCCTCAACGAGTATTCTTCAGAAGCGGAAATGAAGGAATAAACAAACGGGGATTCATTTCTTTAACGGAAAATCTTCAGAAACGAAAATGAACAAACGGAGTCATTTTCAACAGATGCTTCCTCAGAAACGGAAATGAGAATGATAGACAAACGGATATTCATTTCCTCAACGGACAATTCTTCAGAAACGAAAATGAACAACAGAGTCATTTTCAACGGCTGCTTCCTCAGAAACGAAAATGAGAATGATAGACAAACGGATATTCATTTCCTCAACGGACAATTCTTCAGAAACGAAAATGAACAACAGAGTCATTTTCAACGGCTGCTTCCTCAGAAACGGAAATGAGAATGATAGACACACGGATGTTCATTTCCTCAACGGACAATTCTTCAGAAACGAAAATGAACAACAGAGTCATTTTCAACGGTTGCTTCCTCAGAAACGGAAATGAGAATGATAGACAAATGGATGTTCATTTCCTCAACGGATAATCTTCAGAAACGAAAATGAACAACAGAGTCATTTTCAACGGTTGCTTCCTCAGAAACGGAAATGAGAATGATAGACAAACGGATGTTCATTTCCTCAACGGACAATTCTTCAGAAACGAAAATGAACAACAGAGTCATTTTCAACGGTTGCTTCCTCAGAAACGGAAATGAGAATGATAGACAAACGGATATTCATTTCCTCAACGGACAATTCTTCAGAAACGAAAATGAACAACAGAGTCATTTTCAACGGTTGCTTCCTCAGAAACGGAAATGAAAATGATAGACAAACGGATGTTCATTTCCTCAACGGATAATCTTCAGAAACGAAAATGAACAACAGAGTCATTTTCAACGGTTGCTTCCTCAGAAACGGAAATGAGAATGATAGACAAACGGATGTTCATTTCCTCAACGGATAATCTTCAGAAACGAAAATGAACAACAGAGTCATTTTCAACGGTTGCTTCCTCAGAAACGGAAATGAAAATGATAGACAAACGGATGTTCATTTCCTCAACGGATAATCTTCAGAAACGAAAATGAACAACAGAGTCATTTTCAACGGTTGCTTCCTCAGAAACGGAAATGAAGGATTTAAATAAACGGATATTCATTTCCCTCGACGGGTATTCTTCAGAACGAAAATGCACAAACGGAGTCATTTTCCTCAACGGGTATTCTTCAGAATTGGAAATGAAGGATAAACGGATATTCATTTCCTCAACGGATATTCTTCAGAAGTGAAAAATGAATAGCTAGTTCATTTTTCCTCAACGGATACTTCATCAGAATTGGAAATGAATAGGGTTAACTTCTAGGTACATGACAAAGCTCGCTGTGGTTTCTGTGCACTAAATTCCATAATTATGTATGCATCCATAATTACGCAATTCCTTGCATAGTCCGCACAGTTTGTCTTGTAATGTTCATAAGCACATAATCACATAGTTGTTTAATTGTTATTATCTTGTTATTGATTGCAATTAACTTGGTACCTCGTACTTCGTTTCTCTTGGAAGAAACGGGTACTTAGGATTTTCGTGAAAAACGTAAAAGATCATATAATGGAAGAAATTTGGGAGTAGTCTGTTCTTCAAGGAATGCGGTTCCTTGATTGTCGGTATTGTAGGGGATATGTTGTTTATACATACAATCACATAAATACATTGCAATGTAAATAAAAGATTTATTTATAAACAACGATAACAACTGTTTCTTGGATCTTGACAACAAAAGAAAATAATACATAAGACGTGATTATTTCTAAACGATGTTGTCTTCTGGTTGATCATATGCTCATCCCTGCGCTGGATTTGCATTAGCAAGCCTTGGGCAATTCCTACGAAAATGGCCCATCTCGCCACAGTTGTAGCAAGATCCCGGTGGAAAACGAGCTTGAGCAGGATTGTTGCCAGCTTGATTTGGTGCAGCTGCGGTTGGGCAAACCCTAGCTGTATGACCTATAAGTCCGCAAACTTGGCATGTGCGGCACTTCACCCCAGCATGATGATGTAGGCCACATTGGTTGCACAAGGGTGCAGTTCCGTTGTAGGGTTTCCTGGCAGGGGGTTGAGCTGGTTGGTTGAGAACGGCTTGATCATTGTGAGCGACCACAGCGTAGTTCTGAGAAGCCTTTCGCTTCTTTGACCTCTTAGGGGATCCAGTCTGTTCATCCATGATCTTTGATTCCTCGATTGGTTTCGATTCTTCGACCGGCTTCTTGTCACCTTTTCGGAAAAGTTTACCTTTCCTGATCTTTGATTCAGTCAAGGTTGCAGATAGCTCAATGGCCTGTCTAACTGTAGTAGGGTTGCTACCAGTCAAAATGTCTTGTATTGAATCAGGGAGGCCATCAATGTACTTTTCGATTGCCTTATCCAAAGGCGTGACCATGTTTGGGCATAACAGACTTAACTCTTCATAACGGTCCGTGTAGGCTCTATGCTCACCGCTGTCTTGCTCAAGATTGTCGAATTCCCTTTCCAAAGCCCTGATCTCATGTCGAGGACAGAACTCCTTCATCATAAGGGCCCTAAGTTCAGCCCATGTCTGTGCTAGTGCAACTTCTGCACCACGATCTCTCATAACACCGTTCCACCACGTAAGGGCTCTCTTCTGGAACACACTCGAAGCAAACTCGACCTTGCGATTGTCAGGACACTGCACGTGGCGGAAAGTATTCTCAATGCTCTTGAACCATTGAAGAAGCCCAGTCGCTCCCTCAGAACCACTAAACTTGAGTGGTTTCGCCGAGTTAAAACTCTTGAAATTGCATGGACCATTGTTGTTGTTGTTGGCTTGATTCCATTGAGCAAAGAGGTTTGGGAATTGAGCAGCCATTTGCTGCGCAATAATTTCTGCCAGTTCGGTAGTCGCTATCTGGTTTTCGCGTCGAGGAGGCATTCTAAAAGAGGAAACATGAAAGGAAACGAGTGAGAGAATTAGACGAAAAGAATGAGATGAAACAAATTTGATGAAAGCAATGGATAGTGGTCATTTGTTTGTTACTACAAAGCAACAAACGACCTCGGTGAAATAATCAAAGTAAATAGGTCAAAAATAATGTATCGCGAAGACATGCTCGCCTATAAGTGAACACTCATCCCAAGAATTCCCAGGTAAGCACAACTGGTCTCGCGTCTGGTTGAGATGTATACGAAGTGCTTGCCTAGACAGAAAACTCAGAATACAGGCATTCACCCTTCCAGTTTGCACGCGTTCACATTATTTAAAACCCAAAACCTTGACGAGATTTTTGAAAACTCAAAGGGGTTCAAAACCTTATAACAGAGGGTTCAAAACCTAGTAATTAATCATCCTAGAACAGATGATTAGTTTTCAAAGCGGTTTTGAAATTTATGTTCTTGTTGTGGTCGTCGCCTAAGGATAGGTGACGGTATTGTTTTATGACTAAACGCAAGTAAACTCGCGTTAGGGTCCTAAGAAGGTTATAAACTAGGTCAAAGCATTACTAATAACCTAATTCCCTATAACCATTGGCTCCGATACCATCTTTTCTGTCACACCCCGACCACGTAGGACAACCAAACGTGGCGGAAACGTCGGGGAGTGTTGTAACAGAATTAATTGTTTCAAATCCATGGCAATTGAAGTTTCGTTTTTATTGATTAAAGGTGTTACAATGTCTTAACAAACAAGGAAATACAACATAATTAACTAATCTTGCATCTTTTATTGTCACTAAAGCCCAAGTCTGCCTATGTATATCTTGATCATCTTATGCAACAGCTCCTGAAAAACACATGTGAAAATAGGTACGTCAGCATAAAAATGCCTGTGAGATACATAGGTTTTGTGAAAATAGGTTCCATGACTTATGTTTGAGAAAATGTTTAGTCATGAACCTTGTAATTTGCTTTGTTTTGTAAATCATTTGAAAAACAATGAGTTCAGATGACATGTATAAGTAAATGTCATAATGTATGGTTAAATGAATAACCATAGTAAAATGGATTTGTATAAGATAAGTTGTTTGTAAAACAATGTCTTGTGAAAAGTATGTTATTTGTATAAAATGTTATATGTCTCAAACTGAAATGATTCAAATAACGCTACGATATGTAATACCATACAAACACTTATATATAGGAAGTACCAGCGGCGTATCCACCATGCTTGTATCATATTACACACGCATCGTTACTTAATCATTTAATCAAACCAAACCACCAAAATGAAATGTTTAACAAGTATAGAAATGTTCATGTATAGTCAAATACGGTTCACACGGTTCACAGATACAAACGGTTCACAGATACAAACGGTTCACAGATACAAACGGTTCACAGATACAAACGGTTCACAGATACAAACGGTTCACAGATACAAACGGTTCACAGATACAAACGGTTCACAGATATCAACGGATCATAGATACAAACGGTTCACTGATATCAACGGATCACATAGTCAAATGATTACAACGGTTCACATAGTCAAATGTTTACAACGGTTCAATATGTAGTATAATGTGTTCATATGCTGGATAAGCATATGCAACAGAAAAGCAATGTAAAACAATGTACTAAGTATGCACATAATGGACATACATAGCATAAAATGTATTGAAATCATGTACTATAATGTACTAACGAACATAGCAGGTATATGATGTGAAAACGGGAAAGCATGAATGTAACAAGTAGGCACATGTGTTCCACCCCAAAACAATTTGGAAAACAGTAAAAGAGGGGTCTATGTACTCACCTGAGATTGCTCAGTAGTTCTGGAGTGACAACTAAACAATGCTAGAGATCGCGGATATCAAACGGCACCTAGTATAGGTAACTATGTTAATAAACCGGACCTAGATCGGAAGATTGGGTAGCATTAGGGTTTGTAAACCAAACGAGTGTAGAGACTCGTGTCATTTGGTTTAACAAAGCCTACATACTAAATGAAACTTAACCTGAGTGATTTCGACCCATTACGACCCGTTTAGGTAGCTTATGCTACTTTAACGCGTCGTTCGCGTGAAACGCGTTCGGACCGCCTAACTAGTCCTATGACAAGTGTTATATGCCTAAACATGTTACATAATCTGTTATGTGACAAAAGTTTAGGTTACATATGCTTAATTACCAATTATACATGAAAAGGGTATTCTGGTAATTTACCTAAGGCATATAAACTACCTATCATACAACTACTTAAACGATGCGACCATAGGGTATAACCTCGGAAGGTTATTCCCTACCTACTATGGTCACCTAATGTGTTTGGTCGGATCCTAATGATCGACCAAATGGGTCAGGTTCGAGGTATAAGCGATTCATCAGATCGCTTACCCTACGACCCTAGACAACGTGGTAATCAGTGGGCATAGTCCCAAGGGACTATGACCAACGTGATTACACTCACGTTGCGAAGTTCAAAAGAACTTCGCATTGACCATTACTGGTCAACGCTGAAAGTCAAACAAAGTTTGACTTTCTGACTCGAAAAGCAGTAAAAATAAGGAAAAGAACGAAAGAATACTTACGAAGGGTCCCCGAATGCTAAACTCGATTCAAAAATCTCAGGTATGAAACAAATGTTTCAACTTAGAGTTTCTCAAATCAAGTTTCTAGTGATTTTAGCAATGGGGGGTATGGGGTATTTATAGGAATACCCGAACCGTTAAGATCGTTTCATGGAAAACGTGCCTTAATCCCATCCGTACATGTGTTGAAATGTCATGGTGTTTAGGTGTTTAAATTCCATCCATACATGTGTTGAAATGTCATGGTGTTTAGGTGTTTAAATTCCATCCATACATGTGTTGAAATGTCATGGTGTTTAGGTGTTTAAATTCCATCCATACATGTGTTGAAATGTCATGATGTTTAGGTGTTTAAATTCCATCCATACATGTGTTGAAATGTCATGGTGTTTAGGTGTTTAAATTCCATCCATACATGTGTTGAAATGTCATGGTGTTTAGGTGTTTAAATTCCATCCATACATGTGTTGAAATGTCATGGTGTTTAGGTGTTTAAATTCCATCCATACATGTGTTGAAATGTCATGGTGTTTAGGTGTTTAAATTCCATCCATACATGTGTTGAAATGTTATGGTACCAAAATTCCATCCTTATCCGCTGACTAAGCAAGTTTAGAATGTGTGGTTGTGAATTAAACAACGGCTAATACATCGAATCTAGTCCCGAATGCGAAAAACGAACCAAATGACGCGACGAATGGATTTTTCTTATGGAGAACACTAAAATAAAATATTTTAGTGCTTGCATAAATTTTTGGATGTCCGGATGTATTCAGAACGTAAGTTATGCGCGAAAATGCAAACTTGTGCACTTTTTGACACTTTTAGTCCCTGAATGACCCAAAAGTTTATTTTAGCACACCGAACCCCTCAAAGCCTATTTCTAAGCTATGTAAAGGATATTTATGGTATGTTTAACTTATGGTCATGTTCCGGAAGGTCTGTTACAGTTCAGATTGGTATACTTTCGCAGTTTGTCAACTTTAGTCCCTGTAAGCGATTTAACTTTGATTTCACCACACCAAACTTTCCAAAACTTATATCTAAGTTATGTAAAGGATATTTAAGGTATGTTAAACCTATTTCACTATTCCGGAGTGTTTGTTGCATTAAACTGGTTATATTTGCGCATCAGTGCGTGTATAACCTTCCAGAAAGCGATTTAGAGCTTGAAATCGAACATGAGTTGATATGTGCAAAAGATACACATATTTATACAAGTCCAAAGTATGAAATACATTATTTCATTGGTTTGGCATTTGCTTGATGGTTGAAATGACACATGTGTTACAGTGGCGATGAACGTTTTGAACGTCTACGCTCCCCAAGGTTTTGTTGCAAAAAAAATTTGTGGGGGGATATTTCGAGCAGTACTGGTATGTGGATTCTCATGGGAGATTTTAATGCGGTTCAATTTATTGAAGAGCAAAAAAATTCCGCATTTAGATCGTCCTACACTCGAAATTTTAATTCTTTTATACATGATATGGGTTTGTTGGAGTATAATATGACAGCTAGACAGTTCACATGCATCCAGGATAACAGTAGAAAGCTCAGTAAAATAGACAAAATGTTGGTTTGCCCTCAGTTTTTTAACAAGTGGCCAGATGCATGCCTTAGGGCCCTTCCTAGTTTTTTTATCGGATCATTGCCCCTTGCTGCTGATGACTGCCAGTTCTAATTTTGGGCCTAGACCATTTAGAGTTTATAACTCGTGGTTAGAGAAACAAGGTTATGTAGAGACAGTCATGTCAGCTGCGGAGAGTTTTCGTGAAACTGGGCCAACAGATTCCATACTTATAAAGAAATTCGCTCACATTAGGAAGTGTATTAAGAGATGGAGGGAAGAGATGGTGGCCAAATAAGGGGGGATGGAAATGCTGGCTAGAAAAGACATTGAACATCTGGAAGAAGAGATGGAGTTATGGGACCTTCTAGAAGAAAAAGAAGAGTAGGTGCTAATGGAAAGTAAGAAAGTTCTCATGGAAATTGAGTTTAAAAAGAATGCGGATCTGAAGAAAAGGTCAAGTATTAGGTGGGCGCTGGATGATGATGAGAATTCTAAGTTTTTCCATGGGGTTATAAACTCCAGAAAGGCGAAGAATTCGATCCATGGGTTAAATATTTGCGAAGAATGGGTGACGAAACCAAATCAAATCAAGAAAGAAATTATGGGTTTTTTTAGGAATCACTTCATTGAGAATATCCCAAATAGGCCAAGTTGGAGTACACAAATCTTATGTCAATTTCGGACGATCAAAAGGCACTGCTAGTGAATAGGTTTTCTTATAGTGAAATTAAAGAGGCAGTGTTTGAGTGTGGCGATGATAGGGCTCCGAGGCCCAATGGTTTTAATACGAAATTCATTGAGCACTTTTAGCACCTATTTGAAAATGTGAGTACATAATGTCTGCGGCCTACGTCAGCGTATCTTGTCATGTATGTATGTATAGATTAGCATGTTAGAATGACATAAATGTAATGTAAAACCCCATTCGTACAAAGGAGTCCTTCGCACGAAGGGATGTCAGTCCATTCCCACGAGTCTAGTCGAGTCGTCCAAACACCATTCGCACGGAGCATGTTGCCTATAAATAGGTGAGTGGGTGTTGGCATTTGAGAACTTTTGACAACTTGTAGTGAAGCTCTGCCAAATTGATTTCTGTAACATTTGCAGGAATTCAACCATTGCACACTTTCGATCGTTTTCGTAATTTATAAAATTTTATATTTTTTTACGAAATACGTAATCGTACGATCGAGCATAACGGTATTCACGACATATTCGGAATGAAATCCAGGTTTCATATGCTTTTATACCCTTCATATAACTTAAATTACAAGTTAGAAGGGTTAAAAATGACAAAAATATAATAATAAAAGTCCAAGGGACAAATCTGCCAAAAATGGAAATTTTATTTATCAGAAGGCCTTACGTACCATAAGATCTAAAGCCATACGGTCCGTGAGGGGTGCCCAGTAGCAAATTTTTGCTTGATCTCCAAGTTCTTGCAAACTGTGCCACCTCTTGACACCTAGCACGAACTTGCCACCCTCCTTCTGCTTCAAACACCTCATGGGACACTTGCTAACATCTGGAGAAGTCCCATAACACTTGGCATGATCTTGTGATCATGCTTCAAGTATTAATAGCCTCCTTGTTCATTGTTGCAACTTGCTAATTTCCTTCCTTTCTCTCTATACACTCATATCTGGAGCTTTGCTTCTCTTTAAAGGTCTCCTACTGAGTTCTAAGCTTCCATAGAACACAAGTAAGTGTTCTTCCTTAGTCTCTTTTCATTATTTTAGCTATTTTTGAGCTAAAAGTCAAACAGTTTGACAATCTGTTTGACTTTCGGTTCTAACCATTTTGGTCAAGTCAAAGTTCAAATTGAACTTTGCAACATGATCGTAATGACGAAGGTAATAATCCCTTGCGATTGCACCTTCTAATTACCACGTTTAGTAGGCGAGATGACGAGTCAAAGTTTTACAAATTAAAAGTAAAAAATGCATAAAAGTGCATTTTATGACGAAAACATTTTTGGGTATTAAAACTTAAAAGTTTTGACACCAAATCAGTTTTATAACATTTTTAGACATGTTCAAACATGTCTAACTCATCATTTCTAGTTTAGTGCTTTTTATTTAGTTGTAGTAAGTGGTTTGACTACCACTTTGACTTTTGAATCTGACCCGTTTGGTCAATCCTAGGATTCGACCAAATTCATTTTTATGACCATAGTAATATAGGGAATAACCCTCTGAGGTTATATCTTTTGGTCATATAGTTTGGTTTGTTATATGATGTGTCGATTTTGTATACTTTTCATTTTCTGAAAATGCCCTTTTGGCACATAAAATGGTTTTAAGCACATAAAGCCAATGTTTTGACATCTAAACTGATGTTGCAACATAATTAAACTTGTTTTGACATATTAGACTCGTCATAGGAATTATTTAACCATCCAAACTCATAGTTACGCTCACGACCCGTTAAAGTGGCGTAAACCAGTTTAACAAGTCGAAACAGGTCAAAGCACTTAGGAATCCTTTCTAATCAGAATGTAAGACCTCATTCTATCCAATCCTTCGATTAAAGTCTCGATACACTAACACATAGTTATCCGACACATCAGGAGCCACTTGAACACATGAGCTTTGTTTACACAAGACATATACACAATCCCAATTGAACACATCAAAGCACTTAGGAATCCTTTCTAATCAGAATGTAAGACCTCATTCTATCCAATCCTTCGATTAAACTCTCGATACACTAACACATAGTTATCCGACACATCAGGAGCCACTTGAACACATGAGCTTTGTTTACACAAGACATATACACAATCCCAAGTGAGTACATAGTCCCCTCTTTTACGTTTTTAAAATGTTTTAGGGTGATTCATATGACTACTTTTGGTTTATATATATAACAATATACATGACTACATGCTTATATTGTGCAATACTTGTTGATGCATTATCTATGACACGAGAACATTCATTAAACATTGACAAGCTGATCAGTAGTATATTATAACGCTATAGGTGTAACATCCAATCCCGCTTCCGATTTATTCTAGGAAGAACCCACTGAGGGATAAGCGCTATAGGTTTAATAACTCATTCTCACTTCCGATATTATTTGGAAGTACATACTAGGGGATGATAGAACCCGAAACTTTGGACAAACCCTTTAGTGCTTTGACTGAACGACTAAACATGACAGTTGGTTTACTATACATGACGATTGGTTTACACATACATGACAATTGGTTACTCATACATGACAATTGGTTTCTATACATGACGATTGGTTTACACATACATGACGATTGTTTTATACTAAACACGACAATGGGTTTTCAAGTGTATATATATATATATATATATATATATATATAAACCATACAATTTTACAAGAAAACATTTTGATTACTTATCCGATTTCACAAAGAAACATTTTGTCGAGTCTCATGGCTACAAGTTTTTCTTTTAAGCATACCAACTTTCATAGTTGGTAAAACTTGTTGCAATACCAAACACTTTTATTACAAGTTAATTCCAAAGATCTTATCTGCCGACTCTCGTAGTCGGACAAGGTATTGCAATAGAAACACAAAGCCATGAACTTGACCACAAAACCTATGTACTCGCCAACATTAATTTGTTGACTTTATTTCACATATATTTCAGGTTTCGACATACAAGCATACTACACATAGGAACGCATTCGGGCCTTAGACTTCTTTAAATAAAAAAAAAACATTTACTTATATTCTTTGTGTTGTAAAACGATGTTATTAATACAATGAAACTTTTAGTACCATGTGTTGTGAACAATTTGTAATGTGACTCCCCGATGATTCCGCTGCGTGTTGTTTTATTACGCGGTCGGGGTGTTACAATTTCATGGGTTGTAATTGCAATCTTAATGAAATCAGTGATATCTTGTGTTTGTCATCTTTCCAATTGGATTCCGCACAATATGGAGAGCTAATTTGAGTCGGCCAGAGCATTTACGAGATCGAAACGGTCCTCACAGAAAATGACTTCTACGAGGTAATGGTCAACTTCCATAAGGATGGGACCATTAGTTGTGGAAGCGGTTCATAATTTATAACTTTGATCCCTAAAGTTAAAGACCCGGTTGATCTTAATAAGCACCGCCCTATTAACCTTGTGGGAATTCTTAGTAAGGTGATCTCCAAGATCCTTGGTAATCGTCTAAAGAAGGTATTAGAGGGGGTAATTTCGGATTCTCAATCGGCTTTTCTAAAAGGAAATTCATTCTAGATGGTCCTTTAGTGGTGAACGAGGTAATATATTGGGTTAAGAAAACTAAAAAACAAGCTTTTATTTTAAAGATAGATTTTGAGAAAGCTTATGACAAAGTTTACTGGAAATTCGTGACAAATATTATGAGTCAAATGGGGTTCCCGAGCATGTGGTGTAAATGGATTTTAGGGGTGCTATCCTCGGCGAGGTCTTCGGTATTGATGAATGGTGTACCTACTTTCGAGTTCCAATGTGGTAAAGGTATGAGATAAGGTGATCCGCTTTTTCCCTTTCTTTTTCTAACTGTTATGGAAGTGTTGTCTTGTATGTTTGGTAAAGCTATTGCAGGGGATCGATGCAGGGTGTTCAAATTCTGAATGGTGGTCCCATGATTTCGCACCTTTTATATACGGATGATGCCATTATTCTTGGAGAGTGGTTGGATACTAACATTATAAATGTGGCTAGAATTATTCAGGTGTTTTATATATGTTCAGGCCTAAAGATAAACCTAGCTAAGTCAAATCTTTATGGAATTGGAGTGGATATGGCTGAAGTTAAGAACAAGGCAACTTTGGTGGGTTGTAGAGCGGAAAGTACTCCTTTTAAATACCTTGGATTGATGGTGGGGGCGAATATGAATCTAATAAACAAATGGAAGCTGGTGTACCATATATTTGAAGCAAGGCTCTCAAGATGGAAAGGGAATTTTCTGTCTATTAGAGGTTGTATCACATTGATAAAATCCGCGCTTGAGAGCTTGCCGAATTACAATTTTTCTCTCTACAAAGCCCCAATGAAAGTTATTAGAGATCTGGAAGCAATGATAATAAAGTTTCTATGGGAAGGGGGAATCAGGTGAAAGCAAGAAGATGCATTGGGTTGCATGGGAACATGTGACTACCTCTAAAGAAGAAGGGGGCTTGGTTTGAGTAAATTGAAACACATGAATATTGCTCTCCTATCCAAATGGGGATGACGATTCAAGACAGAGAGCAATCAACTTTGGAGGAAGGTGATAGATGCTCTTCATGAGAGTAGAAGTAACTAGGATTTTCTTCCGGCCAAAAGAAGTTTGAATGGAGCGTGGAGTAGTATTGATAAAATGGTTGCTAGAACTATGGTTGATGGTATCCCTTTACATATTTTTTTTTAAAAGTATGGTTGGTAATGGTCGGGATACTTCTTTTTGTTTGGACCCTTGGCTTTTTAATGAACCTTTGAAAGATATATATCCTAATATTTTCAAATTAGAGACTAACAAAAAAAGTAGTATAGATAGCAGGATTGACAGGAGTGAAGATGGAACCTTCAAAATGTCACACCCTGAATATTGCGGAAGCGTGATTATGGTGTGACTTTCTTAATATCATTGCATTCAATCATAACAAAAACTATATGATAAAACCATAGATTGTCATCCATTAAATAGATTTGAAAACATCACAAACATCATTGTTTAAACAAGACTCTAAATTCAAGTTTTACAAACCATACGAATTGTTTTAAGAGTTCACAAGGACTCATCAAAAGACTCTAAATAAAACCAAGATTTGGAAGAGGTGTCTGGTCTAGGATAGGACACCTTAACCAAACCCTAGACCATGGATGACATCCTTTATTTTTAACAACACTTGAAAACCTTCGAACGCCCGCCAGATCCACCTTTAATTCCCTGAAATACATGTAATTTGAAAACATCAACAAAAGTTGAGCGAGTTCATGTGTTTATTTGTGAGTATGAATAACCTTTGAAATCATTGAAAATCTGTATATTCGTATGTTAAAATGAACAGATCAATTAATGGTTTACAAGGCCATCAATATGTGTGCATCGGTGTAGGAAGGCTCAATCCTTTGCGTATTTCGCACCGGGCCTCCCGGATGGAACGACATAGTCACCACATGAGCCAACTTGCGGACTCATGGGTGGGGCTCGCAACACCCAAATAGATCTATCACTCATGCGCCTCGGTCCTTCTAAAGGATTAATGGTCTCAATATAACGCCTACCCTTTCACATGATCTAGCAGTTCATTTCATTTATAAATCATTTGTAATCGTAATCATTTGTAACATGTACTTCACCCCCGAAGTTGTAAAACGAAAACAGTTAAAAGAAAAGGGGGACATGAACTCACAGTTTTGCATTCCTTGTATCCGATGTAACTCAAAGCTTCATCTAGAACGCACGACTACCTACATGCGTACTACGGTCCATTAGACGAGCGGGTCATGCCTTGTCTTAGTATTGATTAGTGTCTTTGAGTTACGTTTCAAAGTGTCTTCATTATTATTCCAAGTATATAATTATTTGTTAAAATAATTAATATTTTAACTTAAATTGTATTTATTAAATTTTGGTATAATTGTTAAAACAATATATTTTAACTTAATACTTCCCAAGTATTTATGCTTGTATTTCCTCCCCAAGGATGGGGTATCTTATACTTGTATATTTTGCTATGTTTTCGGGTCGTATTCTGGTGTGTATTTATGCGTATGAGAATACGTATTTTACGGTATTCCTTAAGTATCCTTTATTCTTAGTTTTACATTAATTACCCCGGAATATTTTCTTTAATAAGGATTGAATATATATATTTCCAAAATATATATTGTAATAAATATTATTTAGAAAAATTATTTATAATTTTTCTTTTGGTAAAAATATATTTGTATTTTCTCATAAGTCTCAAAAATAATATATTTTCATGTCCAACATAGAAAATATATATATCCACTCATTTTTTTCCAAAAATGATATTCTTCATATTTATTTGAGGAATTATATTTTTCACCTCAAAATATTGTATTTTGTGTTTGTAAGAAAATATACCTTTCTTAAAATAATATATCTTCTAAAAATTTCAAGAAAATGTATATTTCATACTTGTCAAAAATAATATATTTTCCCTTGTAAAAAAGATGATATATTCTTGTAGAAATTGTAAAAATCATATTTTTACTTCCTTGGTGTCCAAAATAGTATTTACCAAAATATCCTTTGTGAATAAATTTTCCGGAATATTTCGTAAGTCCTAGATTTCATCGTTTGGTTTCATCAATAATTTATATAAGCTTATATTTATTCCTTGGAATTTTGGTAATATTTTGGATTGTAATTCTTGGTATTTTGATGTGTTATATTGTTTCATGTCCTAAAATAATATAACTAATACACAAAATATACAAATAATCACACACATGGTGTCTTTTAAATATGTATTTCCCAAATACATATTTAGTTACTTTTATTTATGAAAATCAACCTCCAATAATTATATTTTTGTGACAAAAATTATGGCAAAGTTTTTATAGGAAACTCATGGTTTAAAATACACTTGTAAATATTTGTTTAAAAATATTTTTCTAAGTGTTTATATTTTTAGAAAATTTTGCCATAGTTTCCCCTAAAAATGGAGGTTTCCATGCTTTTAAGCATATCATTTTCTTTTGTAAAAATCATCACAATCAATTCACCAATAATAATAATAATCATCCTTTACTTACCAACCTTGCCAAAATCATGCATATTCTACTACTTCATGAACTTGAATATTTGTAAAAATTTCTAGGAACTTACTAGTGTTCTTAGTAAGCCTTGTTATCCTTTAAAGTGTGATTAGTTCTTTAAAAACTTCATTTTTAAAGAATATGGATCTTTACAACTTGTATTTATATTTTCTAAAAATGTTTCTTTGTGAAATCTTCTTGTTACACAAGTGTTTCTACACTTGTTTACCCATCAAAATTGAGGTTTGTTTATGTAAGAACCAAGATTAAATAAAACTTATATTTTTAACTTGGTTTCTTTAGAAATCATCCATAAAATTTCTAGATTTATGTTTTGGTCAAAAATCAGGCTAGGATAATGCAACCAAATCTTTGTTGTGAGGAATGATGCTTGAACAAATGTATGAATATCTTGCAAATGAAATGAAAAAATCACACAAGGATTTATATGAGGAAAAAGCCCTTGATCAAGAGTTGATCTCTGTTGGGATTGAACCCTACCAGAGGAACAGATAATTAAAGCCAAAACCAGATCATAACAGTGGATTCACAATAAGCAGCTGTTTACATTAGGCTTTCCCCTTGAAAGTGATTATAACAACTGATGGCTCTCTATCCACTGTCCGTATACAACTGCTGATATCCTTTCAACTGCTGACAAAGCCCTGAAAAAGTAAACACTGCTGGCTCTATCTACTGATGACAAAGCACTGCTCACTCAAAGACTGATCAACTTTGAGGAAAGCACTGATGGAAGAAGATAGCAGTAGTTTAGTGTATTATTTGTCTTATGTAGAATCAGTGGTTAAGATTAGCAGTGTTTGTATAGGAACAGTTGTTACAGGTTGTTAGGCTGTTAGACGTCGCTTTCATGGTGACGTCAGCTGAGATGCCTCAATGGTTTGGCGTGTCTATAAATGGAACAGTACTCTGTACTGTTACATTTTGATCGTTTTGAGTGAGTTCTTCTCCTCAATTCAATCCTTTCATCTTGTACAACCAACCTTGGAGCATCAGGCTGAGGGGGAGTTTAGTTTGTAAGCATGTTTGCAATCTTTTGATTTGTATTGTAAATCTTTCAACTTAATGAGAAGCAAATGTTTATCAAAACTATTTTCCCTTTGATTGTGTTTGCAAAGTTTGTACTCATCTTCCGCCGCACTTTAATTCAATTTGTATTTTGTTCATTTATTACAAACAAACTCAATCATGAGAGCCTCCGATCCTAACAATTGGTATCAGAGCTCGGACAGTCAAATTCAATCTAACAATCAATTTGACATAACAGTTCAGCTCAAAGATTCATTGATACTAAGGTTGGTTGTATTCAGTTGAAAAGCAGAGTAACGGGTAATTAGTTCAAAACTACTATTCAAAAACTCTGTAAAACAACTAAGATGTCATAAGACACACAAATTTCACACAACAAGTGATGTCATACACAAGTCACTCATAGTTTTCAGATCTGAAAACATATCTGTTAAACTATGATATTATTTCTTCTTTTCAAAATTGATTTCAACTGTTATTATGAAATTTGTGATGTTTTCATTATATTAGATGCTAAAGTATGAATCTCGGATTAACAAAAACCTATGTTCATAAAAACATTAGTGTTTTTGCTAACGAAAAAGAGGGAAATTAAAACTTTAGTCACTTGATCTTATGTGTTGAAAAACAGGTTGAGATCCTCAAAAGGAACAAACCAACCTAGTTAAAATTACATTAAGAAAATCAGGGGTCTAAAATGTCCAGATCATAGGTGATTCGAAATTTGGCATGAGCATGTGTATAAATGACCAAATCTCTCAAAACATTACTGCAAAATGATTTTGGAATAAGTATTTCCTTCAATAATGCCTCCCAGCGAGTATTTCAGTACTTATGAATGGGAAGGGCAAAAAGGGAAGAAGATAATCATAAAAACTCAAAAAGTGTGTTTATCTCAAAACTTTTGAAGTCAAAAGAAAAAAGTATAAATATAAAACGCTTAAGAGTCAAAAGTTGGGGTAACAATGGTCATTAAGAAACTGTGTGCATTCATTGGTTCAGGAAAAGGTTCAGGTAACAATAGTATTTGCAGAGAATAAACTTTCAAAAGGACTAGACAAATTTTCAGAATCATCACATGGTAACAAAATCTACACCAGGGTTTTCGAAAACTCATGTGATCTTGTGTCCTCATTTTTCTGTTGTCAATCAATCAACAAGAGAATGGTACCAAACAGTGGTCAAAATGTATTTAAAATTTCATACCACTGTTGTCAAACCACTGACCATTTTCATAAGCTTGAGATTGATATGATTAGGAGTTTCAGTGGGAAATTATACCAGATTCTTTTTGATATTGTCTTCAGAAGATCCTTTACTTATTTTTCTGTAAAAGGATTCTCTCGAATAAGGCAGGATATATCATTCTTCATTTTTTTAAGAATAATATTTTTTGAACTTTTACTGGTTTTTGATAGTAAAAGTTTCAATATCCTGTCAGGATGTATAACCTTTATTTTTTTTGGTTATATTATCCTCAAAACAGATCAAAAGGAAATAGGTACAAGTACCAAGGTCATATCTAACTCAATTTTGTCTTAAAACTAATCAAAGATTGATTGCCAAAAGATCTTGAAATACTGGGGTACTCTTGTTTTAATTTAAATATTATAGCAAGAATGAGTCCCTTGGTAAAAAGTTTACATCATCTGGGGTACTAAACCACTGTCAGGGAGTTGTAAAAGCTTCAAAATATGTAAATGACATGTGGCAAAACCTTGAATGAAAATTCTCAAAACAGTTGCTGACATACTAGTCTTTCAAATCATTACCATTACTTTACCCCTAACCACTGTTTTGCTTAAACATTTGTTTCCTAAATACTGTCCACTGCTGAAAGTCAGCCACTGATCCTTCATTTTCTTGGCAAGCACTGATGTTCAAAATCAGTGTCTTAACCACTGATATGCTATCCACTGATAGTAAAATCATCCATTGTTATCACATTATTACCGTTGTAACTACTGATGCTTGGTTCATCAGTGGCTCTCAAAACAACTGTCCTCCACTTCTCATGCATTTCATCAGAGGTTAGCACGTGGTCAGTTTTTAGCCTTCAGATCTTTATAACCGCTGCCACATCAGCACCCATTTTTTCCTTAATAAAACCCTGATCAAAAACCCCAAAACAGGGTTTTACACTGTCGAATTGAATTCTGAAATTCTCTTCTCAAAGCAGTTTTCAACCCTCCATCCCAAATCATTCTCTGTTCTTCTTCTTCCTTTTCAAAATGACGAAATCAAAATCAAAATCAAAATCAAAACCAAAATCACCATCATCTTCCTAAGAGGTCGCTCAAACGGCCGTTGAATCCGTTGAAATACAATACAAATCCCCTCATAACTATTTGGGTCTATTCACAAAACCCACAAACAACCACACCTTCGATTCCATCATCGACACCTTATCTGAATCAAAGTACAAAACTTTGTTAACAGCAGATGCTCCCATTTACCTGCAAACTCAGAGAGAGTTTTGGAAAAATGCTACGCTTGAAAAACAAGACGATAAAGTAGTAGCCATCAACTCCTCCATACAGGGTAAAGCGATTCAAATTACTCCTCAATCCATCTCAGAAGTCTTTAAACTCGAGGATCAGAAAGGTAAAACTTCCTTCGATAAAACCTAGTTGAAAACTGATTTCTTAAAAAGGGGATACGCAAAACAACCAAAAAGAGATACCTTACAAAAAGGTTTCTTTCCTTCTGCACCTAGGTTTTTATTTCACACTCTCTTGATGTGTGTCTTGAATAAAACAACTGCTTTTAACGAAATACCTTCAAAGATTCAGTGCCTGGGTTATGCTATTTTAAACAATGAAAATTTTAACTATTCTCAGGAAATCTTTGATGATTTGGTGAAAAAAGTTGATAGCAAAGCATTTTTACTTTTTCCAAGATTTTTAAGCTACATTTTAAACAAAAATTTGGAAAAGAAAATGAAAATTTGCTCAAATAGGGTGTCTATTTTCAAATAAAAGGGTTAACAACTGAAACATTTTCTAGAATGATGACACCAATAAAAACAAAAGCAGAGGTGCCTGAGCAGAATTTAGCAGTTACCACTGCTCCTCAGACATCTGCTGCTGAGCCCACTGCTCCAGGTGATCATAGCAGCACTACCACTGATTTGAAACCCACACCTGCCATTACCAAAAAGACCAAAAAGAAAACATCCAGAAAACCCACCAAACCCAAAACAAAGGCAACTCTGGAAGATGAGATCCCAGAGCAACTGCCAGTGACAAAACAAATGTCACCACAAACCACTGCTGCTACTTCCTCACAGCAGTTGGTAGAAAGATCTCCACCATTGCCTCAAACTGCTCCTGCATCCTCACAAAAGGATCAGGTTGTAAGCACAGGGACCCCACAATATGAAGCTCTGGACCCAATCGGATCCATCTTCCTCAGTCCTGATCCCAAGGACATGTCTCTTTCAACACCCATACCCTCACCAATCATATTACCACAATCCATAATACCCTTGTTGCATGCAGTTGCTATAGCTCAGACACAAACCAGTTCCTCTCTATCACCTATTACTGAGAGTATACTCCCACAAGTGACTGGGTCTGATGCTACTACCCCTGCTATCCCAGCAACAACTGAGGAGGTTACACCCCTTGAGTTACAAGTAACTCTTGGTGGTAGTTCAAGTGGAGCAGCAACTACAAGTGATGGATCAACAGATGTTCAGTTGGACAGTTGTTTCGTTAGTAAGACTCCCTTGAAGGCAATTTCTTCCATAGCACCTCTGGTAACCACTAGTGAGTTCGTTTTGACCACTGGTAAAATAACAAGGTTATCAAGTGCTGAAGAAAGAAGTCCCCAGTACCAAGAACAAGGGGCATCAATGGGTGTTTTTTAGGACTCAGTTCCTAAGTCACACATTGATACAACCACTGCTGGTGGGGAATTAGATGATCCCATTAACGTGGGTGATGATTCAAAATATCAGGAATTGACGGGCAGAGTTGAAAAACTTGAAACATCAGTTGCTGAAATAAAGGATATGGTGCAACAGCTGTTAAACGCTCAAAAAGCACAATCCACTGCTGTTCCAGCTCAAGCATCTGCAGAACCTGCACCTGCTGCAAATGAGTTGTGGAACTTATTCCAACCCCTGCTTGAAAAGCAAAAACAAATGGCTGATCAGCAACATGCAATACATGTACAAATGCTGACTAACATGGTGGAGTCAGGATTTAAAGATACTCAAGCAGATATCAAAGCTATCAAGGCTCATATACAAAGCACCACTGGAAAGGTTCATTCCACTATTCTTTTCATGGATAACCCCCTTGCAGATAATGCCAAAAAAGGGGGAGAAAATCAAGTTGAAAAAGAAGGGAATAGAAGATGGCCTATATATTGAACCAGAACAAGAAAAACAGACATCTAAATCACTTCCAAAAGGTTCCAAACCTCAAACCACAAAATCTCATACTTCCATCCAAACAACTGATACAACAGTGGTTTCAAAAACTGTTAGCCAAACAACTGCCATCTCATCAACACACACCACTACAACACACACCAAAACCATTGTCTTACCACCACCAACATCACCACCATCGCCTCCTGCTAAAAAGCAGAAGACATCAGATGTTACAACATCTGTTGTAATGATAACAGTGGTTGAAACACCAGTTGTTTCAACAGCTGCTTGTCAAACCACTGATCCACCAAAAACAACTTCACCACCTTCAACCCCTGCTCAAATGCAGAAGACATCTACTGACACATCAGTAGTTGTAATACAACAGTAGTTGAAACACCAGTTGTTTCAACAGCTGTTTGTCAACCATCCACCACTGCTCTCATCATTCCTACATTACAACCAAAATTACCTCCACCCATAAAGCTTCACAAAAGAAAAAGAGAAACAACTCAGGCAACTGATGAAAAATATGATCCTGTTGCTGCAAAATATCCACTGGAACTAGAAGCTGTAAAAAATGAGATGAGACAATTTTACACCGAGGATGATCCTTCAAAAGAAGATTTCCTTCTCTCATAGGCTTCATAGTCCCAGAAGACATGGATGAATATCTCGAGATGCAAGCAAGGCAAGCAAAGATTAGAGCTAAACTCGAATGCAAAGATCAAGGTGATAAAGCCATTTTTGAAAAATTGGAATTTTTGCTCACAAAAGTCAAGCTGATGGAAAACTATGCACAAGATCTGAGCAAAGAAAAAGCAGATCAACGAAAAGAAATGAGAAAAAGTTATCTTGCATACATCATGAAAGAAAAATTCTATCAAGCTGAAGAACACCAATTTGAAGAATGGCCAATGGTTGCCTTAAAGCATGAAGCAAACAGAATTGAAAGGATTAAAAATGATCCTAGAAAGAAGAAGACAGCTCCAAATTGGAACAAATATAAAAAGCTCATTGCTGATATTACATCCAAATACAAAAAGAAAAAACAGGAACTGATAGATGCTAAGGTGGATACTGCTGAAGCCATAGCAAAATGGACAAAGCAGTATACCGACGAAGCTTATGAAAGGCTTAAGAAAAGAAGAATAACAGTCCCAGACACTTCTAAGAAGCCTGACTACAACAAGCTAGAACAGCAGCTTGACGCGCTTAAAACACTGATCACATCAACAGTTAACCCGAGCCTTGTGATAAACCAAAAGAAAGGAAAATTGTTGACCAGTGAAGAAGAAAAAGAAAAGGAAGCTGAGTACTTCACAGATGCCATCAAGAAAATGGATCTAAAAGAAGATAGCTCAATAAAACTTCAAAACCAAAACCAGATCATAACAGTGGATTCACAATAAGCCCTTGATCAAGAGTTGATCTCTGTTGGGATTGAACCCTACCAGAGGAACAGATAATTAAAGCCAAAACCAGATCATAACAGTGGATTCACAATAAGCAGCTGTTTACATTAGGCTTTCCCCTTGAAAGTGATTATAACAACTGATGGCTCTCTATCCACTGTCCGTATACAACTGCTGATACCCTTTCAACTGCTGACAAAGCCCTGAAAAAGTAAACACAGCTGGCTCTATCTACTGATGACAAAGCACTGCTTACTCAAAGACTGATCAACTTTGAGGAAAGCACTGATGGAAGAAGATAGCAGTAGTTTAGTGTATTATTTGTCTTATGTAGAATCAGTGGTTAAGATTAGCAGTGTTTGTATAGGAATAGTTGTTACAGGTTGTTAGGCTATTAGACGTCGCTTTCATGGTGACGTCAGCTGAGATGCCTCAGTGGTTTGGCGTGTCTATAAATGGAACAGTACTCTGTACTATTACATTTTGATCGTTTTGAGTGAGTTCTTCTCCTCAATTCAATCCTTTCATCTTGTACAACCAACCTTGGAGCATCAGGCTGAGGGGGAGTTTAGTTTGTAAGCATGTTTGCAATCTTTTGATTTGTATTGTAAATCTTTCAACTTAATGAGAAGCAAATGTTTATCAAAACTATTTTCCCTTTGATTGTGTTTGCAAAGTTTGTACTCATCTTCCGCTGCACTTTAATTCAATTTGTATTTATTGATTGTTCATTTATTACAAACAAACTCAATCATGAGAGCCTCCGATCCTAACAATCTCCGGCATAAAAAACCTCGGGTGATGGAAACTACTGATTACCAACTACAATTAAACAAATGATTGTTACAACTCGGGATGATAACAAGTTTGTTACAAGGATCACTATAGTGTTATGTGTATGAAATCGCCAAATGAACTGTTGAGAGCTATTAAGAGCTGTTTCGAGTGTGTGTGTTTGGTTAAATCGCCAAGTGTACCAATTCAAGCTTGTTATCCCCTTTTAAAATTAGAAATAACTAAAACAACTAACTATCCGCTAAATGTGCAAGCTTCCCACGATCTCCATAACATTCACAAAGCCATGCACGTGCAGAACATTGAGGGCATATTCCCCAAGAATATCGGCAAGACCAAGTCCGAGGTGTACACTCCTGCAAAACAAACTTAAACATAACGAAGGCAAATGTTAGTACAAGGATAACAACAAGGATCCTGAATCCTGATCCTGCAATGTCTTCTGAGGATCCTTAATTCAAACAGAATTGAGGATCCGTGATCCTGGCAGTGCTTGAGGATCCGTGATCCTTAGGATTGGAAAATCCTCCCCTAACAATTGCCCCCAAAATATAAGGAGTAAAACCTAATTTAACGACTTGTATTTTTGATCTTATCTCTAACTGACTAACGGATATATAGCCGTTTGGATCGAACTAGCCGTTGTTGGTCTTACGTCATTGAAGTGACAATCCTGCAGAATCATCATTATAAATAGGTTAGAGATAAGGATCGGTAGGCATTTAAATTCGTGCATTACTTCCTTTAAATCCTCATTCAAAGATCAATCAGGTATCTTTCTTCTCCTTTTCTCTTCATCTTCTTACTCTGCTCCTCTTCAAATTCTTTAGACTAGAATGAAGTTACGATCATCCCCTGCTAAGGATCACCAAAAAGATAGTCCTTTGAAAAGCCAAGGGATTATCAAAAACACCCCGAAAGAACTCTGCAGTTTCACTGATCCGGAGATCGACCGGATTCGCCATTGTTTTCCAGCGAACACCGTCTTCAAGCCCTTTGACCCTACCACCAAAAGTGATTTTGTTTCTGAAACCTGGGTTGCTTTTCCGGCCACTCCATTCCTGATAGGATACTCCTATCCTTTCCCTGCCTTCACTGAATCCTTCTTCTCTCTCACCGGCATGTGCTATGTTCAGGCAATACCAATGATGTGGAGGGTTTTATATACCCTAGAGAGAATCATTGAGCAGGAAGGTATAGAGTTAGGGATGTCGGAACTGGTTGAATTGTATAACCTTGTTAGCCATGGTTCACACCGCTTCTTATTCAAACATAAACCCGGTGATGCACACCCAATCCTCAAGACCACCAAGAATGACACCAACTGGAAGAAGCGTTTTTTCTTCGTTAGGAGGGATTCTATCCCGGATGGGAAGGATCTCCCAAGAGAGTGGGCCACCCATGGTAGGATAGAGGATCCTTATAGAAGGATCATAAGATAACCCTGTTTCTGTTGAGGATAACTGACCCCTTTCTGTATCTTTTGTGCAGCTATCTCTGTTTCTCATATCATTCCATCACCTGCAACAAAAGAGAGGATTGCAGCTTTCTGGAGTCTTGATCCTACAGTAAGATCATTCCAAGCAAACACCAAGGATTCTCAAGAAGTATCCTCCGACTCAGTCACAATGTCAAGTAAGTATCCAATTCTGTATATAATTAAATGTTTAAATGAAAATAGAACAAGAATACTTATTTGTCGTTTTGTATTGGTAGGCGCTGGAAAATCTTCGAAGTCAGCCTCCCGCTTCAGTGTTAGTGATCTTAGCACTGTGACTCCCTGGTCCGGAAAAAGAAGTCTGCTGCTAGCCCAAGCGCTCTAATCCCCAAGCCTGTCACCTCCAAGGGAGGAAAGAAGAGGAAGGCCACTGAAGCTGACAATCTTGAAGGCCTGCCCCTCATCCGCCACCAGTTTCAGGAATACTTTGCTGATGTAAGGATCACTGATCCTGACTGATTATCCTGCCCACTTGAGGATAATGGATCCTGAACCCTACATTTTCTTTTTGCAGAAATTCACCGAGATCGAGATGCTCTTCGATGCATACGTTGAAGAGGCTGAGCAGAAGCATTTGGAGTTTCAGAAGATCTTCCTGGCCAAGGATCAAACCATCTCCTCCCTCGAGAAAGATCTCAACCTGGCAAAGAAGCAGGTGGTTATGGCCCAGATTAATGCTGATCATGAGAAAGCTGAGGTGATGGAGGATGCTAAAGTCTCTGCTGCCATCACTATGTACAAGATCAAACTCCAGATGGCCCAGGAGGCTGAGGATCCTGACTTTGACAGGACCAAGTGGGACCAGGAGGGCTGGAAGGCTAAGCTGGCTGAGCTGGATGATGAGGAAGAGGCTACTGAGGTCTTGGCAATTGAGGCAGGTGGCAGCGGAGCTAAGGATCAGGCGGGTGATGCTGGAGTAGGAGGTGATGGTGATGCAGCGAAGGTTTGAGCTACATAAATGGGCGATGATGGATTTATCTAGACGCGGCCGGAGCCCATTTTTTATGATGGTAGTGGTTTTTGGTTGTTGATGTTTTTCTTGAACAATAGTTGGTCTGTAATAACTTAGACAATAGTTTTTAGGCTTGAGGATCATGGATCCTTGGACAATAGGACACCCTTTTGTTACCTGCACTTAGACCTTTGTTAAATATGGACACCCTTTGCCAACCCAAGTGGACGGGCCACGTTTTGCTGGTAGAAATTTGGGTTTGCAATTTTGACAACCTTTTAAGGGTTTAACTATTGACAAATAAATAAAACTTTAATCTTTTGGCTTATCATGTGTTGTTACATTTGTGAACACTTTACTTTTCAGTTGCTATTATACACTTTGTTTGAATTCATTAAGTTAAGAATAAAAGTTTAACAGATTATGTCAAAAAATTTAGGATATGGTCAAGGATCAAATATCCTATAATCGATCAATTCAAAAAAGTAGTGTAACTTAAGGATCATAAGTCCTGTCGTCAAAGAATAAGGGTCACTTAGATACATAAAGAATAAAATCAAAATGATCAAGGATCATACCTGAGAATCCAAGTTAGGATCCTAAACCTTTAACATTTACAATCAGGATAACCAAAAGACAAACCTTAGTAAAAGGTAAGGATCAAGGATCCTTAGCTGTTTAACTTCAAAAACCTGAAATGGAACATAACTTGGGACTAAGCCAATATAAGAGAAGAGTTAGCAACTGGGGACAAGCCCAACAATTCTGGGGACAAGCCCAATATACTGGGGACAAGCCCAAAAAACTAGGGACAAGCCCAAAAAACTGGGGACAAGCCCAAAGGATCTTGTGTAAACTGGAGTATGGCCCTCACTGGCGACTATCCAAACTTAGTGACATGATAATGTCAAAACCTTAGCTAACGTGAAAACGTTAGAAACCTTAGGAATGGATGTATGGTACGTCTACCATTATACGTAGGATCCCGGATACAGCCAGTACAATGAAATTGTCAGCCCCTAAAGTGAGTACTGGTCCCATTGCCATGAACTGTACCAGGATCATCGTGCGCTACTGGCGATACTGGGAGAAGCCCAAATAACTGGGGTCAAGCCCAAATAACTGGGGTCAAGCCCAAATAACTGGGGTCAGGCCCAAATAACTGGAGACTTCTGTGGATACTCAATCCTTCGTTAAGGATAGATGAACTTTCTGCAAAACTCAGAATCAAGTGAAAGGAGGATAAAGGATCCAGGATCCTTCTCCTTGTATATAGGATAATTAAAGAATGAAATAGTTTGAGATTAGATCATTACCAAAATGAGGATCCTCTGTCCTGTAAGGATCCTTCGAGAATATCGATCATGAAAATGGTTGAGGATCCTGGATCCTTACTACATGAAATATTTATTCAGGTGGACAACATTCCAAGCTCTTGGTAGCAAATCACCTTCCATTGTTAGCAATCGATATGCCCCTTTTCCTGCCACAGCTTCAATCAGGTAGGGGCCTTCCCACTTTGGTGCCAACTTTCCATCAGCAGGATTTGTGGTATTCTGAAATGCTTTCCTAAATACCATATCACCAACTTGGAATTTCTTGATCCTGACATTTTTATTGTAAGCTCCACCCATGCTTTGTTGATAACTAGCCATCCTTATTCTTGCCAAATCCCTGAGTTCTTCTATAGTATCCAAGTCTTGAACCAAGTTTTCAGCATTTCCTTCAGGATCACAGATGCTTGTTCTTGCAGTAGGAACCACCATCTCTGTAGGGATCACTAATTCTGCTTCAAATACCAAAGAAAATGGAGTTTGGCCAGTAGCATCCTTGGGGGTTGTCCTATCAGCCCATAACACATAAGGTAGTTCTTCTGCCCATTTTCCTTTCTTGGATCCAAGCTTCTTTTTCAAGTTGTTGATAATGATCTTGTTGGATGATTCTGCTTGACCATTAGCTTGTGGGTGGACTGGTGTTGATGTTATCATCTTAATCCCCCAGCTGTCACAAAAGTTAGTAGTTCTACTCTGTAACACCTGGCAAAATCATGTCCAATATAGTATCGACAAGTGTCATGGATTTTAAACGTGTAACTGATTGATTATGAGGGACTAAAGTTGACAAATGGAGAAAGTATATGTATGTAAGGATACAAAGTGTCAACATTTGATAATTATGACTTTCAACAACCCTACATGATTTTTATACCCTAAAACGAATGTATCATAAAGCGTGTGAAACCGTTTGTGGAAGAAAGTGAAAGTTTACAAGACGCGAGGGTTAAATGTGTCAACATGTTTAAGTTATACCTCTGAGTGACCTTTTAGCGAACCCGGAGCCTTGTAACGATTAATTATACTCCCAAGAATAAGTGGTAAAAATTTCACAAGGTTTCGATATCGTATGAGAAAGATATGCTAACTTTCGTAATTAAGGGGTTAAAAGCGTCAACGATGCAAAACTTGTGTTTTTGATTATCGTTTAACGAAACCGGACCTAATGATGATTGGTTTTATCTCATGGATCATAGAAATATAAATTTCAAGGGTTAAAAGTGCCAAAAATGGAAAAAAAATACGCATTTGAAAGTCCAGGGGGTGAAAATGACATTTGTGAAACTTGGATTGCTGATCAGCCAGGTGCTGGCTACGCCACCTGCTGGGGTCCTTCCGTCGCGTAGCGCGATGGACTGCCAGCTCAGAAAAACCTGTTTAAACGTGGCAGCTTGCATGTTTACGCGATTCAGCGAGTTTGCCACCCTCTAGCTCCTTGAAACACGTCCCTAGGCACTTGTCTTCATCCCTGGAGTTTCCATAATACTTGGATCCATCTGCATGATCTTCCTTGGCTATATATAGATCCCTTGGTTGCACTTGTGAACTCACACTTTGAGCAATTCACTTGTAAAGCTTCCAAACACTTGTTCTGAAGATTTCTGGAGCTCAAGGGCACTTCCCAAGCATTCTTAGTCGTGCATAGGACTTCTGTAAGTGTCCTTAACCTTCCTTAATTCAGTTTTACTTAGTTAATTAGCCTAAAGTCAAACCGTCGTAATTAAGGTTTGACTTCGTGATTAATTAAAATTTGTCCAGTCAAATCACGAATTAAAAGTAGCTTTGAGTTGGTAATTATGTGGGTAATAAACCCTAAAAAGGGAACCCTCTGATTCCCACTCTAACTAGGTCAATTGTCGGGTCAAACTTGATTATAAAAAGTCAACAGAAAGCTAATTTTCGCATAAACACATAATTAACAATGTAGAAGCTATGGAACCTGTTTTATCACTCATATAACCTGGTAACTAATGTAAGAACATGTCTAAACATGTTCAACCCGATAATTTTCAGTTTAAGCTCGGTTCGGAACCAAAAGTCGCATAAGTGGACTTGTGCTTTGACTTTCAGTTCTGACCCATTAGAGCATATTTTAGAAATTCCTTAGAGCTCTATTAGGACCAGGTTATTGATTAGTGTAACCCTCTGAGGTTATACAACTTGGTTCATTAGTTATCCGATTCATATGCAAGTTTCCGTTATATGCCTAAATGTTGACCAATATGCCCTTTTGACCTTAAAACAAGAATTTTGAAAATGTGAGAGGACAATAATCTTTATTACTAATTTATAAACATGTCCCTAAATTTTCACGTCAATTGGAGGTCTAGATTAAGAGTTATGCTCAATAGCGTAATTAGAAAGCTTTTTATTAATTAAACCGCGTAATTAGCATATAGCCTATCTAAACCCAATTTTTGATACCAAAATTTTTACCCACTAATGTAAAATAATATTTTGGGATTTTTGAAGATTTTTATTTATTTTTAAGCTGAGCATAACATAGGGTGCTAGCCTTAATTCGGTAATTGTCGGTTTTGCCCTTTGGCCTATAAAATGAGTTTTACAAAACATTAGGACACCCAACCTTTTGCTACTGATTTGTTATGATAAATAAAACATTTTAAGCTTTCTAGAATGATAAAAATATCAGCTTTTCATATAAAACCCGGAAATCGCTTAAAATCGTTTTTTTCGCTTTTTTAACGCATAGTATAAGTTAAAACTATTTTTAACATATAAGGTTTGATACCTACTGATGTTTTAAGTAAATTTATATATTTTAACAGCAAAGAAAAGTTTTTAAACTCAGATTCCTTGTTTTGACTTTTTAAGCTTATGTGAAATTACCAAAATGCCCCTACGGTGCATAGTTTGGTTATAAAAGGTAAATTTCACATATATGTAATACCCTACTGATATAAATTATAAAATTAAGTATTTTTACTGATTATATCAGACCTAAACCTCATATTAATATTTAACCTCTCTTATAACCTTTAAAATGACCAAAATACCCCTACGGGGCATAAATTGGTTTTAAATTCGTTTTGGGCATAATGGAAGGTATCCTACTGATATCACAACTTATTAAAGGCATATTAACTTAGAAAACCTGTTCATGACTCATGTGGTTACCCGTTGCGAACTTTTCGCGTTCGGATCGGCTTATGTAACTAGTTTGCATAAATTAGCCGAAACGGGTCAAACCTTATCATTTCTATCTCAAAATCCAGAATGTGTTTAGTTTACCCATACTAAACAAATATACAAGCTTTTCGGGTCTAAACCACATTCTAATCCGGTCTTCGCATAATCATGCGTTTTGAACCGTATCTTTTTAAAACTAACCGGTCTAAGTTTAGGCTTAATTAAAGACCCGTTAGGAATCTAATAGGTTATTAAAAACATTCGTTCCAGATTTAGGAGCCCAGTAAAAGCTATCTGTACTTGCTGATTTGAAATACGGCTAGGATTGAATTTATATTTAGCTCAGGTAAATACTTTTAACTTATTTTCCATATACGGGCTTGGGGTACGGTATATAAAATACCGCTTGGTCGGGCATTGAATTTTTGATCGTATGAAGGTTAATTTATTGATATGACCCGTTTAAATTGTTTTGTTTGCTTAAAGCCTTTGGGGGGTTAATGACCATGTCCTAGATATCATTGGCATCATTTTACGAAATGGCCACGACCTAAGCACGGGGTGTAGGCGTACACCCGACAGTGCATATATAAATAATAAGGTACAACCGCCGGTTTCGGGAATAACTCGCCGCGGGACTATATCATGTGGTGTGTCTATTAATCTTTAACCCGGTGTCAATCCGGTCTACTGAACGTATAACGAACATGTAATTCTTTTACAAGTTTATATATAAATAATTATCCCAAGTTATAAAAAGTTTTGTGCCTTGTGCATTCAAATCAATTTTCTTAAACGTCTTCAAAATGAGTCAGTTAAATTGTATTTACCAGTGTAAACTGACGTATTTTCCCAAAAAGGCTAAGTGCAGGTACTAATCCGAATAGGCGGCCTCTCCTAGCATCAAATAAAAGTCTCGCAAGCTTAGATGCCTTAAAGTATGTTGAACAAAGTTTCTTTTTATCTTTTGATCCGCCTGTGGATCTTTCACAACCGTATTTGTAATATATTTATCTTTTGCTTCCGCTGTGCATTTAAATTGTGTTGTTTAACTATGATGACTTCAACTACGTCACGATACTCCCCACCGGTAATACGTGGAAAATTCGGGGTGTGACAGGTTGGTATCAGAGCCAACATTGAGTGAATTAAACACTAGCCTTTTGTGTTTAATCTCAATGACACAATAGCACATTCCTTGACCTTCTTAGTCTAGACTTAACATAAGAATACTCTCATCTCTATTCGGAGAATTATTGCTTTCGATTTTATATATGTCGCCAAGCAAAGAAGTTGTAATGGAAATTCTCCACATCCGGAGCCTTGTAATGCCGAGCTTCGTACCGCGGCTAGGATGAAACGTGCATCCAAGGAGAAGACATTCAGAAATAAAGTGAAGAAGAAAACTCCTTTTGCTGAAATTCGTTTCCTTAGTAGTCCTTATAAGGACATATTTATCTTCTAGTCCCTTCATGGACAATATTATTTTCTTTCAAAGTCCCGTTTTGGGCAATTCTGTAAATTGTTCTATCTAAATTTCATTTATATTATTGTATATGAATATAATATATGAAATAAATTAAAATAACATTCCTTTTATAAGATCTACCATTATAATAAAATGGCAAAATCTAAAAAGGACAAGACCTAGCCCATGTGTCATTTTAAGACAGGGCCAAGATGGTAGTTCTTCAATTAGATTCAGATCCTTATTAACATCTCGATCTAGGATTGTTCTGCGTTAAATATTAAAAAGAATCTTAAAGGTAAAACCTAGCCACATGTCATTTTAGACATGGCCAAGATGGTAAAACCTATTCAAAAGATTCAAATCCTTGTTAACATTCCTGGCAAATGTGATTCAATCACATAAATCATCCTTGTACTGGATTCTCCCGAAATCCATTCTTATTTGGTGAATTAAGCATCCATTAGGGATGTAATGCTTACGGGTCGTATTCATTGTCATATAAGACAAAAGACAGTCGTAGCCTACAACTCCCTGTCAAGAAAAGGCATGAACAACGTTCAAGCCTAAATACCTTGATTCTACAAAATCATGGTTTATAATTTAAAGTTGCCCTAGTGACTTGGCCTTTTGTGCCATAGTTATATTTAATTAAGTTTAGGATAATTATAATGAAAATCCTGAATAAAATATATGAAATAAATCAAAATATCATTCCTTTTCTGCCAGTATACATACTAAAAAGAATCTTAAAAGGTATAACCTAGCTTGAATGTCATTAAAGACCTGGCTATGATGGTAAAACCTGTTTAAAGGAGATTCAGATCCTTGTTAACATCTGAAAACATGTTAACACTCCCGAAAACAGTGATGCGATAAAATCACACTTGTCATCTTTATATTAGGAATTTTCCAAACCCCTTATTTAGCGTAAATGATCAAGAGGAATCATGGCTAATAAACGTCGAACATGATGAACACATCAAAACATCCATTGGGATGAATACCTTCGGGCAAACATGTATACATGAAAAAGATAGTTTTATTTCATAACTTCTTGTCAAGACAATGAACTATGAAATTTTCCGATCCAAAGGAATCATCGATTATGTTTTAAAATTTCCTAGTGATAAGGTATCTATGCCATCAAAAAGTCCTTTGGAACAAGCCTTTGTGCTATATATAAGATGTCAGTACGACATTGGCAGTCGTGACTTATGTCCCCTGTCTAATAAATATGAAGGAATATATTCCGTTTAAACGCCAAAGATGGTTTATTTAAAAACCTAGGCAAAACATAATCAAATAAATTAAATACTATCTGTTGGCCTATATGGTTTATTTGCACCATGGCTATTTAATCATCAAATTCGACAAATCACTATATAAATAAACAAATTATTACTACTTGGTTTGTAGCCTTCAAAGCTTCACCATGGCTGACTCATCTGAAGCTCACAATCATCCAGTTGATCAGAATGATAATGCAGACTGACCTTAACGGGCACCGAGTTACATGCTATGTTGGGTACAACCGTAAACAAAGCCGTGAACCGTGTATTAAAGGATCATAAGCGAAAGTGCGATAATACCCCAAATAAAGGTTACAAAAAGGTAAGACCGGTTCAAACTATGACCAGTCCAAGCCAAAGGAGGCAAAACCCAAATGTAAAACCTTCGGGAAGAAGCACTTCGAAAAATGTTTCTATGAGCAGACTAGGGGATGTGTCATCTGTAAAGAGATGGATCACAAGACCCATGAATGCAAGGACTTGAAGGACGCCACATGCCATGGTTGTGGCGAGAAGGGGCACATAAAGACCCGCTGCCCAAAGAAGGCAACTAAAGGGAAATGCACTTTGGAGACACAAGTTGGCCTTGTGGGATTTGTAATGAGGAAGGGCACAAGACCTTGGAGTGCCAAGACATAAAGGACGCAACCTGCTATGGTTGCAATGAAATAGGGCACATCAAGACAAATTGCCCCAAATAAAACCAAGAAGCCTGGGGAGGCTAAGAAGACCAAAGCTGGAAGCTCTCAAATGGATGCTCAAGAGGCTATTCAGGATGACAATGTCCCAACAGGTACTTTCTTTATCAATAACGCTCATGCTAGAGTATTAGTTGATTCAGGTCCAGATAAGTCTTTCGTAGACAATAGATTTTGTAAATCATTAAATCTGCCTGTTAAAACTCTAAGCGTTGAGTATAAAGTAGAATTGGCCGATAGTACCTCAGAGACTGCTTCAGCAATATTAGATGGATGTTTTATATCCATTAGGAATCATTCTTTTCCGCTGTCCTTGTTTCCATTAAATTAAGAGGGACTCGATATAGTGATAGGAATGATTTGGTCGTCTTAAAAATCAAGCCCATATTGTGTGTGATAAAAGCAAGTAATTATCAAGACTCCTTATGGTGAGCCTTTGACAATTCAAGGAGACACTGGATATGGATTGCCTAAGCACTTGTTGAATATGGTATTTAATACCAAAGATTCGAGTATGGAAAACTCAGAAGAAACAAACAACAGTCGCGATGCTGGAGATGCGACAAATGTTAATGGTTTATCCAATGTGAACCTCAATGTTAATGGAGTTAATCTCCAAAACTGTAATTAACGCAGCTATTAGAAAGGCTATGAGAAAAGTCATGAAAAGGTTCAAGAAGCCAGATGCTGCTCACTCTAAAACACATGTCGCTGCTCATGAGAAGAGCTTTATTCATACTTCAAATGCGAAGAATGATGCGTGTGAAGTGTTATATATATTAGGTGTGTATTTTAAGCCCTTTTTAACACTTATTTTAGCCAAGTTTTAAATTTATAAAACACGATATTTTACTAACACTAAACACACATATGGGCAAGTGCACCCATCGTGAGCGTAGTATAGCGTTGGTAAGATACCGAGGTCGTCCAAGGACACAAGAGCTTTTAGTACCGGTTTATCCTCAATGTCTAATCAAAATAAAAGTTTAGAAAAATGTTTTAAACTAAGAAAAATAAAAACTAACTAAAATGCTGAAAAATAAAAATAAAATAAAAAACAGATAGACAAGATGAATCACTTGGTTCCGACTCGTATCTAGTATAACCTTTGATTATTTCCGCACTTTTGCACATAATTAAGAGATTATCTTAGTTATTGTAGTAGGCCCCTCTTTTGAAGGTGACGTTACCCTCACCCCAGTAGTTTGAGTCAGCAAGGATACAATCCTAAAAGGGTGGATTATTGGAAGATAATGAATTAAGTTATTAATGCAGTATTGTGGTAGGCCCCGCTTTTGGCGGTGACGTTACCCTCGGCTAAGTAGTCTGAGTCAGCAGGGATACAGTCCTAAATAGCCGGGTTATAGTATTAATAGTAGTTAACTTATGAGGGGATCAAAGAGTTTGGACCCCCGCCATCCAATACCGTGAAGCATTGAAGGAGGTCCTACTAAATTTGACCCAGGTCCATTGCAGGACCTCTAAACGCTGAACAATGGCAAGACCTTTACCAAACCGTTCCCTTAACCCCCGACCAGGTAGCCAACATACCTCCATATAGACCGTGGAGATATGAATGGTGAAAATCCTTTATTTTATATAGACAGTAAAATAATGCCAAGACACCACGGACAAACGATAAGGAAAGATCACCTTCAACATAAGTAACTAGTTATTAAAGTCATTAATACAAAACCAAATAAAAAGTGCAAAAGATTAGAAATAAAAAGTATTATACTAGACACTTTGTCTTCACCAAGTGATGTAAGAGACTTAGGCAAACATGGCCTTGATTGTCAAGAACTCTTACGATCAATCTTGGATCCCGAGATGACTCACACACTCTACGATGGACAATGGATGATGGTGGTGGATGATGGTGTTGTGATGGTGGTGGGTGGTGGATGAAGTGTGAGAGAGGTGGTGTGCCAAGGGATGAGTTGAAATGAATCCAAGCACTCCTATTTATAGGCTGAACAGAGAGCTGGGCATGGCCTCGTGTCCGCTGGGCACGGCCCTGTGCCTGTCTGACACTCTCTCTCCTCATTAATTGTAATTCGCAATTACAATAAATGCGCCTGCTGTACTTTCGACACACCCCCGTGTCCGCTGGGCACGGCCCGTGGTGGGCAATAGAAGCTTCTATAGGTTTGTCTTTTCTGCTGCTTCTTGGGCACGGCCCCGTGCTGGCTGAGCACGGCCCGTGTTCAGCCTTCTGCCTTCTCTATTTTGCTTGGGAAGATGCCGTTGAGGGGTCGGGCAGTCCACTAATGTTCCTTTCCTTGTATTTATGTTGGAATTAGCTATCTTTTTGCTTCTTTTGTGTTTTTGAGCTCATTTAATCCTGAAAATACAAAAGGAAGACAAAAACACTCTTTTTCCAATATTAGTACTTAAAAAGGGTTAGTTTTATGCCTCATTTGATGTAATTTATATGTTGCATTTTACACACATCAAATACCCCCACACTTGAACTTTTGCTTGTCCTCAAGCAAAACTCTTTAATATGTGGCTTACACTCCCAAATGGAATAGGTAGAAGATAAGGTTTTGGGCTTGTCGTAGAGTGTCGGGAATCCAAGGTCTTTTTGGGTTTTATCTTTATTTATTTACAATCCTATTCGTAATGATTTATTTAGAACTTTTCATAGGAGAAATTACTTATTTGGGCATAACATGCCTTTTTTAAAATTCCATTTATATACAAGTTCACATACCTCACGGGAGAAATCACTCACACTCGGCCGAAGGTGTATTTTTAGTGAATCACTCGAGAGCGGCGTGGAACTTATTCCTACCATAAGCTTGCCAAGCAATCAATCCTCTTCCTTTTTAACTTTTATACCTTTGTAAATATCAAGAGGACTTTGTGGGTTAAGGGTTAGGCTTGGGTTAAAGGTAGGTGGTTGGGATAGTGGTTAGTGGTTAGTAGAAAAAGGGTGAAAAAGCGTAACAAGTGTCGGTTTTCGTAAGATTTTCTATTTTTGCAACTTTTTATTTTGATGAATCTTTTATTCAAACAAAGTTATTTTTGACGAACTTGTTTGTTTATTTTCTTTTTTGCTTCATCATCAACACATATTTGTTTTTTACGAAAAACCGAACTTGTTAACAAAGGGTTAAAAATAAAAAAGGTTTTGGTGGGTAAAAGGGTTTTTTGTTTGGGTGATGAAATGAAAAGGTTTAGGCTCAAAGGGGCTAACTAGGGGGATTTTTGGGTAGGTGGTAAAAAAAGAAAAAATAATGGTGTAGAAATAAAAAGGGGTTAGTCCTAATGCCTCCAGCATTTACTTACTCGAGTTTAAGTTGATAAGGACCGGGAATGTATCGTCATGGCAAGTTCTAGAGTCGTAAGAACCAAGCGGCTATTCACACAAGAAACGAAAAATGAGCATTTAGTTTTAATGATATGTAATTGTGCTCAATAAAGGCTCAAAACTCACTTTTGTGGGAATGGGTTTTTATGTGATCAAGTATATATAATCAAATTTTAACTAAGTTTGCCATGCCTTTTCATAATTTTCTTATGTTAGTTCTTTTTATCACTACGCTATCGGTTGTAAATTTGTAAAAATATAACCTTTTTGAGAACTTGAATTTCCCGAGTTAAACCTAGACAAGTAAAAAAAATTGAATTTTTTGAAAAAATTTGGGGTGATTAGCGGTTCCAATAGAGTTTTGTGTAAGGCTTGTATTTAGGACTTGCAAAATTCAAGGTTTTAGCATCCCCCCCACACTTAAATTACACATTGTCCTCAATGTGTCCCAAAAATAAATTTTTAGGTTGATTAGATGTGAAAAATAGTGTTAAAAAGCAAAAATTTTGTGATACTGGGCGCTGAACACGGCCCCGTGTTATCCGGGCACGGCCCCGTGTTCAGGTGCCAGTAACAAAATTAAAACAAGAGAAACAGAAGTCTGGATACGGGGGCGTGTTGGGTGAACACGGCCAGTGTCCAGTTACCTGAACTGGGCGTTTTTCTGCAGGTGGTTCAGCACGGGGCCGTGTTGGTTGGGCACGGCCCGTGTTGAACCTTCTGAAATGGGGAGAATTGTCGGGTTGCCTTGTTCTTGTGCATGAGTTCATTTTTCTCGTTCCCCTTTTCATCCTTTACCACCATGAGTGTGTTTTATTCCTGAAAATTAAAACTAACTAGAAAACATAAAAATTAATCTAAATTAAACTAAGGATAGTTCCGCGGAATGCCTCCGTGGTGCGCCACGTTTATAAGGGTCCTTGGCTAGACCCAAAACCTGGTCATATGTCACCCAAGTGGGATGTATTGCATCCCATGTTACACCGTCGGAGAGCATCATCCAAGCTTGAGTCTATGACCTGCATGTAGTTGACCGAGTCTTCGTCCTCAATTCTTTTTCCACATTCAAACTTCACCTCCTTATCCCCAAACTTCAATGTTAATGTTCCGTCATTCATGTCCACCACCGCTTGGGCGGTGGCTAGAAATGGCCTCCCAAGGATGAGAGGGACATCGGTGTCTTCTTCCATGTCTAAGATGACAAAGTCGGTTGGGAAAACGAAGTTGTCCACTTTTACCAATAAATTCTCAGCGACACCTTGTGGAAATTTGATGGATCTGTCGGCGATTTGTATGCTCATCTTTGTAGGGCTTGTTGTTCCTAGGCCGAGTCGTTTGAACATTGATGTGGGCATGAGGTTAATGCTAGCCCCAAGATCGGCTAATGCATTACGAACGGGAGATCCCCCAATCGAGCAAGGGATTGTGAAACTCCCGGGATCGATTTTCTTTTGTGGAAGTTTGTTGAGCACTAAGGCGGAGCATTCTTCGCCTAAGTTAACTAATTGCAATGATTCAATTTTCCTTTTGTTTGCGAGGAAATCCCTCATAAATTTAGAGTATTTAGGCATTTGGGTTAGGACCTCGATAAAAGGAATATTAACATGCAATTGTTTTAGCAAATTTTCAAATTTAGCGAATTGCTCATCGGTCTTTTGACGATTTAACCTACCGGGGTACGGAATAGGAGGAGTCTTGGTGGCCTCTTGAGTTGGTAGAGAAGCCTATTCTGGTGCAGGAGGGGTCACAGGCTGGCTAGAATGCCTTCTTTCACTTGGCGGCAATGGAGCATCCTCGGGACCCACGGTTCGATTTCTTAATGTGATGAGATGTACTTGTGCCTTTGGGTTGGTTTCGGTATTACTAGGTAACGCGCCTTGTGGTCTCTTGGAGAAATTTTGAGCTAGTTGATTTAATTGTTTTTCAACGTTTTGAATGCTAGCTTGTTGATTTCTAAAATTCGATTCCAATTGTTGAAATCGATCCGAGTTTTTCTTTTCAGTGTCAGAGATGAGGCGAGATATAGTATCTTCAAGCCTTTCTCTTCCACCTTGTTGTTGAGAGAAATTTTGTGGTTGTTGAAAATTAGTTCGTTGGTTTTGTTGGTTACTACTATTGCCGGGATCTCTCCAACCAAGATTTGGGTGGTTACGCCATCCTTGGTTGTAGGTACCCGTTGGAGGACCCGACGGCCTAGGTCTATTATCCATGTAGTTTACCGTTTCTGTTTGTTCATCTAATTCTTTCATACAACTCCAATTTTCATGTGACGCACCACACCCTTCACAAGCCATAACCGAGGCCGTTTTTGTCATTTCTAGCTTTTTGATTTTTGAAGAGAGGGCCTCAATTTGGGCTTGTAAAGAGGTGCTTTCATCAACCTTATGGGCGCCTGGGGCAATAGATTTATTACCTCGGGGAGTGTGCCACTGAAAATTGGTTTGAGCAATTTCCTCAATTTGATTATATATTTCATTTGGGCGACGATTACCTAAAAGTCCCCCTGGAGCTTGAATCAAGTGTTTGTCTTGTGTGTGGCAACAACCCATTGTAGAAAGTGGATACTTGTTGCCACACCGCTAGACCGTGATGAGGACACTTTCTTAGAAGCTCCTTGAACCTTTCCCAAGTTTCATATAAGGATTCCCCATCCTCTTGTGAGTATGTATTAATTTCAGTCATTAATTTAGCCGTTTTAGAAGGAGGGAAATACTTATATAGAAACTTTTGGGCAAGTTCATCCCAAGTGTTTACCGATCCAACTGGGAGGGTGTTAAGCCAAGCCTTAGCTCGGTCTTTTAGTGAAAATGGAAACATTCGAAGGCGGATGGCGTCATTTGATGCTCCATTGATCCGAAAGGTATCACATATTTCTAAAAAGTTAGTAATATGTAGATGGGGATCCTCGTCCGCAAGCCCGTGGAAGGTTGCGGAGTTTTGGAGCATTTGTATCAAATGCGGCCGAAGTTCGAAGTTGTTGGCTTCGACATTCGGTGCGTTGATAGCAACGCCGAGATTGCCTACGGTGGGCCGTAGGTAATCCATGAGGGTACGTTGGTCCGCCATTGGAAGTGGGTCCCCCGAGACTTTCTCTTGATTTTTGGCTTTAAGTCTTTTTCTGAGAAAGCGTTCGGGTTCTTCTAGAGGTTCTTTTATGTCTCTACTAGAACTGGAGCTCATGCACTATGTAGGAGGTTCAAATGTGGTGCCTAGGTTCCAAGTCCTGCAATAAAGACAGAAAAGAACGTTGGTCAGAATATTCACCACGGCCCCGTGCTCAGCGAACACGGCCCGTGGTCAGAGGCACAGTGATTGATTTCTGGATCCCTGTTACTGGGAGTTGGACACGACCCCGTGTTGCACCGATACGGCCCCGTGTTCAGCTCTCTGTAACTTAGAAAATAAAAACTGCCAGTGATGATGCTGGGCACGGCCCGTGTCTGACCGGGCACGGCCCGTGCTGAGCTCTGCAGAAGCTGAAAAACTAAGAAAATCCTAAAAAAATAAAAAGAAAAAGGAAAAATGATTAGGCCGTTGATTCCTAACTTTCTTAAAATCCTTGTGTCCCCGGCAGCGGCGCCAAAAACTTGATGCGTGTGAAGTGTTATATATATTAGGTGTGTATTTTAAGCCCTTTTTAACACTTATTTTAGCCAAGTTTTAAATTTATAAAACACGATATTTTACTAACACTAAACACACATATGGGCAAGTGCACCCATCGTGAGCGTAGTATAGCGTTGGTAAGATACCGAGGTCGTCCAAGGACACAAGAGCTTTTAGTACTGGTTTATCCTCAACGTCTAATCAAAATAGAAGTTTAGAAAAATGTTTTAAACTAAGAAAAATAAAAACTAACTAAAATGCTGAAAAATAAAAATAAAATAAAAAATAGATAGACAAGATGAATCACTTGGTTCCGACTCGTATCTAGTATAACCTTTGATTATTTCCGCACTTTTGCACATAATTAAGAGATTATCTTAGTTATTGTAGTAGGCCCCTCTTTTGAAGGTGACGTTACCCTCACCCCAGTAGTTTGAGTCAGCAAGGATACAATCCTAAAAGGGTGGATTATTGGAAGATAATGAATTAAGTTATTAATGCAGTATTGTGGTAGGCCCCGCTTTTGGCGGTGACGTTACCCTCGGCTAAGTAGTCTGAGTCAGCAGGGATACAGTCCTAAATAGCCGGGTTATAGTATTAATAGTAGTTAACTTATGAGGGGATCAAAGAGTTTGGACCCCCGCCATCCAATACCGTGAAACATTGAAGGAGGTCCTACTAAATTTGACCCAGGTCCATTGCAGGACCTCTAAACGCTGAACAATGGCAAGACCTTTACCAAACCGTTCCCTTAACCCCCGACCAGGTAGCCAACATACCTCCATATAGACCGTGGAGATATGAATGGTGAAAATCCTTTATTTTATATAGACAGTAAAATAATGCCAAGACACCACGGACAAACGATAAGGAAAGATCACCTTCAACATAAGTAACTAGTTATTAAAGTCATTAATACAAAACCAAATAAAAAGTGCAAAAGATTAGAAATAAAAAGTATTATACTAGACACTTTGTCTTCACCAAGTGATGTAAGAGACTTAGGCAAACATGTCCTTGATTGTCAAGAACTCTTACGATCAATCTTGGATCCCGAGACGACTCACACACTCTACGATGGACAATGGATGATGGTGGTGGATGATGGTGTTGTGATGGCGGTGGGTGGTGGATGAAGTGTGAGAGAGGTGGTGTGCCAAGGGATGAGTTGAAATGAATCAAAGCACTCCTATTTATAGGCTGAACAGAGAGCTGGGCACGGCCCCGTGTCCGCTGGGCACGGCCCCGTGCCTGTCTGACACTCTCTCTCCTCATTAATTGTAATTCGCAATTACAATAAATGCACCTGCTGTACTTTCGACACGCCCCCGTGTCCGCTGGGCACGGCCCGTGGTGGGCAATAGAAGCTTCTATAGGTTTGTCTTTTCTGCTGCTTCTTGGGCATGGCCCCGTGCTGGCTGAGCACGGCCCGTGTTCAGCCTTCTGCCTTCTCTATTTTACTTGGGAAGATGCCGTTGAGGGGTCGGGCAGTCCACTAATGTTCCTTTCCTTGTATTTATGTTGGAATTAGCTATCTTTTTGCTTCTTTTGTGTTTTTGAGCTCATTTAATCCTGAAAATACAAAAGGAAGACAAAAACACTCTTTTTCCAATATTAGTACTTAAAAAGGGTTAGTTTTATGCCTCATTTGATGTAATTTATATGTTGCATTTTACACACATCAAAGAATAACCCAAACAAAATCATATGTGGCAAGGGGCCCATTCCTTTTAGGATATACTTAAAGGTACTTCGTCTCTTGGAAGTCAAGAGACTTCAATAGTAAAAAGGGGCCATCGATTGCAGGAAATTGTTGAATGAAATAGAAACCAGTAGGTGTATCAGCGGTTATGCTGGAAAGGACACGGCGAGGTATACATCTCAGTCATTCGATGGCAATACCCTTGATTAATGAGGACATTAATGAAGTCCACAAGAAAGATCCTCTTATACATTATGGGATGGTCCAAGTTTTAAGGACCTTATTAGAAAAATGATGTGCGATAAAGTGTCGTATATTTTAGGTGTATATTTTAAGCCCTTTTTAACACTTATTTTAGCCAAGTTTTAAATTTATAAAACACGATATTTCACTAACACTAAACACACATATGGGCAAGTGCACCCATCGTTGAGTGTAGTATAGCGTTGGTAAGATACCGAGGTCGTCCAAGGACACAAGAGCTTTTAATACCGGTTTATCCTCAACGTCTAACCAAAATAAAAGTTTAGAAAAATGTTTTAAACTAGGAAAAATAAAAACTAACTAAAATGCTGAAAATAAAAATAAAATAAAAACAGATAGACAAGATGAATCACTTGGTTCCGACTCGTATCTAGTATAACCTTTGATTATTTCCGCACTTTTGCACATAATTAAGAGATTATCTTAGTTATTGTAGTAGGCCCCTCTTTTGAAGGTGACGTTACCCTCACCCCAGTAGTTTGAGTCAGCAGGGATACAATCCTAAAGGGGTGGATTATTGGAAGATAATGAATTAAGTTATTAATGCAGTATTGTGGTAGGCCCCGCTTTTGGCGGTGACGTTACCCTCGACTAAGTAGTCTGAGTCAGCAGGGATACAGTCCTAAATAGCCGGGTTATAGTATTAATAGTAGTTAACTTATGAGGGGATCAAAGAGTTTGGACCCCCGCCATCCAATACCGTGAAGTATTGAAGGAGGTCCTACTAAATTTGACCCAGGTCCATTGCAGGACCTCTAAACGCTGAACAATGGCAAGACCTTTACCAAACCGTTCCCTTAACCCCCTACCAGGTAGCCAACATACCTCCATATAGACCGTGGAGATATGAATGGTGAAAATCCTTTATTTTATATAGACAGTAAAATAATGCCAAGACACCACGGACAAACGATAAGGAAAGATCACCTTCAACATAAGTAACTAGTTATTAAAGTCATTAATACAAAACCAAATAAAAAGTGCAAAAGATTAGAAATAAAAAGTATTATACTAGACACTTTGTCTTCACCAAGTGATGTAAGAGACTTAGGCAAACATGGCCTTGATTGTCAAGAACTCTTACGATCAATCTTGGATCCCGAGACGACTCACACACTCTATGATGGACAATGGATGATGGTGGTGGATGATGGTGTTGTGATGGTGGTGGGTGGTGGATGAAGTGTGAGAGAGGTGGTGTGCCAAGGGATGAGTTGCAATGAAACCAAGCACTCCTATTTATAGGCTGAACAGAGGCCTGGGCACGGCCCCGTGTTCGCTGGGCACGGCCCCGTGCCCGTCTGACACTCTCTCTCTTCATTAATTGTAATTCGCAATTACAATTAATGCGCCTGCAGTACTTTCGGCACGCCCCCGTGTCCGCTGAGCACGGCCCGTGGTGGGCAATAGAAGCTTCTATAGGTTTGTCTTTTCTGCTGCTTCTTGGGCACGGCCCCGTGCTGGCTGAGCACGGGGCGTGTTCAGCCTTCTGTTTTCTCTATTTTGCTTTGGAAGGTGCCGTTGAGGGTTCGGGCAATCCACTAATGTTCCTTTTCTTGTATTTATGTTGGATTTAGCTGTCTTTTTGCTTCTTTTGCGTTTTTGAGCTCATTTAATCCTGAAAATACAAAAGGAAGACAAAAACACTCTTTTTCCAATATTAGTACTAAAAAAGGGTTAGTTTTATGCCTCATTTGATGTAATTTATATGTTGCATTTTACACACATCAAATACCCCCACACTTGAACTTTTGCTTGTCCTCAAGCAAAACTCTTTAATATTTGGCTTACACTCCCAAATGGAATAGGTAGAAGAGAAGGTTTTTGGGCTTGTCATAGAGTGTCGGGATTTCCAAGATTTTTTTGGGTTTTATTTTTATTTATTTACACTCCTATTCGTAATGATTTATTTAGAACTGTTCATAAAAGAAATTACTTATTTGGGCATAACATGCCTTTTTAAAATTTTATTTATATACAAGTTCACATACCTCACGGGGAAATCACTCACACTCGGCCGAAAGTGTATTTTTAGTGAATCACTCGAGAGCGGCATGGAACTTATTCCTACCATAGGCTTGCCAAGAAATCAATCCTCCTCCTTTTTAACTTTTATACCTTTGTAGATATCAAGAGGACTTTGTGGGTTAAGGGTTGGCTAGGGTTAAAGGTAGGTGGTTGGGTTAGTGGTTAGTAGAAAAAGGGCTAAAAAGCGTAACAAGTGTCGGTTTTCGTATTTTTGCAACTTTTTTTTTTTTTAATGAAGCTTTTATTCAAACAAAGTTATTTTTGATTACTTTGTTTGTTTATTTTCTTTTTGCTTCATTTTTTTTTTTTTACGAAGAACCGAACTTGTTACTAAAATAAAGGGTTAAAAATGAAAAAGGTTTTGGTGGGTGAAAGGGTTTTTGTTTTGGGTGATGAAACGAAAAGGTTTAGGCTCAAAGGGGCTAACTAGGGGGATTTTTTGGGTAGGTGGTAAAAGAAAAAGAAAAATAATGGTGTAGAAATGAAAAAGGGTTAGTCCTAATGCCTCTATCATTTACTTACTCGGGTTTAAGTTGATAAGGACCGGGAATGTATTGTCATGGCAAGTTCTAGAGTCGTAAGAACCAAGCGGCTATTCACACAAGAAACGAAAAATGAGCATTTAGTCAAATGATATGAAATTGTGTGCTCAATAAAGGCTCAAAACTCACTTTTGTGGGAATGGGTTTTTATGTGATCAAGTATATATAATCAAATTTTAAATAAGTTTGTCATGCCTTTTCATAATTTTCTTATGTTGGTTATTTTTATCACTACGCTATCGGTTGTAAATTTGTAAAAATATAACCTTTTTGAGAGCTTGAATTTCCCGAGTTAAACCTAGACAAGTAAAAAAATTGAAATTTTTGAAAAAATTTGGGGTGATTAGCGGTTCCAATAGAGTTTTGTGTAAGGCTTGTATTTAGGACTTGCAAAATTCAAGGTTTTAGCATCCCCCCCACACTTAAATTACACATTGTCCTCAATGTGTCCCAAAAATAAATTTTTAGGTTGATTAGATGTGTAAAATAGTGTTTAAAAAGCGAAAATTTGTGTTACTGGGCACTGAACACGGCCCCGTGTTATCCGGGCACGGCCCCGTGTTCAAGTGCCAGTAACAAAATTGAAATAAGAGGAACATAAGTCTGGACACGGGGGCGTGTTGGGTGAACACGGCCCGTGTCCAGTTACCTGTACTGGGCGTTTTCTGCAGGTGGTCCGACACGGGGCCGTGTTGGTTGGGCACGGCCCGTGTTGAACCTTCTGAAAGGGAGAAAATTGTCGGGTTGCCTCGTTCTTGTGCATGGGATCATTTTTCTCGTTCCCCTTTTCATCCTTTACCACCATGAGTGTGTTTTATTCCTGAAAATTAAACTAACTAGAAAACATAAAAACTAATCTAAATTAAACTAAGGATAGTTCCGTGGAATGCCTCCATGGTGCGCCACGTTTATAAGGGTCCTTGGCTAGACCCAATGCCTGGTCATATGTTACCCAAGTGGGATGTGTTGCATCCCATGTTACACCGTCGGAGAGCGTCATCCAAGCTTGAGTCTATGACCTTCATGTAGTTGACCGGATCTTCTTCCTCTACTCTCTTTCCACATTCAAATTTCACTTCCTCATCCCCAAACTTCAATGTTAGAGTTCCGTCATTCATATCCACCACTGCTTGAGCGGTGGCTAAGAATGGTCTCCCGAGGATGAGGGGGACCTCGGTGTCTTCCTCCATGTCTAGGATAACAAAGTCGGTTGGAAAAACGAATTTGTCGACCTTGACTAGCAAATTTTCGACGACCCCATGTGGGAACTTGACGGACCTGTCGGCGAGTTGTATGCTCATCTTTGTAGGGCTTGTTGCTCCTAGGCCGAGTCGCTTGAACATTGAGGTGGGCATGAGGTTGATGCTAGCCCCAAGATCGGCTAAAGCATTTCGGACGGGGGACTTCCCAATCGAACAAGGGATTGTGAAGCTCCCGGGGTCGATTTTCTTTTGTGGAAGTTTGTTGAGTACTAGAGCTGAGCATTCTTCGCCTAGGTTAACTAATTGCAACGATTCAATTTTCTTTTTGTGAGTGAGGAAATCCCTCATGAATTTTGCATATTTAGGCATTTGGGTTAGGACCTCAATAAAAGGAATATTAACATGCAATTGTTTTAGTAAACTTTCGAACTTTGCGAATTGCTCATCGGTCTTTTGACGAATTAACCTACCGGGGTACGGGATTGGAGGATTCTTGGTGGGCTCTTGATTCGGTGTAGAAGCCTTTTCTGGCGCAGGAGGAGTTACAGGTTGGCCAGAATGACTTCTTCCATTTGGCGGCAATGGAGCATCCTCGGGACCCACGGTTTGATTTCGTAATGTGATGAGATGGACTTGTGCCTTTGGGTTTGGTTCGGTATTACTGGGTAATGCGCCTTGTGGTCTCTCGGAGAAATTTTGAGCTAGTTGATTTAATTGTTTTTCAACGTTTTGAATACTAGCTTGTTGATTTCTGAAATTCGATTCCAATTGTTGAAATCGATCCGAGTTTTTCTTTTCAGTGTCAGAGATGAGGCGAGATACAGTATCTTCAAGCCTTTCTCTTCTACCTTGTTGTTGAGGAAAATTTTGCGGTTGTTGAAAATTAGTTCGTTGATTTTGTTGGTTACTACTATTGCCGGGATCTCTCCAACCAAGATTTGGGTGGTTACGCCATCCTTGGTTGTAGGTACCCGTTGGAGGACCCGACGGCCTAGGTCTATTATCCATGTAGTTTACCGTTTCAGTTTGTTCATCTAATTCTTTCATACAACTCCAATTTTCATGTGACCCACCACACCCTTCACAAGCCATAACCGAGGCCGTTTTTGTCATTTCTAGCCTTTTGATTTTTGAAGAGAGGGCCTCGATTTGGGCTTGTAAAGAGGTGCTTTCATCAACCTTATGGGCGCCCGGGGCAATAGATTTATTACCTCGGGGAGTGTGCCATTGAAAATTGGTTTGAGCAATTTCCTCAATTTGGTTATATATTTCATTTGGGCGACGATTACCTAAGAGTCCCCCGGAGCTTGAATCAAGTGTTTGTCTTGTGTGTGGCAACAATCCATTGTAGAAAGTGGATACTTGTTGCCATACCGCTAGACCATGGTGAGGACACTTTCTTAGAAGCTCCTTGAACCTTTCCCAAGTTTCATATAAGGATTCCCCATCCTCTTGTGAGTATGTATTAATTTTAGTCATTAATTTAGCCGTTTTAGCAGGAGGGAAATACTTATACAAAAACTTTTGGGCGAGTTCATCCCAGGTGTTTACCGATCCAACTGGGAGGGTGTTAAGCCAAGCTTTGGCTCGGTCTTTTAGTGAGAAAGGAAACATTCGAAGGCGGATGGCGTCATTTGATGCTCCATTGATCCGAAAGGTATCACATATTTCTAAAAAGTTAGTAATATGTAGATGGGGATCCTCGTCCGCAAGCCCGTGGAAGGTTGCGGAGTTTTGGAACATTTGTATCAAATGCGGCCGAAGTTCGAAGTTGTTGGCCTCGACATTCGGTGCATTGATAGCAGCGCCAAGATTGCCTACGGTAGGCCGTAGGTAATCCATGAGGGTACGTTGGTCCGCCATTGGAAGTGGGTCCCCCGAAGCTTTCTCTTGATTTTTAGCTTTTAGTCTTTTTCTGAGAAAGCGCTCGGGTTCTTCTAGGGGTTCTTTTATGTCTCTACTAGAACTGGAACTCATGCACTACGTAGGAGGTTCAAATGTGGCGCCTGGGTTCCGAGTCCTGCAATAAAAACAGAAAAGAACGCTGGTCAGAATGTTCACCACGGCCCCGTGCTCAGATAACACGGCCCGTGTTGAGAGATACAGTAATTGTTTTTGGATTCCCAGTTACTGGGAGTTGGACACGACCCCGTGTTGCACCGACACGGCCCCGTGTTCAGCTCTCTGTAACTCAGAAAATAAAAACTGCCAGTGATGATGCTGGGCACGGCCCGTGTCTGACCGGGCACGGCCCGTGCTGAGCTCTGCAGAAGCTGAAAAACTAAGAAAATCCTAAAAAAAATAAAAAATAAAAGATGATTAGGCCGTTGATTCCTAACTTTCTTAAAATCCTTGTGTCCCCGGCAGCGGCGCCAAAAACTTGATGTGCGATAAAGTGTCGTATATTTTAAGCCCTTTTTAACACTTATTTTAGCCAAGTTTTAAATTTATAAAACACGATATTTCACTAACACTAAACACACATATGGGTAAGTGCACCCATCGTTGAGTGTAGTATAGCGTTGGTAAGATACCGAGGTCGTCCAAGGACACAAGAGCTTTTAATACCGGTTTATCCTCAACGTCTAACCAAAATAAAAGTTTAGAAAAATGTTTTAAACTAGGAAAAATAAAAACTAACTAAAATGCTGAAAATAAAAATAAAATAAAAACAGATAGACAAGATGAATCACTTGGTTCTGACTCGTATCTAGTATAACCTTTGATTATTTCCGCACTTTTGCACATAATTAAGAGATTATCTTAGTTATTGTAGTAGGCCCCTCTTTTGAAGGTGACGTTACCCTCACCCCAGTAGTTTGAGTCAGCAGGGATACAATCCTAAAGGGGTGGATTATTGGAAGATAATGAATTAAGTTATTAATGCAGTATTGTGGTAGGCCCCGCTTTTGGCGGTGACGTTACCCTCGACTAAGTAGTCTGAGTCAGCAGGGATACAGTCCTAAATAGCCGGGTTATAGTATTAATAGTAGTTAACTTATGAGGGGATCAAAGAGTTTGGACCCCCGCCATCCAATACCGTGAAGTATTGAAGGAGGTCCTACTAAATTTGACCCAGGTCCATTGCAGGACCTCTAAACGCTGAACAATGGCAAGACCTTTACCAAACCGTTCCCTTAACCCCCTACCAGGTAGCCAACATACCTCCATATAGACCGTGGAGATATGAATGGTGAAAATCCTTTATTTTATATAGACAGTAAAATAATGCCAAGACACCACGGACAAACGATAAGGAAAGATCACCTTCAACATAAGTAACTAGTTATTAAAGTCATTAATACAAAACCAAATAAAAAGTGCAAAAGATTAGAAATAAAAAGTATTATACTAGACACTTTGTCTTCACCAAGTGATGTAAGAGACTTAGGCAAACATGGCCTTGATTGTCAAGAACTCTTACGATCAATCTTGGATCCCGAGACGACTCACACACTCTATGATGGACAATGGATGATGGTGGTGGATGATGGTGTTGTGATGGTGGTGGGTGGTGGATGAAGTGTGAGAGAGGTGGTGTGCCAAGGGATGAGTTGCAATGAAACCAAGCACTCCTATTTATAGGCTGAACAGAGGCCTGGGCACGGCCCCGTGTTCGCTGGGCACGGCCCCGTGCCCGTCTGACACTCTCTCTTCATTAATTGTAATTCGCAATTACAATTAATGCGCCTGCAGTACTTTCGGCACGCCCCCGTGTCCGCTGAGCACGGCCCGTGGTGGGCAATAGAAGCTTCTATAGGTTTGTCTTTTCTCCTGCTTCTTGGTCACGGCCCCGTGCTGGCTGAGCACGGGGCGTGTTCAGCCTTCTGTTTTCTCTATTTTGCTTTGGAAGGTGCCGTTGAGGGTTCGGGCAATCCACTAATGTTCCTTTTCTTGTATTTATGTTGGATTTAGCTGTCTTTTTGCTTTTTTTGCGTTTTTGAGCTCATTTAATCCTGAAAATACAAAAGGAAGACAAAAACACTCTTTTTCCAATATTAGTACTAAAAAAGGGTTAGTTTTATGCCTCATTTGATGTAATTTATATGTTGCATTTTACACACATCAAAAAACCTATTATCCGCTTCGCGAAATGGAAAAAGATGGAATAAAAATTTTATGACTTTCAAGATAAAAGTTCTAGATTGTCGACAATATGTTACAAATTTTAATTCATTGGCTGAGATAGTGCCCTATTCCAATTACCCAAAATCTAAGCTTAATGCAATAATTATTGGTGGTTAGTAGCGGCAATAAGAGGGCACATTAAGGTTTCAAAGCCTGCTCATTATAAATCCATTATGGATCTACCTCAGCTACTCACGTTATATTGATTAAGAAATAACCAATCAAAGCTGAGACTGCCCTAAAATTTGTCAAAGATTTTGCAGCTAAGCTTAAAAGGATTAAAAATGGAGGCGTTTAACCCTCCTGATGAATGATTAGAGGCAATTCACATTAATAATGACACCAGATAAATCCCTTATTGTGATTTTATTGCTAAGAGTTACGTTCGGGTTCAGGTGCTGCTAAGTCTCTCATAAGATCATAAGCTTAGCAAACTTTTAGAAATTTTCCCGTAAGAACCCCACATATTAAGTGTAAGATAAAACTTACAAGCGAAATCATAAGAACCATTTCTTCTGTTTCTGTCAGAAACCTTCAGTCGTAGAACTTTAGAAGTATCCTCTCTCTAGAGGAAGTGTGTCAGCATATATAGTTGATATCTCCTTAATCACTATCGATTACGAACACCAGATGGTATGATAAAAGCGCCATATGAGGATTGGTGTATCTTAATATGTTCCATAGATTGCTTCCATGCCTGATCAGTATGGAGGTTTAATGCATGGGACCACAAAGATATTCCGATGGTCATATGATACTATAGTCAGCTATTGGTATTCAAAGAAGATATCCAAAATGGAATTGTCCAAGTAAAGGTCTTCAATTAAGAAATTCGTGGACTTGTAACATAAATGTGTCACTCATTTGACACAAGCAAGGATGGATGAACTGGAGCCTGAGATTTGGAAAATCTCTATAACCTCCTTGTGTCTTAATTATCTTCTCCAAAGATTACCCTGTTTACCTCCTAAGAGGCAAGTAGAGTTAAGACTAACATCCCGCTTAGGGTTGCGATATTATGAAACCCCCAGGACAATTATTACCAGCATTATTGAAGAATCGAAATCCTAATTAAGTGAGTTTTAAGATAGAGGTTCTTAAAGCCTAATTCGTAACTCTAAGAGTTCAGTTATTATTGATTAGAAAGACGGTTCATTATGCGAATGCATTATTTACCGCAACCCTATTTAAACAACAAATAAGAATCGCTATCAGCTGCCCAGGATCGTCGACTAGTTCGACTAACTGTAAGGATTAGCTATTCCTTAAGGTTGGGTAAAAAGCAGTAGTTGGAATAACCACCTCACCTTAAATAAGTTTTTCTAAAATAGCCAATACATAAGTATCAAGGTTGCTCCTTTGGAGACCTTGTATAGATGAAATATCAAAATGTCCGTTTAATGGACGGGACTTTGAGAAGTCCAATTACCAGGATCTGAAAGTTGCATTGGAAACAACGAATAAGATTATTCGATTTCGTAATCATCTAAAAGTTGCAAGTAATCGGCAGAAAATTAAGGATTGATGAAAGTCGCAACCTTTTAAGTCCTTAGTAAGGAATAAGGTTCAATCGAAGGTATCGCCCTAAGAAGGGTGTGCTAAATCTTAATTGATCAGGGTAAGTTAAGCCCTGGATATATGTAGGAACATTCGGGGAAATCGAATACAACAAAGGTCTATAGTTTATAAGCTAAAACCTATATAAGGAGCTTAGTGGAGCTCGCAATGTGACCCACACTAGTGATTTAAAGAAATGTTTCACCGATAAGTCGAGACGCATTATCACATAACGATATGCAGATTTATGATGTGATAAGAAACCTGTATCGATTAAGGATTGACAGGTTAAGAAACATACAACTCTGATAAGTTAGCTCAGCTGTACGTGGATGAGACTGTATCTATCCACAGGGTGCCAGTGTCTATCATCTCTGATGGGGATACAAGGTATACATCGCATTTCTGGAAAAGCTTTCAGCAATCCTTAGGCACTCGATTAAATTTCAGCACTGCATATCATCCTCAGACGGATGGTCAAAGTGAACATAGTATATAGACACTCGAGGATATGCTACGAGCTTGTGTTATTGACTTGGGAGGAAGCTGGGATGATCATCTTCCATTAGTCGAATTTTCATACAATAATAGTTATCATTCCAGTATTCAAGCTGCGCCTTTTGAAGCTTTGTATGGAAGAAAGTGCAGAACGCCCGTTTGTTGGGCAGAAGTTGGAGATGTCCAACTAACAGGACCTGATATAGTCCTGGAGACGACAGATAAGATTGTTCAAATACGAGATCGTCTCAAAACTGCCAGGGATAGGCAGAAAAGCTACGCAGATAAAAGGCGTAAACCTCTAAAGTTCGAGGTAGGTGACAAGGTTCTACTTAAGGTCTCACCCTGAAAAGGGGTAATGCGATTTGGCAAGAAAGGCAAGTTAAGCCCAAAATATATAGGACCATTCGAGATCATCGAATGTGTCGGAACAGTGGCTTATGAGTTAAATTTTCCTGAAGAGCTCAGTGGTATTCATAATGTATTCCACATCTGCAATCTGAAGAAATGTATAGATGATGAATCACTAGTCATACAACATACGGATGTGCATATAGATGAGAGCCTGAAGTTTGTTGAGAAACCGTTGTCGATTGAGGATCGACAGGTTAAGAAGCTTCGAAGGAAGCAGATACCAGTTGTAAAAGTTAAATGGGATGCCCGTAGAGGTCCCGAGTATACGTAGGAGATAGAGTCCACAATGAAAGAGAAGTACCCTCATTTATTTCAGTAAATCTCGAGGTCGAGATTTCTTTTAAGGGGGTGAGGATGTAACACCTCGCAAAATCATGTCCAATATAACATCGACATGTGTCATGGACTTTAAACGTGTAACGGATTGATTATGAGGGACTAAAGTTGACAAATGGAGAAAGTATATGTATGTAAGGATACAAAGTGTCAACATTTGATAATTATGCCTTTCAACAACCCTACATGATGTTTATACCCTAAAACGAATGTATCATAAAGCGTGTGAAACCGTTTGTGGAAGAAAGTGAAAGTTTACAAGACGCGAGGGTTAAATGTGTCAACATGTTTAAGTTATACCTCTAAGTGGCCTTTTAGTGAACCCGGAGCCTTGTAACGATTAATTATACTTCCAAGAATAAGTGGTAAAAACTTCACAAGGTTTCGATATCGTATGAGAAAGATATGCTAACTTTCGTAATTAAGGGGTTAAAAGCGTCAACGAGGCAAAACTTGTGTTTTCGGTTATCGTTTAATGAAACCGGACCTAATGATGATTGGTTTTATCTCATGGATCATAGAAATATAAATTTCAAGGGTTAAAAGTGCCAAAATGGAAGAAATTACGCAATTGAAAGTCCAGGGGGTGAAAATGACATTTGTGAAACTTAGATTGCTGATCAGCCAGGTGCTGGCTACGCCACCAGCTAGGGTCCTCCCCGTTGCGTAGCGCGATGGACTGCCAGCTCAGAAAAACCTGTTTAAACGTGGCAGCTTGCATGTTTACGCGATTCAGCGAGTTTGCCACCCTCTAGCTCCTTGAAACACGTCCCTAGGCACTTGTCTTCATCCCTGGAGTTGCCATAACACTTGGATCCATCTGCATGATCTTCCTTGGCTATATATAGAGCCCTTGGTTGCACTTGTGAACTCACACTTTGAGCAATTCACTTGGAAAGCTTCCAAACAATTGTTCTGAAGATTTCTGGAGCTCAAGGGCACTTCCCTAGCATTCTTAGTCGTGCATAGGACTTCTGTATGTGTCCTTAACCTTACTTAATTCAATTTTACTTAGTTAATTAGCCTAAAGTCAAACCGTCGTAATTAAGGTTTGACTTCGTGATTAATTAAAATTTGTCCAGTCAAATCACGAATTAAAAGTAGCTTTGAGTTGGTAATTATGTGGGTAATAAACCCTTAAAAGGGCACCCTCTGATTCCCACTCGAACTAGGTCAATTGTCGGGTCAAACTTGATTATAAAAAGTCAACAGAAAGCTAATTTTCGCATAAACACATAATTAACAATGTAGAAGCTATGGAACCTGTTTTATCACTCATATAACTTGGTAACTAATGTAAGAACATGTCTAAACATGTTCAACCCGATAATTTTCAGTTTAAGCTCGGTTCGAAACCAAAAGTCGCATAAGTGGACTTTTGCTTTTACTTTCAGTTCTGGCCCCTTATAGCATATTTTAGAAATTCCTTAGAGCTCTATAAGGACCAGGTTATTGATTAGTGTAACCCTCTGAGGTTATACAACTTGGTTCATTAGTTACTCGATTCATATGCAAGTTTCCGTTATATGCCTAAATGTTGACCAATATGCCCTTTTGACCTTAAAACAAGAATTTTGAAAATGTGAGAGGACAATAATCTTTATTATTGATTTATAAACATGTCCCTAAATTTTCACGTCAATTGGAGGTCTAGATTAAGAGTTATGCTCAATAGCGTAATTAGAAAGCTTTTTATTAATTAAACCGCATAATTAGCATATAGCTTATCTAAACCCAATTTTTGATACCAAAATTTTTACCCACTGATGTAAAATAATATTTTGGGATTTTTGAAGATTTTTATTTATTTTTAAGCTGAGCATAACATAGGGTTCTAGCCTTAATTCGGTAATTGTCGGTTTTGCCCTTTTGGCCTATAAAATGAGTTTTACAAAACATTAGGACACCCAAACTTTTGCTACTGATTTGTTATGATAAATAAAACATTTTAAGCTTTTTGGAATGATAAAAATATCAGATTTTCATATAAAACCCGGAAATCGCTTAAAATCGTCTTTTTACGCGTTTTTAACGCATAGTATAAGTTAAAACTATTTTTAACATATAAGGTTTGATAACTACTGATGTTTTAATTAAATTTATATATTTTAACAGTAAAGAAAAGTTTTTAAACTCAGATTCCTTGTTTTGACCTTTTAAGCTTATGTGAAATTACCAAAATGCCCATACGGTGCATAGTTTGGTTATAAAAGGTAAATTTCACATATATGTAATACCCTACTGATATAACTTATAAAATTAAGTATTTTTACTGATTATATTAGACCTAAACCTCAGATTAATATTTAACCTCTCTTATAACCTTTAAAATGACCAAAATACCCCTACGGGGCATAAATTGGTTTTAAATTCGTTTTGGGCATAATGGAAGGTATCCTACCGATATCACAACATATTAAAGGCATATTAACTTAGGAAACCTGTTCATGACTCATGTGGTTACCCGTTATGCACTTTTCGCGTTCGGATCGACTTATGTAACTAGTTTGCATAAATTAGCCGAAACGGGTCAAACCTTATCATTTCTATCTCAAAATCCAGAATGTGTTTAGTTTAACCATACTAAACAAATATACAAGCTTGTCGGGTCTAAACCACATTCTAATCCGGTCTTCGTATAATCATGCGTTTTGAACCGTATCTTTTTAAAACTAACCGGTCGAAGTTTAGGCTTAATTAAAGACCCGTTAGGAATCTAATAGGTTATTAAAAACCTTCGTTCTAGATTTAGGAGCCCGGTAAAAGCTATCTGTACTTGCTGATTTGAAATACGGATGGGATTGAATTTATATTTAGCTCAGGTAAATACTTTTAACTTATTTTCCCTATACGGGCTTGGGGTACGATATATAAAATACCGCTTGGTCGGGCATTGAATTTTTGATCGTATGGAGGTTAATTTATTGATATGACCCGTTTAAATTGTTTTGTTTGCTTAAAGCCTTTGGGGGATTAATGACCATATCTCGGATATCCTTGGCATCATTTTACGAAATGGCCACGACCTAAGCACAGGGTGTAGGCGTACACCCGACAGTGCATATATAAATAATAAGGTATAACCGCCGGTTTCGAGAATAACTCGCCGCGGGACTATATCATGTGGTGTGTCTATTAATCTTTAACCCGGTGTCAATCCGGGCAACTGAACGTATAACGAACAAGTAATTCTTTTACAAGTTTATATATAAATAATTATCCCAAGTTATAAAAAGTTTTGTGCCATGTGCATTCAAATCAATTTTCTTAAACGTTTTCAAAAGGAGACAGTTAAATTGTATTTAACAGTGTAAACTGATGTATTTTCCCAAAAAGGCTAAGTACAGGTACTAATCGGAATAGGCTGGCCTCTCCTAGCATCAAATAAAAGTCTCGCAAGCTTAGATGCCTTAAAGTCTGTTGAACAAAGTTTCTTTTTATCTTTTGATCCGCCTGTGGATCTTTCACAACCGTATTTGTAATACTTGATATTACTCTTTATCGGATTGTAATATATTTATCTTTTGCTTCCGCTGTGCATTTAAATTGTGTTGTTTAACTATGACGATATCAACTACGTCACGATACTCCCCACCGGGCCCACCGGTAATACGTGGAAAATTCGGGGTGTGACATACTCCCAATAAATTGGGATCCATTATCACAAACAATTTCAGAAGGGATATCAAATCTAGTAATAATATTTCTTTTAATAAAGGATATCACTTCCTTTTCTCTGACTTGAGTAAAGGCTTCAGCCTCTATCCACTTAGAGAAGTAATCAGTCATGGCAAGCATGAACACCTTTCCTCCTGGTGCTTTGGGAAGTTTACCAACTATATCCATTCCCCATCTCATGAATGGCCAAGAAGAGGATATAGGGTGCAAGAGCTCTGCTGGTTGATGAAGGATATTACTATGTCTTTGACAAGGATCACACTTCTTGGCATAATCCACATCATCCTTCTTCATTGTTGGCCAATAGTATCCTGTCCTAAGGATCCTTGAGAACAATGCCCTGCCCCAGTGTGGTTTCCACAATCTCCTTCATGAAAATCCTTTAGGACTTCTTGGATTTCAGGATCCTCAATGCATCTTAGATATGGACCTGCAAGAGATCGTTTATATAACATGTTATTCAATATTGTAAATTGAGATACCTTGATTTTGAAAGCCCTGGGGTTTTCTCCTGTAGGAATCTCTCCATGTTGTATATATCTCATGATTGGAAGGATCCATGATCCTGAACGAGACTGTGCACCATCACTAGGAACCATTGCAGAATCCTGTTCTATCTCCATAGTTATGTGATCCTCAATAGCAGGAGCCAAAACATGGATGATAGGGATCTTGATATCCTCTGGAATTTTCAAGGATGATCCTAGGTTGGCTAATGCATCAGCTTCTGCATTTTCCTCCCTGGGTACCTGTGTCAAACTAAAAGAAACAAAAGAGAGTGCCAATTCCTTGACTATCTCTAGGTATTTGATTAGCTTTTCACCTTTAACAGCATAGGATCCATTAAAGTGATTAGTAATTAACAATGAATCTACATGTACCTCAAGATACCTGATCCTCATATGCTTGGCAATTTGCAAACCAACTATCAAGGCTTCATATTTAGCCTCATTATTAGTAGTTTGAAACTCACAAGCTATGGAGTGGGGTATTATGTCCCCCTGTGGCGATTTTAGTAGTATTCCAAGTCCTATTCCTTTGACATTAGAAGCTCCATCCGTGAAAAGTATCCAAGGATCCTTAGTCTCTTTAAGCTGCTGAACTTCTAACTCAGCTTCTCTTTGCAAGTCACTACTAAAATCTGCCACAAAGTCAGCTAAGGCTTGGGATTTGATGGCAGTCCTTGGTTCATATCTTATATCATAAGCACTAAGCTTCACTACCCACTTAGCCATCCTTCCTGACATTTCAGGTTTCCTGAGAACATTCTTAATTGGAAAATTAGTCTTAACAATAATGGCATGAGTTTCAAAATAATGTCTTAGTTTAGTAGATGCCATAATCAAAGCAAGAATAAGTTTTTTCTAGATGTGAATACCTGGATTCAGCATCAAGCAAACTCTTACTCACATAATAAACAGGATGTTGTGTACCTTCGTGATCCTTAACAAGGACCGCACTTACTGTTTTAGAGGATACCGCTAGATATAAGGATAATATATCCCTTTTTTCTAGTTTCATCAAGGTAGGAGCTGAGGATAGGTAATCCTTAAGGGCTTTGAGAGCATTTTCATGCTTTTCAGTCCACTCAAATTTCTTGTTCTTTCTCAAAATGACATAGAATTCCTTGCACTTTTCTGATGATTTTGATATGAACCTATTCAAGGCTGCGATCCTCCCTGTCAACCTTTGCACATCCTTGGCATTGGCAGGAGATTTGATATTCACAATAGCCTTAATTTGCTCTGGAATTGCTTCAATGCCTCTTTTTGTTACCATGTATCCTAGGAACTTGCCTGCTTTAATACCAAAGTGACACTTTGAAGGATTCAATTTCATATTGAATTTGTCAAGGATATTGAATGCTTCTTCTAGGTCTCTAAGGTGATCCTCAGCTCTCTTGGACTTAACCACCATGTCGTCTATGTAGACTTCCATAGTGTGTCCTATTTGTTCCTTAAACATCATATTGACTAGCCTTTGATAAGTAGCACCTGCATTCCTTAGTCCAAATGGCATAGCAATATAACAATAGATACCAGTTGGGGTCATAAAGGCTGTATCCTCTTGATCAAATGGTTCCATCTGAATTTGCTGAAATCCAGATGAAGCATCCATAAAAGTCAACAACTCATGACCCGCGGTAGCATCCACCATGGAGTCAATGTGGGGTAATGGGAAAGGATCCTTGGGACATGCCTTGTTTAAATCAGTAAAATCGACACATACCCTACACTTTCCGTTTTTCTTTTGAACAACTACCACATTGGCTAACCATCTTGGATACTTAACCTCTCTAATCATACCTGCTCGGAGTAATTTGTCTACCTCCTCCTGGATAATGGCATTCCTTTCAGGTGCAAATTTCCTCCTCTTCTGATGTATAGGCTTGAATGACCTGTCAATACCAAGTTTATGGGTAATTATATCTTTAGAGATACCTATCATGTCTTCATGCTTCCAGGCTAAGGTAGTTTTTCTTCTCTTAAGGAAGGATACTAGATCCTGTTCGACGTTGCTGAGGATCCCTAATCCTATGAAGACTTTTGATTCAGGATCATGAGGATCCATAAGGATTTCTTTCACATCCTGTTCTCTTGCCTCCAAGACGTCTCTTGGAGGATACTTTAGTTGCTATTGCTCCCTTGGTCTTGAGGCTGGCTTCATTGATGAGGTGTAGTAATTTTTTGCTTCTTGTTGGTCACTCTCAATCTTTATCACCCCCATGGACTAGGAAGCTTCACACATTGATGATATGTAGATGCAACTGCCTTCATGTCATGTATCCATAACCTGCCAAGGATAACATTGCAACAAGATAAGCAATCTATAACACAAAATTTTTGATAAGAATGAAGTCCTTCAATGTAGATGGGAAGTTTAGTGTCCCCCAATGTATTCTTGGTTTCTCCGCTGAATCCCACAAGAACTGAGGATCTTGGGACAATGTCTGATTCAGGGATGTTCATTTTCTTGAGGACATCAAGCTGAATGATGTTCACCGAGCTTACTCCATCGATTAGGATCCTGTGAAAAAAATGGTTAGAAATAAACAAAGTAATAACAAGACCATCATGATGAGGATCCTGAACATCAACACGATCATCCTCATCAAAAGTTATAACTTTCTCCTGTGTGACAGTAGAGGTCCGGATGGGTCTATCTCCATTATCCATCTTGGTCTCCTTGGCATGTCTTTTGGCTGCTGAAAAGGAAGTACCACAAATGTCTGATCCACCAGATATGAAGTTTATAACTTGTGCATCTGCTGGAGGAGCAGGAGCTCGTTCTGGGACCTTCTTTGGATCCTGGATCCTAGACTTTTTTCTTCCCAAAAGTTCCTTCAAGTGCCCCTTGCTTAACAAATAACCAATCTCTTTTCTCAGTGCAATACACTCTTCAGTGAGATGCCCGAAATCCTCGTGATATGCACACCATTTGGATTTGTCTTTTGTTGTGGCTGGTTTATCACTTTTTCTTGGCCACCTAGCCTTTTCACCTAGATTCTGCATTGCAAGGATCAGTTCATTGTTATCAACAGAAAAACAGTATTCAGAAATGGGAGGATAATCCTCATCATCCTCTTCCTGTTCTACTGCATGCACGTTCTGGTTATCAGACTTGTTGTAAGGCTTGGACTTGTTGTTCCTGAAGTAGGATCCTTGCTTTTCTTGCTTCGAGGATCCTGCCAATCTTTCCTGGATCCTTTTATCATCCTCTAATCGGATGAATCTAAGGGCCCTGGTTCTCACTTCATCAAGATTCCTGCATGGGGTCATGACAAGATCATCATAGAATAATGAATCCCTAAGCAAACCCATTTTAAAGGCTTCCACAGCCGTAGCTATATCCAGATTGGGAATATCTAAGGATTCTTTACTAAACTTAGTGATGTAATCTCTAAGTGATTCATTTTGACCTTGTGTTACCCTATATAGATCACTAGTTAATCGTTCAAATTTTCTACTACATGAGAATTGGCTATTAAACATGTTAACTAGATTAGCAAATGAAGTAATAGAGTAAGGGGGAAGACTTAGCAGCTGTTTTGGTCAAAAAAAATCTGATGAGGATAATGCAACCAAACTCTCTGTTACGGGGTATGATGCTTGAAATGTATATCAATGATGAGGATCACTTCAATGTAAATTGCACAAACAACACAAGGATTTATTCGGGGAAAAAGCCCTTGATCAAGAGTTGATCTCCGGCACAAAAAACCCCGGGTGATGGAAACTACCGATCACCAAGCTCAAATAAATCAATAAATGTTTACAACTTCGGATAGTAACGAGCTAGGTACAAGGGTCACTATGGTGAAATGTGATAAAAGTGAGAGAAAACTAATAAGCGTTCGTCGAGAGCTTCAAGAGTGCGATTGTATGAGAGTGTGTGTAGCTGGAAATGGCTAAGTGTTCTAATTCTAGCTCGTCACCCCTTTAAAAATAGAAGTTAACTACACTAACAAACTATCCGACTTTTGTGCCAAGCTCCCACGTTCTCCACAACGTCCATTTCCAGTCAAACGTGTGCGAAATACCCGTGGAATATTCCATAGTAACGTTGCCAAGACCAAGTCAAGCTTGTTACTCCTGCGAAATAATACGAAACACAAACAAACAATCGTTAGTATGAGGATCCTTGAAGTGATCCATGATCCTAATCCTGAAGCTCTTCTGAGGATCACTATCTGCCACAGAAGTAAGGATCACTTATTAGGATAACAAGTAAGGATCACTAATTGTTAGAAAATCCTCCCCTAACAATTGCCCCCAAAATATAAGGAGTGATATGTTAAATGAGCGAATTATATTTTCTTGATCTTATCCGCAACTAACTATCGTAAATATAGTCGTTATTGTAGAACTATCCGTTGCAACCATGACGTCACAGAAGTGACAACCCTGCATAATCATGATTATAAATAGGAGATAAAGATAGGATCGATATGCATTTAAATTCGAAGAAACTCCCTTTAAATTCTTGGTCGAAGATCTATCAGGTATCTCTTCTCTTATCTCTCCTTCTCTTACTCTGTTTTTCTTACTTTACCATCATCTCTTCAAGAATGATGCTCCGGTCCTCCCCCGCCAAGGATCACCAGAAGGATAGTCCCTTGAAGAGTCAAAAGATCATCAAAGACTCAATACATGAGAGGTGTTGCTTTAACGATGCTCAAATAGATAAGATTCATCACTACTTTCCGACGAGTGCCTTTTTCAAACCCTTCGATCCTACTATTCTGTGCGACTATGTTTCAGAAACATGGGTTGCCTTTCCAGTTACTCCATTCGCCATGGGATACACCTATCCTTTCCCAGAATTTACACAATCCTTCTTTTCCCTTACCGGCATCTCTTACATCCAAGCCATGCCGATGATTTGGAGGGTTTTGTATACCCTAGAGAGGATCATCGAGCAGGAAGGCATTGATTTAGGAATGTCAGAGCTGACACAGATGTATGATCTTACTCCCTTTGGTTCTCATCGTTATTTGTTCAAACGAAAACCCGGCGGAGAACACCCCCTTCTTAAAGTCACCAAGAATGACACAAATTGGAAACGTCGCTTCTTCTTTGTCAGGAGGGATACCATTCTAAACGGAAAGGATCTACCAAGGACATGGTCCACCCATGGTAGGCCAGAGGATCCTGAGAAGGATCACCAGGTAGTCTTGTTTTTGTATAAGGATCACTAACCCCTTTTTGTCTTGTGTTATGCAGCTATTTCTGTTTCGCACATCATCGCAACACCCGCAACCAAGGATAGGCTTGCTGCTCTTTGGAAGCTTGATCCTGAAATAAGGACATTCAAGATAGACACCCAAGACTCACAAGAAGTATCCTCAGGTTCCATCACCATGTCAAGTAAGTATCCTGCTTTTTGCATAGTTTGAATATTAAAATAAATAATTAAATTGAAATAGGATAAGGATACTTATCTTGCTTTGAATGTGTAGGTGCCGGAAAATCTGCCAAGCCTGTATCCCAGTTCAACACGGCTGACCTTGATGTTGTTCGATCCAGGAAGAAGAGGGCCACTACCAGTCCTAGCATCTCCATTCCCAAGGCACCCACTAAAGGAAAGGGTGTCAAGAAGAGGAAAACTTCTGACACTGAGGACCTTCAAGGCCTACCACTGATCCGCCACCAGTTCCTTGAATACTTCAATGAGGTAAGGATCACCAATTCTGCCTAGGTATCCTACTCGTATGAGGATCACCTGATCTTGAACTGCTTTGTCCTTTTCTTTGCAGAAATTTGCTGAGATTGAAGATTACGTGGGGAGTGTTGAGGAGCTGGATAAGAAGATTGCTGACCTCCAACAGGTTGCAGTGCTCAAGGATCTTAAGATCGCTGACCTTGAAAAAGCCCTTAAAGATGCCAAGACTCAAACAGCTAAAATCCTGATCGACATTGACTATGAGAAGCATGATCTCATAGAAAATGCAAAGGTCTCTGCTGCCATCACAATGTATAAGACAAAATTAAAGATGGCCCAGGAAGCTCAAGATCCTAACTTCGACAGAAGCAGCTGGGATGTTGAGGGCTGGAAAGCAAGGTTGGCTGATCTTGAGGATGATGAGGAGGCTGAGGAGGTTTTGGCGATCGAGGCTGGAGGTAGTGGGAAGGATCTGGTAAAGGATACCGCAGCTGGAGGGGAAGAGGATGCAGCAAAGGTGTAGGCTGCACAATTGGGCGATGATGGACATTCTTAGACGCAGCCGGAGCCCAATTTTTAAATTTGGTAGTAGTTTTTTGTGGTTGTGATGTTGAACAATTTGATGGTTTGTACTGAACAATAGTTTTTAGGATTAAGGATCATGTATGATCCTTTGGACAATAGGCAGGATTGCAAATGGTGGAGGGATCCTCTGTTTGGGGGATGAAGCCATTGTGATCCTACCGCCTTTATATTCCTGCACTACTTTTGAACCTATTATCACGGACACCCTTTTCCTACCCCAGCGGACGGGCCATGTTTTGCTGGTAGATGCTCGGGGTAGGTAATTTTGACAACCTTTTAAGGGTTAATCCTTTGTTAATAAATAAAACCTTAATCTTTTGTCGCTTACCTTGTATTGTTATCCTTTTTGTCTCTTTAATTCTCAAATGTTTTGATGTACCTTTATTGAATAAGAAATTTTGAACAAGTCAGATTAAAAATATTTAGGACTTGATCCATGATCAAATATCCTGTAGTAACATATTTTAAGGATCACAAGTTTAGTTGTCAAATTTTAAGGGTTATTCAAATAAATAATGAATAGAATTAAAAATAGTTAAGGATCATACCTGAGGATCCAAGTTAAGATCCTAACCGTAATCAGGATAACTATAAAATAAACCTTAGAGAGAAGTAAGGATCAAGGATCCCTAGTTGCTTATCTTCAAGGACCTGAAATAGAGCATAACTTGGGACTAAGCCAATATAAGATAAGAGTTAGCAACTGGGGACAAGCCCAAGGATAACTGGGGACAAGCCCAAGGATAACTGGGGACAAGCCCAAGGATAACTGGGGACAAGCCCAAGGATCGTATGTAAACTGGAGTATGGCCCTAACTGGCGACTATCCAAACTTAGTGACATGAAAATGCCAAAACCTTGGCTAACGTGAAAACGTTAGAAACCTTAGGAACGGATGTATGGTACGTCTACCATTATACGTAGGATCCTAGGTATAGCCAGTACAATGGAATTATCAGCCCCTAAAGCGAGTATTGGTCCCACTGCCTTGAACTATACCAGGATCATCATGCGCTACAGGCGGAACTGGGGTCAAGCCCAAATAACTGGGGTTAAACCCAAGGAACGGATTGCTTCTGCAGATAACCAATATTTTGCTAAGGATACCTGAACTTTCAAAGCTTAAAATCACATGAGAGATGGATAAAGGATACATGATCCTTATCCTTATATGAGAAAATAAAGAAATGAAATAGTTCAAGATTAGGATATTACCAAAGTAAGGATCACCGATACTTTAAGGATCCTTCAAGGATACCCCTGTCGTAAGGATCATCTTCCATGAGGATCATGCTCACATGAAATATTTCTTCAAGTGGACAGCATTCCAAGCTTTTGGTAGCAAATCACCTTCCATGGTTAGCAATCTATATGCCCCCTTTCCTACTTCAGCTTCAATCAAATAAGGGCCTTCCCATTTTGGAGCCAATTTTCGATCAGCAGGATTGGTGGTATTCTGAAATGCTTTCCTTAATACCATATCTCCAACTTGAAACTTCCTGATCCTGAAATTTTTGTTGTAAGCACCAGCCATTCTTTGTTGATAACTGGCCATCCTTATCCTAGCCAGATCCCTGATTTCTTCAATAGTATCCAGGTCTTGAGCCAAGTTCTCATCATTTTCCTCAGGATCACGAGTACTTATTCTAGCAGTTGGAACCACCATTTCTGTTGGGATCACTGATTCTGCCCCAAATACCAAAGAGAATGGTGTTTGACCAGTAGCATTCTTAGGGGTTGTCCTATCAGCCCAAAGCACATAAGGTAGTTCTTCTGCCCATTTCCTTTTCTTGGATCTAAGCTTCTTCTTCAAGTTGTTGATGATGATCTTGTTGGATGATTCTGCTTGACCATTAGCTTGTGGGTGGACTGGTGTTGATGTTATCATCTTAATCCCCCAGCTGTCACAAAAGTTAGTGGTTCTGCCCCCAATGAATTGGGAACCATTATCACATATAATTTCAGAAGGAATTCCAAATCTAGTCATAATATTTCTATTAATGAAGGATATAACTTCCTTTTCTCTGACTTGGGCAAAAGCTTCAGCCTCTATCCACTTGGAGAAGTAATCAGTCATAGCAAGCATGAATACTTTTCCACCAGGTGCCTTAGGGAGCTTACCAACTATATCCATACCCCATCTCATAAATGGCCAAGAGGAGGATATAGGATGTAAAAATTCAGCTGGTTGATGAAGGATATTGATGTGTCTCTGACAAGGATCACATCTCTTAGCATATTCCACAACATCTCTCTTCATGGTTGGCCAGTAGTATCCTGTCCTCAGGATCCTTGAGAATAATGCCCTGCCCCCGGTGTGGTTTCCACAATCTCCTTCATGGAAGTCTTTTAAAACTTCTTGGATTTCAGGATCCTCAATGCATCTCAAGTATGGTCCTGCAAGAGATCGTCTATACAACATATTATTTAAAATTGTGAATTGAGATACCTTAATTTTGAAAGCCCTAGGGTTTTCTCCTGTAGGAATCTCTCCATGTTGTAAGTATCTCATGATTGGTTAGATCCATGATCCTGATCCTGAATGGGATTGAGTATCCTCACTAGGGATAATTGCAGAATCTTGCCCCATCTCCATGGCCGCATGATCCTCGATGGCCGGGGTCAGGATATGGATAATAGGGATCTTGATATCCTCTAGGATCTTCAAAGATGATCCTAAGTTAGCCAATGCATCAGCTTCTGTATTTTCTTCCCTTGGTACCTGTGTCAAACTAAAGGAAACAAAGGAGAGTGCCAATTCTTTGACTATCTCTAAATATTTGGTTAGCTTTTCACCTTTAACAGCATAGGATCCATTAAAGTGGTTTGTAATTAATAATGAATCTACATGTACCTCAAGATACCTGATCCCCATATGCTTAGCAATTTGCAAACCAGCAATTAAGGCTTCATATTCAGCCTCATTGTTAGTGGTTTGGAACTCACAAGCTATAGAGTGGGGTATTTTGTCCCCCTGTGGCGATTTTAGTAGTATTCCAAGCCCTGTGCCTTTGACATTTGAGGATCCATCAGTATAAAGTATCCAAGGATCCTTGGTCTCCTCTAGCTGCTGGACTTCTAACTCAGCTTCTTTTTGTAAATCACTTCTGAAATCAGCCACAAAGTCAGCTAATGCTTGGGATTTGATGGCTGTCCTAGGCTCATATCTTATATCATAGGCACTAAGCTTCACTGCCCACTTAGCCACCCTTCCTGACATCTCTGGTTTCCTGAGGGCATTCTTAATTGGAAAATTAGTTTTAACAACAATAACATGAGTTTCAAAATAATGTCTCAACTTAGTGGATGCCATAATTAATGCAAGAATAAGCTTTTCAAGGTGTGAATACCTGGATTCGGCATCAAGTAAACTTTTACTTACATAATAGACAGGATGTTGTGTACCTTCATGATCCTTAACAAGGACCGCACTTACTGCTTTTGAGGATACTGCAAGATACAAGGATAGCACATCACATTTTTCTGGTTTCATCAAGGCCGGGGCTGAGAATAGGTAATCTTTGAGAGCTCTTAAGGCATTCTCATGCCTCTCAGTCCACTCAAACTTCTTGTTCTTCCTTAGGATATCATAGAATTCTTTGCACTTCTCTGAGGATTTGGATATAAATATGTTCAAAGCTGCTATCTTGCCTGTTAGCCTTTGAACATCCTTAGCATTGGCCGGAGATTTGATGTTCACTATTGCTTTGATTTGTTCCGGGCTAGCTTCAATGCCTCTCTTTGTTACCATATATCCTAAGAATTTACCTACTTTAACACCAAAGTGACATTTTGAAGGATTAAGTTTCATGTTATATTTGTCAAGGATATTGAATGATTCCTCCAAGTATCTTAGGTGATCCTCAACCTTTATTGATTTTACCACCATATCGTCTATGTAAACCTCCATAGTTTGTCCAATCTGATCCTTGAACATCATATTCACCAGCCTTTGATATGTTGCACCTGCATTTCTTAGTCCGAACGGCATAACAATATAGCAATATATACCAGTTGGAGTCATGAAGGCTGTATCCTCTTGATCGGATGGTTCCATTTGGATTTGTTGAAATCCAGATGAAGCATCCATAAAAGTTAACAGTTCATGACCCGCAGTTGCATCCACCATGGAGTCAATGTGGGGTAGTGGGAAAGGATCCTTGGGACATGCCTTATTTAAATCTGTAAAATCGACACATACCCTCCACTTTCCGTTTTTCTTTTGAACAACAACCACATTGGCCAACCATCTTGGATACTTGACCTCTCTAATCATACCTGCCCGGAGCAATTTCTCTACCTCTTCCTGGATAATGGCATTTCTTTCCGGTGCAAACTTTCTTCTCCTTTGATGGATTGGTTTGAAGGACCTATCAATGCCAAGTTTGTGAGTGATTACATCTTTAGATATGCCTGTCATGTCTTCATGTTTCCATGCAAAGGTAGTCTTTCTCCTTTTGAGGAAGGATATGAGGTCTTCCTTCATATCGCCAAGGATCCCTGATCCGATATAGATTTTGGATTCAGGATCATGAGGATCCATGAGGATTTCTATCACGTCCTGCTCTCTTGCCTCCAAGACATCCCTTGGAGGATACTTTGATTGCTATTACTCCCTTGACTTCGAGGCGGGTTTCATCGATGAAGTATAGCAATTCTTAGCATCCTGCTGATCACTATCAATCTTGACTATTCCCCAAGGACTAGGGAGCTTCACACATTGATGGTAAGTCGATGGGACTGCCTTCATATTGTGACAACCCGTAATTTACGGCTCTTAATTATGTAATCAACAGACGATTAACGCGATAATAAATGGTGTTTACAGCGCGAATTAACTTAATTAGGCCCTTGGAGTGCCCAGGAACGTTTGTTCAGCTATACAGTGCGCGTGTGGTGATTTACAGAAAATCTGCTGAATATTACGCGACAACGGACTGATACCGTGCAAAATACTGACGACACCGACAAATATGGATGTTACACGAATATTTTTATGCATATGGAGCATTCGGGTTGCGAAAACGGGTCAAGTAGGAATTACGGGCCACTTACACATGGGATCGGGCTTGTGGGCCCTGAGCCCAAGCCCAAAGCACACAAGCTTAAACCTGCTCATAATATATTAAATCTTGTAAAATCACTACAAGATCTTTATAAAATCCATACAAGATTTGAAAATCTCTATAAATCTATATAAAATCTGTGCAAAAGATTTTGTCCCAAATATTTGAAACACATAAGATCTCTTTAGATCTTAAATCACTGAACAAAAGAAAACTTCATTGGTTAAAACCCAATTGTATGATTATAAAACCCCTACCCCCCTTTGTCTAATTGTCTGCGTATAAACAACCCACACAACATCAATGTACAGACTCATCTCAAAAACCCACACACATCTCGCCCTCCCTCTCTCTCCCCGGCGAACTGATGCGGCGGCGGAGCCCCCGTACACGGCGGTGAAGGCCCTTTCCGGTGAAACAACCCCCTTCTTCTCGGCCCCCCTGCAACCCGATAACCACCAAGCATCACACCCCCTGCTCCTTTTTCTTATTCGGTTAATAATCGGAGCACCACCACCACTGTCCGGTGGTGGTGCGGCGGCGTTAAACAGAGACGAAGAGAGAGAGAGAAAAACCGGCGGTCGGTTCAATTATCCGGCGGTCAGTTCGTTTATCCGGCGGTCCATGTCCCGAATCCGGCGGTCTTCGTCATGAACCGCCAAGTTTTCCGTTGATGACGCTGGGAAGTCCGATGATAAGGTTGTTGTGCCGATGGTGAGAAGATGATGTTCAAGAGCAGGTTCTCGGTCATGTTCAAGCTTCACCTAGTTGCTTCGAGTCTCGGTTCAGGTATGAGGTCTAGATTCAGATTCAAGATTATTTGGTTCGGGTATGTGGTTCCAGTTTCGGGTCATGGCTCGAGGCTTGACGCTGATTTGATTTATGGTTTAAGCTTTTCGGTTCAGATTATGGTGCGGGTCAAGTATGGTTCCAGCATTTCAGCGGGTTTCGGGTCAACCCGGGTCAAACCCGGTCAAACCGAGTCAACCCAGTCAACTCAGTGAGTCAACTCGGTCAAACTCAGGTCAACTCAGTTGACCCGATCAACTCAGTCAAATGATTCAATGTTTCGTCACGCGAAGACTCGGTAAAGGATTTATGACGATTATTAGTTACGCTCAATTGTTATTATTATACGCGAAATCGAGCTCGAACCGATCTATTTAAATATGCTTTACATCTTTACATAACTGACGAAATCTTATATATTGATTATAATGGTTGAATCTGACTGAATTTTGAAAATATAACGACAACTTGTGTTGTCGGGGCATCCAAAAACAGAGGAAACTCTGCCCGTTTTTCGAGAAAATCCGTAAAATAAAACGAGTTTTATTATAAAAACGTGTTTTTCTTGTAAAAAGACAACTATTGTTATAAAGCGACTTTTACGAGATACAAATATAAAGTTCCTTCGACAACAACTTGCAACATCACGAAAACAACGATTCGGATATTATCTTTTTGGTAAACCTTTTATAAAATAAAAGGTGAAATAATATTTTCAATTCTTTTATTACTTTCGACAACTCCTTTATAAAGTCAATATAATTATTTATATTGTTTCAAACGCCGAACACACATTTATTTCGAATACCATACAACGCAAATTCTTTTATAAAATAAATATATTTTATATATTTATTTCAAACGCCTAAATGGCATATACATTTGACATATAGTGTACGAAACTTAACAAGTTTAACTTAATCATTTTTATTAAGTTAACAATTTACCGTTGAATCGTTCGATTAACGATTCGGTAGAGCTCGATGACACGTAGTTTAGATACTGCGTTTATTTAGAAACTTATTAGGTATTCCGTGTTAGGAATATTATAGAACGCACGCTAGCAAGTCAAGTCTTGGAAACGACATCACGAAGTCGTAAATTAGCTAGCTTTGCACGGGAATATTCAGGCGAGTTCATAACCCCCACTTTTTACTATTTTACATTTTTATAAATGTTTTCGGGGTGGAAAGTCATGCATATTTTGCAAAAACATACAAAGTTTTTCTAAATCATATTACGAAGGGATTTCGAGGAACACAAATGATTTACGAAAGGTTTATACTAAACATACCGGTTTTTACAAAAATAATTGCTTATTTTCGAAACATGAATGATATTCGGCCAGGGTGACCGGGGATTTGGTTAGGGTAACCAGGAAATCTGGTCAGGGTGTCCAGGGATTTACTTTATACATGGTATGATTAGCTTAAGGAAGGGTACATTTGGATCATATGAGTGATAAGTCTATTTGAACATAACGTACGCTACCCATGCGCCCTAAGGTTGGACCATGCGGTAAATACATTTTTACGCTACCCATGCGCCCTATGGTTGGACCATGTGGTGATTATATCTTAGCATGCGCCCTAAGGTTGGACCATGTGGTTACACATTAACTGATCTCTTTATTTCCTTATTGCTACATACCAGGGATTTTATACTTACGAAACATACTTGTTCATACAAATTAACTACCATGTTTTTTTTTTACAAATTCAAAAGCAATATGCGGGTATGGAGTCAAGGTCAGGGTGGGCATTGACGGTTATGTGAACATTACAAATACAAGACTTTACTAATACATGGTTTTATGAACATAACGTGTTACAAACACAACGTTTCCATATAACTTGGCAAGAAAATGATTTTTAAATTCATTTTCTCAATACTATTTCAAAAACCGGTTATTCCAAAGATTATTTCAAATCTTTCACAACTCATAAGATTTATTCCAAACCTTTCACAACTCAAAAGATTTATTTCAAATCTTTTACAAACAAACTATGAACTCGCTCAACTTTTTGTTGATTTTTCTCGCATGTTCTTTCTCAGGTTGCATTTCTAAGACAGGCACGGTTGGAATAGGAGAACCATGAAGAGTCGAGTATTTAGTGGGCGTTCAATTTCTAGAAAGTCTTAGCTTTTTGCTTCCGCTGTGCAATGAAGATACCAGTCCAGTCATGCCAATGCTCTGATAATTTCGGGGTGTGACAGATTGGTATCAGAGCTATAGGCTACAGCGAATTAGGTTCCTGTTGTGATACCTAGGCTCTAACCTCACTTTCCTCTGGGAACTTAGACTATTAAGACGTTGAATACATATACAGAACGCCTAGTACTCGAATATGGTCTCCAACCGTTGCCGAAAAGCAAACAGTGAAATTTTTTTTTTCAAACATACGCTAAAGTTGTGTTTTATACACGGTACACAAAACAATTACATACAGTACACAACACTCTGAGAGTTTAGGAAACATGCATTTAAGACCTTCGAAAAAGGGAATTCAGTCTGAGAGGCTGGGAGGATAGTCTAGTGGGACTAGGAGATTCAGTCTGGGAGGCTGGGAGGCTAGTGGGACTAGGAGATTCAGTCTGGGAGGCTAGTGGGACTAGGAGATTCAGTCTGGGGGGCTGGGAGGCTAGTGGGACTAGGAGATTCAGTCTGAGAGGCTGGGAGGATAGTCTAGTGGGACTAGGAGTCTGGGAGGCTGGGAGGCTAGTGGGACTAGGTGATTCAGTCTGAGAGGCTGGGAGGATAGTCTAGTGGGACCAGGAGATTCAGTCTGAGAGGCTGGGAGGATAGTCTAGTGGGACTAGGAGATTCAGTTTGGGAGGCTGGAAGGCTAGTGGGACTAGGAGGACTATTTGATTATATGATTGATTATTTGCGCATGTGTGTGTTTATTAAAGGTCATCACGTAGGAACCACGAATATTAACTCGGCTACACACTTTTATCCATATTGTCTATGATATTTTAACTTCCCGAGCAGACAGCCTACGCATAACGAAACGCTAGTGCACATGAATACATGGAACTCAATTTCTACGTCAACGGATGTCGGGGTACATCACATTCTACGCGGCACACAACGCTAGTGCACAGGTATACGTGAAACTTAAGCTATACATCAACGGAGGTTGAAGTACGACACATACGACTATCGAGGCGAGGCCTTTGAGAAGGAACGATGACACAAATCTAACGACGACGCCAGATCCCTGTCAGCAGGAGAACTAACGATCAGGAAACGACAACTTGTCACGCGATCCTGCAACGACACAAATCACGTCAGGGAGAAGACGATTGTCTCCGCATTCCCCCTACCTAACTAATGACGAATACGCTATGTTCGACATTCCATGGTAATGTCACGAAACAATTGGTCGTCACACGAAACCCCAGGTAAAGTCCTCAAATTTCTTCATTGAAATTTCGAATTTCACATTTACTGAGTAGATTTTCGTATCTCTACTCCTCTTAATGGTCATTGTGTCACGATCATTTCTTTACAAGTTACATATACGGTTTTTCGTTGTGACCATGCCGAAAGTTTTCTTATCGATACATATATCTATTGTCGGATCGCGCTAAAACCAAGTTAAATTGTTTGAACTTGCTCATTACACTTATTCGATTCGAGACACCATATGATGTATTGGGAGCATTGATGTGTGTAAAATACAACATATAAATTACATCAAATAAGGCATAAAACTAACCCTTTTTTAGTACTAATGTTGGAAAAAGTGTGTTTTTGTCTTCCTTTTGAATTTACAGGGTCAAATTAGCTTAAAAGAACAAAAGGAACAAATATACAGCCAAAACCAACATAAATACAAAGAAAAGGAAGAAACGTGGCATGCCCGACCCCTCGACAACAACTCCTAAAGCAAAAACAAGAAGAAAGCTGAGCATGGGGCTGTGCCCAGCTGAGCATGGGGCTGTGCCCAGCCCGACACGGGGCGTGCCCAGCCCGACACGGGGCGTGCCCAGCTCAGCACGGGGCCGTGTCCAGAATGGTCAGCACTGGCACAAAAGACAAACCTTTAGAAGCTTCTATTGCCCACCACGGGGCCGTGTCCAGTGAACACGGGGGCGTGGCGAAAGTACAGCAGGCACATTAATTGTAATTGCGAATTACAATTAATGAAGAGAGAGAGTGTCAGACGGACACGGGGGCGTGCCCAGCGGACACGGGGGCGTGTGGAGCTAATAAAGACAAACTGTATTAATGAAGAAAGAGAAAAGGGTGGACACGGGGCCGTGTCCAGCGGACAGGGGGCCGTGTCCAGGCTTCTGTACAGGCTATAAATAGGAGTGCTTGGCTCAAGCTCAAACTATCCCTTGGCACACCACCTCTCTCACACTTCATCCACCACCCACCACCATCACAACACCATCATCCACCACCATCATCCATTGTTCATCGTAGAGTGTGTGAGTCGTCTCGGGATCCAAGATTGATCGTAAGAGTTCTTGACAATCAAGGCCATGTTTGCCTAAGTCTCTTACATCACTTGGTGAAGACAAAGTGTCTAGTATAATACTTTTTATTTCTAATCTTTTGCACTTTTTATTTGGTTTTGTATTAATGACTTTAATAACTAGTTACTTATGTTGAAGGTGATCTTTCCTTATCGTTTGTTCGTGGTGTCTTGGCATTATTTTACTGTCTATATAAAATAAAGGATTTTCACCATTCATATCTCCACGGTCTATATGGAGATATGTTGGCTACCTGGTCGGGGGTTAAGGGAACGGTTTGGTAAAGGTCTTGCCATTGTTCAGCGTTTAGAGGTCCTGCAATGGACCTGGGTCAAATTTAGTAGGACCTCCTTCAATACTTCACGGTATTGGATGGCGGGGGTCCAAACTCTTTGATCCCCTCATAAGTTAACTACTATTAATACTATAACCCGGCTATTTAGGACTGTATCCCTGCTGACTTAGATTACTTAGCCGAGGGTAACGTCACCGCCAAAAGCGGGGCCTACCACAATACTGCATTAATAACTTAATTCATTATCTTCCAATAATCCACCCTTTTAGGATTGTATCCTTGCTGACTCAAACTACTGGGGTGAGGGTAACGTTACCTTCAAAAGAGGGGCCTACTACAATAACTAAGATAATCTCTTAATTATGTGCAAAAGTGCGGAAATAATCAAAGGTTATACTAGATACGAGTCGGAACCAAGTGATTCATCTTGTCTATCTCTTTTTATTTTATTTTTATTTTCAGCATTTTAGTTAGTGTTTATTTTTCTTAGCTTAAAACATTTTTCTAAACTTTTATTTTTGATTAGACGTTGAGGATAAACCGGTACTAAAAGCTCTTGTGTCCTTGGACGACCTCGGTATCTTACCAACGCTATACTACACTCAACGATGGGTGCACTTGCCCATATGTGTGTTTAGTGTTAGTGAAATATCGTGTTTTATAAATTTAAAACTTGGCTAAAATAAGTGTTAAAAAGGGCTTAAAATATACACCTAATATATATAACACTTAAACGCGCATCAAGTTTTTGGCGCCGTTGCCGGGGACACAAGGATTTTAGGAAAGCTTAAAATCGACGGCCTAATCAGTTTTTTAAAACCTTTTCAAAACGGGCCCACATTTTTCTGCATTTTAGTTTAGTTTTGCATTTACAGTAGGTTGAACACGGGCCGTGCTCACTGAACACGCCCCGTGCTCAACGAAATCAGTAAATTTAATTAAAACGCCCAGTTACAGACCCTGAACACGGGGCCGTGCTCACTGAACACGGGGCCGTGTCCAGCCTCTGTTTCCGCTTTTATTTTTGTTTTCTGATCTCGAGACTTAGTTGTGGTCTGCTGAGTGATTCTTATGGATCAATACTCAGGAGGTTACAACTACACCTATGAGGAGGATGATTATAGGGGTAATTATTGCACTAATTGTCGTAACGCACGATCGGTTCAAAATAATCGCTCATATCAACCATCCAATTCATACACCTACTATGAGGAGCCCAGGTACGAGCCATCAACTTCATACACATCCTATGAAGACCAAAGGTATGAACCTCCTCCCTCATACTCATATTTTGATGAACCAAGGTATGAGCCTTCATACTCATACTTTGAGGAACCAAGATATGAGCCACCACCTTCGTATGCTTATTATGAGGAACCATGGCGTGAACAACCCACCTCATATGAGTATTATGAAGAACAAAATTACGACCCTTATCCATCATATACTTACTATGAAGAACAATGGTGCGAACCATCTACTTCATATGGGTATTATGAGGAACAAAGGATCGAACAACCGGATTCAAGCTTAGAAAATACCGACTCTTTTTCTATAACCGAAGTAACCGATAGGATATTAGAACACATTAGAGTTATCGATCGATGTATAAAAGAAGCTCGCGCAAGGGAAGAGGAGTCCCGCGCAAGAGAAGAGTTAAAAAAGGAAGAGATAACTGAAAATGTAAAAATGGAAGAACAAATAAGTGAAAAACCGACACATGAGTTAAACAACGAAAAAGGTGAGTCCGACAACGTTAAAATTCAAGAAGAGTCTAATTTTGAAAAAATTAATCTCTTGTCACCTTCTTTTGAAAATCATTGTTTAGTACCCACTCATGCTAAGTTTTTAAAAGAGTTAAATACTAACACTAAAATTGACGAAACGGTAAGTGTTAAGTTAACTAATGATCAAACCTCACTAATAAAAGAAGACCCATTTGAAATTAACATTACACCGGTTCCATGTTTCTTTCAAAATTCGTTTATTAGTAATATCACAATCGATAAAGATCTTTGTGTTAACATAATGCCTAACTACATTTTCGAAAAATTAAGTATTAGTGATTTTTCTCCACTTCAAATACCCATTTTCTATCCAATCGGAAAGTAATAAAATCAATCGGTATAGTTGAGGATATCTTGGTTCAAACAAATCAAATGGTAATCCCGACCGACTTTGTCATCCTCGATGACGCTCCTCTAGTGTTGGGACGACCATTTGTAAAAACTCACGAAGCTTTGAAAAACCGGAAGTTCAACAATCTACCTCTTCAATTAGGGGCATTTAAAAAGAGTGTCGACCTTGAGCGATCAATGAAATATCCATTCGGCAATGACGACCCCCTAATTGAAGATGAGCCAAAACCACCTGATAAGGTGGGTCTAGCCAAGGACCCTTATAAACGTGGCGCACCACGGAGGCATTCCGCGGAACTATCCGTAGTTTAGTTTAGATTAACCTTTATGTTTTCTAGTTTAGTTTTTAATTTTCAGGAATAAAACACACTCGGGATGGTGAAGGATGATAAGGGAAGCTTGAACCAACACCCCATACACAAAAACAGAGCCTCCCGATGATTTTTCTTCATTACAGCAAGTTCAGCACGGGGCCGTGCTCACCCCAACACGCCCCGTGCCCAAGGTTCTGTAGAAAATGCCCAGTTCAGGTACCTGGACACGGGGCCGTGCTCACTGGACACGCCCCCGTGCCCAGCCTTCTGTTTACTTTTGGTACTGGCCGTCTGGACACTGGGCCGTGCTCAGCCAACACCACCCCGTGTTCAGCTACCCAGTACCATAAAATCTTGTTTTAACCCACTTTTACACATTCAATCAACCTAAAAACTTATTTTTGGGACACATTGAGGACAATGTGTAATTTAAGTGTGGGGGGATGCTAAAACCTTGAATTTTGCAAGTCCTAATAACAAGCCTTACACAAAACTCTATTGGAACCGCTAGTCACCCCAAATTTTTTCAAAAACATTTCATTTTTTTTTTACTTGTCGTGGTTTAACTCGGGAAATTCAAGTTCTTAAAAAGGTTATATTTTTACGAATTTACAACCGATAGCGTCGTGATAAAAAGAACCAACATAAGAAAATTATGAAAAGGCATGACAAGCTTAGTAAAAATTTAATTATATATACTTGATCACATAAAAACCCATTCCCACAAAAGTGAGTTTTGAGCCTTTATTGAGCAAACACTTACATATCATTTGACTAAATGCTCATTTTCGTTTCTTGTGTGAATAGCCGCTTGGATCCTACGACTCTAGAACTTGCCATGACGATACATTCCCGGTCCTTACCAACTTAAACCCGAGTAAGTAAATGACGGAGGCATTAGGACTAACCATTTTTTTACACCATTATTTTTTTTTACCACCTACCCAAAATCCCCCTAGTTAGCCCCTTTGAGCCTAAACCTTTTCATTTCTTAACCAAAAAACAAACACCCTTTCACCCACCAAAACCCTTTTTATTTTTAACCCTTTGTTTTAGTAACAAGCTCGGTTTTTCGGATGACTTTTCAAAAAAAAAAAAAAGAGAGTTGATGATGAAGCAAAAAGAAATAAACAAGCAAGTTCATCAAAAAATAACTTTGTTTGAATAATGGCTTCATCAAAATAAAAATTGAAAAAAAAAGAGGTCTTACGAAAACCGATGCTTTTTACGCTTTTCGCCCTTTTCCACTAACCACCAACCCAACCACCTACCTTTAACCCAAGCCTAACCCTTCACCCAAAAGTCCTCTTGATATTTACAAAGGTATATAAGTTAAAAAAGAGGAGGATTGATTGCTTGGCAAGCCTATGGTAGGAGTAAGTTCCATGCCGCTCTCGAGTGATCCACAAAAATACATTTTCGGCTGAGTGTTAAGTGATCCCCGTGAGGTATGTGAACTTGTATATAAATAAAATTTTAAAGAGGCATGTTATGTCCTAATAAGTAATTTATCATATGAAAAGTTTTAAATAAATCATGACGAATAGGATTGTAAATAAATAAAAATAAAACTTAATAAAGAATCTTGGAAATCCCGACACTCTATGACAAGCCCAAAAACCTTCTCTTCTACCCATTCCATTTGGGTGTGTAAAGCCACATTATAAAGAGTTTTGCTTGAGGACAAACAAAGATTCAAGTGTGGGGGTATTTGATGTGTGTAAAATACAACATATAAATTACATCAAATAAGGCATAAAACTAACCCTTTTTAGTACTAATGTTGGAAAAAGTGTGTTTTTGTCTTCCTTTTGAATTTACAGGGTCAAATTAGCTTAAAAGAACAAAAGGAACAAATATACAGCCAAAACCAACATAAATACAAAGAAAAGGAAGAAACGTGGCATGCCCGACCCCTCGACAACAACTCCCAAAGCAAAAACAAGAAGAAAGCTGAGCATGGGGCTGTGCCCAGCCCGACACGGGGCGTGCCCAGCCCGACACGGGGCGTGCCCAGCTCAGCACGGGGCCGTGTCCAGAATGGTCAGCCCTGGCACAAAAGACAAACCTTTAGAAGCTTCTATTGCCCACCACGGGGCCGTGTCCAGTGAACACGGGGGCGTGGCGAAAGTACAGCAGGCGCATTAATTGTAATTGCGAATTACAATTAATGAAGAGAGAGAGTGTCAGACGGACACGGGGGCGTGCCCAGCGGACACGGGGGCGTGTGGAGCTAATAAAGACAAACTGTATTAATGAAGAAAGAGAAAAGGGTGGACACGGGGCCGTGTCCAGGCTTCTGTACAGGCTATAAATAGGAGTGCTTGGCTCAAGCTCAAACTATCCCTTGGCACACCACCTCTCTCACACTTCATCCACCACCCACCACCATCACAACACCATCATCCGCCACCATCATCCATTGTCCATCGTAGAGTGTGTGAGTCGTCTCGGGATCCAAGATTGATCGTAAGAGTTCTTGACAATCAAGGCCATGTTTGCCTAAGTCTCTTACATCACTTGGTGAAGACAAAGTGTCTAGTATAATACTTTTTATTTCTATTTTTTTTTCACTTTTTATTTGGTTTTGTAAATGACTTTAATAACTAGTTACTTATGTTGAAGGTGATCTTTCCTTATCGTTTGTCCGTGGTGTCTTGGCATTATTTTACTGTCTATATAAAATAAAGGATTTTCACCATTCATATCTCCACGGTCTATATGGAGATATGTTGGCTACCTGGTCGGGGGTTAAGGGAACGGTTTGGTAAAGGTCTTGCCATTGTTCAGCGTTTAGAGGTCCTGCAATGGACCTGGGTCAAATTTAGTAGGACCTCCTTCAATACTTCACGGTATTGGATGGCGGGGGTCCAAACTCTTTGATCCCCTCATAAGTTAACTACTATTAATACTATAACCCGGCTATTTAGGACTGTATCTCTGCTGACTCAGACTACTTAGCCGAGGGTAACGTCACCGCCAAAAGCGGGGCCTACCACAATACTGCATTAATAACTTAATTCATTATCTTCCAATAATCCACCCTTTTAGGATTGTATCCTTGCTGACTCAAACTACTGGGGTGAGGGTAACGTCACCTTCAAAAGAGGGGCCTACTACAATAACTAAGATAATCTCTTAATTATGTGCAAAAGTGCGGAAATAATCAAAGGTTATACTAGATACGAGTCGGAACCAAGTGATTCATCTTGTCTATCTGTTTTTATTTTATTTTTATTTTCAGCATTTTAGTTAGTTTTTATTTTTCTTAGCTTAAAACATTTTTCTAAACTTTTATTTTTGATTAGACGTTGAGGATAAACCGGTACTAAAAGCTCTTGTGTCCTTGGACGATCTCGGTATCTTACCAACGCTATACTACACTCAACGATGGGTGCACTTGCCCATATGTGTGTTTAGTGTTAGTGAAATATCGTGTTTTATAAATTTAAAACTTGGCTAAAATAAGTGTTAAAAAGGGCTTAAAATATACACCTAATATATATAACACTTTACCGCACATCAAGCATCATATTCAAATCAATTTTTAACAAACACCTCATTTGTTCAGAGTCGTGGTAAACTTGTTTGGTATTCGACTCCATTAAATTGTTGATTTCGACACCATGTGATGGTGATTTTCATTTGTTTGAAGCTTGCGCTAGACTCGTTTACGCATCTCATGCACGGATTTAATTAATTATTTATTTATTTTAAATCCACTTCGGTTTATTATATCAAAGCCGTCTTAATACAATAGTGTGTTAAGACAATGGTACACAAATTCATTTCATATTCCGGTGTACCTCATAACAAGTTCTTTCAACATCGATCGAATGCTTTGCGACATTCATTGCTTCTTCACCTTCAATTGAAAACATTGTTTCATTGATGTTCCATCTTCAATTGAAGATTCTTTGATGTTTGTTTGGAACAAACATTCATATTTACTTCATTGCGCTTTCAATTGACTTCAAACACGGTGAATTTGTTGATCACCGCTGTTATTGAATTATTTGAATCACTACGACACCTTGTGGTGTCAGTGCAAACTTGTAGCTTGGGCTAATCATGATTGAGCGTTTCATGCAAAACACAGGTGATACTTGTTCGATCACCCCTATTATTGAATTGTTTCATTCATTGCGACACCTTGTGGCGTCGGTATGACTTGCAGCTTGCGCTGATCACGATCGAACGTTTCATGCAAACTTTTACATTTGAGATTGTTGATTCTAAGTTCATCCAGTGGATGTTATTGCTTCTAGAACTCATTTACACGTTGTAAACGTTCATATGGAATTCGATTGGTCGAAGTTCCTGTTCATTGTTAAATCCCTGTTAACTTAGTCACATTAGTGACTGTACCTATAAGTCTCGTTTCCTTTGACATCAATTACTGAGACACATTACTTTTTAAACCGTTGGGTTCTTATTGTTGAGGAATGTCATTAAATTCACCTGATTCGAAAAAGTCTTGTTTCGATTACGCGGTCATTCACTTTGTTATTATTCGGACTTACCTGCGAACAAACATAGTCTAAATTTCGAGGACGAAATTTCTGTAACAGGGGGAGAATGTGACAACCCGTAATTTACGGCTCTTAATTATGTAATCAACAGACGATTAACGCGATAATAAATGGTGTTTACAGCGCGAATTAACTTAATTAGGCCCTTGGAGTGCCCAGGAACGTTTGTTCAGCTATACAGTGCGCGTGTGGTGATTCACAGAAAATCTGCTGAATATTACGCGACAACGGACTGATACCGTGCAAAATACTGACGACACCGACAAATATGGATGTTACACGAATATTTTTATGCATATGGAGCATTCGGGTTGCGAAAACGGGTCAAGTAGGAATTACGGGCCACTTACACATGGGATCGGGCTTGTGGGCCCTGAGCCCAAGCCCAAAGCACACAAGCTTAAACCTGCTCATAATATATTAAATCTTGTAAAATCACTACAAGATCTTTATAAAATCCATACAAGATTTAAAAATCTCTATAAATCTATATAAAATCTGTGCAAAAGATTTTGTCCCAAATATTTGAAACACATAAGATCTCTTTAGATCTTAAATCACTGAACAAAAGAAAACTTCATTGGTTAAAACCCAATTGTATGATTATAAAACCCCTACCCCCTTTGTCTAATTGTCTGCGTATAAACAACCCACACAACATCAATGTACAGACTCATCTCAAACACCCACACACATCTCGCCCTCCCTCTCTCTCCCCGGCGAACTGATGCGGCGGCGGAGCCGCCGTACACGGCGGTGATGGCCCTTTCCGGCGAAACAACCCCCCTTCTTCTCGGCCCCCCTGCAACCCGATAACCACCAAGCATCACACCCCCTGCTCCTTTTTCTTCTTCGATTAATAATCGGAGCACCACCACCACTGTCCGGTGGTGGTGCGGCGGCGTTAAACAGAGACGAAGAGAGAGAGAAAAACCGGTGGTCGGTTCAATTATCCGGCGGTCAGTTCGTTTATCCGGCGGTCCATGTCCCGAATCCGGCGGTCTTCGTCATGAACCGCCAAGTTTTCCGTTGATGACGCTGGGAAGTCCGATGATAAGGTTGTTGTGCCGATGGTGAGAAGATGATGTTCAAGAGCAGGTTCTCGGTCATGTTCAAGCTTCACCTAGTTGCTTCGAGTCTCGGTTCAGGTATGAGGTCTAGATTCAGATTCAAGATTATTTGGTTCGGGTATGTGTTTCCAGTTTCGGGTCATGGCTCGAGGCTTGACGCTGATTTGATTTATGGTTTAAGCTTTTCGGTTCAGATTATGGTGCGGGTCAAGTATGGTTCCAGCATTTCAGCGGGTTTCGGGTCAACCCGGGTCAAACTCGGTCAAACCGAGTCAACCCAGTCAACTCAGTGAGTCAACTCGGTTAACCGAGTTAACTCGGTCAAACTCAGGTCAACTCAGTTGACCTGGTCAACTCAGTCAAATGATTCAATGTTTCGTCGCGCGAAGACTCGGTAAAGGATTTATGACGATTATTAGTTACGCTCAATTGTTATTATTATACGCGAAATCGAGCTCGAACCGATCTATTTAAATATGCTTTACATCTTTACATAACTGACGAAATCTTATATATTGATTATAATGGTTGAATTTGACTGAATTTTGAAAATATAACGACAACTTGTGTTGTTGGGGCGTCCAAAACCAGAGGAAACTCTGCTCGTTTTTTGAGAAAATCCGTAAAATAAAACGAGTTTTATTATAAAAACGTGCTTTTCTTGTAAAAAGACAACTATTGTTACAAAGCGACTTTTACGAGATACAAATATAAAGTTCCTTCGACAACAACTTGCAACATCACGAAAACAACGATTCGGATATTATCTTTTTGGTAAACCTTTTATAAAATAAAAGGCGAAATAATATTTTCAATTCTTTTATTACTTTCGACAACTCCTTTATAAAGTCAATATAATTATTTATATTGTTTCAAACGCCGAACACACATTTATTTCGAATACCATACAACGCAAATTCTTTTATAAAATAAATATATTTTATATATTTATTTCAAACGCCTAAACTGCATATACATTTGACATATAGTGTACGAAACTTAACAAGTTTAACTTAATCATTTTTATTAAGTTAACAATTTACCGTTGAATCGTTCGATTAACGATTCGGTAGAGCTCGATGACACGTAGTTTAGATACTGCGTTTATTTAGAAACTTATTAGGTATTCCGTGTTAGGAATATTGTAGAACGCACGCTAGCAAGTCAAGTCTTGGAAACGACATCACGAAGTCGTAAATTAGCTAGCTTTGCACGGGAATATTCAGGCGAGTTCATAACCCCCACTTTTTACTATTTTACATTTTTATAAATGTTTTTGGGGTGGAAAGTCATGCACATTTTGCAAAAACATACAAAGTTTTTCTAAATCATATTACGAAGGGATTTCGAGGAACACAAATGATTTACGAAAGGTTTATACTAAACATACCGGTTTTTACAAAAATAATTGCTTATTTTCGAAACATGAATGATATTCGGCCAGGGTGACCGGGGATTTGGTTAGGGTAACCAGGAAATCTGGTCAGGCTGTCCAGGGATTTACTTTATACATGGTATGATTAGCTTAAGGAAGGGTACATTTGGATCATATGAGTGATAAGTCTATTTGAACATAACGTACGCTACCCATGCGCCCTAAGGTTGGACCATGCGGTAAATACATTTTTACGCTACCCATGCGCCCTAAGGTTGGACCATGCGGTAAATACATTTTACGCTACCCATGCGCCCTAAGGTTGGACCATGTGGTGATTATATCTTAGCATGCGCCCTAAGGTTGGACCATGTGGTTACACATTAACTGATCTCTTTATTTCCTTATTGCTACATACCAGGGATTTTACTTAAGAAACATACTTGTTCATACAAATTAACTACCATGTTTTTTTTTACAAATTCAAAAGCAATATGCGGGTATGGAGTCAAGGTCAGGGTGGGCATTGACGGTTATGTGAACATTACAAATACAAGACTTTACTAATACATGGTTTTATGAACATAACGTGTTACAAACACAACGTTTCCATATAACTTGGCAAGAAAATGATTTTTAAATTCATTTTCTCAATACTATTTCAAAAACCGGTTATTCCAAAGATTATTTCAAATCTTTCACAACTCAAAAGATTTATTCCAAACCTTTCACAACTCATAAGATTTATTTCAAATCTTTTACAAACAAACTATAAACTCGCTCAACTTTTTGTTGATTTTTCTCGCATGTTCTTTCTCAGGTTGCATTTCTAAGACAAGGCACGGTTGGAATAGGAGAACCATGAAGAGTCGAGTATTTAGTGGGCGTTCAATTTCTAGAAAGTCTTAGCTTTTTGCTTCCGCTGTGCAATGAAGATACCAGTCCAGTCACGCCAATGCTCTGATAATTTCGGGGTGTGACACATATCCTGTATCCAGGGCCTGCCAAGGATAACATTACAACAAGATAAACAGTCAATAACACAAAACTTTTGATAAGAATGTAGGCCTGCGATGTATATTGGGAGCTTAATGTCCCCCAGGGTATTCTTAGTTTCGCCACTAATTCCCACGAGCACGGAGGATCTTGGTATGATATCTGTTTCAGGGATACCCATCTTCTTTAGAACATCAAGCTGGATAATGTTCACTGAGCTTCCTCCGTCTATAAGGATCCTGCGGACAAAATGGTTAGAAATGAAAAGAGTAATAACTAAACCATCGTGATGAGGATCCTGGATATCAACACGATCGTCCTCATCAAAGGTTATGACTTTTCCTTCGGAGACACTTGATGTTCGAACGGGTCTTTCTCCATTATCCATTTTAGTTTCCTTTGCATGCCACTTAGCTGCTGAGAAGGATGTGCCACAAATGTCTGATCCTCCAGAAATAAAGTTTATTACTTGTGCATCTGCTGGAGGGGCTGGAGCCTTCTCTGGGATCCTTTCAGGATCCTGAGTCCTTGACTTTTTTCTACCCAACAATTCTTTTAGATGCCCCTTGCTCAACAAGTATCCAATTTCCTTTCTTAGTGCAATGCATTCTTCTGTAAGATGCCCAAAATCTTCATGGTATGCACACCACTTTGATTTATCTTTGGTTGAAGCTGGTCTGTCATTTTTTCTGGGCCATCTGGCTTTATCACCTAGATTCTGCATCGCAAGGATTAGTTCATTATTATCAACAGAAAAACAATATTCAGAAATTGGAGGATAATCTTCATCATCCTCTTCCTGATCAACAGCATGCACGTTCTGGTTATCAGATCTGTTATAGGATCTGAACTTGTTGTTCTTGAACGAGGATCCTTGCTTATCTTGCTTTGAGGATCCTGCTAACCTCTCCTGGATCCTTTTGTCATCCTCTAGCCGGATGAACCTAAGTGCCCGGGTTCTTACCTCATCTAGGTTCCTGCATGGTGTCATAACAAGATCATCATAGAACAATGAATCCCTAAGCAATCCCATTTTAAAGGCCTCAACAGCCGTGGCTATATCCAAGTTGGGAATGTCTAATGATTCTTTACTGAATTTGGTAATGTAATCTCTTAATGATTCATTATGACCCTGGGTTATCCTATATAGATCACTAGTTAATCGTTCAAATTTTCTACTACAAGAAAATTGATTATTAAATAAGTTAACTAGATTAGCAAATGAGGTAATAGAGTAGGGGGAAGACTTAGCAGCCATTTGAGAGCTGATCTAGTAAGAGTGGATCCGAATCCCTTGCACAGGCATGCTTCCTTTAACCTTTCTGTGATTGGATTGATCTCCATCCTCTCCCTGTATTGTGCTATGTGTTCTTCAGGATCTGTCGAACCATCATACAGCTTCATGGTTGGCACATGGAACCTCTTGGGTATCTCAGCATCACAGATTGGTGGTGCAAAACGAGATATTTTGTGGCTCCCATCTGCAATTTCTGGGATAGGTTTGACCACTCCTGGAACACTTGATATCATATCCTTCAACTTTTGCAATTCTCTGGCCATGGCATGATTGATACTTGGATCCTGCATAAGGCCATGGTTAGTAGTATAAGAATTATTAAAAGTGTTACCTCCCATTGGATTCAAATTAGGAAGAATGGATGTTAATCCATATTGTTGGGGCTCTGGAATGATCGAAGGACCAGTAGAAGCATTGGTCTGCATTGGAATAAAATCTCCCTGATGGACATTTGAATTTCCTGTTTGCAAACTCCTCAAGGATCCTGGCATCTGGAAGGATCCCTGAAACTGGGACGATCCTGGAACAAAGGAGGATCCTTGAACCTGGAATGATCCTGGAACAAAGGAGGATCCTTGAACCTGGGATGATCCTGGAACAATGGAGGATCCTTGAACCTGGGATGATCCTGGAACAATGGAGGATCCTTGAACCTGGGATGATCCTGGAACAATGGAGGATCCTTGAACCTGGGATGATCCTGGAACAAAGGAGGATCCTTGAACCTGGGATGATCCTGGAACAACGGAGGATCCTTGAACCTGGGATGATCCTAGAACAATGGAGGATCCTTGAACCTGGGATGATCCTGGAACAAAGGAGGATCCTTGAATCTGCTGCGCTCCTGAGTATCCTCCTGAATTCGTGAGGGATCCCATATGCTGAGGATAGGATCCCGCTGGCTGGAAATAGGAACCCGATGCCTGGGTCACTGTTGTTGTTCCGTAGTGCACTCCTTTTGGTCCACCCACATATTGAACATCTGGAACCACTGATGGCTGAGAAGTAATCACCGGAGTATCAAAATTCAAAGATCTGGGCATCAGTGGGGAATGATCCTCTGCCGTTTTCTTTTGTTTCTTGAGATCTCCGATTTCCTTGAGAATCCTTTCATTGGTCTTATCCTGTTGCTGTATATGATCCTTCATCTGCAAAATCAAAGTAAACATGTCACTAGTAGTGGGAGTGTAAGAAGCAGAAGAAGTTGGCGGTTTGGAGAAAATGGGAGTTGGTTTCTTCTCGGCATTTTTCTGAGGTCCAGAAGGTGGTGGAGGCAAAGGTGGAATGCCCTGAGATGAATTGACCGCAGACATCGCAGTAGAGGTATTCTTCAATGATGAAGCCATGTATTCGTATGCAATGAACCAGAATGAATGAAATGAACAAGAATTCTCAGAATTGAAGCACCAATTGCCCCACGGTGGGCGCCAAACTGTTTTGGTCAAAAAAATCTGATGAGGATAATGCAACCAAACTCTCTGTTACGGGGTATGATGCTTGAAATGTATATCAATGATGAGGATCACTTCAATGTAAATTGCACAAACAACACAAGGATTTATATGGGGAAAAAGCCCTTGATCAAGAGTTGATCTCCGGCACAAAAAACCCCGGGTGATGGAAACTACCGATCACCAAGCTCAAATAAATCAATAAATGTTTACAACTTCGGATAGTAACGAGCTAGGTACAAGGGTCACTATGGTGAAATGTGATAAAAGTGAGTGAAAACTAAAAAGCGTTCGTCGAGAGCTTCAAGAGTGCGATTGTATGAGAGTGTGTGTAGCTGGAAATTGTTTTGGTCAGAAAATCTGATGAGGATATTGCAACCAAACTCTTTGTTTAGGGGAATGATGCTTAAAATGTATAACAGTGATGAGGATCACTTCAATGTAAAGTGCACAAACAACACAAAGATTTATACGGGGAAAAAGCCCTTGATCAAGAGTTGATCTCCGGCACAAAAAACCCCGGGTGATGGAAACTACCGATCACCAAGCTAAAATAAATGGTTAAATGTTTACAACTTCGGATAGTAACGAGCTAGGTACAAGGATCACTACGGTGAAGTGTGTAAAAAGTGTAGGAAATCGCTAAGTGTTTGAACGAGAGCTTGTATGAGCGCTTGTATGAGTGTGTGTAACTGCCAAAAATGACTAAGTGTCACTAACTCTCTAACTTAGCTCGTTACTCCCTTTAAAATAAGAAAAATATCTAGCTAACAAACTCTCCGACTTTCGGGCCAAGCCTCCACGTTCTCCATAACGTCTAGTTTTGATCTAGCACGTGCAGAATACTTCGGGAATATTCTCCAAGAATGTCGCTAAGACTTGGTCAAGCTTGTTATACCTGCGAGATGTTATAAAACATAAGTAAACAATCGTCAGTATGAGGATCCTTGAAGTGATCCATGATCCTGATCCTAAAGCCCTTCTGAGGATCACCACCTGTCACAGAAGTAAGGATCACTAATTAGGATAAAGAATAAGGATCACTAATTGTTAGAAAATCCTCCCCTAACAATTGCCCCCAAAATATAAGGAGTGAAATTGTAAAATTAGCGAATTATATTTTCTTGATCTTATCCGTAACAAACTAACGGATATATAGCCGTTAATTATGAACTAGCCGTTGCGATGATGATGTCACGGAAGTGACAACCTGCAAGATCATGATTATAAATAGAGATATAGATAGGATCAAATGCATTCAAATTTTCAGAGAAACTCCCTTTATAATCCACATTCCGAAGACGTTCAGGTATTCTCTCTCTCTATCCTCTTCCCTCTCTTGCTCTGTTTTTATCTTTCCATCAAAGATGTTGCTCCGAAGTTCTCCGGGCAAAGATCACAAGATGGATAGCCCTTTGGAAAGTCAGAAAATCATCAAGGACTCATCGAATGAAAAGTGTTGTTTTAACGACGCACAGATAGACAAAATCCGTTGCTGTTTTCCGGCGAATGCCTTTTTCAGACCCTTTGATCCTTCTACCCTTAGCGACTGTGTTTCAGAAACATGGGTTGCATTTCCATCCACTCCATTCACCATAGGATACACCTATCCTTTCCCAGAGTTTACACAATCCTTCTTTTCCCTTACCGGCATCTCTTATATCCAAGCCATGCCGATGATTTGGAGGGTCTTGTATACCCTAGAGAGGATCATCGAACAGGAAGGCATTGCTTTGGGCATGTCAGAGTTGGCAGAACTGTATGATCTTACTACTTTTGGTTCCCATCGTTATTTGCTTAAGCGAAAACCCGGTGCAGATCATCCTCTTCTGAAAGTCACCAAGAATGACAAAGACTGGAAACGTCGCTTTTTCTTTGTCAAGAGGGATTCCATTCTAAACGGTCAAGATCTCCCTAAGGCATGGTCCACCCATGGTAGGCTGGAGGATCATAAGAAGGATCACCAGGCAATCTTGTTTTCGTATAAGGATTACTGACCCCTTTTTGTCTTATGTTATGCAGCTATCTCTGTCTCACATATCCGCACATCACCTGAAACCAAGGATAGGCTCGCTGCTTTTTGGAAGCTTGATCCTGAAACAAGGACATTCAAGATAGACACCCAAGACTCACAAGAAGTATCCTCAGGTTCCATTACCATGTCGAGTAAGTATCCTGTCTTTTGCATAGTTTAAATATAAAAATAAATAGATAAATTGAAATAGGATAAGGATACTCATCTTGCTTTGAATGTGTAGGCGCTGGAAAACCTGTCAAGCCTGTTTCCCAATTCAACACAGCTGACCTTGATCTCGTACGACCCAGGAAGAAGAGGTCCACTACCAGTCCTAGCATCTCCATTCCTAGGGCACCCACTAAAGGAAAGGGTGTCAAGAAGAGGAAAACTTCTGATGCTGAGGATCTTCAAGGACTGCCACTGATCCGCCACCAATTCCTTGAATACTTCAATGAAGTAAGGATCCTTAACTTTGCCTAGGTATCCTGCTCTTATGAGGATCACTTGACCTTGAACTGCCTTATCTTCTTTCTGCAGAAATTTGCTGAGATCGAGGATTACGTGGGCAATGTTGAGGAGCTGGACAAGAAAATAGCTGATCTCCAACAGGTTGCCGTGCTCAAAGATCTTGCACTTGCTGATGCTCGGAAGGAACTCCTGGATACCAAGCAGGAAATGGCCAAGGTGCTGGTTAACTTTGATTATGAAAAGCATGACCTCATCGAAAATGCCAAACTCTCTGCTGCCATCACAATGTATCAGACTAAGTTGAAGATGGCCCAGGAAGCTCAAGACCCTGCTTTTGACAAAGACAGCTGGGATATTGAAGGCTGGAAGGCAAGGTTGGCTGATCTTGAGGATGATGAGGAGGAGGCAGCTGATGTCCTGGCAATTGAGGCAAGTGGCAGTGGGAAGGATCAGGCTGGTGGTGATGATGCTGGTGGTGATGCAGCCAAGGTGTGAGCTGCATGAATGGGCGATGAAGGACATTTCTAGACGTAGCCGGAGCCCATTTTTTTTAGTTTGATGGTTTGTTTTGGTTATGGTGTTTTTTGTTGAACAATGATGGTCTGTACTGAACAATAGGTTTTTAGGATTAAGGATCATGTATGATCCTTTGGATAATAGGCAGGATAACAATTGGTGGAGGGATCCTCTGTTTGGGGGATGAAGCCATTGTGATCCTGCCGCCTTTATATTCCTGCACTATCTTTGAACTCATTATCATGGACACCCTTTACCTACCCCAGCGGACGGGCCACGTTTTGCTGGTAGATGCTCGGGTAGGTAATTTTGACAACCTTTAAAGGGTTAGTCTTATGTTAATAAATAAAAACTTAACCTTTTGACGCTTATCTTGTGTTGTTATCCTTTTTAGTATGTTATTTTCCAACTGTTATAATGTTCAATTTGTTTATACTTATCAAGCCTTGAAAAACTAGAAAAGATATCCAAAAAGTTTAAGATATGAACAAGGATCACATATCCCATAACCGATAAGTTTTAAAAAATGGTATAGTTTAAGAAACACAAGTCCAGTTGTCAAGTATAGGGGTTATTCAAATGAATAATGAATAAAACCAAAAAAGTTAAGGATCATACCTGAGGATCCAAGTTAGAATCCTAACCATAATAAGGATAACTATAAGATAAACCTTAGAGTGAAATAAGGATCAAGGATCCCTAGCTGCCTATCTTCAAGGACCTGAAATAGAGCATAACTTGGGACTAAGCCGATATAAGAAAAGAGTTAGCAACTGGGGACAAGCCCAAGGATAACTGGGGACAAGCCCAAGGATAACTGGGGACAAGCCCAAGGATCGTATGTAAACTGGAGTATGGCCCTAACTGGCGACTATCCAAACTTAGTGACATGAAGATGCCAAAACCTTAGCTAACGTGAAAACGTTAGAAACCTTAGCTAACGTGAAAACGTTAGAAACCTTATGAACGGATGTATGGTACGTCTACCATTATACGTAGGATCCTAAGCATAGCCAGAACAATGGAATTATCAGCCCCTAGAACGAGTACTGGTCCCAAAGCCTTGAACTACACTAGGATCATCGTGCGCTACAGGCGGAATCTGGGGACAAGCCCAAATAACTGGGGTTAAACCCAAAGACGAATTGCTTCTGTAGATAACCAACGTTGTGCTAAAGATACCTGAACTTTCAAAACTTAAACTCATGTGAGAGATGGATAAAGGATACATGATCCTTATCCTTATAAGAGAAAATAATAAAATGAAATAGCTTAATTTTAGGATATTACCAAAGTAAGGATCATCGGTACTTTGAGGATCCTTCAAGGATATCCCTTTCCTAAGGATCACCTATGCCATAAGGATCCTGCTTATATAAAATATTTCTTCAAGTGGACAGCATTCCAAGCTCTTGGTAGCAAATCACCTTCCATGGTTAGCAATCTATATGCCCCCTTTCCTGCTTCAGCTTCAATCAAATAAGGGCCTTCCCATTTTGGAGCCAACTTCCCATCAGCAGGATTGGTAGTATTCTGGAATGCTTTCCTTAATACCATATCTCCAACTTGAAACCTCCTGATCCTGACATTTTTGTTGTAAGCACCAGCCATTCTTTGTTGATAACTGGCCATCCTGATCCTAGCCATATCCCTGATTTCTTCGATAGTATCCAGGTCTTGAGCCAAGTTTTCATTATTTTCCTCAGGATCACGGGTACTTGTTCTAGCAGTAGGAACCACCATTTCTGTTGGGATCACTGATTCTGCCCCAAACACCAAAGAGAATGGTGTTTGACCAGTAGCATTCTTAGGGGTTGTCCTGTCAGCCCAGAGCACATAGGGTAGTTCTTCTGCCCATTTCCCTTTCTTGGATCCAAGCTTCTTCTTCAAGTTGTTGATGATGATCTTGTTGGATGATTCTGCTTGGCCATTAGCTTGTGGGTGGACTGGTGTTGATGTTATCATCTTAATCCCCCAGCTGTCACAAAAGTTAGTGGTTCTGCCCCCAATAAATTGGGAACCATTATCACATATAATCTCAGAAGGAATTCCAAATCTAGTTATAATATTTCTTTTAATGAAGGATATAACTTCCTTTTCTCTAACTTGAGCAAAAGCTTCAGCCTCTATCCACTTGGAGAAGTAATCAGTCATAGCTAGCATGAATACTTTCCCACCAGGTGCCTTAGGGAGCTTTCCAACTATATCCATACCCCATCTCATAAATGGCCAAGAGGAGGATATAGGATGCAATAATTCAGCTGGTTGATGAAGGATATTGCTGTGTCTCTGGCAAGGATCACATCTTCTGGCATACTCCACAGCGTCTTTCTTCATGGTTGGCCAGTAATATCCTGTCCTCAGGATCCTTGAGAATAACGCCCTGCCCCCAGTGTGGTTTCCACAATCTCCTTCATGGAAGTCTTTTAAAACTTCTTGAACTTCAGGATCCTCAATGCATCTCAAGTATGGTCCTGCAAGAGATCGCCTATACAACATATTATTCATAATTGTGAATTGAGATACCTTAGATTTGAAAGCCCTAGGGTTTTCTCCTGTAGGAATCTCTCCATGTTGTAAGTATCTCATAATTGGTGAGATCCATGATCCGGATCCTGAATAGGATTGAGTATCCTCACTAGGGACAACTGCAGAATCATCTCCTATCTCCATAGTCTGGTGATCCTCGATAGCCGGGGTCAGGATATGGATAATGGGAATCCTGATATCCTGTGGGATCTTCAAAGATGATCCTAAGTTAGCCAATGCATCAGCTTCCGTATTCTCTTCCCTTGGTACCTGTGACAAACTAAAGGAAACAAAAGAGAGTGCCAAACTTTTGACTATCTCCAAATATTTGGTTAGCTTTTCACCTTTAACAGCATATGATCCATTAAAGTGGTTTGTAATCAACAAAGAGTTTACGTATACCTCAAGATACCTGATCCCCATATGTTTTGCAATTTGCAAACCAGCAATTAAGGCTTCATATTCAGCCTCATTATTGGTGGTTTGGAACTCACAAGCTATAGAATGGGGTATTATATCCCCCTGTGGCGATTTTAGTAGTATTCCGAGCCCTGTGCCTTTGACATTTGAGGATCCATCAGTATAAAGTATCCAAGGATCCTTGGTCTCTTCTAGCTGCTGGACTTCTAGCTCAGCTTCTTCTTGTAAATCACTACTGAAATCAGCCACAAAGTTAGCTAATGCTTGGGATTTGATGGCTGTCCTAGGCTCATATCTTATATCATATGCACTCAATTTCACTGCCCACTTAGCCATTCTTCCCGACATCTCTGGTTTCCTGAGGACATTCTTAATTGGAAAATTAGTTTTAACAATGATAACATGAGTTTCAAAATAATGTCTTAAGTTGGTAGATGCCATTATTAATGCAAGGATAAGCTTTTCAAGGTGTGAGTACCTGGATTCGGCATCAAGTAAACTTTTACTTACATAATAAACAGGATGTTGTGTACCTTGATGATCCTTAACAAGGACCGCACTTACTGCTTTTGAGGATACTGCAAGATACAAGGATAACATATCACCTTTTTCTGGTTTCATCAAAGCCGGGGCCGAGGATAGGTAATCTTTGAGGGCTTTTAAAGCATTTTCATGCTTCTCCGTCCACTCAAATTTCTTGTTCTTCCTTAGGATATCATAGAATTCTTTACACTTCTCGGAGGATTTGGATATGAATCTGTTCAAGGCTACTATCCTTCCTGTTATCCTTTGAACATCCTTAGCATTGGCCAGAGATTTGATGTTCACTATCGCTTTGATTTGTTCCGGGCTAGCTTCGATGCCTCTCTTAGTCACCATGTATCCTAAGAATTTACCTGCTTTAACACCAAAATGACATTTTGAAGGATTAAGCTTCATGTTATATTTGTCAAGGATATCGAATGCTTCCTCCAAGTCTCTTAGGTGATCCTCAGCTTTTAAGGATTTTACCACCATATCATCTATGTAAACCTCCATAGTTTGTCCAATCTGATCCTTGAACATCATATTCACCAGCCTTTGGTACGTTGCACCTGCATTTCTCAATCCGAACGGCATAGCAATATAGCAATATATACCAGTTGGAGTCATGAAGGCCGTATCCTCTTGGTCGGATGGTTCCATTTGGATTTGTTGAAATCCAGATGAAGCATCCATAAAAGTTAACAGTTCATTACCCGCAGTTGCATCCACCATGGAGTCAATGTGGGGTAAAGGGAAAGGATCCTTGGGACATGCCTTATTTAAGTCGGTCAAAATCGACACATACCCTCCACTTTCCGTTTTTCTTTTGAACAACAACCACATTGGCCAACCATCTTGGATACTTGACCTCTCTAATCATACCTGCCCGGAGCAATTTCTCTACCTCTTCCTGGATAATGGCATTCCTTTCTGGTGCAAACTTCCTTCTCCTTTGATGGATTGGTTTGAAGGATCTGTCGATGCCAAGCTTGTGAGTGATAACATCCTTGGATATACCAGTCATGTCTTCGTGTTTCCATGCAAAGGTAGTCTTTCTCCTTTTGAGGAAGGATATGAGGTCTTCTTTCATTTCGCCAAGGATCCCTGACCCGATATAGATTTTGGATTCAGGATCATCAGGATCCATGAGGATTTCTACCACATCCTGCTCTCTGGCCTCCAAGACACTCCTTGGAGGATACCTTGATTGCTATTGCTCCCTTGACTTCGAAGCTGGTTTCATCGATGAAGTGTAGCAATTCTTAGCTTCCTGCTGATCGCTATCAATCTTTACTATTCCCCAAGGACTAGGGAGCTTCACACATTGATGGTAAGTAGATGGGACTGCTTTCATATCGTGTATCCAGGGCCTGCCAAGGATAACATTACAACAAGATAAACAGTCAATAACACAAAACTTTTGATAAGAGTGTAAGCCTTCAATATATATTGGGAGTTTAATGTCCCCCAGGGTGTTCTTGGTTTCGCCACTAAATCCCACGAGCACGGAGGATCTTGGTATGATCTCTGATTCAGGGATACCCATCTTCTTTAGAACATCAAGCTGGATAATGTTCACTGAACTTCCTCCGTCTATTAGGATCCTGCGGACAAAATAGTTAGATATAAAAGAGTAATAACTAAACCATCGTGATGAGGATCCTGGATATCAATACGATCCTCTTCATCAAAGGTTATGACTTTTCCTTCGGAGACACTCGATGTTCGAACTGGTCTTTCTCCATTATCCATTTTAGTTTCCTTTGCATGCCTCTTAGCTGCTGAGAAGGATGTGCCACAAATGTCGGATCCCCCAGAAATAAAGTTTATCACTTGTGCGTCTGCTGGAGGGGCTGGAGCCTTCTCAGGGATCCTTTCAGGATCCTGAGTCCTTGACTTTTTTCTTCCCAACAACTCTTTTAGATGCCCTTTGCTCAACAAGTATCCAATTTCCTTTCTTAATGCAATGCATTCTTCTGTGAGGTGCCCAAAATCTTCATGATATGCACACCACTTTGATTTATCCTTAGTTGCAGCTGGCCTGTCATTCTTTCTTGGCCATCTAGCTTTATCACCTAGGTTCTGCATGGCAAGGATTAGTTCATTGTTATCAACACTAAAGCAATATTCAGAAATTGGAGGATAATCCTCATCATCCTCTTCTTGATCAATAGAATGCACGTTCTGATTATCAGATTTGTTGTAGGATCTGAACTTGTTGTTTCTGAATGAGGATCCTTGCTTATCCTGCTTTGAGGATCCTGTTATCCTCTCCTGAATCCTCTTATCATCCTCTAGCCGGATGAACCTGAGGGCCCAGGTTCTTACCTCATCTAGGTTCCTGCACGGTGTCATGACAAGATCATCATAAAATAAGGAATCCCTAAGTAATCCCATTTTGACGGCTTCAACAGCCGTGGCTATATCTAAGTTGGGAATGTCTAAGGATTCTTTACTAAATTTGGTAATGTAATCCCTTAATGATTCATTATGACCCTGGGTTATCCTATATAAATCACTAGTTAATCGTTCAAATTTTCTACTACAGGAAAACTGAGTATTAAATAAGTTAACTAGGTTTGCAAATGAGGTAATAGAATAGGGAGGAAGACTTAGCAGCCATTTGAGAGCTGATCCAGTAAGAGTGGATCCGAATCCTTTGCATAGGCATGCTTCCTTTAACTTTTCTGGGATTGGATTGATCTCCATCCTCTCCCTGTATTGTGCTATGTGTTCTTCAGGATCCGTCGAACCATCATACAGTTTCATTGTAGGCACATGGAACCTCTTGGGTATCTCAGCATCACAGATTGGTGGTGCAAAGCGAGATATCTTGTGGCTCCCATCTGCAATCTCTGGAATAGGTTTGACTACTCCCGGAACACTCGAGATCATATCCTTTAGCTTTTGCAATTCTCTGGCCATGGCATGATTGATACCTGGATCCTGCATAAGACCATGGTTAGTAGTATGAGAATTATTAAAAGTGTTACCTCCCATTGGATTCAGGTTAGGAAGTATGGAGGTTAATCCATATTGTTGAGACTCTGGAATGATCGAGGGACCGGCAGAGGCATTGGTCTGCATTGGAATAAAATCTCCTTGATGGACATCTGAACTTCCTGTTTGCAAACTCCTCAAGGATCCTGGCATCTGGAAGGTTCCCTGAAACTGGGATGATCCTGGAACAAAGGAGGATCCTTGAACCTGAGATGATCCTGGAACAAAGGAGGATCCTTGAACCTGGGATGATCCTGGAACGAAGGAGGATCCTTGAACCTGGGATGATCCTGGAACGAAGGAGGATCCTTGAACCTGGGATGATCCTGGAACGAAGGAGGATCCTTGAAACTGCTGCATTCCTGAATATCCTCCTGTACTCGTGAGGGATCCCATATGCTGGGGATAGGATCCTGCTGGCTGGAAATATGAACCTAGTGCCTGGGTCATAGCTGTTGTTCCGTAGTGCACTCCTTTTGGTCCACCCGCATATTGAATGTTTGGAACCACTGACGGCTGAGAAGTAACCACCGGAGTGTCAAAATTCAAAGATCTGGGCATCAGTGGAGAATGATCCTCTGCCGTTTTCTTCTGTTTCTTAATTTCATCAACCTCCCGGAGGATCCTTTCGTTGGTCTTATCCTGCTCTTGTGCATGATTCCTCATCTGCAAAATCAAGGCATAGAGATCATTAGTAGTAGGATTAGTTGAAACAGAAGAAGTAGGTGGTTTTGAGAAAATGGGAGTCGGTTTCTTCGCAGCATTCTCTGTATTCTTCTGGGATCCAGAAGGTGGTGGAGGCAAAGGAGGAACGCCTTGTGAGGAAGTGAATGAGGGCATCAAGTTTGAAGCATTCTTCGATGAGGAAGCCATCTGCTTGGTTGTAGTGAGCCGAATTAAGCACAAAAATGCGTATTTTCTTAAGGACGAAGCACCAATTGCCCCACGGTGGGCGCCAAACTGTTTTGGTCAGAAAATCTGATGAGGATATTGCAACCAAACTCTTTGTTTAGGGGAATGATGCTTAAAATGTATAACAGTGATGAGGATCACTTCAATGTAAAGTGCACAAACAACACAAAGATTTATACGGGGAAAAAGCCCTTGATCAAGAGTTGATCTCCGGCACAAAAAACCCCGGGTGATGGAAACTACCGATCACCAAGCTAAAATAAATGGTTAAATGTTTACAACTTCGGATAGTAACGAGCTAGGTACAAGGATCACTACGGTGAAGTGTGTAAAAAGTGTAGGAAATCGCTAAGTGTTTGAACGAGAGCTTGTATGAGCGCTTGTATGAGTGTGTGTAACTGCCAAAAATGACTAAGTGTCACTAACTCTCTAACTTAGCTCGTTACTCCCTTTAAAATAAGAAAAATATCTAGCTAACAAACTCTCCGACTTTCGGGCCAAGCCTCCACGTTCTCCATAACGTCTAGTTTTGATCTAGCACGTGCAGAATACTTCGGGAATATTCTCCAAGAATGTCGCTAAGACTTGGTCAAGCTTGTTATACCTGCGAGATGTTATAAAACATAAGTAAACAATCGTCAGTATGAGGATCCTTGAAGTGATCCATGATCCTGATCCTAAAGCCCTTCTGAGGATCACCACCTGTCACAGAAGTAAGGATCACTAATTAGGATAAAGAATAAGGATCACTAATTGTTAGAAAATCCTCCCCTAACAGAAATGGCTAAGTGTTCTAATTCTAGATCGTCACCCCTTTAAAAATAGAAGTTAACTACACTAACAAACTATCTGACTTTTGTGCCAAGCTCCCACGTTCTCCACAACGTCCATTTCCAGTCAAACGTGTGCGAAATACCCGTGGAATATTCCATAGTAACGTTGCCAAGACCAAGTCAATCTTGTTACTCCTGCGAAATAATACGAAACACAAACAAACAATCGTTAGTATGAGGATCCTTGAAGTGATCCATGATCCTGAAGCTCTTCTGAGGATCACTATCTGCCACAGAAGTAAGGATCACTTATTAGGATAACAAGTAAGGATCACTAATTGTTAGAAAATCCTCCCCTAACAGCAGCCATTTAAGAGTTGATCCTGTGAGTGTGGATCCAAAAACCTTGCATAGACACGCTTCCTTTAACCTCCCAGGGATTGGATTGATCTCCATCCTTTCTCTATATTGAGCCACATGTTCCTCTGGATCCGTCGAACCATCATACAACTTCATAGTTGGTATCTGGAACCTTTTGGGTATCTCAGCATCACAAATAGGTGGTGCAAAACAAGATATCCTATGACTGCCATCTGCGATTTCAGGAATGGGCTTTAACCACCCCTGGAACACTGGATATCATATCCTTTAGTTTCTGTAATTCCCTAGTCATAACTTGATTGATACCTGTATCCTGCATAGAGCCATGGTTAGTGTTATAAGAATTTTTAAAAGTGTTACCTCCCAGAGGATTCAAGTTTGGAATTCCAGATGTGAATCCATATTGACGGGATTCTGGTATGACTGAAGGACCAGAAGAAGCAATGGTCTGCATTGGAATGAAGTCTCCTTGATGAACATCTGTGCTTGAAGGTTGTACGCTTCTTAAGAATCCTTGATCCTAAAAGATGTTGGACCCTTGAACCTGGAAGGAGGATCCTTGAACTTGAGAGGATCCTTGAACCTGAGAGGATCCTTGTACCTGAGAGGATCCTTGTACCTGAGAGGATCCTTGAACCTGAGAGGATCCTTGAACCTGAGAGGATCCTTGAACCTGAGAGGATCCTTGAACTATATACATCCCCATATATCCTCCTGAGCTGACGAAGGATCCCTGATGCTGGAAAAAGGATCCCGAAGGCTGAAAATAGGATCCTGAAGGCTGGAAGTGAGACCTTAACGCCTGACTCATGGTTGTTGTTCCATAACGCCTTCCCAGCGGTTCACTCTGGTACTGGATATCCGGAGTTGCAGATTGCTGGGCAGTTATAGCTGGAGTGTCGAAATCCAGTGACCTTGGTATCAGAGGAGAGTGATCCTCCCCTGATCTCTTCTATTTCTTGATGTCACCAATCTCCCGGAGGATCCTTTCGTTAGTCTTGTCCTGCTCTTGTATGCGATCCCTCATCTGTAAAATCAAAGTAAAAAGATCACTAGTAGTAGGGTTAGAAGAAACAACAGAAGTTGGTGGTTTTGGGAAAATGGGGCTTGGTCTCTTTGCAGCATTTTCAGCATTCTTCTGGGATCCAAAAGGTGGTGGAGGCAAAGGTGGAACGCCCTGTGAAGAAGTGACTGCCGGCATTGAACTTGAAGTGTTCTTCGTGGAAGAAGCCATGTGGTTGAAGATGATGAACCAAAATGAACACAATGAGCAAAGTTTTTCAGAAATGAAGCACCAATTGCCCCACGGTGGGCGCCAAACTGTTTTGGTAAAAAATCAGGCTAGGATAATGCAACCAAATATTTGTTGTGAGGAATGATGCTTGAACAAATGTATGAATATCTTGCAAATGAAATGAACAAATGACACAAGGATTTATACGAGGAAAAAGCCCTTGATCAAGAGTTGATCTCCGGCATAAAAAACCTCGGGTGATGGAAACTACCGATCACCAACTACAATTAAACAAATGATTGTTACAACTCGGGATGATAACAAGCTTGTTACAAGGATCACTATAGTGTAATGTGTATGAAATCGCCAGATGAACAGTTGAGAACTATTGAGAGCTGTTTCGAGTGTGTGTGTTTGCTTAAATCGCCAAGTGTACTAATTCAAGCTTGTTATCCCCTTTTAAAATTAGAAATAACTAAAACAACTAACTATCCGCTAAATGTGCAAGCTTCCCACGATCTCCATAACGTTCACAAAGCCATGCACGTGCGGAACATTGAGGGTATATTCCCCAAGAATATCGGCAAGACCAAGTCCGAGGTGTATACCCTGCAAAACAAACTTAAACATAATGAAGGCAAACGTTAGTACAAGGATAACAACAAGGATCATGAATCCTGATCCTGCAATGTCTTCTGAGGATCCTTAATTCAAACAGAATTGAGGATCCGTGATCCTGGCAGTGCTTGAGGATCCGTGATCCTTAGGATTGGAAAATCCTCCCCTAACAATTTACAAGTATCACAACTTACTTTGATCATCATTTTACAAGAAAAACAATTTATACTTCAAGTTCATGATTTACATAAGGATGATCTATTGATTTCTTAACATAATCATCCTCTTATCTTGTTAAATCATGTTTTTAATCATGATCTAGCAAGATCATATTATTATCTACATCATTTACACAAGCAAACAACAATCATCAAGTATAACAACACATAAATAACATGATTTCTTCATGATTTCCTATAATTTTAAGCTTATGTTCATGTTTCATCTTCTTGTTTCTTAGTGTACTTCTTGATAATCATCTTGTATCATCTTTTAACCACTTAAAAGAGAAGTAAACTAGCAAGATCATGGTGCTTACCACTACCACAAGGCTAGGGTTGATCAAGAGGAGAAATCAAGTGGATAAAAGCAATCGGTGAAGGTCCTTCAACTTCCGAAAGCTCCAAGCTCCTTAAACAAGCTTCTTGCACCTTTGTATATATGTGGATTGAATGGAGATGGTTGAATGATGGTGGTAGGGTGGTGGATGGTTGTGGCCGTGAATAAGCAATGAGAAGAAGGAAGAACTTGTGTGTGTTTTAGTAGGTGTAGGAAATGAAGCTTATGTCTTACATGTTTATTTATAATCCATCACCATGTTAACTTATGGATATTGTGTCATTTAAAGCATAAACAAGATCTTTTAAAATAATAAAACAAATCATCATGTGGGGCCATATGTTGGGCCAATTGTAGGTGGTGGTGGGGGGGGGGGGGGGGGGTTAGTAGACTAGGTTCTAACTAGTTTAGTTACAATCTAGTTTAAATCCAAGTATTAGTTACATGTTTTAGTTATTAGATATATTAGGAGGTGTTATGGTGTTCGGGGACCATAACTAGCTTGGTAATGTTAAAACAGTGCTTCTAGTGTAAATTTGATGTTTCGGGTAGTGTCTGGTTGTTCAGCTGGTTACTGGTTCGTTAAAGTGCTAAACTTTGCAGTTTAGCGTGCTTTATGTATCTTTTTGTGACACTTTTGATTCCCGACACTTAGGAAATCATTCAGGACCATTTTACCATTTTTCTGCATAATATTAGTGTTAATTTGCTGATTTTTGCTGAATTCAGCACTTTGGGTGAGTTTTAGGCACTTCCCGGCACTTAAACTTATCACTAGAAAGGCAGTTTTGTGATCCTTACTTTCCTACACACTACACTAGTGTAATACTTGGTTTCTAGCTCATTCTAAGTCTCAATGCACTGTCTGTCTATGTGCTAAGTTCTATCAGCACTTTCCTGATTTATCAGATAACTGTGCTAACTACACTTAATGCATCATTTGAGGCAATATAGCTTTCATGCAGTAATGATATGACATTAAACAATGTATGATGCACATGTATGTATAAGGCAATAATCAGAAGGCAGTTAATTACAAATTTAACACAGTCATTAAGCACTAATTACAATTAATTAATTGTACGGATACCTTGATTTTTGACAGTTGTCACATTCTCCCCCTGTTAAGAAAATTTCGTCCTCGAAATTTATAATACCTTAACTCCTTAGGGTTACATCATGCATGTATAGATATGGATAACACCACAGTAACTAACCACAATACCGAATCAAGACCTATTGAATCAGGTGAATCCAAGGACATCTTTCTATACTAAGAATCCAATGGTTAAAAGGTATGTCTCTCAGAATTTGACATCAAGGGATACGAGTTGTATAGGTGTAACATTTGGTGTCACTTTCAATCACAGGGGTCCAATAAGGGAGATGTTCTGACCAATAGAATCTCAACAGATTGTTTACAATATGCAAATGAATTTTAGAAACGATAACATCCGCTAGACCTCAAAATCAGCAAGCTCAAATGTAACAGCAACATGAAAATGATCCGTCAACTTTCGAACAAATCGATGAATAAATCTGGTGTGTTGACAGTATTGAATCGCAAGAATACACCGAAATGAATTACAATCAAAGCTGGTGTACCATAGTCTTAATTCATAGTTGCACTAAGAATGTTTAAAAGATAAGTTGAGTAAAAATATGGGTAGTTGCGTGTGAAACGGTTGACCATGACTAGCACAAGCTACATGTTTGTAATGATACCACAAGGTGTCGTAATTGACATAATTCAATAATAGCGGTGACCGAACAAGTTCACCGTGTTTGACATCAAATGAAAATGTAATGAAGCGAACCTGAAAATGTGATTCAAACAGCATTGCAGAATTTACAATTGAATATGGGACACCAAAGAATTACTGTTTTCGATCGAAGATGAAAAAGCGATAAATACTACAAGACATTCGATCGATAATGAAAGAACTGTTAGGAGGTACACTGGAATATAAAATGAATCTTATGTACCATTGTCTTGACACACAACTGTGTTATGATTACTTTAATCATGATGAAACAGAACGAATTTAGAGCAAATCAATAAATAAACAATTAAATCCGTGTATGAGATGTGTAAACGAGATTAGTGCAAGCTTCAATCTAGTGAAAACATCACCATAAGGTGTCGAAATCAACAAATGACTTAATAGAGCCGTAGACCAAACAAGTCTACTGCGACTTGGAACAAATGAAACTCTCGCGAAAATGAATTCGAATATGATGTTCTCAATACATCATATGATGTCTCAAATTGAATATACGAAATGGACAAGTTCAAGCAATTGAACTTGGTTTTAGCGAATTCTGACAATAATTACATGTATCGACAAGGAAATTTCGGCATGGTTACCAAGATAAACCATGTATGTAACTGAAAAGAAAGAAATTTCAAAAAAGTGTGTTGGCTTGATATCAAAGGAGCCAACAATTACAATAATGTAGGTCATCCGAATCTCAAATCAAAACTTAGCTTTAGCAATTAATTTTTGAACTTTTGATGAAACGTTTATTCGAAACGAAACCACATGCATAACAAAGGGTGCATGCGTAACATATGAATTTCCAAGAAATGATACAGTGAGTATTTGCTAAAATGAAGAAATGATCAAGTATCAAGACAAAGGAGTGTTTGTTTTAATGAAGAAAATTGTCGTGATGCAACTACCATTAAGAGGAGTAGAGATGCAAAATCTACTCACTAAAAGCAAAAGTGGAAATTTCAATGAAAGAAATCTGAATACTTTACCCGTTTGGTTAACTAAAATAGCTTGTACGACGAAATGATAGGGTTTGCCCGAGTTAATAGACGTGGTTTCCTGAGCGATAACATTTAACGAGTTCCGACCTACGCTCCTGGTAGTTGATGCACATACGAAAACTATCGTCCTTCTTCTTGACGAGCGAAACTGGAGTTTCCCAAGGCGAGAAGCTTGGTCTGTTAACTTCCTTCTCTAGCAACTCCTGAAGCTACCCTGACAATCCTTGCATCTCCGAAGATGTAAGTCGATAAGGTGTCTTAGCTACAGGCGCGACGTCTGGAACCAAGGCAATGTGAAATTCGACTTGTTATTGAGGGAATATTTCTGGCAAGTCTTTGGGGAAGACTTCAGGATGTTCTCTTCCACAGGGATATTTTCGAGCTCCGGTTCTTCGGCTTCCTAGTCCACGTCATGAGTTAAGGAGGCAATACACCTTTTACGCAAAACTTCCGTGCCTTCAATCAATCGGCAATCTGTAGGGACGCATCCTGCTTATCTTCACGAATCACAATCGTCTCTTCGCTTGCCATTGGGGTGCGGATAGTCTCCTCCTGGCATGCAATCTCTGCACGGGCACTTAGCAATCAATCCATCCCAACTACGAAGTCGAAGCTTCCTAACTTACTGTGACAATTGTGCTCTGTAATCAATGTACAATTCAAAAAAAATGTTAATTATTAATAAAACAATGTGTTTTTGTGTTATTATGTGTATTTTTATGTTTGATGATTTTACGATTTGATTTGATTCGATTCCAATTTCAAGTTTTTAATCGCTTTCTGGAAAGTTATACGTAAACTGGCGCGTAAACGCAGTCAGTTTAAACGCGACAAACACTCCAGAATAGTGACATAGGCTTAACATACCTAAAATAACCTTTACATAACTTAGAAATAAGTTTTGGATGGTTTGGTGTGTTGAAAATAAGTCTATTCGATCGCAGGGACTATTTGTGTCAAATTGCGAAACTATACCGATTTGTATGGTATCGAAGAGTCCGAAACTTGGTCATAAGCTAAACATACCATAAATAACCTAAATATAGCTTAGTTTCGGGTATCAAAACCCATTGTTTTGATACCAAATCAGTTTTATAAGCTAGTTAAACATGTTTTGACATGTTTAACTCGTCACTAATAGTTTAGTGCTTGTTTAGGGTCGTAAGTTAAGCGGTCTAAACAACCGCTTAGACTTTCGAACCCGACCCGTTTGGTCGATCATTGGGATCCAACCAAGCTTGATTAGTGATCATAGTTGCATAGGGAATAACCACTGAGGTTATACCTTATGATCACATAGGATTGGTTAGTTATTTGTTAAGTAGCTTGTATGCCCATAGCAAATGACCAAAACGCCCTTTTGAAGCTTAAATCCATATTGTACATATGTGAACATGTTTTTTACATATAATCTGATTTAGTAACATGTTTAGGTATTATTGGGCATATAAGACTTGACATAGCACATAGTTAACCATCCGAACATAGTTTTTCGCAAACGACGCGTTAAAGTAGCATAAGCTACCTTAATGGGTCGTAACGGGTCGAAAGCACTTAGGCTAAGTTCCGATTTAGAATTTAGGCTTTGTTAAACCATATCACATGAGTTCCAACACTCATTTGGTTTACAAGACCTTATTCTATCCGATCTTCCGATTTAGGTGTTGATTTATTTACTAGTGATCCGATTACTAGGTACTACTTGAATTTCCTTGGTTTGTCTGAGCTTCGCTAATTTCTTTAGATCAAGGATACCATATCATTCAATGTGAGTACATAGTTCCCCTATTTTACTGTTTTCAATTGTTTTGGGGTGATTCATATGTATTAAAACGATTTCGATATTTTAACGATGTTTTCAAAAACGATTAAGATGGTTTATATTAAACTAAATACGATTTCGATAATGTGAATGAAACTTGTTGGTTGTAACTACATAACGAATGACATTCATTAGCATTGATCAAGCCGACCAGTATTAGGTTATGGTACCATAGGATCTGACAAATCCCGTTATCAGACTACACCCATGGTTATGTGTGGGGGTTATGTAGGTAACGACCGAATCTGATGATTGTTAACTTACCCTTTGGTGGTTTGTATATGCGAGAAACGAGGTAGTCGAGTCACGAAGGTTTGAATGTTATTAGCGAGACGACCATAAGTAGTTTCACAATTAAAACGAAAACGATTTTGGGACGAATTAAACGATTTGGAACAACTTAAATGAAATAAACGATTTGAACGAACGATTGGTTTGGGTTGTGATTAGGTAATGGGATGGGTGTAACATGATAAAAGCATGGTAGATACGTCGCTGGTACATCTTATATATAAGTGCTCTTATCATATCATATTACATTTCATGTCATTATTTAGTTCGCTTGGAAAACGATATTTAAAACGATGTCACACAATGAGGTTTTTGAAATGATATAAACCATACGAGTTTTATTAACGAGTTTTAACGAGATGTTTTACGAATTGGTTTACTAAAACAAAAAGCCTTTGAGTTAGGAATCATGGTTACGAGATTTTATAAATTATAACCATCTTGATTTGAGTTGGTTAATCATGTTGCAATACTATAAACTTTTCAAAACAAGGTTTTCGAGGTATTGCAATATATACATAAACAAGCCATATTTCTGATACTCTTATAAAACCTATGTACTCGCCAGCATTTCTTTGCTGACTTTATTTTTACATATGTTTCAGGTGATGTTGCGTGATGATTGCTAGGAAGCATGTTCACTTAGGATTTGGACGTGGCCTTAGTGACATAAAAACGATAGTAGACGGTGTTTAATTTGTTTGTTTGGTTTTAAGACAATGTAAATTGCTTAATGAATCAATAAAACGAAACTTTTAATTACCATGGTTGTTGAAACGATGATTCTGTTACAACACTCCCCGACGTTTCCGCCACGGTTTGTTGTTTTAACGTGGTCGGGGTGTGGCAGAAGAGTTGGTATCAGAGCCAATGGTTATAGGGAATTAGGTTATTAGTAATGCTTTGACCTAGACTATAACTTTCTAGGACCCTAACGCGAGTTTACTTGCGTTTAGATTTTAAAACAATACCGCCACCTATCCTTAGGTGATAACCACAACGAGAACACAATAACAAATCCGCTTCGAAAATTAATCATCTATCCTTGGATGATTGATTGTAAGGTTTTGAACCCTCTCAGTTTTCAAAATCTCGTCAAACTTTGGGTCTAAATAATGTGAACACGTGCAAACTGGAAGAGTGAACGCCTGTACCCTGAGTTTTCTGTCTAAGGCAAGAGTGTTCGTACAAATCCGTAGTATCGGACCAGTCACTCTTACCTGGGAACTCTTGGGGTGAGTATTCACTTATAGGCGAGCATGTCTTCAGCCATACATTATTATGACCTATTTACTTTGATTAGTCACTGCGTGTCGTTTGTTTTGTCACACCCCGACCACGTAGAACATACAAAACGTGGCGGAAATGTCGGGGAATGTTGTAACATAATTAATTGTTTCAAATCCATGGCAATTGAAGTTTCGTTTTATTGATTTAAAAGTGTTACAATGTCTTAACAAACAAGGAAATACAACATAATTAACTAGTCTTGCAACTTTTATTGTTACTAAAGCCCAAGTCTGCCTATGTGTATCTTGATCATCTTATGCAACAGCTCTTGAAAAACACATGTGAAAATAGGTACGTCAGCATAAAAATGCCTGTGAGATACATAGGTTTTGTGAAAATGAGATTCATGACTTATGTTTAGGAAAATGTTTAGTCATGAACCTTGTAGTTTGCTTTGTTTTGGTAAATCGTTTGAAAAGCAATAAGATCAGATGATATGTATAAGTAAGAGAATAATGTATGGTTAAATGAATAACCAAGTAAAAATGAGTATATATAAGATAAGTTGTTTTGTAAAACAATGTCTTGTGAAAAGTATGTTGTTTGTATAAAATGTTATATGTCTAAATTGAAATGATCTCAAATAACGCAACGATATGTAATACCATACAATCACTTATATATAGGAAGTACCAGCGGCGTATCCACCATGCTAGTATCGTATTACACACGCCTCGTTACTTAAATCACTTACTCAAACCAAACCAACAATGTAAGATGTCTATGTTTAACCCAACTTCCAAATGTATTGAAATAATATGTTAAAATGTTTATGTCAAGATGTAAATCATGTAATCTATAACCAATGTCAAAAGTGTTTATGTGTCAAATGTAAACCATGTAATGTGTAACCAAAATGATATGTATGGCTAGTGAAATGCATCAACTAAACCATATGCACAACAACATAGTATTGAAGTAAAACTTGGTTTAAATCAAAGTTATGTTCTGTGTAGTAAATGCATGCTATACTGATATAAACATTTATGCGGTGTTGTGAAAATTCATACATCCAAGCCTTGCGACAGTTGGATAACTATGTAATAATGAGTTATCAAAAGAATATGTATTCGGATTCGGTCATTCCTTACGTCCAAACAAACCCGAGATTTCAGGAATGGGATTTGTCAAGTCCTATGGTACCACTACCTACTACCGAGCGGCATGATCGGTGTTAATGAATGTACATTGTCTCATTTAAACAAACCAAATGTCATAACAAAATGTAAGCATGTGATGAAAACAATTGTACTAAGTATGCAAATAAATGAACATACATAGCATGTGATGTGATGTGAAACGATGTACTAAGTATGAACTAAATGGACATACATAGCATAAAATGTAATGTAAAACGATGTACTAATAGTGTACTAATGAACATAGCAAGCATATGATATGAAAACATGGAAAAGCATGAAAGTAACAGGTAGGCACATGTGTTTCACCCCAAAACGTTTGGAAAACAGTAAAAGAGGGGTCTATGTACTCACTTGAGATTGCTCAGAAGTCCTAAGATAACCACCAAGCAATGCTAGAGATCACGGAATATCAAACGACACCTAATATAGGTAACTACATTAATAAACCGGACCTATATCAGAAGATCGGGTAGAATGAGGGCTCGTAAACCAAATGAGTATGGGTACTCATGTAGTATGGTTTAATAAAGCCTACATACTAAATGAAACCTAACCTAAGTGCTTACGACCCATTACGACCCGTTTAGGTAGCTTATGCTACTTTAACGCGTCGTTCGCGTAAAACGCGTTCGGAACGCCTAACTAGTCCTATGAAAAGTAAAATATGCCTTAACATGTCTAATATGGTTGTCAAATCAGTTTAGATGTCAAAAGTTATGTTACATATGATTAAAACGAATTTTGGCATCATAGGGGTATTTTGGTAATTTACCTAAGGCATATAAACTACCTATCATACAACTACTTAAACGAAGCGACCATAAGGTATAACCTCGGAAGGTTATTCCATATATACTATGGTCACCTAATGTGCTTGGTCGGATCCTAATGATCGACCAAATGGGTCGGGTTCGAAGGTATGAGCGATTTATTAGATCGCTTATCCTTTCGACCCTACAACGTGGTAATCAGTAGGCATAGTCACAAGGGACTATAACCATCGTGATTACAATCACGTTGCGAAGTTCAAACGAACTTCGCATTGACCATAAACTGGTCAATGCAGAAAGTCAAACAAAGTTTGACTTTCAGACTCGAAAAGACCCGAAAAGACTCGAAAAGCAATAAAAGAACGAAAGAATACTTACGAAAGGTCCCCGAATGCTAATCTTGATCCAAATAACTCAGGTATGAAACAATGGTTTCAACTTAGAGTCTTTTAGATCAGATTCTAGTGAGGAATGAGTGAAAATGGGTTGGGTATTTATAGTAAACCCACAACCGTTAGGATCGTTTCTTGGAAAAGGGGGCACGATCTAGGCCGTACACTTGTCAAAATGTTGTGGTAACTTATTTTGGCCACCATAGGAGATTAACATGTGGCACTTGACCTTTGGGAAGTGTTAGGGGCTGCTAACTTATGTTTAAAATGGCTTTTTGCTGCATTTATTTATTTATTTATTTATTTTATTTTTATTTTTTTATTTTTGCAGTTTTGCAGTTTTGGTTCCTGAGCGCGTATCGTCGTGTTTTGGCACTTCTAACACCCGTCAAGCCCATTTTTAAGCTTCAAAAGGATGTTAAAGTATAGGGAACATGAAACATGCTCAAAAATATGCCGGATGTCGGTTCGTTTAGCCGTACAATCGCGTTGTTCGGTTAATTACGACGGAATGCGCATAAGCGTGAAAAACGATCCAAATTGCGTGACGAATGGATTTTTCTCATGCCAAACACTAAAATAAAATATTTTAGTGCTTACATAAATTTTTGGATGTCCGGATGTATTCAGACCGTAAGTTATGCGCTAAAATGCAAACTTTTGCATTTTTTTGACACTTTTAGTCCCTGAATGACCCAAAAGTTTATTTTAGCACACCGAACACCTCAAAGCCTATTTCTAAGCTATGTAAAGGATATTTAAGGTGTGTTTAACTTATGGTCATGTTCCGGAATGTCTGTTACAGTTCAAATTGGCATACTTTCACAGTTTGTCAACTTTAGTCCCTGTAAGCGTATTAATTTGTTTTTGCCATACCAAAGCCTTCAAAACTTATTTCTAAGTTATGTAAAGGTTATTTAAGGTATGTTAAGCCTATGTCACTATTCCGGAGTGTTTGTTGCATTAAACTGGTTATATTTACGCATTGGTGCGCGTATAACCTCCCAGAAAGCGATTTAGAGTTCGGAATTGAACAAAAATTGATATGTGCAAATGATACACATATTTTTACAAATCCCAAAGTATGAAATATAATATTTCATTGGTTAGGTATTTGTTTGATGGCCGTGGAGGCACAGGTGTTACAGTCTCCCCTACTTTAGGAAATTTCATCCCGAAATTTTATCTAGAGGAAACTTGTGTGAGTTTGAAAACATGAAGTTGAAAAGATCGAACAACATTGGTTAGGGTTCTGAACTTCTAGTAACCTTTAATAACATCATGATTGCAATGTAGGAGGGATACTTATATGCAAGTATATGAAGCGTCATTGGTGCGTCCACCGTACCTCCATTACATCGTTCTCATTTTGTTATTGTTGTCGCTATAGGTTCTTACACATAACAAATCTTACTGGGTTTCTGTGCACTAAATTTCATAATTACGTACGCGTCCATAATTAGACAATTCCTTGCACAGTTCACACAGTATATTTTATAATGTGTAGGGTAAAACCAAATGAACAATCCTGTGATGAGTGTGACTAGACCACCATAGAGCCCTTTTATTAAATCATTAAATGATTTTAATAGACAACCAAGGAGTCTTTTCAGCTTATATCATCACATGTCATTCTTAACCAGGTTTTTGAATCAATCTTTTTTACTAGACCACTAAAAGGGCCTCTTATGAATCATGGAGTAGTACTATATAATCCAAGGGTCTTAATTATTACATAGAAGCCCATTAAGGAATTAAGGCAGTACCTTTTTGAATATCCTACTACGAATCCCTCATATGAAGATATGAAAAATTCTACGATGATTTGGATAACGAATATCCAGAGTATACAAAAACCCAAAATGCATAAAAGAAAACACAAGATGCATAAACACATAGTCATATAACCACAAAGATTGTTTGATCTAGATCTTTAATTTGTTAATTTGTTTTGCTAACAGAGCGCATGTATTTAAAGCACACTAGGAATCCATCTCGTGGATTTCATTTGGTACTTTAAACATTATCAAGAATCTAACTATAAACATAGAAATATTTTTAAAAGAAAAATTCGATTTCGATTTTAAGGAACCGAAATGTTCGAATTTAGGTACATAAGGAATCCAATCAAGGACTCTGATTTGAATGATAATCATCCACAAGGGTCTAAATGTGAAGATAAAAAGATCCCATATGGATTTTAGAAGTTGAAGATGTTTTGAAACATTTTACTGGATGTGCTTAAGTCAAAACATGAAGTAAAAATGCTTATGAAGTTGAGATGCTAGATATGTCAAGGCGACATATGAAGCGAAATTTGAAAGTTAAGTCAATGTATGTGGAAAATATTTTTGGAAAACTATGCATGGGGTTCTAAAAAAATGTGTTCAATGTTTTTGAAACCTTATATATAATACTTTTGAAATCATAAAGTAGGTGTACTAGGTAAGTATATTTATAAAAATGTTTTAAAATCATGCGAGATGAATTTTGAAATTATGTATAAGGTTTTTGAAAGACATGAATGATGCTTTTCGAAATCATGCACTTTATAAGAAAATGTAATGTGTTAATATTGTTTTCAGACTATATGAAATATTCTGAAATTATGAAAGTTGTTTTTGAAAACATAACCAATGTTTTTGAAATAACATAGACAATGCATTTGAAAAAAAATTGTTTTCAAACTATATGAAATGTTTTGAGATCATGAAGATTGTTTTTGAAATACTTGTACTGTGTATGTTGAAAAATCAAAACGTAATGGGTATGAAATTTGAAAATACCCTTAGTTATCTAACCAAAGATTCGAAGGCACAGATGTGCTGAAGCATGATTACTCATAATGTCACTTTATTTTCTGTACTTTGTTTCTTAGAGTGAAACGAGTACTTAAAATTTTCGAGGGAATCATGAGCGATCATTTGAAAGGGAGAATCACAAGAGTAGTTTGTAAGGAACATAGTTCCTTAATGCAGGTATCATAGGAAAATCATACACACATGTAACTATACTTGTAAATCAGAACTGTGAACAACAATTTATTTATAATCAAACAGATTGTTTCACATTACGAGAAAATAGAAAAACAAAAGCATAAGACAGCAACATCTTCTAGTCAGCCAACTGCTCATCCGTGGGTTGGATTTGCATTAGCAAGCTTTGGGCAATCCCTTAGGAAATGGCCCATCTCGCCACAGTTGTAGCAAGACCCTGGTGAGAAACAAGCTTGAGCAGAGTCGGCTTGTGGTTGATTTGGACCACCTTGGTTTGGGTTACATCGACAAGCACTTGCCAGGTGACCAACTCGCCCACATGATACACACAGACGACACGGTAAGTGAGCTTGGTGATGCCCATTACATTTGTCGCATATTGGTGTCGTTCCCTTGTATTGCTTCTTAGCAGGTGGTGTTGCCACCCGGATGGGTCCTGTTTGATTTGGTACTGCTGTAGTTGGGCAAACCCTTGCCGTATGACCTATAAGTCCACAAATTTGGAATTTGCGGCACTTCACACTAGTCTGATGATGAAGGCTACATTGGTTGCACAAGGGTGCAGTTCCGTTGTATTGCTTCCTAGTAGGGGGTTGAGCTGGTTGGTTGGGGATGGCTTGACCATTGTGAGCAACCATGGCGAAGTTCTGAGAAGCCTTTCGCTTCTTTGACTTCTTAGGGGATCCAGCCTGTTCATCCATGGTCTTTGATTCCTTGATTGGTTTCTTGGCTGGTGGTGCTGTCATTTGGCTAGGTCTTGCCTGTTTTGGTGCCACCGCTGCGGGTTTCCTTGAAGCCTTACGTTTATTTGGTTTAGGTGAAGGCTTGGCTTCTGCTTCCTTTGGTGGCTCTTGAGTGGCTTCATTGTTGAGACGAGAGTCTTCATGGTTGAGACGAGACATGGCAATCCCCAATTCCACAGTCTTCAGAATCACTTCGCCAATTTGCTTGTCAAATTTGGCTGTTTGCTCGGACATTTGACCGTTGCTGAGAGGAAGAGACATTCTAGAAGAAAATGAAAGTCATAGGAAGAAACAAGTGAAAGGTTATTGGATAATCAATACCGGATGGTAACAAATGAAAATTGCGATCATTTGTTTGTTACCTAAGGCAAACAATGAGATGGTGACAAATCAAAGTAAATGGGTCAAAAATAATGTATCGCGAAGACATGCTCGCCTATAAGTGAACACTCATCCCAAGAATTCCCAGGTAAGCACAACTGGTCTCGCGTCTGATGAGATGTATACGATGTGCTTGCCTAGACAGAAAACCCAGAATACAGGCATTCACCCTTCCAGTTTGCACGTGTTCACATTATTTAAAACCCAAAACCTTGACGAGGTTTTGAAAACTCAAAGGGGTTCAAAACCTTACAATAGAGGGTTCAAAACCTAGTAATCAATCATCCTAGAACAGATGATTAGTTTTCAAAGCGGTTTTGAAATTTATGTTCTTGTTGTGGATGTCGCCTAAGGATAGGTGACAGTATTGTTTTATGACTAAACGCAAGTAAACTCGCGTTAGGGTCCTAGGAAGGTTATAGACTAGGTCAAAGTATTACTAATAACCTAATTCCCTATAACCATGAGCTCTGATACCAACTTTTCTGTCACACCCCGACCACGTAGAACATACAAAACGTGGCGGAAATGTCGGGGAATGTTGTAACAGAATTAATTGTTTCAAATCCATGGCAATTGAAGTTTCGTTTTATTGATTTAAAAGTGTTACAATGTCTTAACAAACAAGGAAATACAACATAATTAACTAGTCTTGCATCTTTTATTGTTACTAAAGCCCAAGTCTGCCTATGTGTATCTTGATCATCTTATGCAACAGCTCTTGAAAAACACATGTGAAAATAGGTACGTCAGCATAAAAATGCCTGTGAGATACATAGGTTTTGTGAAAATGAGATTCATGACTTATGTTTAGGAAAATGTTTAGTCATGAACCTTGTAGTTTGCTTTGTTTTGGTAAATCGTTTGAAAAGCAATAAGATCAGATGATATGTATAAGTAAGAGAATAATGTATGGTTAAATGAATAACCAAGTAAAAATGAGTATATATAAGATAAGTTGTTTTGTAAAACAATGTCTTGTGAAAAGTATGTTATTTGTATAAAATGTTATATGTCTAAATTGAAATGATCTCAAATAACGCAACGATATGTAATACCATACAATCACTTATATATAGGAAGTACCAGCGGCGTATCCACCATGCTTGTATCGTATTACACACGCCTCGTTACTTAAATCACTTACTCAAACCAAACCAACAATGTAAGATGTCTATGTTTAACCCAACTTCCAAATGTATTGAAATAATATGTTAAAATGTTTATGTCAAGATGTAAATCATGTAATCTATAACCAATGTCAAAAGTGTTTATGTGTCAAATGTAAACCATGTAATGTGTAACCAAAATGATATGTATGGCTAGTGAAATGCATCAACTAAACCATATGCACAACAACATAGTATTGAAGTAAAACTTGGTTTAAATCAAAGTTATGTTCTGTGTAGTAAATGCATGCTATACTGATATAAACATTTATGCGGTGTTGTGAAAATTCATACATCCAAGCCTTGCGACAGTCGGATAACTATGTAATAATGAGTTATCAAAAGAATATGTATTCGGATTCGGTCATTCCTTACGTCCAAACAAACCCGAGATTTCAGGAATGGGATTTGTCAAGTCCTATGGTACCACTACCTACTACCGAGCGGCATGATCGGTGTTAATGAATGTACATTGTCTCATTTAAACAAACCAAATGTCATAACAAAATGTAAGCATGTGATGAAAACAATTGTACTAAGTATGCAAATAAATGAACATACATAGCATGTGATGTGATGTGAAGCGATGTACTAAGTATGAACTAAATGGACATACATAGCATAAAATGTAATGTAAAACGATGTACTAATAGTGTACTAATGAACATAGCAAGCATATGATATGAAAACATGGAAAAGCATGAAAGTAACAGGTAGGCACATGTGTTTCACCCCAAAACGTTTGGAAAACAGTAAAAGAGGGGTCTATGTACTCACTTGAGATTGCTCAGAAGTCCTAAGATAACCACCAAGCAATGCTAGAGATCACGGAATATCAAACAGCACCTAATATAGGTAACTACATTAATAAACTGGACCTATGTCGGAAGATCGGGTAGAATGAGGGCTCGTAAACCAAATGAGTATGGGTACTCATGTAGTATGGTTTAATAAAGCCTACATACTAAATGAAACCTAACCTAAGTGCTTACGACCCATTACGACCCGTTTAGGTAGCTTATGCTACTTTAACGCGTCGTTTGAGTAAAACGCGTTCGGAACGCCTAACTAGTCCTATGAAAAGTAAAATATGCCTTAACATGTCTAATATGGTTGTCAAATTAGTTTAGATGTCAAAAGTTATGTTACATATGATTAAAACGAATTTTGGCATCATAGGGGTATTTTGGTAATTTACCTAAGGCATATAAACTACCTATCATACAACTACTTAAACGAAGCGACCATAAGGTATAACCTCGGAAGGTTATTACCTATATACTATGGTCACCTAATGTGCTTGGTCGGATCCTAATGATCGACCAAATGGGTCGGGTTCGAAGGTATGAGCGATTTATTAGATCGCTTATCCTTTCGACCCTACAACGTGGTAATCAGTAGGCATAGTCACAAGGGACTATAACCATCGTGATTACAATCACGTTGCGAAGTTCAAACGAACTTCGCATTGACCATAAACTGGTCAATGCAGAAAGTCAAACAAAGTTTGACTTTCAGACTCGAAAAGACCCGAAAAGACTCGAAAAGCAATAAAAGAACGAAAGAATACTTACGAAAGGTCCCCGAATGCTAATCTAGATCCAAATAACTCAGGTATGAAACAATGGTTTCAACTTAGAGTCTTTTAGATCAGATTCTAGTGAGGAATGAGTGAAAATGGGTTGGGTATTTATAGTAAACCCACAACCGTTAGGATCGTTTCTTGGAAAAGGGGGCACGATCTAGGCCGTACACTTGTCAAAATGTTGTGGTAACTTATTTTGGCCACCATAGGAGATTAACATGTGGCACTTGACCTTTGGGAAGTGTTAGGGGCTGCTAACTTATGTTTAAAATGGCTTTTTGCTGCATTTTTTTATTTTTTTTATTTTTTTATTTTTGCAGTTTTGCAGTTTTGGTTCCAGAGCGCGTATCGTCGTGTTTTGGCACTTCTAACACCCGTCAAGCCCATTTTTAAGCTTCAAAAGGATGTTAAAGTATAGGGAACATGAAACATGCTCAAAAATATGCCGGATGTCGGTTCGTTTAGCCGTACAATCGCGTTGTTCGGTTAATTACGACGGAATGCGCATAAGCGTGAAAAACGATCCAAATTGCGTGACGAATGGATTTTTCTCATGCCAAACACTAAAATAAAATATTTTAGTGCTTACATAAATTTTTGGATGTCCGGATGTATTCAGACCGTAAGTTATGCGCTAAAATGCAAACTTTTGCATTTTTTTGACACTTTTAGTCCCTGAATGACCCAAAAGTTTATTTTAGCACACCGAACACCTCAAAGCCTATTTCTAAGCTATGTAAAGGATATTTAAGGTGTGTTTAACTTATGGTCATGTTCCGGAATGTCTGTTACAGTTCAAATTGGCATACTTTCACAGTTTGTCAACTTTAGTCCCTGTAAGCGTATTAATTTGTTTTTGCCATACCAAAGCCTTCAAAACTTATTTCTAAGTTATGTAAAGGTTATTTAAGGTATGTTAAGACTATGTCACTATTCCGGAGTGTTTGTTGCATTAAACTGGTTATATTTACGCATTGGTGCGCGTATAACCTCCCAGAAAGCGATTTAGAGTTCGGAATTGAACAAAAATTGATATGTGCAAATGATACACATATTTTTACAAATCCCAAAGTATGAAATATAATATTTCATTGGTTAGGTATTTGTTTGATGGCCGTGGAGGCACAGGTGTTACAGTCTCCCCTACTTTAGGAAATTTCGTCCCGAAATTTTATCTAGAGGAAACTTGTGTGAGTTTGAAAACATGAAGTTGAAAAGATCGAACAACATTGGTTAGGGTTCTGAACTTCTAGTAACCTTTAATAACATCATGATTGCAATGTAGGAGGGATACTTATATGCAAGTATATGAAGCGTCATTGGTGCGTCCACCGTACCTCCATTACATCGTTCTCATTTTGTTATTGTTGTCGCTATAGGTTCTTACACATAACAAATCTTACTGGGTTTCTGTGCACTAAATTTCATAATTACGTACGCGTCCATAATTAGACAATTCCTTGCACAGTTCACACAGTATATTTTATAATGTGTAGGGTAAAACCAAATGAACAATCCTGTGATGAGTCTGACTAGACCACCATAGAGTCCTTTTATTAAATCATTAAATGATTTTAATAGACAACCAAGGAGTCTTTTCAGCTTATATCATCACATGTCATTCTTAACCAGGTTTTTGAATCAATCTTTTTGACTAGACCACTAAAAGGGCCTCTTATGAATCATGGAGTAGTACTATATAATCCAAGGGTCTTAATTATTACATAGAAGCCCATTAAGGAATTAAGGTAGTACCTTTTTGAATATCCTACTACGAATCCCTCATATGAAGATATGAAAAATTCTACGATGATTTGGATAACGAATATCCAGAGTATACAAAAACCCAAAATGCATAAAAGAAAACACAAGATGCATAAACACATAGTCATATAACCACAAAGATTGTTTGATCTAGATCTTAAATTTGTTAATTTGTTTTGCTAACAGAGCGCATGTATTTAAAGCACACTAGGAATCCATCTCGTGGATTTCATTTGGTACTTTAAACATTATCAAGAATCTAACTATAAACATAGAAAGATTTTTAAAAGAAAAATTCGATTTCGATTTTAAGGAACCGAAATGTTCGAATTTAGGTACATAAGGAATCCAATCAAGGACTCTGATTTGAATGATAATCATCCACAAGGGTCTAAATGTGAAGATAAAAAGATCCCATATGGATTTTAGAAGTTGAAGATGTTTTGAAACTTTTTACTGGATGTGCTTAAGTCAAAACATGAAGTAAAAATGCTTATGAAGTTGAGATGCTAGATATGTCAAGGCGACATATGAAGCGAAATTTGAAAGTTAAGTCAATGTATGTGGAAAATATTTTTGGAAAACTATGCATGGGGTTCTAAAAAAATGTGTTCAATGTTTTTGAAACCTTATATATAATACTTTTGAAATCATAAAGTAGGTGTACTACGTAAGTATATTTATAAAAATGTTTTAAAATCATGCGAGATGAATTTTGAAATTATGTATAAGGTTTTTGAAAGACATGAATGATGCTTTTCGAAATCATGCACTTTATAAGAAAATGTAATGTGTTAATATTGTTTTCAAACTATATGAAATATTCTTAAATTATGAAAGTTGTTTTTGAAAACTTAACCAATGTTTTTGAAATAACATAGACAATGCATTTGAAAAAAAATTGTTTTCAAACTATATGAAATGTTTTGAGATCATGAAGATTGTTTTTGAAATACTTGTACTGTGTATGTTGAAAAATCAAAACGTAATGGGTATGAAATTTGAAAATACCCTTAGTTATCTAACCAAAGATTCGAAGGCACAGATGTGCTGAAGCATGATTACTCATAATGTCACTTTATTTTCTGTACTTTGTTTCTTAGAGTGAAACGAGTACTTAAAATTTTCGAGGGAATCATGAGCGATCATTTGAAAGGGAGAATCACAAGAGTAGTTTTTAAGGAACATAGTTCCTTAATGCAGGTATCATAGGAAAATCATACACACATGTAACTATACTTGTAAATCAGAACTGTGAACAACAATTTATTTATAATCAAACAGATTGTTTCACATTACGAGAAAATAGAAAAACAAAAGCATAAGACAGCAACATCTTCTAGTCAGCCAACTGCTCATCCGTGGGTTGGATTTGCATTAGCAAGCTTTGGGCAATCCCTTAGGAAATGGCCCATCTCGCCACAGTTGTAGCAAGACCCTGGTGAGAAACAAGCTTGAGCAGAGTCGGCTTGTGGTTGATTTGGACCACCTTGGTTCGGGTTACATCGACAAGCACTTGCCAGGTGACCAACTCGCCCACATGATACACACAGACGACACGGTAAGTGAGCTTGGTGATGCCCATTACATTTGTCGCATATTGGTGCCGTTCCCTTGTATTGCTTCTTAGCAGGTGGTGTTGCCACCCGGATGGGTCCTGTTTGATTTGGTACTGCTGTAGTTGGGCAAACCCTTGCCGTATGACCTATAAGTCCACAAATTTGGAATTTGCGGCACTTCACACTAGTCTGATGATGAAGGCTACATTGGTTGCACAAGGGTGCAGTTCCGTTGTATTGCTTCCTAGCAGGGGGTTGAGCTGGTTGGTTGGGGATGGCTTGACCATTGTGAGCGAACATGGCGAAGTTCTGAGAAGCCTTTCGCTTCTTTGACTTCTTAGGGGATCCAGCCTGTTCATCCATGGTCTTTGATTCCTTGATTGGTTTCTTGGCTGGTGGTGATGTCATTTGGCTAGGTCTTGCCTGTTTTGGTGCCACCGCTGCGGGTTTCCTTGAAGCCTTACGTTTCTTTGGTTTAGGTGAAGGCTTGGCTTCTGCTTCCTTTGGTGGCTCTTGAGTGGCTTCATTGTTGAGACGAGAGGCTTCATGGTTGAGACGAGACATGGCAATCCCCAATTCCACAGTCTTCAGAATCACTTCGCCAATTTGCTTGTCAAATTTGGCTGTTTGCTCGGACATTTGACCGTTGCTGAGAGGAAGAGACATTCTAGAAGAAAATGAAAGTCATAGGAAGAAACAAGTGAAAGGTTATTGGATAATCAATACCGGATGGTAACAAATGAAAATTGCAATCATTTGTTTGTTACCTAAGGCAAACAATGAGATGGTGACAAATCAACGTAAATGGGTCAAAAATAATGTATCGCGAAGACATGCTCGCCTATAAGTGAACACTCATCCCAAGAATTCCCAGGTAAGCACAACTGGTCTCGCGTCTGATGAGATGTATACGATGTGCTTGCCTAGACAGAAAACCCAGAATACAGGCATTCACCCTTCCAGTTTGCACGTGTTCACATTATTTAAAACCCAAAACCTTGACGAGGTTTTGAAAACTCAAAGGGGTTCAAAACCTTACAATAGAGGGTTCAAAACCTAGTAATCAATCGTCCTAGAACAGATGATTAGTTTTCAAAGCGGTTTTGAAATTTATGTTCTTGTTGTGGTTGTCGCCTAAGGATAGGTGACAGTATTGTTTTATGACTAAACGCAAGTAAACTCGCGTTAGGGTCCTAGGAAGGTTATAGACTAGGTCAAAGTATTACTAATAACCTAATTCCCTATAACCATGAGTTCTGATACCAACTTTTCTGTCACACCCCGACCACGTAGAACATACAAAACATGGCGGAAATGTCGGGGAATGTTGTAACAGAATTAATTGTTTCAAATCCATGGCAATTGAAGTTTCGTTTTATTGATTTAAAAGTGTTACAATGTCTTAACAAACAAGGAAATACAACATAATTAACTAGTCTTGCATCTTTTATTATTACTAAAGCCCAAGTCTGCCTATGTGTATCTTGATCATCTTATGCAACAGCTCTTGAAAAACACATGTGAAAATAGGTACGTCAGCATAAAAATGCCTGTGAGATACATTGGTTTTGTGAAAATGAGATTCATGACTTATGTTTAGGAAAATGTTTAGTCATGAACCTTGTAGTTTGCTTTGTTTTGGTAAATCGTTTGAAAAGCAATAAGATCAGATGATATGTATAAGTAAGAGAATAATGTATGGTTAAATGAATAACCAAGTAAAAATGAGTATATATAAGATAAGTTGTTTTGTAAAACAATGTCTTGTGAAAAGTATGTTATTTGTATAAAATGTTATATGTCTAAATTGAAATGATCTCAAATAACGCAACGATATGTAATACCATACAATCACTTATATATAGGAAGTACCAGCGGCGTATCCACCATGCTTGTATCGTATTACACACGCCTCGTTACTTAAATCACTTACTCAAACCAAACCAACAATGTAAGATGTCTATGTTTAACCCAACTTCCAAATGTATTGAAATAATATGTTAAAATGTTTATGTCAAGATGTAAATCATGTAATGTATAACCAATGTCAAAAGTGTTTATGTGTCAAATGTAAACCATGTAATGTGTAACCAAAATGATATGTATGGCTAGTGAAATGCATCAACTAAACCATATGCACAACAACATAGTATTGAAGTAAAACTTGGTTTAAATCAAAGTTATGTTCTGTGTAGTAAATGCATGCTATACTGATATAAACATTTATGCGGTGTTGTGAAAATTCATACATCCAAGCCTTGCGACAGTCGGATAACTATGTAATAATGAGTTATCAAAAGAATATGTATTCGGATTCGGTCATTCCTTACGTCCAAACAAACCCGAGATTTCAGGAATGAGATTTGTCAAGTCCTATGGTACCACTACCTACTACCGAGCGGCATGATCGGTGTTAATGAATGTACATTGTCTCATTTAAACAAACCAAATGTCATAACAAAATGTAAGCATGTGATGAAAACAATTGTACTAAGTATGCAAATAAATGAACATACATAGCATGTGATGTGATGTGAAACGATGTACTAAGTATGAACTAAATGGACATACATAGCATAAAATGTAATGTAAAACGATGTACTAATAGTGTACTAATGAACATAGCAAGCATATGATATGAAAACATGGAAAAGCATGAAAGTAACAGGTAGGCACATGTGTTTCACCCCAAAACGTTTGGAAAACAGAAAAAGAGGGGTCTATGTACTCACTTGAGATTGCTCAGAAGTCCTAAGATAACCACCAAGCAATGCTAGAGATCACGGAATATCAAACGACACCTAATATAGGTAACTACATTAATAAACTGGACCTATATCGGAAGATCGGGTAGAATGAGGGCTCGTAAACCAAATGAGTATGGGTACTCATGTAGTATGGTTTAATAAAGCCTACATACTAAATGAAACCTAACCTAAGTGCTTACGACCCATTACGACCCATTTAGGTAGCTTATGCTACTTTAACGCGTCGTTCGCGTAAAACGCGTTCGGAACGCCTAACTAGTCCAATGAAAAGTAAAATATGCCTTAACATGTCTAATATGGTTGTCAAATCAGTTTAGATGTCAAAAGTTATGTTACATATGATTAAAACGAATTTTGGCATCATAGGGGTATTTTGGTAATTTACCTAAGGCATATAAACTACCTATAACACAACTACTTAAACGAAGCGACCATAAGTTATAACCTCGGAAGGTTATTCCCTATATACTATGGTCACCAAATGTGCTTGGTCGGGTCCTAATGATCGACCAAATGGGTCGGGTTCGAAGGTATAAGCGATTTATTAGATCGCTTATCCTTTCGACCCTACAACGTGGTAATCAGTAGGCATAGTCACAAGGGACTATAACCATCGTGATTACAATCACGTTGCGAAGTTCAAACGAACTTCACATTGACTATAAACTGGTCAATGCAGAAAGTCAAACAAAGTTTGACTTTCAGACTCGAAAAGACTCGAAAAGCAATAAAAGAACGAAAGAATACTTACGAAAGGTCCCCGAATGCTAATCTAGATCCAAATAACTCAGGTATGAAACAATGGTTTCAACTTAGAGTCTTTTAGATCAGATTCTAGTGAGGAATGAGTGAAAATGGGTTGGGTATTTATAGTAAACCCACAACCGTTAGGATCGTTTCTTGGAAAAGGGGGCACGATCTAGGCCGTACACTTGTCAAAATGTTGTGGTAACTTATTTTGGCCACCATAGGAGATTAACATGTGGCACTTGACCTTTGGGAAGTGTTAGGGGCTGCTAACTTATGTTTAAAATGGCTTTTTGCTGCATTTTTTTATTTATTTATTTTTTTTATTTTTTATTTTTGCAGTTTTTGCAGTTTTGGTTCCTGAGCGCGTATCGTCGTGTTTTGGCACTTCTAACACCCGTCAAGCCCATTTTTAAGCTTCAAAAGGATGTTAAAGTATAGGGAACATGAAACATGCTCAAAAATATGCCGGATGTCGGTTCGTTTAGCCGTACAATCGCGTTGTTCGGTTAATTACGACGGAATGCGCATAAGCGTGAAAAACGATCCAAATTGCGTGACGAATGGATTTTTCTCATGAAAAACACTAAAATAAAATATTTTAGTGCTTACATAAATTTTTGGATGTCCGGATGTATTCAGACCGTAAGTTATGCGCTAAAATGCAAACTTGTGCATTTTTTTGACACTTTTAGTCCCTGAATGACCCAAAAGTTTATTTTAGCACACCGAACACCTCAAAGCCTATTTCTAAGCTATGTAAAGGATATTTAAGGTGTGTTTAACTTATGGTCATGTTCCGGAATGTCTGTTACAGTTCAAATTGGCATACTTTCACAGTTTGTCAACTTTAGTCCCTGTAAGCGTATTAATTTGTTTTTGCCATACCAAAGCCTTCAAAACTTATTTCTAAGTTATGTAAAGGTTATTTAAGGTGTGTTAAGCCTATGTCACTATTCCGGAGTGTTTGTTGCATTAAACTGGTTATATTTACGCATTGGTGCGCGTATAACCTCCCAGAAAGCGATTTAGAGTTTGGAATTGAACAAAAATTGATATGTGCAAATGATACACATATTTTTACAAATCCCAAAGTATGAAATATAATATTTCATTGGTTCGGTATTTGTTTGATGGCCGTGGAGGCACAGGTGTTACAGTCTCCCCTACTTTAGGAAATTTCGTCCCGAAATTTTATCTAGAGGAAACTTGTGTGAGTTTGAAAACATGAAGTTGAAAAGATCGAACAACATTGGTTAGGGTTCTGAACTTCTAGTAACCTTTAATAACATCATGATTGCAATGTAGGAGGGATACTTATATGCAAGTATATGAAGCGTCATTGGTGCGTCCACCGTACCTCCATTACATCGTTCTCATTTTGTTATTGTTGTCGCTATAGGTTCTTACACATAACAAATCTTACTGGGTTTCTGTGCACTAAATTTCATAATTATGTACGCGTCCATAATTAGACAATTCCTTGCACAGTTCACACAGTATATTTTATAATGTGTAGGGTAAAACCAAATGAACAATCCTGTGATGAGTGTGACTAGACCGCCATAGAGCCCTTTTATTAAATCATTGAATGATTTTAATAGACAACCAAGGAGTCTTTTCAGCTTATATCATCGCATGTCATTCTTAACCAGATTTTTGAATCAATCTTTTTGACTAGACCACTAAAAGGGCCTCTTATGAATCATGGAGTAGTACTATATAATCCAAGGGTCTTAATTATTACATAGAAGCCCATTAAGGAATTAAGGTAGTACCTTTTTGAATATCCTACTACGAATCCCTCATATGAAGATATGAAAAATTCTACGAGGATTTGGATAACGAATATCCAGAGTATACAAAAACCCAAAATGCATAAAAGAAAACACAAGATGCATAAACACATAGTCATATAACCACAAAGATTGTTTGATCTAGATCTTTAATTTTTAATTTGTTTTGCTAACAGAGCGCATGTATTTAAAGCACACTAGGAATCCATCTCGTGGATTTCATTTGGTACTTTAAACATTATCAAGAATCTAACTATAAAGATAGAAAGATTTTTAAAAGAAAAATTCGATTTCGATTATAAGGAACCGAAATGTTCGAATTTAGGTACATAAGGAATCCAATCAAGGACTCTGATTTGAATGATAATCATCCACAAGGGTCTAAATGTGAAGATAAAAAGATCCCATATGGATTTTAGAAGTTGAAGATGTTTTGAAACTTTTTACTGGATGTGCTTAAGTCAAAACATGAAGTAAAAATGCTTATGAAGTTGAGATGCTAGATATGTCAAGGCGACATATAAAGCGAAATTTGAAAGTTAAGTCAATGTATGTGGAAAATATTTTTGGAAAACTATGCATGGGGTTCTAAAAAAAATGTGTTCAATGTTTTTGAAACCTTATATATAATACTTTTGAAATCATAAAGTAGGTGTACTAGGTAAGTATATTTATAAAAATGTTTTAAAATCATGCGAGATGAATTTTGAAATTATGTATAAGGTTTTTGAAAGACATGAATGATGCTTTTCGAAATCATGCACTTTATAAGAAAATGTAATGTGTTAATATTGTTTTCAGACTATATGAAATATTCTGAAATTATGAAAGTTGTTTTTGAAAACATAACCAATGTTTTTGAAATAACATAGACAATGCATTTGAAAAAAAATTGTTTTCAAACTATATGAAATGTTTTGAGATCATGAAGATTGTTTTTGAAATACTTGTACTGTGTATGTTGAAAAATCAAAACGTAATGGGTATGAAATTTGAAAATACCCTTAGTTATCTAACCAAAGATTCGAAGGCACAGATGTGCTGAAGCATGATTACTCATAATGTCACTTTATTTTCTGTACTTTGTTTCTTAGAGTGAAACGAGTACTTAAAATTTTCGAGGGAATCATGAGCGATCATTTGAAAGGGAGAATCACAAGAGTAGTTTGTAAGGAACATAGTTCCTTAATGCAGGTATCATAGGAAAATCATACACACATGTAACTATACTTGTAAATCAGAACTGTGAACAACAATTTATTTAAAATCAAACAGATTGTTTCACATTACGAGAAAATAGAAAAACAAAAGCATAAGACAGCAACATCTTCTAGTCAGCCAACTGCTCATCCGTGGGTTGGATTTGCATTAGCAAGCTTTGGGCAATCCCTTAGGAAATGGCCCATCTCGCCACAGTTGTAGCAAGACCCTGGTGAGAAACAAGCTTGAGCAGAGTCGGCTTGTGGTTGATTTGGACCACCTTGGTTCGGGTTACATCGACAAGCACTTGCCAGGTGACCAACTCGCCCACATGATACACACAGACGACACGGTAAGTGAGCTTGGTGATGCCCATTACATTTGTCGCATATTGGTGCCGTTCCCTTGTATTGCTTCTTAGCAGGTGGTGTTGCCACCCGGATGGGTCCTGTTTGATTTGGTACTGCTGTAGTTGGGCAAACCCTTGCCGTATGACCTATAAGTCCACAAATTTGGAATTTGCGGCACTTCACACTAGTCTGATGATAAAGGCTACATTGGTTGCACAAGGGTGCAGTTCCGTTGTATTGCTTCCTAGCAGGGGGTTGAGCTGGTTGGTTGGGGATGGCTTGACCATTGTGAGCGACCATGGCGAAGTTCTGAGAAGCCTTTCGCTTCTTTGACTTCTTAGGGGATCCAGCCTGTTCATCCATGGTCTTTGATTCCTTGATTGGTTTCTTGGCTGGTGGTGCTGTCATTTGGCTAGGTCTTGCCTGTTTTGGTGCCACCGCTGCGGGTTTCCTTGAAGCCTTACGTTTCTTTGGTTTAGGTGAAGGCTTGACTTCTGCTTCCTTTGGTGGATCTTGAGTGGCTTCATTGTTGAGACGAGAGGCTTCATGGTTGAGACGAGACATGGCAATCCCCAATTCCACAGTCTTCAGAATCACTTCGCCAATTTGCTTGTCAAATTTGGCTGTTTGCTCAGACATTTGACCGTTGCTGAGAGGAAGAGACATTCTAGAAGAAAATGAAAGTCATAGGAAGAAACAAGTGAAAGGTTATTGGATAATCCATACCGGATGGTAACAAATGAAAATTGCGATAATTTGTTTGTTACCTAAGGCAAACAATGAGATGGTGACAAATCAAAGTAAATGGGTCAAAAATAATGTATCGCGAAGACATGCTCGCCTATAAGTGAACACTCATCCCAAGAATTCCCAGGTAAGCACAACTTGTCTCGCGTCTGATGAGATGTATACGATGTGCTTGCCTAGACAGAAAACCCAGAATACAGGCATTCACCCTTCCAGTTTGCACGTGTTCACATTATTTAAAACCCAAAACCTTGACGAGGTTTTGAAAATTCAAAGGGGTTCAAAACCTTACAATAGAGGGTTCAAAACCTAGTAATCAATCATCCTAGAACAGATGATTAGTTTTCAAAGCGGTTTAGAAATTTATGTTCTTGTTGTGGTTGTCGCCTAAGGATAGGTGACAGTATTGTTTTATGACTAAATGCAAGTAAACTCGCGTTAGGGTCCTAGGAAGGTTATAGACTAGGTCAAAGTATTACTAATAACCTAATTCCCTATAACCATGAGCTCTGATACCAACTTTTCTGTCACACCCCGACCACATAGAACATACAAAACGTGGCGGAAATGTCGGGGAATGTTGTAACAGAATTAATTGTTTCAAATCCATGGCAATTGAAGTTTCGTTTTATTGATTTAAAAGTGTTACAATGTCTTAACAAACAAGGAAATACAACATAATTAACTAGTCTTGCATCTTTTATTGTTACTAAAGCCCAAGTCTGCCTATGTGTATCTTGATCATCTTATGCAACAACTCTTGAAAAACACATGTGAAAATAGGTACGTCAGCATAAAAATGCCTGTGAGATACATAGGTTTTGTGAAAATGAGATTCATGACTTATGTTTAGGAAAATGTTTAGTCATGAACCTTGTAGTTTGCTTTGTTTTGGTAAATCGTTTGAAAAGCAATAAGATCAGATGATATGTATAAGTAAGAGAATAATGTATGGTTAAATGAATAACCAAGTAAAAATGAGTATATATAAGATAAGTTGTTTTGTAAAACAATGTCTTGTGAAAAGTATGTTGTTTGTATAAAATGTTATATGTCTAAATTGAAATGATCTCAAATAACGCAACGATATGTAATACCATACAGTCACTTATATATAGGAAGTACCAGCGGCGTATCCACCATGCTTGTATCGTATTACACACGCCTCGTTACTTAAATCACTTACTCAAACCAAACCAACAATGTAAGATGTCTATGTTTAACCCAACTTCCAAATGTATTGAAATAATATGTTAAAATGTTTATGTCAAGATGTAAATCATGTAATGTATAACCAATGTCAAAAGTGTTTATGTGTCAAATGTAAACCATGTAATGTGTAACCAAAATGATATGTATGGCTAGTGAAATGCATCAACTAAACCATATGCACAACAACATAGTATTGAAGTAAAACTTGGTTTAAATCAAAGTTATGTTCTGTGTAGTAAATGCATGCTATACTGATATAAACATTTATGCGGTGTTGTGAAAATTCATACATCCAAGCCTTGCGACAGTCGGATAACTATGTAATAATGAGTTATCAAAAGAATATGTATTCGGATTCGGTCATTCCTTACGTCCAAACAAACCCGAGATTTCAGGAATGGGATTTGTCAAGTCCTATGGTACGACTACCTACTACCGAGCGGCATGATCGGTGTTAATGAATGTACATTGTCTCATTTAAACAAACCAAATGTCATAACAAAATGTAAGCATGTGATGAAAACAATTGTACTAAGTATGCAAATAAATGAACACACATAGCATGTGATGTGATGTGAAACGATGTACTAAGTATGAACTAAATGGACATACATAGCATAAAATGTAATGTAAAACGATGTACTAATAGTGTACTAATGAACATAGCAAGCATATGATATGAAAACATGGAAAAGCATGAAAGTAACGGGTAGGCGCATGTGTTTCACCCCAAAACGTTTGGAAAACAGTAAAAGAGGGGTCTATGTACTCACTTGAGATTGCTCAGAAGTCCTAAGATAACCACCAAGCAATGCTAGAGATCACGGAATATCAAACGACACCTAATATAGGTAACTACATTAATAAACTGGACCTATATCGGAAGATCGGGTAGAATGAGGGCTCGTAAACCAAATGAGTATGGGTACTCATGTAGTATGGTTTAATAAAGCCTACATACTAAATGAAACCTAACCTAAGTGCTTACGACCCATTACGACCCATTTAGGTAGCTTATGCTACTTTAACGCGTCGTTCGCGTAAAACGCGTTCGGAACGCCTAACTAGTCCTATGAAAAGTAAAATATGCCTTAACATGTCTAATATGGTTGTCAAATCAGTTTAGATGACAAAATTTATGTTACATATGATTAAAACGAATTTTGGCATCATAGGGGTATTTTGGTAATTTACCTAAGGCATATAAACTACCTATCATACAACTACTTAAACGAAGCGACCATAAGGTATAACCTCGGAAGGTTATTACCTATATACTATGGTCACCTAATGTGCTTGGTCGGATCCTAATGATCGACCAAATGGGTCGGGTTCGAAGGTATAAGCGATTTATTAGATCGCTTATCCTTTCGACCCTACAACGTAGTAATCAGTAGGCATAGTCACAAGGGACTATAACCGTCGTGATTACAATCACGTTGCGAAGTTCAAACGAACTTCGCATTGACCATAAACTGGTCAATGCAGAAAGTCAAACAAAGTTTGACTTTCAGACGCGAAAAGACTCGAAAAGCAATAAAAGAACGAAAGAATACTTACGAAAGGTCCCCGAATGCTAATCTAGATCCAAATAACTCAGGTATGAAACAATGGTTTCAACTTAGAGTCTTTTAGATCAGATTCTAGTGAGGAATGAGTGAAAATGGGTTGGGTATTTATAGTAAACCCACAACCATTAGGATCGTTTCTTGGAAAAGGGGGCACGATCTAGGTCGTACACTTGTCAAAATGTTGTGGTAACTTATTTTGGCCACCATAGGAGATTAACATGTGGCACTTGACCTTTGGGAAGTGTTAGGGGCTGCTAACTTATGTTTAAAATGGCTTTTTGCTGCATTTATTTATTTATTTTTTTTTATTTTTTTATTTTTGCAGTTTTGGTTCCTGAGCGCGTATCGTCGTGTTTTGGCACTTCTAACACCCGTCAAGCCCATTTTTAAGCTTCAAAAGGATGTTAAAGTATAGGGAACATGAAACATGCTCAAAAATATGCCGGATGTCGGTTCGTTTAGCCGTACAATCGCGTTGTTCGGTTAATTACGACGGAATGCGCATAAGCGTGAAAAACGATCCAAATTGCGTGACGAATGGATTTTTCTCATGCCAAACACTAAAATAAAATATTTTAGTGCTTACATAAATTTTTGGATGTCCGGATGTATTCAGACCGTAAGTTATGCGCTAAAATGCAAACTTGTGCATTTTTTTTGACACTTTTAGTCCCTGAATGACCCAAAAGTTTATTTTAGCACACCGAACACCTCAAAGCCTATTTCTAAGCTATGTAAAGGATATTTAAGGTGTGTTTAACTTATGGTCATGTTCCGGAATGTCTGTTACAGTTTAAATTGGCATACTTTCACAGTTTGTCAACTTTAGTCCCTGTAAGCGTATTAATTTGTTTTTGCCATACCAAAGCCTTCAAAACTTATTTCTAAGTTATGTAAAGGTTATTTAAGGTATGTTAAGCCTATGTCACTATTCCGGAGTGTTTGTTGCATTAAACTGGTTATATTTACGCATTGGTGCGTGTATAACCTCCCAGAAAGCGATTTAGAGTTTGGAATTGAACAAAAATTGATATGTGCAAATGATACACATATTTTTACAAATCCCAAAGTATGAAATATAATATTTCATTGGTTCGGTATTTGTTTGATGGTCGTGGAGGCACAGGTGTTACATGTTTATTCGAGGTAATGAACAAATGATCGCACTCCTAGTGCTTTGTTGATGTTTTCAATACCTCCTTTGTTTCTCCAATTGTCGACCTCACTCGTTTCTCATGTTTCCTTGTTAGATAATGCCTCCTCGACGCGAAGCTCGAACTTTTACCGCTGAGGAAGTTGCAGCCCTTGTCTCTCAGAAAATGGTTGCTGTACTTCCAGGCGTTGTGACCCAAATCCACGAGCTATACAACAACAACAATAATAACAACAATAATGCTCAGTGTAATTTCAAGAATTTTAATTCTGCGAAGCCGCTTAAGTTTTCTGGGTCACAAGAAGCAACTGCGCTCCTACAGTGGTTCGAGAGTATCGAGAGCACCTTCAGACATGTGCAGTGTCCGAATGCGCGCAAAGTTGAATTTGCTTCAAGCGTGTTTGAGAAGTGAGCTCTTACATGGTGGAACAAAGTGATGCCTGATAGGGGTGCCGAAGTGGCATTAGCGCAAACTTAGGAAGAGCTCCGAGCTCTCATGATGAGAGAGTTCTATCCCGGTCACGAAATTCGAGCTTTGGAACGAGAGTTTGATGATTTAAAGTAAGATGGGGGAGAACACCGTGCTTATACGGATCGATTTGAGGAGCTCAGTTTGTTGTGTCCCACTATGGTTACCCCACTGGAGAAAGCAATCGAGAGGTATATCGATGGTTTACCCGATTCTATTCAGGATATTGTGACCGGTGTTAATCCTACTACCGTCCGTCATGCGATCGAGTTGTCTACTACCCTGACTGAGTCTCAAGTCAGGAAGGGTAAACTCACCCGCAAGGGTGATAAAAAGAAGTCAACCGATTCTGACAAGGAAAAGGGTAAGGGTAAGAAAGGTGAGTCGTCAAAAAAGTCAAGGAAGCGCAAGGCTTCCCAGAATTTTGTTGTCACCAACCAGAACCCTCAGAACCCACTGACTCAACCTCCTGCAAAGAAAGCATATGCTGGTACCGCAGCTCAATGTGCTCGATGTAATGGTCACCATGTTGACCAACGGGCCTGTAAACAGTGTACTACGTGTGGTAGACTTGGGCATCTGGCCAACATTTGTCGTTTGGGCCAGAATCAAGCTGCTCAAGTTCCAGCACAAGTTCAAGGGAATGCTGCGAGATTCCCACATGGTTCGTGTTTTAATTGCGGAGAAATGGGTCATTTCTGCAACAATTGCCCGAGATTGGTAAATGCTAATGTCAATCCGAATGCAAATGCGAACATGAATGTGAATCCCGCTTGTGGACGAGCATTCAATCTGAATGCAAACGAGGCGAGGGCAGACAACGAGGTTGTTAACGGTACGTTCCCTGTTAACAATCAACTTGCATCTGTTCTTTTCGATTCTGGTGCCGATAGGAGTTTTGTTTCATTATCTTTTGAGCCTTTGCTTGCGATACCTAGAACTAAACTGAGGAAACCCTTATCTGTCGAAGTTGCTACTGGTAAACCCCTTGCTCTCGATTCTGTTCTTCGTGGTTGTCAATTGAACCTCGATAACCATCTTTTCCCCATTGACCTCGTACCGATGCAACTTGGGAGTTTCGACATTATCGTGGGAATGGATTGGTTAACCAAACACCATACTGAGGTGGTTTGTTTCGATAAGATCATTCGTATTCCTTTTTCGTCAGGCGATGTTCTGGAAGTTCGTGGCGAGAAACCATCTGGTGGATTGAAAATCATGTCGTGTATGAAAGCCCAAAATTACTTACGAAAAGGATATGTTGCCTTTCTGGCACATGTCACCGAGGAGAAAGACAAGAACAAGAGTATTCAGGATATCCCGATTGTTCGGGATTATCCAGAGGTGTTTCCTGATGAACTTCCTGGTTTGCCTCCAGTTCGTTAAGTCGAGTTTCATATTGATCTTGTACCCAATGCCAACCCGATTGCGAAAGCACCTTATCGTCTTGCACCATCGGAGATGCAAGAATTATCGAAACAGCTTCAAGAGTTGTCTGATAAAGGATTCATCCATCCGAGTTATTCACCTTGGGGCACTCCTGTCCTCATTGTGAAAAAGAAAGATGGATCTTTTCGAATGTGTGTCGATTATCGTGAGCTTAATAAGCTTACCATCAAGAATCGATATCCCCTACCTCCTATTGATGATCTGTTTGATCAGCTGCAAGGTGCTACATGTTTCTCCAAGATCGATATGCGTTCTGGGTATCATCAGCTTCGTCTATTCGAAGAAGATATTCCCAAAACTGCGTTCCGCACGAGATATGGGCATTACGAGTTTACTGTCATGCCTTTTGGTTTGACGAATGCTCCAGCTATCTTCATGGACTTAATGAATAGCGTCTGTAAACCTTATTTAGACAAGTTCATCATTGTGTTTATCGACGATATTCTCATTTATTCAAAGTCTCGAGTCGATCACGAGCAACACCTTCGTTTGACATTGGAACTCCTGAAGAAGGAACAACTTTTTGCTAAATTCTCCAAGTGTGAATTCTGGCTTAAAGAAGTTCAATTCTTGGGTCATATAGTCAATGAGCAAGGTATTCACGTGGATCCATCTAAGATTGTTGCAATCAAGGATTGGAATACACCAACGACGCCTACAGAGATTCTATCTTTCCTTGGTCTCGCTGGTTATTATCGTAGATTCATTTCTAATTTCTCGAAGATTGCGGTTCCACTCATTGCTTTGACTCAGAAGAATAAGCCTTTTGAGTGGGGACCCAAACAAGAAGAAGCGTTTCAAACGCTGAAACAGAAGCTATGTGATGCTCCTGTTCTATCTCTGCCCGAGGGAAACGATGATTTCGTTGTCTACTGTGATGCGTCCAACTTAGGCCTTGGTTGTGTTCTCATGCAACGAGGAAAATTTATTGTGTATGCGTCTAGACAATTGAAAGTTCACGAAAAGAACTACACGACTCATGATCTTGAGTTAGGAGCTGTAGTTTTCGCGCTTAAAATCTGGAGACACTACCTCTATGGAACAAAGTGTGTGGTTTTCACAGACCACAAAAGTCTCCAGCACATTCTTAATCAGAAGGAGTTGAACATGAGGCAACGACGTTGGGTTGAGCTCTTGAACGACTACGATTGCGAGATTCGCTACCACCCTGGTAAGGCGAATGTCGTAGCCGATCCGCTTAGTCGAAAAGAGCGCGTCAAGCTTCATTCTGTTCGAACTCTATCTGATCTCCAAACTCGTGTTCTTCAAGCTCAGCAATCTTGTGTTTCACAAGATTTGATAGGTAAGGAATTACCACATCAGCTTGAGCTTAAACTCGAAGCGAAGGACGATGGTTTACTCTATTTCAAGGATCGTTTGTGGATTCTGAAACAAGACGATCTTCGCACTTTGGTAATGGACGAATCTCATAAGTCTCGATATTCTATCCATTCTGGTGCTGATAAAATGTACAAGGATCTTCGTACTAAGTTCTGGTGGCCTGGAATGAAGAAAGATGTTGCCTTGTATGTATCGAAATGCCTAACTTGTCTCAAAGTCAAGGCTGAACATCAACGACCTTCTGGTTTGGTTGTACAACCAGAGATACCGGTTTGGAAGTGGGAGAACATTGCTATGGATCTCATCACTAAATTACTGCGTACATCTAAGGGTCATGATGCTATTTTGGTTGTTATCGATCGATTAACGAAGTCAGCTCATTTTATTCTGATTCGCAAGGATCTATCTGCTGATAAACTTGCAAAGATTTATGTTGATGAGATTGTATCACGACATGGTGTTCCTTTGGACATCATATCTGATCGTGATGCTCGATTTTCATCTCATTTTTGGAAAACCATGCAATCTGCTACGGGAACCCAACTAAATCTAAGCACAGCTTATCATCCCCAAACAGATGGACAATCTGAGAGAACGATTCAAACTTTGGAGGATATGCTTAGAGCATGCGTGATAGACTTTGGTGGTAATTGGGATTCTCATCTTCCATTGTTCGAGTTCTCTTACAACAACAGTTATCATGCTAGCATTAATATGGCACCATTCGAGGCTCTCTACGGTCGAAAATGTCGTTCCCCTGTCTGTTGGAATGAGATCGGTGAAGCTCAGCTTACTGGGCCTGAGCTCATTCTGGAAACGACAGACAAAATCATGAAAATTCGCGATAATCTTGTGACAGCTAGATGCCGTCAAAAGAGTTATGCGGATTTACGACGCAAGCCCTTAGAATTTCAAGTCGGAGACCATGTCCTACTCAAGGTGTCACCTTGGAAGGGAGTGGTGAGATTTGGAAATAAAGGAAAACTTGCACCACGATATGTTGGACCATTTAAGATTGTTGAAAGGGTTGGAAAGGTTGCCTATCGACTAGAGCTACCTCCAGAGTTTGGAAATATTCATCCGACTTTCCACGTGTCTAATCTGCGAAAGTGTTTAGCTGACACTGATCTTCACATTCCACTCGACGAAATCCAAATCGATGAAACGATGCCCTTTGTCGAGAAACCTATGGAGATAGTGGACCGTACATACAAATAGTTGAAGAACAAACGAATTCATTTGGTCAAGATTCGCTGGAATCCAAACGTGGCCCAGAGTTTACTTGGGAACGTGAGGACCAAATGAAGGCAAAATATCCGCAATTGTTCTCACAAGTTTCCTCTAGTTAAAATTTCGGGACGAAATTTCCTAAAGTAGGGGAGACTGTGACAACTGTGCTCTGTAATCAATGTACAATGCAAAACAATGTTAATTATTAATAAAACAATGTGTTTTGGTGTTATTATGTGTATTTTTATGTTTGATGATTTTACAATTTGATTCGATTCCAATTTCAAGCTTTAAATCGCTTTCTGGAAAGTTATACGTAAACTGGTGCGTAAACGCAGTCAGTTTAAACGCGACAAACACTCCGGAATAGTGACATAGGCTTAACATACCTAAAATAACCTTTACATAAGTTAGAAATAAGTTTTGGATGGTTTGGTGTGTTGAAAATAAGTCTATTCGATCGTAGGGACTATTTGTGTCAAACTACGAAACTATACCAATTTGTATGGTATCGAAGAGTCTGGAATTTGGTCATAATCTAAACATACCATAAATAACCTAAACATAGCTTAGAAATAAGCTTTCATGGGTTCGGTGTGCGAAAACATGCTTATTTGATCTTACAGGGACTAAAAGTGTCAAAAACAGCGTAAGTTTGCATTTTCGCGCATATCTTACGTTCTGACCACATCTGGACATCCAAAATTTTTGTAGACACTAAAATATTTTTATTTTAGTGATCGGCATGCAAAAATACCATTCGTCGCTTAATTTGGTTCGTTTTCGCGTCCGCTTGAGTTTCGTCGTAATTTAACGAACAACGCGATCGTACGACCAAACGAGCCGACATCCGAGAGTTTTCCAAGAACATTTTGAGTCCTCTAAACTTTATTGACCTTTTAGAGCCTTGAAAATGGCTTAACGGGGGTCAAAAGTGCCTGAAATGAGCTTATACAAGTACAGGGGCCAAAACTGTCAAAATGTGAAACTTGCTGGTCTGCAGGTCCTTGCGGACCGTATGCATTGTACCTTATGGTCCGTAAAGCATGCCCAGTGACAGAAACTTGATTTTCAGCTGCTGTTTGATAATTCAGGGACTTTCATGCAATTCTCTTGTTTTGGGCTCCAAGTAAACGACTCTCCAAGTAATACCAGCTGTCCATAACACATGTTTGGTCAGATTTCATTGCTTGAAGGACAAATAAAAACTTGTAATGATCTTGTTCATCTCCTACAAGTATAAATACACACCTTCACTTCCTCATTCTTTGCTAATTCTCTCATTCTCTTCTCAATCTTTGGATTTGGAGCTTCCTTCAAGCTTGGAATTCTTATTCTCTGGTTTTCTTATTTTATTCTTTCTAGCTTTGGACTATTGTAAGTCTTCTTTCATGCTTATTCTTTATGTTTAAGTAGAAAGTCAAACAGTTTGGCCAACAGTTTGACTTTCGGCTTTGACCATCAATTGGTCAAGTCAAAGTTCAATTGAACTTTGCAACGTGATTGTAATCATGATGGTTATAATCCTCAGCGATTATACCTACTGATTACCACGTTAACTAGGTGTAGTGACGAGTCAAAGTTTCGGTCAAAATGCGTTTTAGCACGCATTTTGCAACGGAACTATTTTCGGGTATCAAAACCCATTGTTTTGATACCTAATCAGTTTTATAAGCTAGTTAAACATGTTTTGACATGTTTAACTCGTCACTAATAGTTTAGTGATTGTTTAGGGTCGTAAGTTAAGCGGTCTAAACAACCGCTTAGACGTTCGAACCCGATCCGTTTGGTCGATCATTGGGATCTAACCAAGCTAGATTAGTGATCATAGTTGCATAGGGAATAACCACTGAGGTTATACCTTATGATCACATAGGATTGGTTAGTTATTTGTTAAGTAGCTTGTATGCCCATAGGAAATGACCAAAACGCCCTTTTGAAGCTTAAAACCATATTTTACATATGTGAACATGTTTTTGACATATAATCTGATTTAGTAACATGTTTAGGTATTATTGGGCATATAAGACTTGACATAGCACATAGTTAACCATCCGAACATAGTTTTTCGCAAACGACGCGTTAACGTAGCATAAGCTACCTTAATGGGTCGAAACGGGTCGAAAGCACTTAGGCTAAGTTCCGATTTATAATTTAGGCTTTGTTAAACCATATCACATGAGTTCCAACACTCATTTGGTTTACAAGACCTCATTCTATCCGATCTTCCGATTTAGGTGTTGATTTATTTACTAGTGATCCGATTACTAGGTACTACTTGAATTTCCTTGGTTTGTCTGAGCTTCGCTAAGTTCTTTAGATCAAGGATACCCTATCATTCAATGTGAGTACATAGTTCCCCTATTTTACTGTTTTCAATTGTTTTGGGGTGATTTATGTTATGGGTGAAATTCTGAGCCCATATCCTGACTTTGTATCTTGATTTTCTATTAGTTGTATATGATCAGGATACCAGATTAGGATACCGGACCAGGATATTGGTAACATCCTGAGGCAGTATCCTGACTATTACTAACAATTTGCTTGTAAACGTTGGCTACAAGGGACTAACATTCATGAAGACCAAGTTATCCTGAAGACCCGCTCAAATTGGTTAGGATAAGGACGTTGATGGCGGAAAAATAGCTCTTGTAACGGTCATCATTGAAGATTGGCGTGTTTTATGGAAAGTTACGAAGATTGGTCAAAGATATTAATGTTGTAACGGTTATGGAAGCTTAAATCCCGGACTTATAGTTAGTAAGCGCGTGGAAAACGAGTGGAAACAGCCTGGCAACGTTCAGAAAGGAAATAATCTCAGTATCCTGGATTTTTAGCATAATATCCCGGATTTTTAGCACAATTAGTTAATTCTTGTAACTATATAAAGGAGATGCCAGATCCATAGGTCACAACTCGAATTCACCTACTCATTCACTCTCTTTTCTAGCAGCAATCACGCACTAACACTCATCACTTACAATCATTGTACCACTTAGTAGCAATCTGAGCATTATCCTGCACTGTATCCTGGTTATTCAATCAATAAGAAGAACAAGGCAGCCGACGATTGTCAGCTCCCGAGGTTTTATGCCGGAGATCTAGATTGATCAAGGGCTTTCCTCGTACATCACGTGTCAACCTTTACATTTTTGCTCATTGTTTGATTATAGATACAGCACGATATCCTGAGCCGTATCCTGTTAACTGTTTTTGCAAACTAACAAACCAATATATTTTTCACAAAGTATTACTAGCACACTACCTCACAAAACTAATTTGATCACTTAATTGCTTAGGTAATTTTTGACCAAAACAATTTGGCGCCCACCGTGGGGCAAGTGGTGCTACTTTTACTAAAAATCTTTGCAAAATCATTAATCGGTTTTCTATTTTCTAAACTTTTTGCCACTTTGTTTACAATGGCCTCAAGATCAAACATGAGCTCTTCCACTATGTCTACTACAACCTCTGCTACCACTGGTTCGGTGCTTCCACCACCTCCTCCAAGGATGTCGTTTTCTTCACAACCTCAAGATGTTATCCCTACTCGGAGTGTCCAGGGATCTGCTCCTGTTTTAGCCTCTAATGATGAAATTTTGACTTTATTTGGAAGTGTGCAAGAACAAATGAGGCAGCAACAGGAGACTAACCAAATGCTATTAAGAGAAATACAACTCTTAAAAGCTAGCTCGAGTAGACCCGCTGAAGAAACTGTCACTCCTATACAACCCAGGGCTTTGAACTTCAGTTCCGCAGTTTACACTGAGGATAATAGGGGGAATATCGTCCCAAGCCATTCTCAGAATCATACCCCTGAGATACCCTCTTCGGTCAGAATATCGACTGTGAGAAGTTCACGATATGTTCAGCATATGGCCAAAATCCTCAGAACGGTAATGTGTCAAATAATAATATTCTTGCTACTAACAATAATGGCTCTTTGCAGGATGCAGGTATGACGTCAACATTTACCAGGGAGCTGCAGAAATTGAAGGACATGATATCCAGTGTGCCTGGAGTGGTCCAACCAATTCCGGAAGTATCCCAAGACAGCCACAGGATATCTCGCTTTGCATACCCCATCTGTGATGCTGAAATCCCAAAAAGATTTCAGACTCCCAACATGAAGCTGTATGATGGGACTACGGATCCTGAAGAGCATATTGCTCAGTATAGGGAAAGAATGGAGATTAACCCTATCCCTCCGGAGCTCAAGGAAGCATGCTTGTGCAAGGGATTTGGTTCTACTCTAACAGGATCAGCCTTAAAATGGCTGTTAAACGTTCCTCCTCACTCAATTACTTCGTTTGCTCATTTGGTTAATTTATTTAACAGTCAATTTTCTTGTAGTCGGAGTTTTGAGAAACTAACCAGTGATCTTTACAGGATAAGTCAAGGGCCTCAGGAATCCTTGAGGGATTATGTGAACAAATTCAGTCGAGAATCCTTGGATATCCCACATCTTGATGTTGCAACAGCTGTGCAAGCTTTTAAGATGGGATTACAAAAGGATTCTCAGTTTTATCAGGATCTTGTAATGAATCCCTGCAGGAATCTCGACGAAGCTCGTAACAGGGCTTTGAGATATATCCGTCTGGAAGATGACATGAAGATGCAGGAGAGGATGAACTCTACCTCAACCTATGAATCAACTAACAGGAAATCGGAGACCACGTATAAGCCATATCGCTCCAGGACATATGGCAGAAATGATAACAAGAAAGTGAATGCTATTGAAGACGAGGATCCTGAAGAATATCCTGACTTATCTGAATACTACTTTTCTGTTAATATACCCGAATTAATGTATGCCATGCAGGGCTTAGGGGACAAAGCTAGGTGGCCTCGAAAGAACCTGCAGAAAGCTGATTGGAAGGATAAATCCAAATGGTGTGCCTTCCACGAAGACTTAGGATATATGACCGAGGATTGCATTGCTTTAAGGAAAGAGATAAGTTACCTATTAAGCAAGGGGTATTTGAAAGACTTGCTGGGAAAAAAGAAGAATAAAGGGCAGGATCCCGAGAAGGATCCTGAACGAGAAGCATCACCCCCAGCAGATGCCAAGATAATTAACTTTATTTCAGGAGGGTCCGACATTTGTGGGACTTCGTATTCGGCGGCCAAGAGACACGCAAAGGAAGCTAAGAGCGAGAGGGGAGACAGACCAGTCAGAATGACTACCCTCACAACTGATAAAGTGATCACTTTCGATAGTGATGATAGGGATACTGTTCAGGATCCTCACCATGATGCTTTAGTAATAACATTATATGTGGCTAACCATTTTGTACGTAGGATACTGGTAGACAACGGTAGTTCTGTCAATATAATTCAGCTGGAAACGTTGAAGAGAATGAATGTATCTCCGATGGACATCACTTCGAAGTCCACTGTGCTTGTTGGTTTCAGTGGAGAAGCTATAAATACCGTAGGAGAGATAAAGTTACCAGTATATGTTGATGGGGTCAATTCAATACAACGTTTCTGTGTGATGGACTCCTTATCCTGCTATAACATCATACTGGGAAGACCATGGATTCACGATATGAAGGCTGTGCCATCAACATATCACCAATGCATCAAGATCCCTACCCCTTGGGGAGTTGTCGAGGTTGAAAGTGATCAGCAGGAAGCGAAGGAATGCTACTCATCCTCAATGAAATCCTCAACTAAGCCTAATACAACATAGCAATTAAAGATGCGGGCCCAGGATATCGCGGAGGATTCGGAGCAGGATGTAAAGAAAATCATCCTGGATCAGGATAAGCCTGATATCTTGGTGCTCGTAGGAACCAATATCCCTCAGGATATTGAAGAACAGTTAACAAACTTCTTGAAATGCAGGATGTCAACGTTTGCATGGAAGCATGAGGATATGATAGGCATATCCAAAGACATTATCACTCACAAGCTTGGAGTTGACAAATCATTCAAGCCTGAAGAAAATTTGCTCCTGAGCGGAATGCGATTATCCAAGAGGAAGTTGAAAGGTTGTTGAAGTCCAGGATGATCAGAGAAGTCAAGTTTCCAAGATGGCTAGCTAACGTAGTTGTGGTACAGAAGAAAAACGGGAAATGGAGAGTCTGTGTAGACTACACGGACTTGAACAAGGCTTGTCCTAAAGACCCATTTCCTCTCCCTCATATCGATGCAATGGTAGATGCTACTGCTGGACATGAGATGTTAACGTTCATGGACGCATCCTCAGGATTTCAGCAGATTCAAATGGAGCCTTGGATCAGGAGGACACTGCTTTCATGACACCAACAGGTATATATTGCTATACTTCTATGCCTTTCGGTTTGAAAAATGAAGGTGCAACATACCAGAGATTGGTAAACATGATGTTCAAGGATAAGCTGGGGGACACCATGGAGGTATATATCGATGACATGGTGGTGAAATCTAAAAAGGCTGAGGATCACCTCCAGGATATCAAGGGAGCATTTGATATCCTGGATCGATACAACATGAAGCTGAATCCTGCTAAATGCCATTTCGGAGTGGGGGCAGGAAAGTTTCTTGGATATATGGTGACAAAAAAGGGGATAGAAGCAAGCCCAGAGCAGATCAAAGCTATCCTGGATATAAAATCACCCTCAAATATGAAGGGCGTACAAAGATTGACAGGCCGAGTAGCAGCTTTGAATAGATTTATTTCAAGATCCTCAAAAAAATGCAAGGAATTCTATGATATCCTCAAGAAGAATAAGAAATTTGAATGGGGAGCAAAGCATGAAGCAGCCTTGCAGGATTTGAAGCGATATCTCTCAACCGCACCTCTATTGATGAAGCCTGAAAATGGTGAACCACTATCCCTATACCTTGTTGTATCAGGGAATGCTGTAAGTGTCGTTCTTATAAAAGACCATGAAGGTCAGCAATATCCTGTTTATTATGTTAATAAAAGTTTATTAGATGCTGAAACTAGGTATTCTCATTTAGAAAAATTAATATTAGCTCTAGTCATGGCATCGACAAAGCTTAGACATTATTTCGAGACACATAGGATACATGTTAAAACGAATTATCCTGTCAAAAATGTGCTTAGGAAACCAGAGATGTCAGGCAGGATGGCCAAATGGTCAGTAAAGTTAAGTGCTTATGATTTAGTATATGAACCTAGAAATGCCATAAAGTCTCAGGCTTTAGCTGACTTTGTGGCTGATTTCAGTAGTGATATTCAGGATGAGGTAGACCTAGAAGTTCAACAGTTAAAAGAATCTTCAAGATCCTGGACATTATATACTGATGGTGCATCCAATATAAGAGGTGTACGTTTAGGTATACTACTAAAATCGCCACAGGGGGACATATTACCCCAGGCTATTAGGTGTGAATTTCCTGCTACTAATAATGAGTCAGAATATGAAGCTTTAATTGCAGGATTAGAATTGTCTAAGAGTATGAGTATCAAGAATTTGCGAATATATGTTGACTCCTTGTTGATTACTAACCATTTCAATGGGTCTTATGCAGTAAAAGGTGAAAAGTTAGCTGAATATCTTGAAATTGTTAAGAAATTAGCAGGATATTTCGAAATTTTTACACTTGAACAGGTACCAAGAGAAAAGAATGCTGAAGCTGACGCTCTAGCAAACTTAGGATCTACTGTCAGGATACCGGAGGGAACTCAGATACCAATAGTGCACATCTTGTATCCTGCAATAGAACATTTCAAATCTCAAGATAAAGAAGTAGCATGTATCCAGGATCCTGGTGATGGATATCCTGAGAAGGATCCTGAATCCTGGATGACTCCAATTGTGAAGTATCTTCGAGAAGGAGATATCCCAAAAGATGCAAATCCTAAGGCTTTTAGGATGAAGGTATCTCGTTTTCCTATTATAAATAATATTTTGTATAAGAAATCCCTTGCAGGTCCGTACCTAAGGTGCTTGGAAGGTCCTGAAACCAAGGAGGTACTTCAGGATATACACGAAGGAGACTGTGGCAACCATACTGGGGGCAGATCTCTGTTCTCGAAGGTGTTGAGAACAGGATATTACTGGCCGACCATGAGAAAGGATGCCGCGGAGTATGCTCAGAAATGCGATGCATGTCAAAGACACGGCAACATCCTACATCAGCCTGCGGAACCATTATATCCTATCGCATCCCCTTGGCCGTTTATGAAATGGGGGATGGAAATAGTGGGAAAGCTTCCTAAGGCTCCAGGAGGAAAGGTTTTCATGCTGGCAATGACAGATTATTTCTCCAAGTGGGTCGAAGCCGAGGCCTTTGTTCAAGTCAGGGATCAAGAAGTGGTATCCTTCATAAAAAGGAATATCCTGACCAGATTTGGGGTACCAGCTGAGATAGTTTGTGACAATGGCTCTCAATTCATCAGCAAAAGAACTACTGACTTTTGCAAGAGTTGGGGAATTAAGATGATTACGTCAACACCAGTGCATCCTCAAGCAAATGGACAAGCAGAATCCTCGAACAAGATAATCGTCAACAATTTAAAGAAGAGGTTAGGTGCCAAAAAAGGAAAATGGGCAGAGGAACTACCATTTGTCCTATGGGCTGATAGAACAACTGTGAAGAATGCTACTGGGCAAACCCCATTTTCTTTGGTATTTGGGGCAGAAGCAGTGATCCCGACAGAAATGGTGATACCGACAGCTAGATCAAGCCTACGGGATCCTGAATCAAATCCTGAAATCTTATGTCAAGAACTGGATACTATTGATGAGACAAGAGATGCAGCAAAGCTAAGGATGGCGGCATATCAACAGAGGATATCCAGAGCATATAACAAGAATATAAGGACTAGAAGGTTCCAAGTCGGAGATTGGGTGTTAAGAAAAGCTTTTCTGAATACTACTAATCCTGCTGATGGAAAATTAGCTCCAAAGTGGGAAGGACCCTATGAGATTGAATCGGAAACAGGAAAAGGAGCATATCGACTCAAGAATATGGAGGGGGATATACTACCAAGATCCTGGAATGCTATACATCTCAAAGCCTATTTCAAGTGAGTTTAGAATTTAATTTCTAACTCAAGATGGTATGAATTCTGTCTCTTTTAAATATAATATAATTTATTTGAACCCAATACTAACTTGAGCATCGGAGGGGTGTTAGCCAAGCTAACACCCACCTTAGTTTAAGGTTGTTTTGAAGAATATGCTTCGGGATATAGCTCTTCGATACACACTCAGGATACTTCGAAAGATTAGAGGATTGGCCACCTCTCTCACGTTTAAGGGATCCTGATCCCTTCACAGGTTTAAAGGTATTTACCTTTCTCATGAATTGGGTTTAAACACCCCGCCTGGAGCGCAAGTTATCCAGGGATAGTTCAAGGTGGCGGGACCAGTTCATGTAAAAGTGGCTGACAATTTCGTTACTGTTGGCTATACCCTGTATCCTTAAGGTATATGAGGATTGATCACCCTCTCTCGCGAAAGGGTATTTTCATACTCTCTAAGGTTTAAAGGTTTTCACCTTTCTAAGTCTTGGAGTTTATACACTGCCGCCTGTAGCGCACGAAAATTTGGGATTTTCCCCAGGATACTAAGGGTTTATCCCCAGTACATTAAGGGTTTATCCCCAGTAAAACTAAAGTTTTTAACAAGATTGCAAAGATATGACAAGCTGTGATTACACACGTTCTTTTTTGGATAAGAAGCTACGAAGTTTAATCACCAAGTGAAGAAACACTCAAGTATATCATGCACTGATGCAATATCCTGCACATACAGGGGACATCCATGCCGGGGACATTGCAAAGGATTCAAAGGTTAAGGTTGGAAATTATTGCCTAAGTGTTTCTGGTATGATTTATTGTTTTTCAAGTCTTGAAAACCTTATCTAAATGATCTAAGTTTTCTAAAAATTCATATTCAACCAAGTTTTGTCTGACATTTAGAAGACATTTTATCAGTATCCTGACCAGGATATTTGATCAGGATATTCAAAACTTACCTTTCAAAATAAACAACAAATAAGGCTAAAAGGTTAGTTTATTATTAATGGTCCAAAAGATTGTATTCTTGGTTTCATCTCAAAAAGAGACCCATCCACCAAGAACACAATTAAAGTTTTTAAATCAAATTTACATAAACAGTTGAAGGTTTCGTCCTGAAAACACAGGATCTTTCCACCTTCAACTGTCAAAATATTCTACTTGCAGGAAATTAAAATTGTTCTAAGTGCGGGACGACCGGATGATTTAGACCCTACAAAATACAGGTATCATTAAAGACAGACTAACCAGGATACAGGTTCAGTATATGTGTACGGGATACAGGATCTGGATACTTACCTTGTTAGGGAAGGAGGTCATGGGCTCGATAGATTCCGTGAAGCCAAGGTCATGATAAGAGAAACCTTTGGCAGCAGCAACATGCGGCTCCTTTTTTACCAGGACAAGCTTGGGATAGCTGTCAAGCTTCTCAAGATCGAAGAAAACATATATCCTTACCAGGCATGTTGGAATGACTAAAAAATATATCCGTTGGAATCAGGATATCCAACAGTTATATTTTTGGGGACAATTGTTATGGGTGAAATTCTGAGCCCATATCCTGACTTTGTATCTTGATTTTCTATTAGTTGTATATGATCAGGATACCAGATCAGGATACCGGACCAGGATATTGGTAACATCCTGAGGCAGTATTCTGACTATTACTAACAATTTGCTTGTAAACGTTGGCTACAAGGGACTAACATTCATGAAGACCAAGTTATCCTGAAGACCCGCTCAAATTGGTTAGGATAAGGACGTTGATGGCGGAAAAATAGCTCTTGTAACGGTCATCATTGAAGATTGGCGTGTTTTATGGAAAGTTACGAAGATTGGTCAAAGATATTAATGTTGTAACGGTTATGGAAGCTTAAATCCCGGACTTATAGTTAGTAAGCACGTGGAAAACGAGTGGAAACAGCCTGGCAACGTTCAGAAAGGAAATAATCTCAGTATCCTGGATTTTTAGCATAATATCCCGGATTTTTAGCACAATTAGTTAATTCTTGTAACTATATAAAGGAGATGCCAGATCCATAGGTCACAACTCGAATTCACCTACTCATTCACTCGCTTTTCTAGCAGCAATCACGCACTAACACTCATCACTTACAATCATTGTACCACTTAGTAGCAATCTGAGCATTATCCTGCACTGTATCCTGGTTATTCAATCAATAAGAAGAACAAGGCAGCCGACGATTATCAGCTCCCGATGTTTTATGCCGGAGATCTAGATTGATCAAGGGCTTTCCTCGTACATCACGTGTCAACCTTTACATTTTTGCTCATTGTTTGATTATAGATACAGCTCGATATCCTGAGCCGTATCCTGTTAACTGTTTTTGCGAACTAACAAACCAATATATTTTTCACAAAGTATTACTAGCACACTACCTCACAAAACTAATTTGATCACTTAATTGCTTAGGTAATTTTTGACCAAAACAATTCATATGTATTAAAACGATTTCGATATTTTAACGATGTTTTAAAAAACGATTAAGATGGTTTATATTAAACTAAATACGATTTCGATAATGTGAACGAAACTTGTTGGTTGTAATTACATAACGAATGGCATTCATTAGCATTGATCAAGCCGACCAGTATTAGGTTATGGTACCATAGGATCTGACAAATCCCGTTATCAGACTACACCCATGGTTATGTGTGGGGGTTATGTAGATAACGACCGAATCTGATGATTGTTAACTTACCCTTTGGTGGTTTGTTAATGCGAGAAATGAGGTAGTCGAGTCACGAAGGTTTGAATGTTATTAGCGAGACGACCATAAGTAGTTTCACAATTAAAACGAAAACGATTTTGGGACGAATTAAACGATTTGGAACGACTTAAACGAAATAAACGATTTGAACAAACGATTGGTTTGGGTTGTGATTAGGTAATGGGATGGGTGTAACATGATAAAAGCATTGTAGATACGCCGCTGGTACATCTTATATATAAGTGCTCTTATCATATTACATTTCATGTCATTATTTAGTTCACTTGGGAAACGATATTTAAAACGATGTCACACAACGAGGTTTTCGAAATTATATAAACCATACGAGTTTTATTAACGAGTTTTAACGAGATGTTTTACGAATTGGTTTACTAAAACAAAAAGTCTTTGAGTTAGGAATCATGGTTACGAGATTTTATAAATTATAACCATCTTGATTTGAGTTGGTTAATCATGTTGCAATACTATAAACTTTTCAAAACAAGGTTTTCGAGGTATTGCAATATATACATAAACAATCCATAATTCCGATACTCTTATAAAACCTTTGTACTCGCCAACATTTCTTTGCTGACTTTATTTTTACATATGTTTCAGGTGATGTTGCGTGATGATTGCTAGGGAGCATTTTCACTTAGGATTTGGACGTGGCCTTAGTGACATAAAAACGATAGTAGACGATGTTTAATTTGTTTGTTTGGTTTTAAGACAATGTAAATTGCTTAATGAATCAATAAAACAAAACTTTTAATTACCATGGTTGTTGAACCAATGATTCTGTTACAACACTCCCCGACCTTTCCGCCATAGTTTGTTGTTTTAACGTGGTCGGGGTGTGACACTTACTGGCAGAAGGTCTATCGTAACTCACATTCTACAATGCAGTCCCTAATTTCTCCTTAGGCTTCTACTAGCCTCCCATTAGTTGGTTTTATCATGTATAGGATATCTACCCTCTTTGATACTAACCCAAGTATATTCTTAAGCCCCAGATGTACAAGGTTATAGTTGGTACCAGCATCAGTTAGCACAGACGCAAGGTGTCGGTTAGTAGGGAACGTACCAGTGACTTCGTTCGGACCCTGGCATGCTTCACGAGCTCCAATGTTGAATGCTCCTTCACGGTCTTGGTTAATCTTCCTTGGGCAATCTTTCCTAAAGTGCCCCACGTCACCGTAGTTAAAAAGCCCTTGACCACGTTCCTGATTGTCACCATTTCCGCCTTGACGGTTGTTGTTGTTTCCCTTGCGATTTCCGCTACCATCTTGGCCTTCTTTTCCATATCCAGCACCATACCAACACGTCTCCTTAAGATGACCAATTGTCCCACAAGTTTCACATTTCCTATATCTACATAGCCCAATATGATGTCGTAGATAGTTGTCGCACTTAGGGACAGTACCCAAGTATCCTTTTCCCTTTTTATCTCTGTTGTTGTTGTTCGCCTGATCATCTTCTTGTAAATCAATGAGCCTTCTCTTGTTCTTTCCAGATGACTCCACCCGAGTCTCCTTCTTCTCGCCAGGAGTCGAAAGTTTTTCCAGTCTAAGTGCTTCCTTAGCGAGCGCCAAACTCATGATACTAGCTGCAATAGTTGTTGGTGGCGTTGATGCCGTCATTAAACTCAGAGCTTGAGGCGCCAGTCCCCAAATGAATTGCACCATTCTCTTCAACTCTGGTTCCACCAGGTATGGAACAACTCGCGACAAGTCATGAAGTCTCTGTACATACTCCACCACCTTTGGTCCTTCCATCATCAGGTTCCGGAATTCAGTTTCCAGCTTCTGGGTCTCCATCTGAGAACAATACTCCCTACGCATCATTCCTTTCAGCTCATCACATGTCAATGCATACGCTGCAGTCTCGTCCATTATTCGAATCCGAAGGTTCCACCATATCAGAGCCTTATCTTGAAGCAATCCAGAAACGTATGGGACTTGTTGCTCTGGCGTACAACCGCTCATTCGCAAAATAGAATCCACATTCTCAACCCGTTTCACAAAAGCTATGGCACCTCCAGTGCCGTCAAAGTTTTGAGGCTTGCAGTCCAAAAACTGCTTGTTGGTACAACCTGTACCCAGGAAAATTTTCATCACAGAAAGCATTAGCGGAGCACACTTGGAATTGTCCAAACGTATTGTAATGTGTCTTAAGTGACTTTGACATTACCGTTAGGCGGGTTATTCCCTGGGGTACTTTCGCTGTGTTTGTAGCGAAGAACCTCGTGCCGAGCTATAGCCTGTGAGACATGTGCTTGCCATTCTGCCTTGGTTAGCCGAATGATTTCTTGATGAGACATTTTCGACGAAGAACTTGGTTGGTCAGGTCTTATTTGTTCAGAGAGTTTAAATAGTTGTTTAGAGGTCATATGTACATACACATAATAAATTATCATATCAACCAACCAAGCAACATCATAATCATAGCATAAACAAGTAAATGGGATTATGTTTAATGAGAGTATAATAGACAAACATGTACATCATAATCATAGCATAAACAAGTAAATGGGATTATGTTTAATGAGAGTATAATAGACAAACATGTACATTACAATCATATCACAAACCTGTATATCAACAACATGTTTAACGAGAACATTACAATTGGGCTTTCATTAATCATTGACCACAGGGTATTGTTACACGTTTTGCAAAGCGTACCATTTCAAAAGGGAACACAGGGTCACACTACCCTTGTCCAACAAGTCTACTAATCTACAAAGGTCATACAATCAAATAGTGGTCTCCAAAAGGCTTCACAAGCTCAGCTGAACGGTGGTGCTTTCATCACAAGTATTCCATCTGCATAAAACAAAAACCTACTGTACTGATGGCGGCGGAGGAGGAGGGAGGAAAATCAAACTGAGGACATGTGCGAGCTCCTCCTCGAGCTTGTGCACATGACGAAGCAAGTAGCGGACCTGCTGCTCAACAGTGAGGAATCGAGCATCAAATTCTGGGAATGGAGTAAGAGGAGCAGGTGGATGTGCAAAACGAGGAGGTGATGAACGTGGGGGAACGGAAGCATGCTGACAAGGACACGGTAAGGGACGCGGTATCGATTCAAGCTCCAAGACTATGTGACTCATAACTTCAAATCAAAGCTGAAGCGAATAAAGTAACTCATCCTGTGTATAGCCAACAAAATGCGAAAGATGGTAGGGATCTGAGGTTGGCATGAAATATGGCGGGGACCCTCTGAATGGCTCATCAGTTGGTGAAGAAGTAAAAGGAGAAAAAGGTGCAGAATGGGGAATGTATGGATAAGCCGCTGAAACATGGAGATCTTGTCTAGTCTGCTGTCCTGAAGTGTCTTTCCCTGGACGGGGTGCGGGTATGTTTTGCAAGAAATCGATAGGTAAACCAACACGATGGACATCAGACTCCACAAAATAACAGGGAGCAACATCAGTAGGTGTAGGTGCAGGTGGATAAACAAATGTCCCAATAACCGGAGGATAAATGGTTGCAGGAACTAGATCAGGTATGAGGGGTGCAATGTCAGGTATGCCAAAAGGAATAGGGTCATGGTCAGGTAAAGGCTCAGGATTAGCAGGTGCAATAACGGGCTGATCATCAGGAACAAAATCTGGCTCAAGACCAGGCCCAAGCTCGTGTAGAGGGGATAGTGCAGCTGACATGGCTGTATCGTTATCAGTATCAGTGGCAGAGCGTCGTAATCCAACAACCTGCAAGGCGGAAGACGTCACAGACTCAAAGGAATCTAGGACCGAGTGTAAACTAGTGTCAGGGGAAATCTCGACGACAAGGATCTCAAAAAGTGGGATAGCAACAATGTTCTCGTCTAACTTTCCATCATCACGGGCGTCATCAGGAGGACCATCAACAAACAAATCAATGTCATCATCAAACTAATCGTCGAGAGGCAGATCCTCCGAAGGAATTACCACAGGAAGTATAACCTCGAGGATTGGAGTCATGGTGTGCTCGCCATCGGGATGACCAAATAACGAGGTGATCATGGACTGAAATAGGGATGGCAAAAGGATCCTTGTCAGGGAAGCCATCGGCAAGGGGTAAATCATCGCCGAACTCTGGTAGCGCGAACGGCTGGAAGTCGTCTTCATCCTCAGACAGCATGTCAGGATCATTCTCAGTGTCGGACGTATATATCTCTGACGCAGGTGCAATCTCATCACCTGTGACGGTGGCCTTAGGGTCGTCAACGTTAGACAACTCGCTCTCTGAAGAAGATGGCATGTGTGCCGGTACATAATGATCATAGCATGTATATCTATAGTAATTACTAATACCAAATGTATTGCAAGCAAAGACAACTCATCATGTAATCATGTATTCACATTTATCCTTCATAAAACTTTCTATCTTTTCCCAGTCTCCCAGACTAAACTACCTAGTCTCCCAGACTAAACCACCTAGTCTCTCAGACTGAACCAACTAGTCTCCCAGACTAAACCAGCTAGTCTCCCAGACTAAACCAACTAGTCTCCCAGACTAAACCAACCAGTCTCCCCAGACTGAACTACCTAGTCTCTTAGACTGAAACACCCAGTCTCTCAGACTGAAACACCCAGCCTCTCAGACTGAAACACCCAGCCTCCCAGACTGAAACACCCCGCCTCTCAGACTGAAACACCCAGTCTCTCAGACTGAAACACCCAGTCTCTTAGACCGAAACTCCCAGCCTCCTAGACTGAACCACCCAGTCTCTCAGACTGAACCACCCAGTCTCTCAGACTGAACCAACAAAGTGACTGTGCATTGTGTTTCTTGTCTTTTTATTTTGTAAAAATGTTTGCTTCCCTGGATCTGGGCGTTTTGTGTATACAATGAAAACATGTTATAAAAATATTTTCGTGAGAGCCCTAATGATTGTAGTCTAGACTCGAGAAGGAATCCTAGTTCGCTACAATCGAAGCTCTGATACCAAGCTGTCACACCCTGAATATTGCGGAAGCGTGATTATGGTGTGACTTTCTTAATATCATTGCATTCAATCATAACAACAACTATATGATAAAACCATAGATTGTCATCCATTAAATAGATTTGAAAACATCACAAACATCATTGTTTAAACAAGACTCTAAATTCAAGTTTTACAAACCATACGAATTGTTTTAAGAGTTCACAAGGACTCATCAAAAGACTCTAAATAAAACAAAGATTTGGAAGAGGTGTCTGGTCCAGGATAGGACACCTTAACCAAACCCTAGACCATGGATGACATCCTTTATTTTTAACAACACTTGAAAACCTTCGAACGCCCGCCAGATCCACCTTTAATTCCCTGAAATACATGTAATTTGAAAACATCAACAAAAGTTGAGCGAGTTCATGTGTTTGTTTGTGAGTATGAATAACCTTTGAAATCATTGAAAATATGTATATTCGTATGTGAAAATGATCAGATCAATTAATGGTTTGCAAGGCCATCAATATGTGTGCATCGGTGTAGGAAGGCTCAATCCTTTGCGTATTTAGCACCAGGCCTCCCGGATGGAATGACATAGTCACCACATGAGCCAACTCGCGGACTCATGGGTGGGGCTCGCAACACCAAAATAGATCTATCACTCATGCCCCTCGGTCCTTCTAAAGGATTAATGGTCTCAAGATAACGCCTACCCTTTCACATGATCTAGCAGTTCATTTCATTTATAAATCATTTGTAATCATAATCATTTGTAACATGTACTTCACCCCCGAAGTTGTAAAACGAAAACAGTTAAAAGAAAAGGGGGACATGAACTCACAGTTTTGCATTCCTTGTATCCGATGTAACTCAAAGCTTCCTCTAGAACGCACGACTACCTACATGCATACTACGTTCCATTAGACGAGCGGGTCGTGCCTTGTCTTAGTATTGATTAGTGTCTTTGATTTACGTTTCAAAGTGTCTTCATTATTATTCCAAGTATATAATTATTTGTTAAAATAATTAATATTTTAACTTAAATTGTATTTATTAAATTTTGGTATAATTGTTAAAACAATATATTTTAACTTAATACTTCCCAAGTATTTATGCTTGTATTTCCTCCCCAAGGATGAGGTATCTTATACTTGTATATTTTGCCATGTTTTCGGGTCGTATTCCGGTGTGTATTTATGCGTATGAGAATACGTATTTTACGGTATTCCTTAAGTATCCTTTATTCTTAGTTTTATATTAATTATTCCGGAATATTTTCTTTAATAAGGATTCAATATATATTTCCAAAATATATATTGTAATAAATATTATTTAGAAAAATTATTTATAATTTTTCTTTTGGCAAAAATATATTTGTATTTTCTCATAAGTCTCAAAAATAATATATTTTCATGTCCAACATAGAAAATATATATATCCACTCATTTTTCTCCAAAACTGATATTCTTCATATTATTTTGAGGAATTATATTTTTCACCTCAAAATATTGTATTTTGTGTTTGTAAGAAAATATACCTTTCTTAAAATAATATATCTTCTAAAAATTTCAAGAAAATGTATATTTCATACTTGTCAAAAATAATATATTTTCCCTTTAAAAAATATGATATATTCTTGTAGAAATTGTAAAAATCATATTTTTACTTCCTTGGTGTCCAAAATAGTATTTACCAAAATATCCTTTGTGAATAAATTTTCCGGAATATTTCGTAAGTCCTATATTTCATAGTTCGGTTTCATCAATAATTTGTATAAGCTTATATTTATTCCTTGGAGTTTTGGTAATATTTTGGATTGTAATTCTTGGTATTTTGATGCGTTATATTGTTTCATGTCCTAAAATAATATAACTACTACACAAAATATACAATAATCACACACATGGTGTCTTCTAAATATGTATTTCCCAAATACATATTTAGTTACTTTTATTTATGAAAATCAACCTCCAATAATTATATTTTTGTGACAAAAATTATGGCAAAGTTTTTATAGGAAACTCATGGTTTAAAATACACTTGTAAATATTTTTTAAAAAATATTTTTCTAAGTGTTTATATTTTTAGAAAATTTTGCCATAGTTTCCCTTAAAAATGGAGGTTTCCATGCTTTTAAGCATATCATTTTCTTTTGTAAAAATTATCACAATCAATTCACCAATAATAATAATCATCCTTTACTTACCAACCTTGCAAAAATCATGCATATTCTACTACTTCATGAACTTGAATATTTGTAAAAATTTGTAGGAACTTACTAGTGTTCTTAGTTAGCCTTGTTATCCTTTAAAGTGTGATTAGTTCTTTAAAAACTTCATTTTTAAAGAATATGGATCTTTACAACTTTTATTTATATTTTCTAAAAATGTTTCTTTGTGAAATCTTCTTGTTACACAAGTGTTTCTACACTTGTTTACCCATAATTGAGGTTTGTTTATGTACGAACCAAGATTAAATAAAACTTATATTTTTAACTTGGTTTCTTTAGAAATCATCCATAAAATTTCTAGATTTACAAGTATCACAACTTACTTTGATCATCATTTTACAAGAAAAACAATTTATACTTCAAGTTCATGATTTACATAAGGATGATCTATTGATTTCTTAACATAATCATCCTCTTATCTTGTTAAATCATGTTTTAATCATGATCTAGCAAGATCATTGTCACACCCCCAAAATCCACATGCGGAATACCACCGCTTGGAGGCGTGACTGACCAGGATCCAGCCACTAATTATTTTGAACGGTTTAGTTATTATTACAAATAACGGTCTAATTAGCGACCAATTTAAATTTTTCAAAACATAGTTTAAGTTTGCAGCGGAAGGGAAAAGAGAACATGTCGTAATTTAAAACCACAAGTTTATTAGTTATGAAATTTCAAACCACGCACTCCAGCCGATTGCAATGTCCGTCCTAAGCTGTATCGAGCAACCTGCAAAGCATGCAGTAGGGTGTCAACATAAAGTTGGCGAGTTCACGAGTTGTCCAGTTTTAGTTTCTGAAAATGTAAGTTGTTTAGGTAAAACATTTATAATCGCGCCATGGGGAGCTACCCCATATGAAAGCTACTAAACTGACGTTACCGAAACTGTTGACGAGAAGATTTGGTGCCCCAGGTCAATGTCTATCGTCATTGACCGAGATGCAAGGTCTATAGTTCACGCCCGATCTCCCCCGGTCACGGTGTGAGGTTGTCAAACCTAATAGCGCTATCAACTAATATCCCGTTCGCCCCCGACGATTAATCGGTACTATAAGCAGGGACTTAATGTGATAGAGATTCGTTTAGTGTTGCTAGTTGTGATTTATAAATGATACCCAAACGTATCTCCCCGGATGTAGTAGTACAAGAGTACCGTTTGCATATTCCCCCGGAAATTATCAGTTTGAAAACATTATTTAGTTTGTTCGTGTCCCTCCCTGGGACGCATGCTTTTAGTGTGTGAACTCACCTTGGTTTGCTCGGTAGATAATTTACTTGTGTTAGGTTGGTCAACCATACCCTATTATGGTTTATAAATATTTATTAGGTTCGTATGTAAGTAGTGTCACGTAAAATATTACACGTATCTAACACATAGCATGCATGTCATACAAGTATACACGGTATTGGGCCTATTCTAGCATGTAAACAGTTAAATAGTAACAGTTGGACATTAATACTAGCACATAGTACATGAGACACGCCAATGTTATTGGGCCTGTCCTAATCATACAAACAGTCAACCAGTAGCGGCATGTAGTAAAGTTAAACACACGGTCCAAGCACGTCAATACACATTGTGGCCCAATAACTAAGTCAAGCAGCCCAATCGAGGCCGGATGGTCTCGACTCGAGAACAAGAGGTCTCGAGTCGCAACCACGAGTTCCTGAGTCGAGATCAGATGGTTTCGGGTTGTGCATAACTGAGTCGCAACCTTAGAGGTCTCGAGTCAGGTCTCGAGTCGAGATCAGGAGATCTCGAGTCGTAACCAAGCTGGTCTCGACTCCTGGAGTGTGTTGTCTGGTTTCGAGTCGCAACCATAAGGTCTCGACTCGCAAACTGTGCAGATGCTTCTAGAACCCTTATCCAACTTGTACGAACCAATCAAAATTCATTAACATGTACTGTCCAATCAACTTTCATTATCATGTTTTATTCTACCGTACACTTTCCAATTTAGATCAAAAACGACAAATTTCAAATATTTTCAATGATCTTCAATCAGTTAATCACGTAGGATTTTTCACATCATCACTGTTTTATTAAAGCATGGCACTACATTTATCATCTAAACATAATCTTATTAGCCTATCACCACAGTTCTAACCAATGGCATACATATCATCACGTATTTATCACCTTTAAACATTACATGTTTAATACATCACATTTAGACCTTACATATCTAATAGCTACAAGTGGGTCATGATCAACCAACCCCACTTCTTGTATATAGAATAGAATCGACCCAGCCCATGGTCGTTTGTGATTCTCAAATATTGTGCGGCCCAACAGCATATTGCAGCCCAACTTAATTGGAGTGTGTGTGGTCTGTGGAAATGTGCGACATGGTGGTTCCAAGCACAAAAAGGGCGTGGGTCCTCATGTCAGTTTGTGCAATTCGTTCTACAACTTCTACACATATCATTCTCCTACCTAAATCAAATCATAAAAGACAAACAACTGGCATTCCCACAATTTCAAATCATTTTTAGGTAGGTTGTACTCTAAGCTTATAAACTTGTACATTTTATGAAAATCCAGATACAATTTATAAATGGCAGACACACACATTTGAATTAAAACAGATAAGACAAAAGTTCTTTTTAGAATCTATCAATCACATGACACCTCATCTCCTAAATATAAAAGCATGCATTAAACAGTTGTACCCTACGCATATAATTTCGTACATACCATCAAAACATAGATTCAAGCCTTCATACTCGTCACCTTCATTCCTCATTAAATCATGAAATCTAGAAACATAAGCAGATTTATGTATCTATTACTAATTATTCTCATCTTCAACTTACAAACAGTTAACAGATTCACATACCCAGCAACATCTTTATCATTCTAATCGACTAGTAACCCAAATCCTCATCATCATCCTTTCAATATATAACAGAAATCAACGTCATTTGTTATCATCGTTTCATCATTCAAACAATCATTTAAGGCATTTAACAGTGATCCTCATAAACATCATTTTCATGTTAAGTATTCAAACATGCTTAACCAGGTTGTACTCTACGCAGAACTGGTCGTACATTCATGGAAAACCCAGTTCGACAAACATCCATATGAACACGAAAAGCATATAAACACAGCCTATGAATACTGACCAATTGATTTGTGGGTTGAACGGACCATCCGTTGTCGCCATTGTTTCCGTCGCCGGCGCTACTGGTTCGTCGGAGGACCATCACCGCTGCTGCCAGTTTGGGCCGCCGTTACGGCTCTTCATCCTTCTCCGTTCCGTCTATATCTCTCTCTGCTACTCTCTCTCTCTCTCATGTGTGATGGGGGGGGGGGGGGGGGGGGGGGTTAATGGTGTGTAGATAGACGGGTTTCAAGGTGTATGATGAAGTGGGGTGTGCGACGAAGGTCACCAGCCGAGAAGGAGGGGTGCCGGAAGTCGTCGGAGATGCGGCTCCGGTCACCGGAAAGGCAGAGATGAGAGGGAAAGGGGAATCCGACATTTGCGGCTGATGTCTTTTCTTATTTAGGGTTTTTAAAATAGAAGGGGTAGATGAATAGGATGTATAAATAGGCTAGGGTTTTGATTTATGTGTGTTGGGTTGGGCTTGGGCTCATGCGAATGGATCCGTAATGCTTCGGGTGTTACGTTTAACTGACCGGCCCGCTTATCATGACACTCAAATTTATATCGGGTTAACAATAATAATAGTAATAATAATATCAATAACAATAATAGTAAATTATTAACACGCGCACGTATTACTAAAATGCCCTTCTCTCGACAACGAGAGTACGGGTTGTCACATTCTCCCCATGTTACTGGAATTTCGTCCTCGAAATTTAAGCTAAGGTCACACGATGCGCTCTATATGTAAACATAGACTCCATTACTATACGTAGATACAAGGATTTTCACAAAATCCGCCAAAAATGAACATGCAAGTCACATAGCACATAAAGTCACATAGTACGAAAAATATCACGTAGCACACTATCCACAGAGTTCGTACATATTTCCCTTAGTATAGAATTTCACAAAATTTATTATAGCATTCAAAAACGTACAGGAAAACCGAAGTGTCACATTATCCCCAAGTTTCAGAAATTTCGTCCCGAAATTTAGCGCGCAGCCACTGACAAGCTAGCGTGGTTAGACGTTTTCGTGGGGCGTCACATCATCCCCTTGTTGGCCTGAGATTTCTTACCGAAATTGAGTTGTAGCCTCAGTGCTGGAAGTATAGTTTGCAAACAACTGGGGATGCATGCGCATCAGCTGGTTTTCCCGTTCCCAGGTAAACTCTGGGCCACGGCGTGAGTTCCAACGAACTCGGTCTGTTGGTTATGCTAGAGGGTTTTGATTTCTCGATCCTTGATCTCAACCGGTTCCTCAACGAAGCGTTGTTTGTTGCTGATTCCAAGTTCCTAAAAAGGAACAATGAATGTTTCATCTGACAGACACTTCTTCAGATTAGGCACGTGAAAGATGTTGTGTACCGCACTCGGTTCTTCAGGCAGATTCAATCCGTAAGCAACCTTACCGATCTTCTCGGTAATTTCGAATGGTCCAACATATCGCGGATTTAGCTTTCCCCGTTTACCAGAAAGAACCACACTCTTCCAGGGTGAGACTTTAAGTAGAACCCGGTCATCGACCTGGAATTCTAGCGGTTTCCTACGCTTATTAGCGTAACTTTTCTGACGGTCACGAGTGGCCGCCATGCGTTGTCTGATCTGGGCAAATTTTACCCGTTGCGTCAAGTGCAAGTTCTGGGTTGGTAATTTGGCTTTCGCCTAACACGGAGGTGACCGGCATCTGCGTCCATACAATGCCTCAAATGGTGCTGCCTGAATGCTAGGACGGTAGCAATTGTTGGAAGAGGATTCTACAAGAGGGAAGTGTCACTCGTATCCAAGAATGATAACACATGTTCTCAGCATGCCTTTGAGTGTTCGGATGGTGCGGTTGGCCGGACCATCAGTTTGAGGGCGATAAGTGGTGCTCATGCCTAACAGTGCGCCAAAAGTCTTTTATGTACAGCCTTGTGACGAATCGGATGCAAAACGTGGGTTACGGTCAGATATAAGAGAAGTTGGCGCCCCGTGCCTAGTGTCTACTTCTATCAAGTAGATGGTTGCAAGTTCGAAAACTTGTCGGTTTCTTTGGTCGCGTGTCGTTACCAGTAGACATTTCATCAATGCCTTGGACAGGATATCATAAGATAGGAGCACCTCATAGATTATCTTTCAATGGCTGGAGTGGCAGATTATTGTGCATCTCCCAAATGTTAGGCGATACCCTTCGAGTCAAAATCGTGAGGGGGTTGCGTATACGGTCGAGAATTGCGGGCGTTGCGACGTTAAAAGTCGCGCGTTGAAAACTTAGCGCAAGGCGATTTTGCGTCGTAGAAGTACCAGGGTAGAGCGTAGGAGTCGTCCCGATTCCCACTGGTTTTCGGAATAGGTTCGGGCGTCGTCGAAAGAAACAAGTGTCAAATCTTGACAGGATGAAATAAATTCGAGTGTCGTAACTAGGTGTTGATCGTATCGAGTTTCGAAGAACAGTGCTTGCGATACCCGTTACCCCTGGGGTATCCTTGGTTCGTTGCTCCAACGAGTAATATTCGTAGGAAGAAATTCGTCCAAACGGAGATTTGCGCAGAGCAGAGTAGGATAAGGATCATGGAATCCGTGAAACACAATACGAGTAGCGAGACAATGTAAGGAGGGTAATGAAAATCGATGCGTTCAACTTGAGGCAAAACATAAAGGCTTTGGGGTTGGCAATAGAGATTTATCTGATGTTGATGAGGTAGTTGGTTGTACACAAGCTATGGGCGTTTAGAATAAGGAACGTCGCTTGCTGATGAGGGGTGTTATGTCGACGTGGTTAGCGTAAAATGAAATAGCTAGAGAGGGATGGTCGTCGTGCGGGTCTGTAGGTTTCAGGGTCTATTGAGGCATCTGGCAGGATGTGATTTCTCAGGTCGGTAGAAGATCAAGTTTGAGTGGGTTGTTCTAAGTTGTGCAAATGAGTTTGAAGTAGCGCTTGCGTCGTCGGGGGGGGGGGGGGGGGTTGATGTGAAACTACAGAAACGGGCTTTCAAAAAAAGCACGACTAAGGTAAATGTTGCAAATTTTTAGGGTTTATGAAGTTTGTCGACCAAGAGTCGATCTTGTTGAATTCATTAATGTGGAGAGAAATCTGGTCGAGGTTCCCGTATGAAGAAACATGGATATCGTGATAAAGAAACGGTAAAAGCGGGGATACCATCTTGAGCCATAAACGCGGATTCGTACGAAAGTCAGTGAGAGGATTCACTGAATCAGAAAAGTCACCAAAGAATACGGTTCCAGCAAATGGAGGATAAGGTAAGCATCTAGGTCACCGTAATCGTCGGTGGGTCGACTGGCTCGTGTCGTTGTCTTGCCACGCCTTCCAATCCGCTGGTTTGTAAGAAAGATATCACCTCACTGAGTTTTGGGGCGTGCTACGGTATAAGGTTCAACTCGAATAAGGATTTACCATGTAACGAGGAATTAGGGAAATGACTTCGTGGTCGATGGAAAATTGATACGATTGCTGGCAGTGCAATGAGAAGCATACACCACGCATGCTTTTCGTGTTCGAGACGTGCAAATAGAAACCCGAAAAGTGTAGACTTACTAGAATGCTTCAAGAATCCAGGTGATCGATCGGATGAGGGAATGAGTCTCAACACTCAAGTCGGGAAAAGAAGTACGTGAATACAAAGGATGTGAATGACGTTGTCAATCCTACTAATCTTGGCTAGTTGCTCCACACATGAAGCCAAATCGTTGTGCTACTGCGCCATAGCGGTTTGTTTTCCCCAATAATGGGTGATTTAGGATTTGCTCTCCTTCGTCGTTTTGCCCTCGAAACTTCTTTCTAGGATCCGCAGCGGGCTCCTAGAGGTTCATCGCGTCGATTTGTTCTAGCCCATAACGGAAATCGGAAAGAAAATGCGTGGACGAGACAGTTAGGGACAACTGGTTCCTTGCCCTCAACGTGTCGTGATTTCGAATCAAGGTTAGGAGATTCCACTCTCGCTTAGCGCACATCAGGTTTGCGTAGTTTTCGTATGATTCACAGTACTGAATACCAACTATACAGCTACGTATTTACGCGCATATGCTACATATATACATACACATTTATACATATATGTGTGCACAAGTAAATGCCGATGACTAAAATTACCATGTGAGTACCTAAGTCTGACGAACCTTGCAATCCGGAGTGTGGTGTCGTTGTGGTTTTTATTAAGGAACGGTTATAGTCTGGTTTCCATATAAAAACATTTTTCATCTTAAAAATATTTTATATCTTAAACCTAGTTCACTATAACCAATGGCTCTGATACCAATCTGTCACACCCCCAAAATCCACATGCGGAATACCACCGCTTGGAGGCGTGACTGACCAGGATCCAGCCACTAATTATTTTGAACGGTTTAGTTATTATTACAAATAACGGTCTAATTAGCGACCAATTTAAAATTTTCAAAACATAGTTTAAGTTTGCAGCGGAAGGGAAAAGAGAACATGTCGTAATTTAAAACCACAAGTTTATTAGTTATGAAATTTCAAACCACGCACTCCAGCCGATTGCAATGTCCGTCCTAAGCTGTATCGAGCAACCTGCAAAGCATGCAGTAGGGTGTCAACATAAAGTTGGCGAGTTCACGAGTTGTCCAGTTTTAGTTTCTGAAAACGTAAGTTGTTTAGGTAAAACATTTATAATCGCGCCATGGGGAGCTACCCCATATGAAAGCTACTAAACTGACGTTACCGAAACTGTTGACGAGAAGATTTGGTGCCCCAGGTCAATGTCTATCGTCATTGACCGAGATGCAAGGTCTATAGTTCACGCCCGATCTCCCCCGGTCACGGTGTGAGGTTGTCAAACCTAATAGCGCTATCAACTAATAACCCGTTCGCCCCCGGCGATTAATCGGTACTATAAGCAGGGACTTAATGTGATAGAGATTCGTTTAGTGTTGCTAGTTGTGATTTATAAATGATACCCAAACGTATCTCCCCCGGATGTAGTAGTACAAGAGTACCGTTTGCATATTCCCCCGGAAATTATCAGTTTGAAAACATTATTTAGTTTGTTCGTGTCCCTCCTTGGGACGCATGCTTTTAGTGTGTGAACTCACCTTGGTTTGCTCGGCAGATAATTTACTTGTGTTAGGTTGGTCAACCATACCCTATTATGGTTTATAAATATTTATTAGGTTCGTATGTAAGTAGTGTCACGTAAAATCTTACACGTATCTAACACATAGCATGCATGTCATACAAGTATACACGGTATTGGGCCTATTCTAGCATGTAAACAGTTAAATAGTAACAGTTGGACATTAATACTAGCACATAGTACATGAGACACGCCAATGTTATTGGGCCTGTCCTAATCATACAAACAGTCAACCAGTAGCGGCATGTAGTAAAGTTAAACACACGGTCCAAGCACGTCAATACACATTGTGGCCCAATAACTAAGTCAAGCAGCCCAATCGAGGCCGGATGGTCTCGACTCGAGAACAAGAGGTCTCGAGTCGCAACCACGAGTTCCTGAGTCGAGATCAGATGGTTTCGGGTTGTGCATAACTGAGTCGCAACCTTAGAGGTCTCGAGTCAGGTCTCGAGTCGAGATCAGGAGATCTCGAGTCATAACCAAGCTGGTCTCGACTCCTGGAGTGTGTTGTCTGGTTTCGAGTCGCAACCATAAGGTCTCGACTCGCAAACTGTGCAGATGCTTCTAGAACCCTTATCCAACTTGTACGAACCAATCAAAATTCATTAACATGTACTGTCCAATCAACTTTCATTATCATGTTTTATTCTACCGTACACTTTCCAATTTAGATCAAAAACGACAAATTTCAAATATTTTCAATGATCTTCAATCAGTTAATCACGTAGGATTTTTCACATCATCACTGTTTTATTAAAGCATGGCACTACATTTATCATCTAAACATAATCTTATTAGCCTATCACCACAGTTCTAACCAATGGCATACATATCATCACGTATTTATCACCTTTAAACATTACATGTTTAATACATCACATTTAGACCTTACATATCTAATAGCTACAAGTAGGTCATGATCAACCAACCCCACTTCTTGTATATAGAATAGAATCGACCCAGCCCATGGTCGTTTGTGATTCTCAAATATTGTGCGGCCCAACAGCATATTGCAGCCCAACTTAATTGGAGTGTGTGTGGTCTGTGGAAATGTGCGACATGGTGGTTCCAAGCACAAAAAGGGTGTGGGTCCTCATGTCAGTTTGTGCAATTCGTTCTACAACTTCTACACATATCATTCTCCTACCTAAATCAAATCATAAAAGACAAACAACTGGCATTCCCACAATTTCAAATCATTTTTAGGTAGGTTGTACTCTAAGCTTATAAACTTGTACATTTTATGAAAATCCAGATACAATTTATAAATGGCAGACACACACATTTGAATTAAAACAGATAAGACAAAAGTTCTTTTTAGAATCTATCAATCACATGACACCTCATCTCCTAAATATAAAAGCATGCATTAAACAGTTGTACCCTACGCATATAATTTCGTACATACCATCAAAACATAGATTCAAGCCTTCATACTCGGTCACCTTCATTCCTCATTAAATCATGAAATCTAGAAACATAAGCAGATTTATGTATCTATTACTAATTATTCTCATCTTCAACTTACAAACAGTTAACAGATTCACATACCCAGCAACATCTTTATCATTCTAATCGACTAGTAACCCAAATCCTCATCATCATCCTTTCAATATATAACAGAAATCAACGTCATTTGTTATCATCGTTTCATCATTCAAACAATCATTTAAGGCATTTAACAGTGATCCTCATAAACATCATTTTCATGTTAAGTATTCAAACATGCTTAACCAGGTTGTACTCTACGCAGAACTGGTCGTACATTCATGGAAAACCCAGTTCGACAAACATCCATATGAACACGAAAAGCATATAAACACAGCCTATGAATACTGACCAATTGATTTGTGGGTTGAACGGACCATCCGTTGTCGCCATTGTTTCCGTCGCCGGCGCTACTGGTTCGTCAGAGGACCATCACCGCTGCTGCCAGTTTGGGCCGCCGTTACGGCTCTTCATCCTTCTCCGTTCCGTCTATATCTCTCTCTGCTACTCTCTCTCTCTCTCATGTGTGATGGGGGGGGGGGTTAATGGTGTGTAGATAGACGGGTTTCAAGGTGTATGATGAAGTGGGGTGTGCGACGAAGGTCACCAGCCGAGAAGGAGGGGTGCCGGAAGTCGTCGGAGATGCGGCTCCGGTCACCGGAAAGGCAGAGATGAGAGGGAAAGGGGAATCCGACATTTGCGGCTGATGTCTTTTCTTATTTAGGGTTTTTAAAATAGAAGGGGTAGATGAATAGGATGTATAAATAGGCTAGGGTTTTGATTTATGTGTGTTGGGTTGGGCTTGGGCTCATGCGAATGGATCCGTAATGCTTCGGGTGTTACGTTTAACTGACCGGCCCGCTTATCATGACACTCAAATTTATATCGGGTTAACAATAATAATAGTAATAATAATATCAATAACAATAATAGTAAATTATTAACACGCGCACGTATTACTAAAATGCCCTTCTCTCGACAACGAGAGTACGGGTTGTCACAATCATATTATGATCTACATCATTTACACAAGCAAACAACAATCATCAAGTATAACAACACATAAATAACATGATTTCTTCATGATTTCCTATAATTTTAAGCTTATGTTCATGTTTCATCTTCTTGTTTCTTAGTGTACTTCTTGATAATCATCTTGTATCATCTTTTAACCACTTAAAAGAGAAGTAAACTAGCAAGATCATGGTGCTTACCACTAGCACAAGGCTAGGGATGATCAAGAGGAGAAAACAAGTGGATAAAAGCAAACGGTGGAGGTCCTTCAACTTCCGAAAGCTCCAAGCTCCTTAAACAAGCTTCTTGCACCTTTGTAGATATGTGGATTGAATGCAGATGGTTGAATGATGGTGGTAGGGTGGTGGATGGTTGTGGCTGTGAACAAGCAAGGAGAAGAAGGAAGAACTTGTGTGTGTTTTAGTAGGTGTAGGAAATGAAGCTTGTGTCTTGCATGTTTATTTATAATCCATATCACCATGTTAACTTATGGATATTGTGTCATTTAAAGCATAAACAAGATCTTTTAAAATAATAAAACAAATCATCATGTGGGGCCATATGTTGGGCCGATTGTAGATGGGGGGGGGGAGGGTAGTAGACTAGGTTCTAACTAGTTTAGTTACAATCTAGTTTAAATCCAAGTATTAGTTACATGTTTTAGTTATTAGATATTTTTAGGAGGTGTTATGGTGTTCGGGGACCATAACTAGCTTGGTAATGTTAAAACAGTGCTTCTAGTGTAAATTTGATGTTTCGGGTAGTGTCCGGTTGTTCGGTTGGTTACTGGTTCGTTAAAGTGCTAAACTTTGCAGTTTAGCGTGCTTTATGTATCTTTTTGTGACACTTTTGATTCCCGACACTTAGGAAAGCATTCAGGACCATTTTACCATTTTTCTGCATAATATTAGTGTGTTAATTTGCTGATTTTTGCTGAATTTTGTTGAATTCAGCACTTTGGGTGAGTTTTAGGCACTTTCCGGCACTTAAACATATCACTAGAAATGCAGTTTTGTGATCCTTACTTTCCTACACACTACACTGGTGTAATACTTGGTTTCTGGCTCATTCTAAGTCTCAATGCACTGTCTATCTATGTGCTGAGTTCTATCAGCACTTTCCTGATTTATCATATAACTGTATTAACTACACTTAATGCATCATTTGAGGCAATATAGCTTTCGTGCAGTAATGATATGACATTAAACAATGTAAGATGCACATGTATGTATAAGGCAATAGTCAGAAGGTAGCTAATTGCAAATTTAACACAGTCATTAAGCACTAATTACAATTAATTAATTGTACGGATACCTGGATTTTTGACAGTTGTCACACAAAACGACTTGGAAATGGAGAAGCGGTCCCGGATCCTTCTTGGAGATCTCGGAATTAAACTAGATTGGATCGAGTGGTGTAACTTTGTATATATGTAGTTCGTTTTGTTCGGCCGCCCACTTTTGTGGGTGGGTGTGTTTTTTTATGGCAGAGGTTTAAAATTTGTTCTTTTTGTTTCTTGATATTTAATTTTATATTTTTTCCATGAAAAATTATCTTTTAAATGTTTTGCATTAAATGGCTGCTGATATTTAATATCAATTTATTTGTTTATATTAAAAGTCTGATGAAAACAACTGTTGTTGCATAAGATCTGTTGTTGCCCAACAGTAGTTTCCAAACACTGCTGAAGGGTATTGTCTGTTCTCATAGTTTCGGTTTAATCTAAGGACTGCTGAGTTACTAATGTTGCCTAACATCTGTTGTTGGACAACAGTGGTTTTCAAACAACTGTCATCCATTATCAGAGTAGAGGTTCTGACGTGGACAGATGTTAGCCATCAGATATTTGTAACTTCTGACACGTCAGCATTCACTTTTTCACTTTATAAACCCCTGTTTCATCCCTAAATAGAGGTTTTACTTTCGTCTCGAGTTTAAAATTCATCAGAGCGGTTTCCACCTTCTTCTTCAACACTTCTTCGTCAACCTCTCCCAACTTTCAATTCCGATCGTGGCTTTGATGATGAAAAATTCGCATAACTATCTGGCTATTTTTGAGAAAACCGAGAACAATACTCTCTATCATTCAATGATTGATGTTCTTACATCATCTAAATATAAGGTCATTGTTACCGCCGACGCACCCATTTACCAAGAGACTCTCCGTGATTTTTGGGCAAATGCGAATATTCAAGAACAAAACAATGTGGCCGTAAATATAACTTCAAAAGTCGAAGGTGAATCGGTTGCTATTACCCCTAGTACCATATCAATAACATTTGAGGTAAACGACTTGGCAGGTAAGACATTTTTCCTGAAAAATAAGATTCAAACATACTTGATTGGGAGGGGATATGATGGACAGTTGAATCAGATAACTATGTTTAAACGTAATTTTCCAACACAAATGAAATTCATGTTCCATACTCTCTTAATCTGTCTCTCAAATAAAACTACTTCTTTTATTGAAATACCTTTGAAAATTCAGTCATTGGGTTATGCAATTTTGACAAACACTGATTATAACTACTCCCAGGCACTGTTTGTTGATTTGGTTGCAAATTTAGAAAACATTAAAAAGGGGAATACTGCGGTTTTCTTATGTTTCCTAGACTATTAAGCTATTATCTGCAAAAACATGTTTCTCAAAAAGCTTTTGAAAAAGGTAAAGCTATTAAAATGAATAGTCTAACATCTGAAACTTTTACTCGCCTTATGGGTAAAGAGTCAGATGTTTCGAAAACTGAAGCAGAGGGGAATGAGGAAATTTTAGATGAGTCCACAACGGCTCCTCAAACCTCTGTTGCTGAGCCCACTGCTATTGGTGATCACATCACTACAACCACTGCTGTGAAACCCCCACTAACAAAACTCAAAAAGACCAAAACAAAATCCAAAAAGCCCACCGAAACCAGCAAAACGGGTCCTCTGGAAGATGAGATCCCAGAGGTTAACCCTGTGACAACACAGATGTCACTAGAAACCACTGTTGCTATTTCCTCACAACACGTGGAAAGATCTCAACCCATAAACCGAACTCCTCATGATTCCTCACAAAAGGAACATGTTGTATTCACAGGGACACCACAATATGATGTCATACCCTCATATGAGAGTATACTTAAAAGCCCTTCTCCCAGGGCAATGTCTCTTTCGACAGCAATCCCTTCATCTTCTATTCCACCAAAGTTTGTAACACTGCTTCAAGCTATTGACATTCAGACTGATAGCAATCCCTCCCACGAACACTTTACTGAGAGTGTTACTTCAACAATAGCTATGTCTGAACCTTTTCAATTACCTAACCCAGAAATAGTTGAGGAGGCTACACCTCTTGAATTTCAGCAAATTCTTGATGGTATTTCAAGTGGAGCAGCTACTACAAATGTCAAATCCACTGATTTACATTTGGACAGTAGTTTCATCAGTCAGACTCCCCTGAAGGCAACCACTGTTGTGTCTATCAAGGTATCCACTGGTGAGTTCAAGTTAACCACGGGTGAGATCACTAAGGTAACCACTGATGCAGAGGGAAGTCCCCAGAACCAAGAACAAGGGGCATCTGCTAATGAAAATTTGGAGATACCTCCTCCTTCAAAAGCAGATACAACCACCTCTGGTGGGAATTCAGATGATCCTATTAAGTTAGGTGATGGATTAAAATACCAGGATTTGACGGACCTGATATCTAACTTGGAAACAACTGTTGCTGATATGAAAGATCAATTGAAGCAGTTGGTGGATGCTTTCAAAAGTCGACCTTCTCATCAGCAGTTATGCCAAGAGCTTTGGAAGATAAGGCAAACAAGCAGAAGATAAGGCAAAAGAAGAGTGTAAAGGGCTAGGAGACATTAACTTATCAGCTCGCATGCAACAGTGGCTTGGTGAAGTCAAGAAGTTGGAAGATTTTGCTAGAGACCTGAGTAAAAATATGTTAAATCTGTCCCCAAATGCTGAGCTACAAAAGACATTAAGGAATGATTTCTTGACCACTATCATGGATACCAAGCCCTACGAAGCCTACATGTCTGATTTCAAAGACAGGCCCCTTGAAGCTCTTAATGAGGAAGTTAATAGAATTGAAAAGATGAATAAAGATCCTCAAATGGAAACAATACAAAAAGGTTGAAGTGGATGAAGTGTTGAAGTACAAGAGAATGAAGGCAGAACTTGTAGCAGCTAAGGTTGGGATTGCTAGACAAATTGGAAAATGGTCTAGGCAGTATATTGATCGAGCTTACAATAAGTTAGAAGAGCGAAGAAAGACAGACCCATCCCTTCCTAAAAAGCCAGTATACAAAGATGAAACCACTGTTAGATGTCGGCAGACTATTACATCTAAAAAGCTGTTCTCATCAGCAGATGTATTCATCGCTGCCTTAAACCAAAGAAAAAGATAAAAACTGATGGATGAGGAAGATGAAAAGAGGTATGCTGAGTAAAGAAAAGAGTCTATCAGAAATCAGTTACGATATGGATTGGATGATGCTTCGTTGTAATTACAATCTCAAGTTGCTCAAGCACTTCAGAAGTTGGCAAGCAGGCCTCAATCGCCAAACTCCTCTCAAATAAAACTTCTCCCAAGAAACCCATCAGATCCAAAAATAGTAAAGTGGAAGTCTGACAAAAAGACACATGAATTGACTTTGATCAAGTCTGATGGTAGTGTTGAAAAGATATCAAGGGAGAATGCACTTAGTCTGAATCCAGTTGACCTCCAAGATCTTTTTAACCTTCAGCTTGATAGGGATGAAGATGATACTGATTCCTTGGATTTTGAGCTCCAATTCAAAGGGCAAATCCGGGAAATGTTGATGAGAGAATAAAGATCTGCTGATTTCTAAAGTCTGCTGATTCCTTAATTTAGTTTTGCTGAAAGTTGTTAAGGCAGGTGATTGTGTGTTTGTAGTTAACGTTTGTTGAACTTTAAGTTGTATTCAAATTCTATTAAGTACCTATGTCTATAAACAGTTTATATTGTCTTTTTGGGTAAACAGTTAAATTGTATGTAACTGATATATTAACCGATAATCTATGTAAATAGTTGTCTTTTAGCTATAATAGATAGCACATTTTGGTACAATATCTATACACGAATCTATATGTTCTATTAATATGTGTTATGCATAGTTGTCTAAGAAACGACCCGTGTTTGCAGCTCTCATTTTTAATGAGAGTACTAAATTCTTTGTTAATAACATTATTCTCTTAACATTTGTTTACTAACCTTTGTAATTTCTGTTGACTGACCTTTTTAACATGGGTTGATTAACATCTGATACTTACTATCTATCCATCTGGCAAGCACTGTTGGAGATAATGGATAACAGTTTTTAGTAAAGTCTATTGGAAATCAACAGAGGTTTTTAACAGTTAATAGATAATAGTGGTTTGCTATCAACATAATGGAATTGCTGTTGAATAAACCTGTTGACCATTAGTTTATATCAATTTTGTAAGTCTGCACTAATTATTTTTATTACTCTCTGTCAATATGTGTTATGCATGGTTTTCTAAGAAACAACCCGTGTTTGCACACGGGTCTTACCACTAGAACTATATAATAAAAGAAACCAATAGAAGGACACATGTCATTCATTGAAGCCATCTATTTTTTATAGATAATTAATATCAATTAAAAGTTAATTATAAAATTAAATTTAATATAAATTTAAACAATTCGTATAGGAGATAATTCAATATTTTAAAATATTTATCAAATTTCAAAATTATTTATCCTGAAATTTAACAAAAGATGTACACTAAATATAAATTAATATAAAATGTAAATGATTTATTTATTTTATCAAACTAAAGTAGTTAAGGGTAGAACCTATTTAAAAAATGTTTATAAGCGGTAAACAAAAATATGATAGGTCGGTTAAAGCATTTGATGAGCCATAACCTCTTTATGTAATGGACCTTTGTAGAACAAGCGGAACAAGGTCATTTTTTTGGCCTATAAGTGCAATTAGTCATGATTTTTTGGCATTCATATATATTTGTAATTGTAGTTTTGAAAACCACAAATCAAAACTGATTAGCATTTAAACCATAAATCATATTTGCATAAACAGTACACACCCCTAGCTGAAAACTACTTCTAAAATCTCCTTGACACCTCACTTTATAGAACCTAAAGCCACACCACTTTGGTGAGGATAACCACCTATATTTTGTTTCATTGTAAAGATAAAACTTTGACATTAAAGCAAAGAATGTTGTTTCAGAGATGATTTGTTTTAACGTAAATATGACACTTTGGTATTTTGGGCATGTTTGGCTAAACATTTTAAAACAACTTAATTGACTTATTGTTTTTTTTTCAAAAAACCAATAAGTCAAAATAATCTATATCTATACTATATAATAAAAGAAACCGTTTTGGGGACACATGTCGCTTTATGAGATGGTCTCAATTAGATTTGATGATAAAGATAAAGATAAGTGATAATCATATATTAATTATTAAAATTAAAAGATTTTGATGATAAAAATAAGGATAACTGATAACCATATATTAATTAATAAAATTAAAAACTATATATTAACTTTTTTATTATTTATAAAGATAAAGATACTTTTAATTGTTTATATAAAAGTTTATAATCTTTATCTTTATTTACTATCTAATAACCGACGGGTAATGAAAATTAAAAAAAATATCATTTTTTTCTTTTACTTTTTCCGCTTATTAATAACTATTAATGTCACACCCCCAAAATCCACCATGCGGAGTGTCACCGCTTGGAGGCGTGACATGACCAGGATCGAGCCACCAATCATATTGAACAACATATTTAAGTAACTAAGAGCAACCACAATACAATTGGTGACCAAAAGGAAGTTAATCAAGTTCAATTTAAACAACGGAAGCATAAGACGTTAAACCAAAACATAAGTTCATAGTTTATAAGTTTAAAGACCCAAAACATAAGTTTCATAAGTTCATAAAGTTTATTTATTGAGTACGAGACATAACGGTTCGCATCCCACAACGACCACCTCCATGTGCAAGCTCCATAGCATCTAACGACCTGCAAAGCATGTAATAACGAGTCAACAACAAAGTTGAGTGAGTTCACGGTTGGTTGTCCATTTTAGAGTTGTTTCCAAAAACGTAGTTTAATCTTAATCAGCTATCCAGCCGTGGGGGTTACCCCATAGTTCGAAAATGTTTATCAGTTAACCATCCCATGTCGACCTTCCCTGGATTTTTACTGCTGAAAATATGCGTTCTGTTTTTGGACAGCAGCTCAAGCTGAATTTTTACTGCGTTAACTGATCTGTTTTTGGACAGCAGCTCAAGCTGATCTGTTTTTGGACAGCAGCTCAAGCTGAATTTTTACTGCTGAAAATATGCGTTATGTTTTCCGTCATAACTTCAATTCTGTGTAGAGTTAGATCATGAAATTTGTACGGTAGATGACCACCGATGTATTTGTAATTATCTCACTGGAATTTCATAAATCAGACTCTCGATGAATTTTAAATAAATTATTCCGTGGACTGCAGTCAGAAAAAGATAAATCTGATTTCAGTCCGGAAAATGAATTTTTATAAAATATTGGTAACGAATTGGATCCCGAGATTTTTACACAATAATATTTGGATCGTTTAAGATATTCTGTAAAAAATTGGGAATTTTTGGAATAAGTTAACTATTTTATTAAAATGCCTGAAAACAGCCCAGTTTTGGATATTTAAGTTGAAATGACAAAAGTAGTAATTTGCGTGTCTAAATGTCGAGTATATTATCTGAGGATGATCTAACATGTTATATGTCAATGAAAGTAATATGTGCAATATCGTATACTTGTTCTTGAGTAGCTATTAGGTTTAACAAACCTCACACCATGCCAATCGGACGGGTGTGTACTAATGGACTATGGCACGTCGGTGATGATAGACACCGACGCTAGGGCACAATTAATTTTCGTTAGTAGTCGATATGATAAACGAGTCTGGTAGTTTAAATAATGGGGTAGCCCCCACGGCCGGAGTGCCGGGCTGGATAGCCAGGGAAGGTGGACATGGGATGGTTAACTGATAAACGTTTTCGAACTATGGGGTAACCCCCACGGCTGGATAGCTGATTAAGATTAAACTACGTTTTTGGAAACAACTCTAAAATGGACAACCAACCGTGAACTCACTCAACTTTGTTGTTGACTCGTTATTACATGCTTTGCAGGTCGTTAGATGCTATGGAGCTTGCACATGGAGGTGGTCGTTGTGGGATGCGAACCGTTACGTCCCGTACTCAATAAATAAACTTTATGAACTTATGAAACTTATGTTTTGGGTCTTTAAACTTATGAACTACGAACTTATGTTTTGGTTTAACGTCTTATGCTTCCGCTGTTTAAATTGAACTTGATTAACTTCCTTTTGGTCACCAATTATATTGTGGTTGGTCTTAGTTACATAAATACGTTGTTCAATATGATTGGTGGCTCGATCCTGGTCATGTCACGCCTCCAAGCGGTGACACTCCGCATGGTGGATTTTGGGGGTGTGACAATTAATTTAAAATTTCATCGATTTAACCATGCGCAATACTTATGTTTTTAACCTATTAATAAATAAATAAAAAATAAAGTAAAATGTTAACTTGTGTAATACACAAGTTTCTAACCTTATAATAAATAAGTAAAAAACAAAGTAAAATGTTATAATACATCAAAGTTCATTTTTTTTCAAAAACATATACTGACGACCATATGTGTTAACTGATTATATTTTATTTAATCAACCTGTGTAATACACGTGTTTATTCAACCCATGCAATACACATTTTTAAAGATGTAACTTTTTTATTATCTATAATAGAGAAAATGTCACGGAATAGTAACCAAGTGTTAAAAGTGTTTTAATTAGGTCATTCGTATCGTGTTTTAATTAGATAACTGAACATTCAAATCCAGCCATCTCCTTTTTTCCACGTGTCAAGAAAAAAATGGAGCATAAGATGTTGGGCTCGGATTATTTTAATATATGAAATTATATTTATAAAAAATAAAACACTTTAATTACATTAAAAATTAAAAAAACAAGTTACAATCCAAATGACTCGAGTTAGCATCAAATAAAAGGGAAAAAGAAATAAAAATCCACATCACCACGGTTACCTATGAAATGGATAAAAAAACCCTTAATTTTAATGAAAAATGAATGTTGAGTGACCTGATTGGGACAATTTTGAAACTTGAGTGACCTAACTGGAACACTTTTAAAACTTGGTTACTATTCTACAAAGTTACCCCATAATATATAGAGTTATATTTATTCAACCCGTGTAATACACGGGGTTATAACCTAGTGTTTGGATAAAGGAAAAAGACTTTTCAAAATAACTTTTTGACTAAGGTGGAAAAGTCATTTTTAAAAAACTAGAATATCCTGACTTTTCAAAACTTTTTGGCTTATTGGCTTATTGGCTTTTTGTCACACCCCGATATTTTCCACGTATCACCGGTGGGCCCGGTGGGGAGTATCGTGACGTAGTTGATATCATCATAGTCAAACAACACAATTTAAATGCACAGCGGAAGCAAAAGATGAATATATTACAAACCGATATAAAGTAATATCAAAGTATTACAAACGGAAAGTAAAGGATCCACAGGCGGATCGAAAATAAAATGAAACATTGTTCAACAGACTTTAGGCATCTAAGCTTGCGAGACTCTTTATTGATGCTAGGAGTAGCCAGCCTATTCCGATTAGTACCTGCACTTAGCCTTTTTGGAAAATACGTCAGTTTACACTGGTAAATACAATTTAACTGACTCATTTTGAAAATGTTTAAGAAAATTGATTTGAGTGCAAACGGCACAAAACGTTTTATAACTTGGGATAATTATTTGTATATAATACTTGTAAAAGATTTACATGTTTCTTAAACGTTCGGTAGCCCGGGCTGAACACCTGGTTAAAGATTAATAGACACACCACAGGTATAATGCCCACGAGGTTGATTCCTCTAAGTGGATTACCAGTTTTTACATAGGCACTGTCAGGTGTACGCCTACACCCCGTGCGTAGGTCGTGGCCATTTCATGAATGATGCCAAGGATATCCGGGACATGGTCATTAACCCCCCCCCCAAAGGTTTTAAGCAAACAATACAATTTAAACGTGACATCTCAATGCATTAACCTTATTATGACTAATGATTCAATGCCCGACCAAGCGGTATTTGTATATACCGTACCCCAAGCCCGTATAGGGAAAATAAGTTAAAAGTATTTACATGAGCTAAATATAAATTCAATCCCAGCCGTATATCAAATCAGCAAGTACAGATAGCTTTTACTGGGCTCCTAAATCTGGAACGAAGGTTTTTAATAACCTATTAGATTCCTAACGGGTCTTAATTAAGCCTATGCTTAGACTGGTTAGTTTTAAAGGAGGATACGGTTCAAAACGCATGATAAAGCGAAGACCAAATTAGAATGTGGTTTAGACCCGACAAGCTTGTATACTTTTTTAATATGGGTAAACTAAACACATTCTGGATTTTGAGATAAAAATGACAAGGTTTGACCCATTCCGGCTAATTTATGCAAACTAGTTACATAAGCCGATCCGAACGCGAAAAGGGCATAACGGGTAACCCCAAGAGTCATGAACATGTTTCCTAAGTTAATATGCCTTAAATATGTTGTGATATCAGTAGGATACCTTCCATTATGCCCAAAACGAATTTAAAACCAATTTATGCCCTGTAGGGGTATTTTGGTCATTTTAATGGTTATAAGAGAGATTAAATATTAATTTGAGTTCGAGGTCTGATATAATCAGTAAAAATACTTAATTTAATAAGTTATATCAGTAGGGTATTGTTGGTTCAGTTCCGTTTAATCATAATGGAAAACATGAAAACATAACTTTGATTGCATCAGCACAGGCTAGCGGAGAATCCAGATGGATACGCAGCAATAAGGTTTGACATGATTGTCATCTTGGTCTGGTTCCTCCTTAGGGTGCTGACTGATGATGGTGGATAAGAAACCGAATAAGGGAATCGGCTATGGAGATGGAGGTCGATGATGTTATAATTAGGGTTATGACTAATGGGGTGTGTCTAATTGTGTAACTGAGTAACCCCTTAACCTCCACATAATTCTCCTTATATAAGCACCCAGGAGGAAACCTAATTAGTTAATAAGGGTAATATGGTCCATCAACAATTACCAACTAATTATTTAATAGGTTAATATATATTTTGATCTATATTATGTAAATGATTATAATGGCTATAGATTAAATATTAATACATAATATATTTAATCTTACATTCTCCCACTTAGCCGAGTAATCATTTACTATGAGTATTAGATAAGCCTGATCAGGAGTTAACACTCATTTTAGCCTTAAACAAGTACTATAGCAGAGAAATACAGCCGTTGAATCATTATGCGACTCAGGACCCCCATTAATCATACTATAGCCTTAATTTAAAACCTAATCGTTATGATCAAAATACGCATAAGCCCTTTGTTTGATTTGTAATTATATTTGTCTATATGCCGTTATGCTAGCGTGACATATTCTTAGAGACATACAAAATCAAACTGATGAGGAAAATTAACTAATACTTAGTCATTCATAGTACGATATGCTGTTGCGCATGGCCATCAATTAATACATGTCTATGAGCTCTCTAAATAAGACTTATGGGTAATAGCCATTCAGTTATAGGATCCTTAAGCATATCATGAATGTATTCGATACAAACTTAGTTTCCTCAATTCGTTCACAGACGAATAATTAATTGCGTATCGAAATTTAATGCAGCACCTCTCGAACTGTTACTGTTCAAGGAGTTATGGTAGCTGACTTAATCACACTAAGTCTTCAAAACATTAATTATATGGAGTTAATAAACTTATGAGTCCACTGATAAATTTCCAACAACATTTAGTGACTATATTATGTCGTTATAACTTAGGTTGTTAATATCAGTTTATTATAACTCCTCCATAAGATGGATTTGTCTGCTGACATAAGGATATACCCGAAATTACATTTTATCATCTTTGAGTATTTCAAAGTTAAAGTAATAAACCGGTTTTAATTCTCACTTCTTCTTTAAGGTATAGTCTCTCGTTTCCTAAACATATCTAGTACTCCATTAGACGCTTCACATTAATCTAGACATATCTAGTGTGTTGCAATTTGAGTAATATCTAAACGAGTGTAGACTTGAACTTACATAAGGCTTCTAATTAATGAAGCGTAAATAAATAATCTCATTTATCCTATTATCCTCTAAAGGAGAGCAGTATTGTTTGTTACACATGTAAGGACCCATTTAAGGTTAAACTTATGGAACAAAACTAATATCCCATTGGGTCTATCTCGGTATGTTATGATATCAATCACGTAAGAGATATCTCTGAGATTTATTATATCAAAGTTTGTGTTAACAATGCTTTGACTTATGTAACATATACTTGTCAAAAGAATATCATCTATATAGACAAGTTTAGCTTAGTTGCTCCCACTCATTTTGAGGTAGGTACATTAATCCACTTGGTTGTTGATGAAAATAATTACGTTAGCTTTTCATCACATTATGATGTTTGCATTAACCCATACATGGATATTATTGGCTTACAAATAAAGTGTTCTTTAACCTTCAGTTTGAAACTTTAGGTTGTTATCTAATGAACATGTAAATGTGTCAGCCATTTGTTAGGGAAAATTGTTTTTAATGTTCATCTAATGTAGCTTTAAACTATTATAAGCTACTAGAACAATGATGATCCTCAAAGAAATCTTCTATTAGATATGTAATAAAGATTCTTTAATAATTTATCTCTTCCTGAGTACAACCTTTGACAATCAATCAAGTTTCTTCGTGTCTTAACGCTTATATTAGGATTTGGTTTAGTTATGAACACTCTTAGGTAATTCAATCAAATCCCGAACGTTATACGAACACATAAAATCAGTTTTACTAGAAAACTGTTTTATTCCATTTAAAAGAATATTGATTGACACTAATGGCTTAATTTGAAGAGATAGGACCAGTAAACTTTTCCAAAATCCATTTCAACTTGCAATTAGGGAGGTTATGTAATCATCAAAGTTAGTAGGTTTTTAAACCTAGATGACCTCCTGAGTTGATTATTGGGTTCATTAGAAGTTTCAGTTTTATGGATTAGCTCTTGGTTAGGTTGCTATCATTTTCAGGATTCTAAGTTTGTAAGAGTTGATGCAGTATGGTGTACAAGAGGTGCAATCGGAGTTAAATTTGGAGTGAAATTTAATGACACTCTTCCCCCCGCCTCTTGTATTCGTTGCAAGTCATGATAAGGACTTTGACTGCTCCCACCGACCTTAGAAATCTTTAGGAACTCAGCATGCTTAGGGTCAATATGTAACGACCAACAAATTCTAATAGAGAAACACAAATTAATGACATTAGTCGTTGTGATTTCTCTTGTTGAGGATTATGTTAGCTTAGGTAAGAAATCTAAGTGTGCCCACAATTAAGCAACAATGAAACTTTTGTAAGAGTAGCATTAGATTTAAGGAGATAAGTTTTGATAGAACGGTGTCGTGATGGAGCGGTGTCTTGTACAAGAGGTGCAAATTGAGGTAATGTAAAATTTTCACTCCCCACCTCTTGCAACTATTGCAATTTGTTTTAAGACACTTAATGCTCCCACTGATCTTTAATATCTCTAGAATGCTACAAGAAAAATTTCAATGAGCTGCGTGACGTGGGAACCTATCACATATACGTTAGACTTTATTTGATTTCTTTAATGTCTAGATATCATAAGAAACTTTAGGGACATATCTAATAGAAATCTTATTAAGTGTATATATATATGAATAGATTTCTTCTAAGACCGTGAGCCATATGCGACAAAACTTAGATACAAGTTGATAGTCTTTAATTGATAAATGAATTATGTCTGAATATTCCATTTGGAATAAGTTCCATGAATGTCAATGAATGACTTATGATGGACCCATACTTATTCCTTAAGCCAGGTAATATTTAGGGCTGTAACGTCATGATTTAAAATCACTTAGAATGAGATTGGATAAAAAACATCCTCATTAACCATGTTATGATTTCTCATGAATTTTTGGTTATAATGGATGAAATTTATAAGTCTCATTTTCCTTTTGTCAAATTCTCATTTGCATGACGACAAAAGTTGTGAAAATGTAAGGTATCATCTAGTTCCATCTTAGTAATGTTTCAATCCAGATATTTAGAACAAATAAGATGAGAGTTTAAGGTAAGTATGACTTTATGTTGACTATGCAAACCTCACAATCTTCATAACTTTGCTTAATTATGATACTATATTCTGATTAATCTTCAGAATATATAAGGTATCGAAAAGCGTTGTTAAAAGACTGCTTATTATGGTTCTTATAGCCTTAACATTTAATTTTGTCACTAACTCTCGTGTTAGTTATTTGTCGAGTTCTGGTAAGGAAACGTATGGAACTAGAGTCAACTAATCATGTGTTAATTGGAATATTAAAATTATCAGACTTAAATATCATTAGTAAGTTACTATATAATTAACTTATCCTACTGTTCTTTAGAGTAATGGATAGTCTCGTTGCTTATGCCTAGTCTAATGGCATAATTATGCAGTGAGATTTTCACTTGAAGAACCTTAGAGTTGGGATTTTTTACTTGTATTTTGTCTATGGACCTTAGAACAATCCTCTTTTAAAGTTTAAGTGGTTCTAAGGTGAGTAACAACTTATTTTCCAGCTTCAAACATTTATTTCTTTGTACATATGTTGCTTATCAAGACACTCATTATACGTTGGTACTTTTGAGTGTTATAGTTGATTTATAATGCATCAAATTGTACAAGTGAAAATCTTAGTATGTAATGTACTGGAAAAATGTACTTATTTCCATGTGTAAGCCCCTTAACTTTATGGGTCATGGTATTGTACATTATTATGTATTCACATATACCACTTAGCTTTATAATTTATAATTTTAAATGAAGGCATGCATCTTAGGAGTTCTTGTGATTAAACCACACATAATAGATTAGTCTTAGGAAAAACTTAATCTGGAATAACCTTAGTGATAGCATTTATGTTAGAGAGATCTTGATTATCATAAGAGACATCATGTTCGATTTGTCCTGTTCATCATGCTCTAATTGTCTTCTGTAGTGCTTTATCAGAAGAGAGCAATAGGATTATCGTGTCTTAAGAGATAATCAAGGATTTAATTCAAGAGCTAATTCTTATAGAAACTTTAAGCAAAACATATTAGATTTAGGAATAAGAGTGGATGAGATATAGACTTATAGAAGAAAATTATAGTGAGTAAAAATTATGGGTACTAAGAATAAGGCAGACGAAATGATCATAAAAATTAATTAAGGATCATTAATATAAGGATCATTGGGTGAAGAGGTTGTGATATGTCTATTACTAACATCAAAATAATAGACTCATTTAAAAATTCTACTTAAACGAAGACAAAACAGCTTTGGCCAGAAGTGTAATCATTTAAGCATATGTGCAAAGTGGTTGTAACAAATCAGCTTTGGCCAGAAATTGAGACAATCACTTTAGTTATGCACTTGTTGAGTATGCCATCTATGAATGAATTAATCAGCTTTGGCCAGAAATTAAGACATTCATGCTTATGATGCACACACAACATAGCTTTCATAATACTTGAACGATAAGTAGACACATCAAATCAGCTTTGGCCAGAAGTGATACATCAGAAGCTCATTCAAGTTAAGCCATTTTGGTTTTGTAAAACATTATTTGATCCTTATTAATTAACTAAATATTTACAAAAACCAGTTATTTAATAGCAAACCACCCGTTAGCGCGGATCAGTGAGGCCCAAAACTTGTGCGATCAGTAAGGCCCAAAACTTGTGCGATCAGTAATGCCTTGTGCGATTAGTAATGCCTTGTGCGATCAGTAATGCCTTGTGCGATCCACAAGTCTTGTGCGATCCACAAGTCTTATGTGATTATGCAGTCTTAACTTGTACAATATGCTTAATCAGTTGTACAAATCTTGTGCGACTGTCTTGTGCGATCAGATCATCTCTTATGTGATCTGATCTTGTGCGATTATCTTTTGCGATCAGATCATCTCTTATGTGATCTAATCTTGTATGTTCCAGTTGTTGTGTATGGTTATAACAACTGAAAATTCGAAATTAAGAATTGTGATAGAGTTTCCTATTATAACATTGATCTAATTTTATCATAAAATTTCGAAAACATGATCTGTTTATCCTTTTAACAGATTTCGAAAAACTTAATAGACAAAATTTAGATCAAAATTAGGGAAACATTTAACAATTCAAATCATATTCCAAAACTTAAAGGATATTTCGAATTTTAACTAAGAACATGATGAACCCTAAATAATTAAAACATGAATTCTGGAACCTGAAACCTGAATTTTAAGGTTTTTTCTAAACAGATTTCGGTTATCAGATTACCCATATTAGTTTCGAGTGAACATATAATTAATCCTTTTCTGAAAACAGGGATTTCGAGTGGATCATTATGACTCGAAACGGCTGTGATATTCATAAGATTTTCAAAATTTTTGTTTTCCAAGTTTCAATCCCAGAATTATGGATACGAAAACAGAACTGACTAATCAACATATGCTCTGATACCACATGTTGGTTCAGTTCAGTTTAATCATAATGGAAAACATGAAAACATACCTTTGATTGCATCAGCACAGGCTAGCAGAGAATCCAGATGGAGACGCAGCAATAAGGTTTGACATGATTGTCATCTTGGTGTGGTTCCTCCTTAGGGTGCTGACTGATGATGGTGGATAAGAAACCGAATAAGGGAATCGGCTATGGAGATGGAGGTCGATGATGTTATAATTAGGGTTATGACTAATGGGGTGTGTCTAATTGTGTAACTGAGTAACCCCTTAACCTCCACATAATTCTCCTTATATAAGCACCCAGGAGGAAACCTAATTAGTTAATAAGGGTAATATGGTCCATCAACAATTACCAACTAATTATTTAATAGGTTAATATATATTTTGATCTATATTATGTAAATGATTATAATGGCTATAGATTAAATATTAATACATAATATATTTAATCTTACAGGTATTACACATATGTGAATTTTATCATTCATAACCAAACTGTGCACCGAAGGGGCATTTTGGTAATTTCACATAAGGTTAAAAGGTCAAATTTGGAATTTGAGTTTAAAACTTTTGCCTACTATTTAATTATGAAAATTTACTTAAAACATCAGTAGGTATCAAACCTTATATGTTAAAAATAGTTTTAACTTATACTATGTGTTAAAAACGCGTAAAAAGGCGGTTTTAAGCGATTTCTGGGTTTTTAAAGAAAAACTGATATTTTTATCATTCCAGAAAGCTTAAAATATTTTATTTATCATATAAAATCAGTAGCAAAAGGTTTGGGGTCAAAATGTTTTATAAAACTCATTTTATAGGCCATAAGGGCAAAACCGACAATAACCGAATTAAAGGTATAACTCTATGTTATGATCAGCCTAAAAATAAATAAAAATCTTCAAAAATCCCCAAATATTATTTTATATCAGTAGGTAAAAAGTTTGGTATCAAAAGTTGGGTTTAGATAGGCTATATGCTAATTACGCCGTTTAATTAATAAAAGCTTTTCATTTACGCTAATGAGCATAACTCCTAATCTAGACCTCAAACTGATGTCAAATTTTAGGGACAAGTTTATAAATCAGTAATAAAGGTTTCTATTCTTTTATATTTTCAAAAATATCGTTTTAAGGTCAAAAGGGCATAACGGTCAACAATTAGGCATATAACGGAAACATGCATATGAATCCGATAACTAAGGAACTGTAACATCCGTGCTTGTAATCATTGTGAACAGTTCTATTATCAATAAAACAATGTTATTCGATCCCAATGTTTGTTTGGTTGTGTTTTACATTTTTCATGTTTTGACTTTTATGTAATTTCAAACTCTATATCACTTTCTGGAGAGTTATACGCAAACTGGTGCGTAAACGTACTTAGTTTAACGCGAAAAATACTCCGGAACATCAACATATACTTAACATACCTTAAATAACCTTTACATAACTTAGAAATAAGTTTTGAAGGCTTTGGTATGGCAAAAACAAGTTAATTCGCTTACAGGGACTAAACTTGACAAACTGCGAAAGTATGCCAATTTGAACTGTAACAGACATACCGGAACATGATCATAAGTTAAACATACCATAAATATCCTTTACATAGCTTAGAAATAGGCTTTAAGGGGTTCGGTATGCTAAAATAAACTTTTGGGTCTTTCAGGGACTAAAAGCGTCAAAAAGTGCACAAGTTTGCATTTTCGCGCATAACTCACGTTCTGAATACATCCGGACATCAAAAATTTATGTAAGCACTAAAATATTTTACTTTAGTGTTTGGCATAAGAAAAATCCATTCGTCACGCCATTTGGATCGTTTTTCGCGCTTATGCGCATTCCGTTGTAATTAACCGAACAACGCAATCGTACGGCTAAACGAACCGACATCCGAGATATTTTTTAGCACATTTTAAGTTCCCTATACTTTAACTTCATTTTAGAGCTTTGAAATGGGGTTAACGGGCCTTAAACGCGTCGGAAATGACCTTATAGCACAACATGGACCAAAATTGTAAATCTGCCAAACTTGGCCCTTACGCACCGTAAGGGTTTATTTGTTACGGTGCGCAAGCAGTGTCCAGATGCAGCAAATCGATTTTGGCTGTTGTTATCTGCCCCTAAACATTCTCCAAAGGTCAAGTGCCACTTGTTAAACTCTTGTGGTGGCCAAAATCAGTTACCACAACCTTCCGACAAGTGTACGGGCTAGATCATTCCCTCTTCTCCAAGAAACGATCCTAATGGTGGACCGAAATCTATAAATACCCAACATATTTTCACTCATTCCTCACAAGAATCTGATCAATTGTGCTCTAAATTGAAACCTTTGTTTCATACCTGAGCTATTTTGATCTAGATTAGCATTCGGGGACCCTTTGTAAGTGTTCCTTCATTCTTTTATTGCTTTTCGAGTCTGAAAGTCAAACTTTGTTTGACTTTCTGCATTGACCAGTTTATGGTCAATGCGAAGTTCGTTTGAACTTCGCAACGTGATTGTAATCACGATGGTTATAGTCCCTTGTGACTATGCCTACTGATTACCACATTGTCTAGGGTCGTAGGGTAAGCGATCTAATAAATCGCTTATACCTTCGAACCCGACCCATTTGGTCGATCATTAGGATCCGACCAAACGCATTATGGACCATAGCATATGGGGAATAACCTTCCGAGGTTATACCTTATGGTCGCTTCGTTAAGTAGTTGTATGATAGGTAGTTTATATGCCTTAGGTAAATTACCAGAATACCCTTTTCATGTATAATTGGTAATTAAGCATATGTAACCTAAAATTTTGTCACATAACTGATTATGTAACATGTTTAGGCATATAACACTTGTCATAGGACTAGTTAGACGTTCCGAACGCGTTTCACGCGAACGACGCGTTAAAGTAGCATAAGCTTCCTAAACGGGTCGTAATGGGTCGTAAGCACTTAGGTTAGGTTTCATTTCGTATGTAGGCTTTGTTAAACCATATGACACGAGTCTCCATACTCGTTTGGTTTACGAACCCTCATTCTATCTAAATCTTCCGATTTAGGTCCGGTTTATTAACATAGTTACCTATATTAGGTGCCGTTTGATATCCGTGATCTCTAGCATTTCTTGGTGGTTATCTTAGGACTTCTGAGCAATCTCAAGTGAGTACATAGAACCCCCTCTTTTAAATGTTTTCAAGGTGTTTATGTGAGTACATAGACCCCTCTTTTACTGTTTTCCAAACTGTTTTGGGGTGAAACACATGTGCCTACTTGTTACTTTCATGCTTTCCTGTTTTCACATCATATACCTGCTATGTTTGTTAGTACATTATAGTACATGATTTCATTACATTTCATGCTATGTATGTCCATTGTGTGCATACTTAGTACATTGTTTTACATTACATTTCTGCTATGTATGTTAACTGATAGCATGCTAGCACATTGATTTACATGACTTTTCTGCTTTATATGTTAACTTAGCATACTTAGTACATTGTTTTTATATAACATGTTCACTTTTGCTATGACATTTGGTTTGCACAAACGAGACTATTATACGTTCATTAACATTAGCTACGCCGCTCGGTAGTAAGTACTGGTACCATAGGACTTGACAAATCCCATTCCTGACATCCCGGGTTTGTTTGGATGTAAGGAATGACTGAATCCGAAAACATTTCTTTTGATAACCTTGACTGAAAGGGTTATCCGACTGTCTCAAGGCTTGAATGTATGCGTTAACTTACCACATAAATGTTTGTATCAATGTAACATGCATTACTTTGCAAAACATAACCTTTTGATATATTCAAAATACTTTATTTTGTACATTTATACATTTGGACTATGTGACAATACTTTATTTATACATAAACTTTTGTTACATATTACTTGACTACTTTTGGACCTCTTAACATTGGACATGGTTTATACAAGGACTTTTGACAATTGGTTTAAACATAGACATTATACATTGTTGGTTGGTTTAAGTGACTTAAGTAACGAGATGTGAGTAATATGATACAAGCATGGTGGATACGCCGCTGGTACTTCCTATACATAAGTGTTTGGATTATATTACATATCATAGCGTTATTTAAATCATTCATTTTGGACTTATACATTTTACACCATTAACATGTTTTCACAAGACTTTGGTTTATAATACAGTTTATTTTATACAACTCATTTTACATGGTTACTAATTTAACCATACATTATTCTCTTAATTATACATATCATCTGAACTTATTGTTTTTCAAGAGATTTACAAAACAAATCAAAGTACAAGGTTCATGACTAAACATTTTCTTAAACTTAAGTCATGAATCTTATTTTCACAAACCTATGTATCTCACAGGCATTTTTATGTTGACGTACCTATTTTTACATGTGTTTTCAGGAGCTTTTCCGTAGGATGATGATCGTGACACTAGGGCGGACCTGTGCCTTAGAGACATAAAACGAAGATAGAACTAGTTTAATTATGTTATAAACTCTTTATTTCCTGTATTGACAATGTAACACGCTTGTTGATAAATAAAATACAACTTTGAATACCATGGTTATGAAACAATTAATTCTGTTACAACACTCCCCGACGGTTTCCGCCACGTCTTGTAGGTTATACGTGGTCGGGGTGTGACAGAAGAGTTGGTATCAGAGCCAATGGTTATAGGGAATTAGGTTATTAGTAATGCTTTGACCTAGACTATAACCTTTCTAGGACCCTAACACAAGTTATCTTGTGTTTAGATCTTAAAACATGTACATCACCTATCCTTAGGTGATTATCAAAACAAAAACCAAAATTTTTCCGAAACGATTTTTGAAAAACAATCATCTGTTTTTGGATGATTTATTACAAGGTTTTGAACCCTCTTTTTTAAGGTTTTGAACCCTTCCAGTTTGACTAAATTTTTGGCCTTGTGCCTTCAAATTTTCAAAATCTCGTCAACGTTTTGGGTTTTAAATAATGTGAACACGTGCAAACTGGAAGAGTGAATGCCTGTATTCTGGGTTTTCTGTCTAGGCAAGCACTTCGTATACATCTCATCAGACGCGAGACCAGTTGTGCTTACCTGGGAATTCTTGGGATTAGTGTTCACTTATAGGCGAGCATGTCTTCATGATACATTATTTTTGATCCATTTACTTTGATCAGTCACTGTGCGTCGTTTGTTTGCTTGGTAATGCGGACAAATGACCACCATCTTTGCTTTTGTTAATTTTGTTTCATCTCATTCTTTTCATCCAATCATCTCACTCGTTTCCTTTCATGTTTTCCTCTTTTAGAATGCCTCCTCGACGCGAAAACCAAATAGCGACTGCCGAACTGGCAGAAATCATTGCGCAGCAGATGGCTGCTCAATTCCCAAATCTCTTTGCTCAATGGCACCAAGCCAACAACAACAACAATGCCCCATGCAAATACAAGGATTTTAACTCGGCTAAACCACTCAAGTTTAGTGGTTCTGAAGGAGCGACTGGGCTTCTTCAATGGTTCGAGAGCATTGAGAATACTTTCCGCCACGTGTAGTGTCCGGATAATCGCAAGGTCGAGTTTTCTTCGAGCGTGTTTCAGAAGAGGGCTCTCACATGGTGGAACGGGGTTATGAGAGATCGGGGTGTAGAAGTTGCTCTAGCGCAAACTTGGGCTGAACTTAGGGCCCTTATGATGAGGGAATTCTGTCCTCGTCATGAACAGCGAGCGTTGGAGAAAGAGTTTGAGGACTTGAAACAAGACAGTGGCGAGCACAGGGCTTATACTGATAGGTTTGAAGAGTTGAGTCTGCTTTGCCCAACTATGGTTACCCCACTCGACAAGGCTATCGAAAGATACATCGACGGCCTACCTGACTCAGTACAAGACATCATTACTGGTAGCAACCCTGCCACACTCCGTCAGGCGATCGAGTTATCAGCGACATTGACTGAGTCGCAGGTTCGAAAGGGGAAGCTGCACAAAAAGGGTGACAAGGGTAAGAAGCAGGTGTCTGATAAGGAAGATAGCAAGAAAGGTCAAAACAAGAAGGGAAAGAATTCTGGAGGGTCTAGGAAGCGGAAGGCTTCCCAAAACGATGTTGTTACTACACAGGCTCAAGCTGCACCAAATCAGCCTGCGCAACCACTAGCCAAGAAGCCTTATCTTGGCAATGCACCTATGTGCAACAGGTGTAACGGCCATCATCAACCACACCTCCAGTTTCGTCAGTGCACCAACTGCGGAAGGCCTGGTCATCTTGTTGCCACCTGCCGCATTCCTGTTAACCAGAACCAGGCAGTTCACAACCAAGCCCAACAAGTTGCTCAGCCTCTTGCTCAGCAACAAGGTCAAGCTGCACGACCTCATTTTCCTCCTGGTTCGTGCTACAATTGTGGGGATCTGACCCACTACAGGAACCGGTGCCCAAGGCTAGCCAACCAAAATCAGAATCAGAACCAAAATCAGGCTCAGGCTCGAGGGCGAGCTTTTAACTTGAATGCCCAAGAGGCGCAGGCGGACGATAATGTGGTGAATGGTACGTTCTTTATTAATAATCAGCATGCATCTGTTCTTTTTGATTCGGGTGCCGACAAGAGTTTTGTGTCATTGTCTTTTGAGCCATTACTTCGCGTGTCTAGAACAAAACTAGGTAAACCTTTGACAGTAGAAGTTGCTAGTGGTGAACCCATTGTTCTTGATTCTGTTCTTCACAACTGCCAGTTGAACCTTAACGATCATCTTTTTCCTATTAACCTCACGCCTATGCAACTTGGAAGCTTCGACGTCATTGTGGGTATGGATTGGTTATCCAAGCGTCACGCTGAGATAGTTTGTTCTGAGAAGATTGTTCGTGTGCCGCTTTTGACAGGCGAGATCCTACAGGTTCAAGGTGAGAAACCATCTGGTGGTCTCAAACTCATGTCTTGTTTTAAAGCTCGGAAGTTTCTGCGGAAGAAGTATGTGGCTTTCTTAGCACATGTTACAGCAGATAAAGGCAAGGGTAAGTCTATTTCAGATATTCCTGTCGTTCAGGATTATTCTGAAGTTTTCCCTGAAGAGTTACCTGGTCTACCCCCAGCACGCCAAGTCGAGTTCCACATTGATCTCGTACCTGGTGCAAATCCCATTGCCAGAGCTCCATATCGGCTTGCACCATCTGAGATGCAAGAGTTGTCTAAGCAGCTTCAGAAGCTCTCTGACAAAGGCTTTATCCGTCCTAGCTTTTCACCTTGGGGTGCTCTCGTTCTTTTTGTCAAGAAGAAGGATGGATCATTTAGGATGTGTATCGATTATCGTGAGCTTAACAAGCTTACCATCAAGAATCGATATCCCCTACCTCGCATTGATGATCTCTTTGATCAGCTACAGGGCGCTTCTTATTTTTCGAAGATTGATCTACGTTCTGGGTATCATCAACTTCGGGTACATGAAGAAGATATTCCCAAGACAGCATTCCGTACTCGGTATGGGCATTACGAGTTCACAGTCATGCCATTCGGTTTGACTAATGCTCCTGCTGTATTCATGGACTTAATGAATAGGGTCTGCAAACCTTATTTGGATCAGTTCGTCATTGTTTTTATTGACGACATCTTGATTTATTCTAAGACGTGAGCTGATCACGAGCAACATCTTCGTCTTACTTTGGAACTCCTAAAGAAAGAGCAACTTTTCGCCAAATTCTCCAAGTGCGAATTTTGGCTTAAAGAAGTTCAATTTTTAGGACACATCATCAACGAACAAGGTATTCATGTAGATCCCTCCAAGATCAGTGTGATTAAGGATTGGGATACGCCTACTACTCCCACTGAAGTTCGTTCTTTTCTTGGTCTAGCGGGTTATTACCGCCGCTTTATTGAGAACTTCTCAAAGATTGCAGTTCCTCTAACTGCTCTAACTCAGAAGAACAAACCCTTTGATTGGGGATACAAACAAGAGGAAGCTTTTCAAAATTTGAAGCAGAAGCTTTGCGACGCGCCTATTCTAACTTTGCCTGAGGGCAATGATGATTTCGTCGTTTATTGCGATGCATCTAAATTGGGTCTTGGCTGTGTCCTGATGCAAAGGAACAAAGTCATAGCATATGCATCGAGGCAGTTAAAGATACATGAGAAGAACTACACCACTCATGATCTGGAGTTGGGTGCAGTTGTCTTCGCTCTTAAGATCTGGAGACACTATTTGTACGGTACAAAATGTGTGGTTTTCATGGACCACAAAAGTCTTCAGCATATCTTCAACCAGAAAGAACTCAACATGAGGCAACGACGTTGGGTTGAGCTTTTAAACGACTATGACTGCGAAATTCGCTACCATCCTGGTAAGACGAATGTCGTAGCCGATGCATTGAGTCGTAAGGAACGTACTAAGCTTCATTGTGTACGTGTTCAATCTGTTATTCAAGCTCGATCTGATATCCAAGCCCGCATTTCTCAGGCTCAACAATCTTGTGTTTCACAAGGTTTGAAGGATAAGGAATTTCCCTATCACATAACGCCTGCTTTGGAACTGAAGGACAATGGATCGTATTACTTCATGGACCGTTTGTGGGTCCCAAGCCAGGATGATCTTCGTACCTTGCTTATGGATGAAGCCCATAAGTCGCGTTATTCTATTCATCCGGGCTCAGATAAGATGTATAAGGATCTTCGTATTCATTATTGGTGGCCTGGTATGAAGAAAGACATTGCCTTATACGTATCAAAATGCCTTACTTGTCTTAAGGTTAAGGCTGAACATCAGCGTCCTTCTGGTTTATTGGTGCAACCAGAGATCCCAGTTTGGAAATGGGAAAACATTACTATGGATCTTGTTACTAAACTTCCGCGCACAAAGAAAGGTCATGATGCCATTTGGGTAGTTGTTGATCGTCTTACTAAGTTAGCGCATTTCTTGGCAATCCGTGAGGATTTTCCTGCTGACAGACTTGCTAAAATCTATGTGGATGAAATTGTAGCTCGACATGGTGTTCCTTTGAACATCATCTCTGACAGAGATGCTCGTTTCACTTCTCATTTTTGGAGAACCATGCAATCTGCTATGGGGACCCAACTTAATCTGAGCACGGCTTATCATCCGCAAACGGATGGTCAATCTGAAAGAACAATCCAGACTCTGGAGGATATGCTAAGAGCTTGTGTGATCGATTTTGGTAGTAGTTGGGATTCACATCTTAAGTTGATTGAATTCTCCTACAACAACAGTTATCACACCAGCATCAAAATGGCTCCTTTCGAGGCTCTCTATGGTCGAAAATGTCGTTCACCAGTCTGTTGGAATGAGATCGGCGAGGCTCAACTTACTGGACCTGCCCTCATTTTAGAGACAAATGACAAGATTAAGAAAGTTCGTGATAACCTTCAGACAGCTAGAAGCCGTCAAAAGAGTTACGCGGATCCAAAACGCAAGCCCTTGGAATTTCAAGTCGGTGATCGAGTATTACTTAAGGTCTCACCTTGGAAAGGTGTGATCAGATTTGGAAAGAAAGGAAAACTTGCACCAAGATACGTTGGACCATTCAAGATTGTCGAAAGAATCGGAAAGGTAGCCTACAGACTTGAGTTACCTCCTGAACTTGGAAATGTTCATCCAACTTTTCACGTGTCCAATCTCAAGAGGTGTTTAGCTGATGAGAACCTCCACATACCGCTTGACGAAATTCGTGTTGGCAAAACACTGAAATTTGTTGAGAAGCCAGTGGAAATCATGGAACGTGAAGTCAAGTGTCTCAAACGCAAGCGCATTCCTTTGGTCAAAGTTCGTTGGGAAGCTAAACGAGGACCCGAGTTTACTTTGGAACGCGAAGATCAAATGAAAGCGAAATATCCGCACCTTTTCCCACGAGTTTCCTCTAAATAAATTTCGGGACGAAATTTCCACAAGTAGGGGAGACTGTAACATCCGTGCTTGTAATCATTGTGAACAGTTCTATTATCAATAAAACAATGTTATTCGATCCCAATGTTTGTTTGGTTGTGTTTTACATTTTTCATGTTCTGACTTTTATGTCATTTCAAACTCTATATCACTTTCTGGAGAGTTATACTCAAACTGGTGCGTAAACGTACTTAGTTTAACGCGACAAATACTTCGGAACATCAACATATACTTAACATACCTTAAATAACCTTTACATAACTTAGAAATAAGTTTTGAAGGCTTTGGTATGGCAAAAACAAGTTAATTCGCTTACAGGGACTAAACTTGACAAACTGCGAAAGTATGCCAATTTGAACTGTAACAGACATACCGGAACATGACCATAAGTTAAACATACCATAAATATCCTTTACATAGCTTAGAAATAGGCTTTAAGGGGTTCGGTATGCTAAAATAAACTTTTGGGTCTTTCAGGGACCAAAAGCGTCAAAAAGTGCACAAGTTTGCATTTTCGCGCATAACTCACGTTCTGAATACATCCGGACATCAAAAATTTATGTAAGCACTAAAATATTTTACTTTAGTGTTTGGCATAAGAAAAATCCATTCGTCACGCCATTTGGATCGTTTTTCGCGCTTATGCGCATTCCGTCGTAATTAACCGAACAACGCAATTGTACGGCTAAACGAACCGACATCCGAGATATTTTTGAGCACATTTTAAGTTCCCTATACTTTAACTTCATTTTAGAGCTTTGAAATGGGGTTAACGGGCCTTAAACGCGTCGGAAATGACCTTATAGCACAACAGGGACCAAAATTCTAAATCTGCCAAACTTGGCCCTTGCGCACCGTAAGGTTTTATTTGTTACGGTGCGCAAGCAGTGTCCAGATGCAGCAAATCGATTTTGGCTGCTGTTATCTGCCCCTAAACATTCTCCAAAGGTCAAGTGACACTTGTTAAACTCTTGTGGTGGCCAAAATCAGTTACCACAACCTTCCGACAAGTGTACGGGCTAGATCATTCCCTCTTCTCCAAGAAACGATCCTAACGGTGGACCGAAATCTACAAATACCCAACATATTTTCACTCATTCCTCACAAGAATCTGATCAATTGTGCTCTAAGTTGAAACCTTTGTTTCATACCTGAGCTATTTTGATCTAGATTAGCATTCGGGGACCCTTTGTAAGTGTTCCTTCGTTCTTTTATTGCTTTTCGAGTCCGAAAGTCAAACTTTGTTTGGCTTTCTGCATTGACCAGTTTATGGTCAATGCGAAGTTCATTTGAACTTCGCAACGTGATTGTAATCACGATGGTTATAGTCCCTTGTGACTATGCTTACTGATTACCACGTTGTCTAGGGTCGTAGGGTAAGCGATCTAATAAATCGCTTATACCTTCGAACCCGACCCATTTGGTCGATCATTAGGATCCGACCAAACACATTAGGGACCATTGCATATGGGGAATAACCTTCCGAGGTTATACCTTATGGTCGCTTCGTTAAGTAGTTGTATGATAGGTAGTTTATATGCCTTAGGTAAATTACCAGAATACCCTTTTCATGTATAATTGGTAATTAAGCATATGTAACCTAAACTTTTGTCACATAACTGATTATGTAACATGTTTAGGCATATAACACTTGTCATAGGACTAGTTAGACGTTCCGAACGCGTTTCACGCGAACGACGCGTTAAAGTAGCTTATGCTTCCTAAACGGGTCGTAATGGGTCGTAAGCACTTAGGTTAGGTTTCATTTAGTATGTAGGCTTTGTTAAACCATATGACATGAGTCTCCATACTCGTTTGGTTTACGAACCCTCATTCTATCTAAATCTTCCGATTTAGGTCCGGTTTATTAACATAGTTACCTATATTAGGTGTCGTTTGATATCCGTGATCTCTAGCATTGCTTGGTGGTTATCTTAGGACTTCTGAGCAATCTCAAGTGAGTACATAGAACCCCCTCTTTTAAATGTTTTTCAAGGTGTTTATGTGAGTACATAGACCCCTCTTTTACTGTTTTCCAAACTGTTTTGGGGTGAAACACATGTGCCTACTTGTTACTTTCATGCTTTCCTGTTTTCACATCATATACCTGCTATGTTTGTTAGTACATTATAGTACATGATTTCATTACATTTCATGCTATGTATGTCCATTGTGTGCATACTTAGTACATTGTTTTACATTACATTTCTGCTATGTATGTTAACTGATAGCATGCTAGCACATTGATTTACATGACTTTTCTGCTTTGTATGTTAACTTAGCATACTTAGTACATTGTTTTTATATAACATGTTCACTTTTGATATGACATTTGGTTTGCACAAGCGAGACTATTATACGTTCATTAACATTAGCTACGCCGCTCGGTAGTAAGTACTGGTACCATAGGACTTGACAAATCCCATTCCTGACATCCCGGGTTTGTTTGGATGTAAGGAATGACTGAATCCGGAAACATTTCTTTTGATAACCTTGACTGAAAGGGTTATCCGACTGTCTCAAGGCTTGAATGTATGCGTTAACTTACCATATAAATGTTTGTATCAATGTAACATGCATTACTTTGCAAAACATAACCTTTTGATATATTCAAAATACTTTATTTTGTACATTTATACATTTGGACTATGTGACAATACTTTATTTATACATAAACTTTTGTTACATATTACTTGACTACTTTTGGACCTCTTAACATTGGACATGGTTTATACAAGGACTTTTGACAATTGGTTTAAACATAGACATTATACATTGTTGGTTGGTTTAAGTGACTTAAGTAACGAGATGTGAGTAATATGATACAAGCATGGTGGATACGCCGCTGGTACTTCCTATACATAAGTGTTTGGATTATATTACATATCATAGCGTTATTTAAATCATTCATTTTGGACTTATACATTTTACACCATTAACATGTTTTCACAAGACTTTGGTTTATAATACAGTTTATTTTATACAACTCATTTTACATGGTTACTAATTTAACCATACATTATTCTCTTAATTATACATATCATCTGAACTTATTGTTTTTCAAGCGATTTACAAAACAAATCAAAGTACAAGGTTCATGACTAAACATTTTCTTAAACTTAAGTCATGAATCTTATTTTCACAAACCTATGTATCTCACAGGCATTTTTATGCTGACGTACCTATTTTCACATGTGTTTTCAGGAGCTTTTCCGTAGGATGATGATCGTGACACTAGGGCGGACCTGTGCCTTAGAGACATAAAACGAAGATAGAACTAGTTTAATTATGTTATAAACTCTTTATTTCCTGTATTGACAATGTAACACGCTTGTTGATAAATAAAATACAACTTTGAATACCATGGTTATGAAACAATTAATTCTGTTACAACACTCCCCGACGGTTTCCGCCACGTCTTGTAGGTTATACGTGGTCGGGGTGTGACAGTAACCAAGTCATATAACCTCAGGGGGTTATACCAATCTATAAAATTGTCCTAAAGGAATCCTAAGGCATATCTAAACTAAGCTAAATCGGGTCAGAACTGAAAGTCAAAGCAAAAGTCAACTTTTGCGACTTTCGGTTCCGAACCGAGCCTATACTTAGAATTGTCGGGTTGAACATGCTTAGACATGTTCAACTAATATTTACCAAGTTATTAAGGTGAGAAAACTGATTTTATGGTTTCTATATTAATAGTTATGAATTTTATTTAAAACTAACCCGTTTGACTTTTATTTGACCCGACAATTTAACTAAGTAAATGTGGTAATTAGGAGATGCCCTTTCGAGGGTTTAACACCTACCTAATTACGATCACGTAGCCATGTTCGTTGCGAACCATGGCTTAACCGTACAAGGTCTAGCTAATAGTCAAAGCGTTTATCGAAACGTTTGACTTTTCGGCTTTAAGAGCCAAATAAATGAACAAAGCAAGGAGGGGACACTTACAAAAGGTCCAAGAGGCAGAAGATAACTCAAAAGGAGGTTCCCAAATGGCAAGGATCCTCAGATTTGAGTTTGAGAGCAAGATTGAAGGAAATGAGCAATGAGAGCCATGATCAAGGGGGGTATTTATAGGTTTTTCAGAACCGTTAGGATCGTTTCTCGGAAACCGAGATTCAATCTCAGCCGTACACCTCGAGCCCACTGATTTACAAAACCATGGGAGCCCATAGATTGCTTAGAAAACCATTTGCAACACTCACAAACAGCTGGAACAGCTAGAAACAACTGAAAACAACATTCTGCTGGTCTGGTGGTGCTTTACGGACCGTATGAGGTCCTGTATACGGTCCGTAAGGACCAGGTCTGATCAGCACAACTTTCATTTGTTGACAGTTTTGGCCCCTGCACCTCCAAATGTCATTTCCGACACATATAAGGCACGTTAAACCATTTTTAAAGCTCTACAATGATGCCTAAACATAGGGAACATGAAACATGCTCCAAAAACATGTCGGATGTCGGTTCGTTTGGTCGTACGGTCAGGTTGTTCGGCTAATTACGACGAAACACGGACGGACGCGAAAAACGAACCAAATTACGCGACGAATGGAATTTTATCAAGCCAATCACTAAAATAAAATATTTTAGTGCTTACATAAATTTTTTGGTGTCTGGGTATATTCAGAATGTGAGATATGCGCGAAAATGCAAACTTCTGCACTTTTTGACACTTTTAGTCCCTGCATGACTTAAAAGTTTATTTTTGCGCACCAAACACCTCCAAGCCAATATCTAAGTTATATAAAGAATAAATAGGGTATGTTTAACTCATGGTTATATTCCGGAAGGTCCGATACCCTACGGATTGATATACTTTAGCAGTTTGACGCAATTAGCCCTTTAATCGCACAAAGTTGCGCGAAATGTCGTTTACTGACATCCAAGCCTTCCATGGCCCATAATGGGCATTCCCAAGCATATACTTAAATATTACTACACTCTCGTTTGCTTAGATGGTCACCGAAAGGTGTAGATTCAAAAGGTGACGCTTTAGGCCCCTCTATTGTGCAAACTTGCGCATCTCATCATTTATTAGCATTGAAGCCTCATCTAATCCATATTAGGTATTCTTGTAAGTATTATTAAACATCACGATGCTTCGGGTTCGCTAAAAGGGTCATTCAGAGGTATAATTAAACATATTGACACTTTTAGTCCCTCTAACTTGTAAAGTTGCGCGTAACTTTACTTATAGGCATAAAAACCTTAGATGGCCAATAAGTGGCATTCCCGAGAGTATAATCGAATATCATGAAGCTCCCGGTTTGTAAAAAGGTCACTCAGAGGTAAGAATTAACATGTTGACGCTTCTAACCCTTTGTTGCGCAAACTTTCAATTATTTACGCAAACGGCTACACTCGATCGACAAGTGGCTCATTTGTGAATATAATCATCGTGAGAGGTTATTTAGAAACTTATTTTAGGTATGCTAACACTTCCAGTCCTTTCATAATCAAAGTTTTTGATTTTTCGAAAAATTAGTCCCTTAAATTCAACATTTGACTTCATTAGGGTTTATTACACGTGTCAATACATCATTGGACGTGATTTTACAAGGTGTTACATCCTCACCCACTTAAAAGAAATCTCGACCTCGAGATTTGCTAAAATGCTGGAAGTACTTTTGTCGCACAATGGACTTAACTTCTATAGCATATCTGAAACCTCTTCAAGCTCCCCAGTTGACCTCTATAATAGGTACATGTATCCTTTTTGGAGCTTCTTAACCTGTCGATCCTTAATTGATATGGGTTTCTCATCAAACCAAAAATCTTCATTAATCTGCATATCATTAGGTGATAATGCTTCTTGATCTATTGGGGAAACATATTCTTAAATCATTAGTGTGTAACGCATTGCGAGTTCCGCCAACTTTCCTTAAATAGGTTTTAGCTTATAAGCTATTTGATCTTGATACATTCGATTCCTGTTGGACCGTTGTTGTGACCCTAAACAGTCAGTTAAGGCAGTTCATCCTCGTTTACAGAGGCGGAATCAAAGTAAACAAAGTCACAACAGCTTGTATCCTTTTAATTTCTTCTCTATTCCTGATTATGAGTCTTTTACAATGATTCTGGTGAAATTTTGGCAGCACCTTGACTCACACACACATACATGTCTGCTTCAAATGATCACACACACCACCTATATATAGTGTTGGCTAGTTTGCTTGAGATGACACGATTGCTTTCAAGCGAACTCACTTGAACCGGTTTCAAGCGAACTTGAAGTTGTTGGTTTCGCTTGAATATGACATATTGTCATTTCAAGCGAACTCACCTACATTAACAAATCAAACCCTAATTACAATCTATCTAGACCTAAGACTTGATTAAGACGTAGTCAGCAGACATTCAGTGCACCAACAGACTCCCCCTTGGATGTTGACGAAGTCTTCGGCGTCAAGTCTTTAGTCTTGAACTTTTTCCAACTTTGTCTTCTGATTGCAAAAACTCTCTCTTTACAAGTTCAAGAACTCAACCTAGCTCCATCTTCAATCTCCCCTTTGAGTGTTGATCCAGAATTCTGACTCCCTCTTTCACAGACTCCCCCTCTCGATCAGCTAGGGTTCAAATTCTGGTTCAAACTTTGACATTTTGTTGCCATGGGGATTCCTGTTACCTGCATATACTCTACCCAAATATAAGATATATGACAATAACAGTTTTAATCCAAAACTTACATTTTAACCTTCAGTGTTAGAAATCCACTTAAGTATTCAGGTCTAAGTTAATGACCCTGATTACTCAATTAATCTACCAAGTCCAACATAATGACCTTGGTTGATCAGAGATAATTCACACTAACATTCAGTTCAATTTGTTTTTAAAAAAAAATTACAAGTTTCAACTTAATAAACTTGCTTTAACTTTTCAACTTCTCAAACTTATCATGTTTCAGCTCACGACTCATCTTCCAGTCCAGAAACCTCCTGCATCTGCTTTCAACTTTCAAATCCGAAGATCAACTCTCCACTTTGGTTTGTCAAAAATAAAGCAGAAATGAAAAATCTTTTTAGATTTTTAATAAAGCTTCTAAACTAGAAATGAAATACCGAACTAAAATGCAGTAAATGTAAGCTATTTACAAACATTTATTTTTATTAAGCGTGTTAGGGAATCATATCAGCTATTCGACAAGTCACAAGTACCGTTAAACTTCAATTACATATACAGAATTAAACAATTCTCTTAGATTGTCGATATACTGATCCACTTTAAATTTTCACACAATTTTCAATCTGTCCAGGATACGGATTTAGTGTTTTAGAAACTTGAACTTATACGTGTGCCCCACCTCTTGAATATACTCCCGTATCCAGATCCCAATATTCAGTCTTACAGGTGAGTATACCACATATGATATCTGTAAGGAAATAATTTAAGATGATCGAAATCGTGAGAGCTCAGGTCAGAACTACCGTTCAGCAGAGAGATCACGACTCGACTTGGGTGTGTCCCCTTTATAGGATCTTTTGTTACAACAGCATTGCTAAGCAATTTTATTCTCTTATCATTTATGTTGAGGGTGATGCTATGTTTCAAGCATTGCGGAAAGTATTATTCGAGGACTAGGTCAGAACTTCCATTCAGCAGAAGTCCCGGAATAATACCCCAGATATCACTGAGTATAAAGACCTAGTATATCAGAAAAAGGAATCTTTCAAACAAGATTTCAGGGGTTACCTATATATCCAAGTAGTGTTCCCCACGAAATAAGTAAGTAAAGATTTAAGTTTATATCCCGAACAAACCTACTAAATGTGTAAAAACCTATCGGCATATCATCAGCTAGACTGTTTAACCATTTAAACATTCCATTTCTTTAGCATACCGTAACTGTCAAGCCGATGTACTATCATTTTCCCTTTTTACACAAGCTCTTTTCCAATTTTCTATTGTTTTTGGATTTTGAAAAATATCTCATGTTTTTGTATTTTTTACATTTTTTATTGTTTTTGTATTTTCTGAAATATTACCCTATACCTCCCCCTAAATACCAAAACAAGTAAAAATCGACAAACCATTGCAGATTGCTTCTCAACATCATCTACAATGTCTCCTTCATCAACGCCAAGAATCTCCTCCAACACCGATAAAAGCTTCATACCATTCAGTTTTAGCAAATACTGAAAACGTGTTTTATCAAATGCTTTGGTATGTAAATCTGCTTTTTGTTCGTCAGTGTGGATTATCTCAATTCGTATCAACTTCTTCTCGAAACAATCTCGAATGAAGTGATGACGAATCTCTATGTGTTTCGTTTTAGCGTGATGTACTGGATTTTTAGTAATGTTAATTGCTGCCTCATTATCAACAAAGATAGGGGTGTTTAGAAATTGCAAACCATAGTCGCGCATCTGTTGCTGGATCCACAAGATCTGTGAGCAGCAACTGCTAGCAGATACGTACTCCGCTTCACATGTGGATAAAGCCACAGAAGTTTGCTTTTTGCATTGCCAGGTGACCAATCGTGATCCGAAAAACTGGCACCCTGCTGTTGTTGATTTAGCATTAACTTTGCAGCATCCGAAATCGGAATAACCTTCGAGCGTGAAATCGCCTTCTCTTGGATACCACAACCCCAATGATGGAGTTCCTTTCAGGTAGCGTAATATCCTTTTCACAATCACCATATGCGAAGCTCTCGGGTTAGATTGAAATCTTGCTGCGAGGCAGGTTGGGTACATAATATCGGGTCTTGAAGTTGTCAAATACATCAGCGATCCGATCATGGAACGATACATCGTTTCATCTACCTTCTCTCCGGTGAGATCAGGATTTATCCCATGATTCGTTGATAACGGGGTGGAAGCTGGAGTAGAACCTGACATCCCGAATTTCTCCAAGATATCATGAACATACTTCATTTTATGTATGAAAATTCCTTTGGGTAGTTGATCAACCTGCAGACCCAAAAATAATATCATCTCACCCATCGATGACATTTCAAATTTCTGCTTCATAACTCGTTCAAAATCTTTGCATAGATTCTCATTCGTTGACCCAAATATGATGTCGTCCACGTATATTTGAACTATCAGAAGATGACTGTCGACCTCTTTGGTGAAGAGAGTAGCATCCACTTTTCCTCTGATAAAGCTGTTGGCTAGTAGGTGTTGAGACAATGTCTCGTACCAAGCTCTCGGAGCCTGGTGTAAACCATACAGCGCTTTGTCCAGCAAGTAGACCTTGTCTTTGTGGATTGGATCGGTGAAGCTCGGTGGCTGACCGACATATACCTCCTCTTTTACCTTCCCATAAAGAAACGCCGATTTCACATCTAACTGATATACTTTGAAATTTTTCCAAGAAGCAAATGCTAGGAAGATTCTGATCGCTTCTAGTCTAGCAACCGGAGCATAAACTTCAGTGAAATCTATACCCTCCTGTTGACTGAAACCCTGGACTACAAGTCGAGCTTTGTTGCGAACTACAACTCCTCTATCGTCTCTCTTACACTTGAACACCCACTTGGTGTTTATCTTCCTTTGACCATCAGGAAAATCCACTAACTTCCACACTCCCAACTTTTCGAATTGGCTCAGTTCCTCCTGCATTGCATTGACCCAAGAATCTTCAGTAAGCGCCTCTTTATAAGTCCTTGGTTCAACCTGCAAGATAAAACAACTCAATGAGAATTCAGTTTGTAAAGGAGCAACTTTTGAATAAAAACATGTAAGCCCTTTATCAAGTTGTCTTCGAGTACGGACGCCTGTTTGCAATTCTCCAATGATCAATTCCTCTGGATGGTATGAAAGAGTTCGTGGCATCACTTCGCCTAGAACATCTACATTGCCTTCCAGATTAGTAACATTCTGATTTGCATCTTGTTCACTGACTGGGTTTGTTTGACTTGAAATCTGAATTTGCTCCCCCTCAGAATCTGAATTACCACGATCAAATACTGGCATGTTCTCAGATTCTTGATTATCATTTTGTGCCGACTGATTATCTTGAGCAACTTCATTTTGTTGGACATCATCATGTTCACCAGCATTGCTTGGACCTGCTTCATCATCGTTTGATGCTTGTTGTGGTCTTCTTGAATACTCAGCTGGGAACCTTTCCTGCGATTCTTCATACTCTCTCAGAATATCCAACTTGTCAAAGAAATCTTCTTCTACATCATTTTCTTCTTCCATGTCAAACGAATCCCACAATTTATCATAATTAAAACGCCATGAGTCACCGGGATTCTGAGGCGGCATAGTATACCCCTGACACTCAACATGTTGTGCTTCGATGATCTGCTTCAGACTTGGAACAAAAACCCGTCTTTGTGGACTTGAGTAACCCACAAATATTCCTCCAATACTCTTTGGACCAAACTTGCCAAAAGGCTCTAGAACTGTACAAGGAGACCCAAACGGTTCTAAAAACTACAGGTTCGGTTTGTGGTTATTGATCAACTCAAAGCATGTCTTGTTGAATTTCTTGATAGTGAGAACCCGGTTGAGTGTATAGCATGCGGCGGAAACTGCTTCTGCCCAAAAGTTTATCGGTAGCTTTGAATCAGCAAGCATTGTTCTGGCCGTTTCGATTAGCGTCCTGTTTTTGCGTTCTGCGACTCCATTCTGCCGCGGAGTGTACGGAGCACTAAACTCAAGCAATATACCTCTTTCATCACAATATTCTTTCATCTTGTTGTTCTTGAACTCAGTACCATTATCACTTCTAATTCTTTTGATACGCCTTTGGTACAGATTTTCAATCTTTCTGAACAACGCCATCAAACTATCAAATGTTTCATCTTTCGACTTCAAGAATGATACCCATGAAAATATGGAATAATCATCAGTAACCACAAGACAGTAGAGATCCCCTGTAATACTTTTGACGTTTACTGGACCAAACAGATCCATATGTAGTCTCTCTAAAGGTCTAGAAACTGAATTGACTTGCTTTTTAGGGTGTGACTTTTTCTTCTGCTTGCCTTTGATGCAACTAATGCACTCCCCTTCCAGATGAAAACCTTTAATATTAACACCCAGAACTAAATCATTGTGCACCAAGTGATTCATTTTTCTAAGATGTATATGCCCCATCTTCCGGTGCCACAACTTCGATTCTTTCTCTGTTGCTCTAGACACAAAACAATGAGCCTGACCCGTGGTTGTAGTAGCTACACTCATGTCCAACACGTACAGATCATTCACTCTAGGTGCCCTCATGATAATCCATTCTTCAGGGATAACAAATCCTGGCTTCAAGATCAAACATTCTTTGTCTGTGAAGTGAGTGGTATACATCCTGTCACAAATCTGCGAGATACTCAGCAGATTATTCTCCAGCTCAGCAATGTAATTAACTCTCTCAAACGTAACAATCCCATTGGATAACGTTCCTTCACCAACAATTCTACCACCTTGGTTTCCTGCGAATCCCACATAACCACCATTGAAATTTCTAACATCGTACAACAATGCAGTCTTCCCTGTCATATGTCGAGACGCTCCACTATCCATAATCCATCGTGAAATAGCTCTCGGAAGATCCTGCACATATCACAAATTGATTTAAAAAAAACACATTTCAATAAAGATGCCGATTCATGCTTCACGATTACCAATTAAAAAGCTCCGGCAAGTCCAAAATCTTTAGTGAGATTTTGATGCTACCCAAGCCTCTTTTGACTCAGGTAATTTGACTTTAATGTGAGTTTTAGCAGTGTAAAGTGGCGGAAAATTTTTATCATTCATTTTTAAACTTTCATCAGATCCAACCTCAACCTTTTTGTATAAGAAAAACTCATCTATCTTAAGTTGACCGGTTGGTTGATTTTTCTTTTGAACATTCTTCTTCTCTGTTAGAGTAGAAGATTGTTTCTCCAATTGTTCATAGTAATCAAAAGGAACATTCATCTTTACCGGTGTGGTAGAAGATGATTGTTTTTCTTTCTCTGAAACTGTAGGATCGTTTACACGACCAAACGAGTCGTTCAGAAGAGATCTCGTCCAATACAAAAGGCGGAAACAAACGTATTGGTGTTATTTCAGCTGTAAACACACTAGAATCACTTAATCTATCTCTTGTATTGATTTGATGACGATTACAGACCTAGAGATACTTCGGCAGAGCTTCGCTACCGGAATCTGAAAGTTACAAATGAAAACAACAAGTCCACTATTTATACTAAATCCACTTCGTTTGAACAAGCATCTCCAGTTCATACGAACTGGTCCAGTTCGTTTGAACTGTCCACTTCGTTTGAACTGGCCACTTCGTTTAAACTGACCACTTCATTTGAACTAGCTTGTTCACCTCAGTCTCCTACTTATCTCAAACTGCGTGACTTGTTTTATCTATTCTATTACAAGACTCGATACAAGACGAAGTCGACAGACGTATGCACCAACAGACTCCCCCTAGAATGTTGACGAGTCTTCAGTGTCGAGTCTTCGGTTGTCAAACCTTCAGTCTTTATCAGTCTGTTCACTCTCTCCAAATATTCTCCATTGTAAGCATCTTCAATCAATCTCTTTTTCTTTCTCGTAAACTTCAGACTCGCCCTCTATGTCTTCAGACTCCCCCTTTCGCTAAGCTGGGATCGCAGTCTGGAATTCACTTTCAACAAGTTCTTAGATCATAACCTGGCACTCATCTAGCTCAGGTTTCGGAACCTGGCTAACCTGCACAACTCTACCCAAAAATAAGTTTCACAAATTTTAAACTTTTGCAAATTTAGAACCCAATTGCAGGTACCATTTAAAAAAATGATTTAATCTTTGATAATCATTTGAAAACACAATTTCTTCATACATTCTTTCCCAAACCTGTTCATCAAGTTTAGCACTTGGAATTTTGAAAATCAGCTCTCCAACATCAGTTCTCGAAAATCTTTTTGAATTTTTCACAAATTTTTGCTAAAACACACAAAAAATCTTTTTGGATTTTTTTAAAGTAAAGGAATGCAGTAAAGAAATATTTACAGACACTATTTTTGTGAGCTCGTGCAAGAGGATCATATCAGTTTATGAGACAAATCACCAACACCGTTAAGCTTTAAACATTTTAAGTTTTAAACGATTCACTTAGATTGTCAGTATATTTGTCCACTTAAATTTTCACACAAAGTTCAACTGATCCGAGATACGATATTAATGTTTTAAACACTTAAACTTAATCGCGTGTCCCACCTCAGAATATACTCCCGTATCCAGATCCCAATATTCAGTCTTACAGGTAATTATGACACAAATGATATCTGTACATAAATTAGGTAATGCGAGGGCCGAGGGATCTCAGGTCGATACTTCCGTATGCGCAGAGAGATATCAGCTTCGACTTTTCGATATGTCCCCTTTAGAGGATCTTTTAGCTACAACAGCAATGATTATCAATTTTATTGTCTAATCAACTGAGGGTTTATGCTATGTTTCAAGCATTTGCGGAAAGTATTATCCAAGGACTAGGTCAGAACTACCGTTCAGCAGAAGTCCCGGAATAATACCCCAGACATCATTGAGTATAAAAACCTAGTATATCAGAATACGAAACCTTTCAAACGAGATTTCGGGGGTTACCCATATATCCGAGAGATGTTTCCCCACGATATGAGCAAGTTTGAAATTTAGGTTTATATCTCGTCACAATCTACTAAATGTGCAAAAACCTACTCACACATCCACAGTGAGATCGTTTATCACATTTGACTTTCCATTTCTTTAGCATGTTGTGATAGTCCACTGATGTACTATCATTTCCTCTTTTATACAACAAAACTCATTTTTCATTTTATCATGTTTTTGGCTTTTTCAAATTTTCAAATGTTTTTGGATTTTCTAAAATTTTACTCCCCCTAAAATGCAAACACATTTTAGGAAATTTGAAAACAAACTGTACAAGTAACATGACAACTGATATCGAATTGCCTCAATTCTCCATCCACTTGGCATAAACAATCAGAACTCCCCCTCACAACAAACTATTTTCCCATTGATTTCAAAACACTTAAGTTTGTTTTAATCAAATGGTTTTTCCGGAAAATTAGTTTTGTTGATTGATTTTAACCATTTGTAGGTTAGGGATAAACTCATCATTTTGTTTTTCAACCACTTGTAGGAAATCAGATACAACTTAATGTCCCTGATTTACCACTTGTAAGATCAATCCAATTCAACTTCTGAACCACTTGTAAAAATCATAACCATACAACTTAAACCTGTTTTTCAACCAATTTACCATCTGTTGGTTGAATTCTCAAGGTGCCGATTCCTACTCCTCACTTACCAACTTGGGAGTTCCGGCAAGTCCTGCTAAACTTCTCAAAAACACATTATACAAACATGATAAAGAATGATGCCGATTCATGATCCACAATTACCAACTTGGGATCTCCGGCAAGTCAGGTTTTTAATGTTTGAAAAATATATCCACCCAAGCCTGACTTTCCTTGGGTGTATCAACCTCTTCTTCATCTTTACTTTCAACAGACTTGTGAACATTCATTTTGGAAGCATAGAATTCTTTAACTCCTTTGGCCTTACCATCGAGCATTTTTCCAAAAATGTGTTTCACATTTCTGTTGAAAACCTTATCAACATCAAATTTTTTCTTGTCAGAATAAAATTGATTTGAAATTTCAACTTTCCCAACTTTCTTTTTAAAATTTTCAGCCCGCAGAGGTGGAAAATTCACATCATCCACATTCGGAACTGATTTCTCAACCTTTTCTTTAACATCTTTTGGCTCCTCTGATTTTGTGGAATCAGATTCATCACCAGAACTATTCCCTGAACCTTTAACCACCCATTTTTGATTTTTCAGATTTTCTTTTCTTTTAACCACATTCTTTGAACATTCACCAATCTCAAAGGTTGAATTTTCAAAGCCTGTAAACTTTCTGGTTGTAAGTTCAATTTTCTCAACAACTTTTTCTTTCATTTTACCAGAGACTTCCTGTTTTGGTTTGAATGTTTTCGGACAATTCCTAGCAACATGACCAGCAATCTTGCACTGAAAACAGGTTCTGGTTTCTATCTTCTTTGGAACAACATTTTTCTTCAACTCTTCTTGCTTTTTGGAAAGGAATTCCTGATTTGTCTGCTTTCTGAATGCTTGTTCTTTCTCATCATCTAAAAATTTTCCTGAAACAAACACAGTTTTTGGTTTAGAAAATTTTTCATTTTTATAATTTTTCGGTTGATTAAATCCTAATCCTTTCCTTTTGAAATTACAATTATGGTTTGGTTTTTTATGAATACCAGAACCAGAATTGTAACCCTTTTTCTTGTTTAATCTTTGTTGCACTTTCGAAGTGTATTGTTTAGGTTTTCCGATAAGATTTAAATCTTTTATTTCAGAAATATTAATTTCTGTTTGAATCATTTCAAATCTTACACTTCTTATTGGAAAAACTTCATCAGAATATCATTTGTCAGAATCTTTCAAAGTATATGCCACTTTGAATGATTTATCATTCAAATTAGATTTTGATATCAAAAACTCTTTATCATAAACCCGTTTGTCCTTTTTGACTAATGACTTTGACGCATCGGACTCAGACTTTGACTTGGATTTGGACTCCGGTTTAGACTCCTCACAGTCATCTTTATCTAACACCTGATCGACCACACTTTTTATCAACTTTGACTCATGATCAGTGTCGGACGACGTGTACGTAACATTAATATTCTCTGGCAAGTTATCCAACAGCCCAGACTCCCATTGTAAGTTTATTGCCTTTTCGACTCTTTCGGAATTTGGATTTCGAGGTAAAAATCCATTTTCGACCGGAGGCGGACATTTGTTGTAAACCACACTTGGTTTCTTACCAGAAGTCTTCATTTTATCTTCATTTTTTGTCACAGATTTCTTTTCTTCGGACGTCTTCATATCTTCAAACGTCTTCAAATTCTCCACAACCGGATAAATCATGTCAACAACAAAAGTAGAACATGAGTAACTTTCTAATAACTTGTTAACTCTCTCAGTTTCTATCTTTTGTGTTGCTAACTTCAACTCTAGATCAACACATTTCTTTATGTGAAAGTTGACATCATCCAACTGTCTCAGATATGCTATCTTCAGTGTATTCATTGCCACAACTTGTTCACCGTTTAAATCAGTATACTTGTTGATTTCTCTGTTCATTGTATCATAGGATTCTTTTAATCTGTTTATATTATGTAGCAACTCATTGTTCTGCTTGATTAAAGAATCACAGTTCATGCACTTTTCAGGAACTTTGATAGGTTCAGCATCAATTTTGACTTCAAATTCAGGAACCTCTTTGACTGTTCGGTTTGATTGTAAAAAATTCAGCTCTTCTCTTTTTCTCAGCTTTAGCTTCAGCTTTTAATCTCTCTTCCTCTTCTTCCTCTTCTTCAAGCTTTCTCCTTCTTGCTTCAGCAGCTTCCATGACTTTTCTGCACTTTTCAGCACATTTCAAATCATAGGCATTTGCAATGAAAGCTTTAGCATCTTTGGCCATAAGTTCTTGATCTGAGCAAAAATCATTCCAACTGAAACCTTCAGCCAACTTTTCATCATCTTGTTCTGCCAAACACACTTTGCTGTTTGTTGGAAGATATTTATCCCAGCTAAAATTATCATATTTGCCCTGATTAACTAGACACGCTATTTTTGAACCTTCAATCACATCTCTCCCATGTGCAGTTTGTGCCTGATGCAGTGCTGGTGATGTGACTTGATGATAAATCTCCTTTTTGTGATAATCATTGTTTCCAAAAGGATTTTGGGCTCCACTAGCTTCACGATTTTTGCACTCCCTCTTGAAATGCCCCTTTTCCCTGCAACGAAAACATGTAACTTTAGATTTATCAAAGCCTAAAGTTGAAACATTTGCATCACGGAAATCATCTCTTCCCGTAATTTGTTTAAACTTCTCAGCTCGTCTCAACACACTAGCCATGCACCATTTAATGTCCATCAATTCCATTTCCTCAGCATCTATTTGATCGTAATCCTCTTTCGTGAGCATTGGATTACCGATCTTTCCGGCTACAAAACTACTATAGGATTCTAAAATCATTCCCAACAAAGACATTTGATTTTTAGCAACCTCTTCAGTATAATCTTGATCATTTTCAAGACTTAGAACAATATTGCACTGAAGTTTTCTTCCATTCTTAGTTGCAGAAATGTTTGGATCGAATGATGAAAATCTAGTGCTGCTCGATCCCTGGGATGATTTCTTTTCAGAAGAATCTTTCGCACTGTAAGCAGTTTCGACTTTTGGAGAAAAATTTGTTGTTCCAGTAACACCACTCTTGTAGTACAAGCTGATGTCCTGTTCTCCATCATAGTTCTTCATCCTGGCAATCTTCCTCTGCTCCATCTCTTGAGCTTCCAGGTGTTTGATGAAGTCTCCCAATGTCATATTTTTATAATCTTTTCTTTTTGATCTCAGCATCATCAGAAATGTTCCCCAAGTTTCATAAGGTAGTGCATCTGCAAGTTTTTCAATCAATTCATCAGTATCCTTTTTAATACCAAGTTTTGTCATATTTCTCACCAAGTTACAATATCTATCAATTATTTGCTTGGTGTTTTCAGATTTTAAACCACGAAACAAATCAAACTCTTTCTTCATAAGAGACATTTTGTTTTTGAGCATATCATCACTTCCAACAAATTTTGCTTCCAATTCTGTCCAGATTGAGTAAGCAGTTCCATCATGTTGAAGCAGTATCAAGATATCTTCTTTTATCGCTTGCTGAAGCAGACTCACCATCAATTTCTCATCTCGGTATTTCTTTTTATCTTCCGTACTCATTTCTCGAATTGTTAACTGCACACCATTTGTTGTGGGTCTAACATATGGTTCTTCAGTGTGTTCCCACGCATCCAAGTGATAAGCTTCAACCCAATTTCCAAATCTTTCAGACCACGCATTGTAATCATCAATATCCAAGAGCTTTGGCGGTTTCTGTGATGTCCCTGTTTCATTCTCAAGCAATGTACTTTGAGTCACAGTCATCGGACTAGCAAAAGCATTGTAAAACTCGTTGTCCATGATTTAATTTTCAAATGCTTCACAAAACTGACTGTTCAAGCTAGCTGAGTTTGAAACAAACTGATTTGATGCTAACTGGTTCACCTCGTGAATCACCTGGAGATACAAAATCAAAAATGATTACTAAACACTTATCAAACAATTAGAATCGGATGGGTACTTGAACAACAAACAGGTGACAGTGTTGACCACAACGATGAACTTTTCAAACTAACTGACTGATTTTTCCAACGAACTGAGGAGCTTTCAAAGAATCTGAATTTGTTTTTTTTATATACGTACTAGAAACCACAAACTATCTTGTGCGAACTAGATTGTTCCGATGTGAATGGTTGCCGTGTGAAATGAATCAATTACACGCGAAGTGGATGACTGATGCGAACTGGAAGTCACAAATACACTTCGTGCGATCTAGAAATATCAGTCCGTGCAAAGTCAACAATTAAACACAAACGACTCGTGCAAAGTGAGATATATGGTGCAAAGTGATCAATTCTAGATCAATCCGTATGAAACGAAAATTAATTTTTCAAACAAACTGAGTGGCCATCAATCAATTTTAGTTCATTGATTATCACAAATTGCGACGCATGCAGCCATCATTTAACTCAATAGGATGATGAAGATAGTGTTATCTATTCAAAGATAGTGGTCGACAACACTTGATGCTAAACAATTGCTCATTGGACCGATACACTTTATCTTTTCATGCTTGCTGATCACACGTTAACTGTTATCATGAACCGACCAATTTAATGCAATTCACATGACCTGAACAAGCACATGGATTCTTTTTTTTTAAAATGGCTGACATCTTTAATATGTGTATGAAATATAATTGTTGTTGTATAATGATTGGGCTTTTCAAACGAACTGATATTCTATCAAACGAACTGACATTCTTTCAAACTGACTGAACCTTTCAAACGAATTGATTCTATAAACGACCTGGTCAACTGTTTCAGACGACCTGAACGAAGAACAAACGAACTGAATCTGAAAAGCTTTCAAACGAACTGACGATTTCAGACGAACTGTGATTCAGACGACTTCGTATGACTTTCAGACGAACTGGATGCAAATTCTCAAACGAACTGAATATTTTCAAACGACCTGAATCCACTACGTGCGAACTGGGGTCAAAATCTCAAATGACCTGGGTAATCTCAAACAACCTGGGTAATCACTTCATACGATCGGACCTTTATGATGAACTTACGGACAGATTTTGGTAAAAATGATACTCTAGGATTGTTCTTTAATACATTTCGATCATAATGAGATGTTTTCCGTTCAATATCGTCCACAGAATCGTTCTAGATCTAGGATTGAAGATTCAGTTCATGCGAGTTGGACAAATTTTCAAACGAACTGGCCAAATTCTCGTAAAATTGATCAAGATTTAATCTGTTTTAAGGTCTGAAACTTTCACATATTATCTAAACCACTGTTTCGCACGATATACTACAAAAACAAACCATTTTAACCAGAAATTTTCGTTTTACTTTGAAAAAACGTGACAGAAAGATGTAGAAGCAGAAATTATCGGCGAATAACGGCTGAAATATCAAGAGCTCTTCCTCCTGAGCTCTGATACCACTTGTAGGATCATTTACACGACCAAACGAGTCGTTCATAAGAGATCTCGTCCAATACGAGAGGCGGAAACAAACGTATTGGTGTTATTTCAGCTGTAAACACACTAGAATCACTTAATCTATCTCTTGTATTGATTTGATGACGATTACAGACCTGGAGATACTTCGGCAGAGCTTCGCTACCGGAATCTGAAAGTTACAAATGAAAACAACAAGTCCACTATTTATACTAAATCCACTTCGTTTGAACAAGCATCTCCAGTTCATACGAACTGTCCAGTTCGTTTGAATTGTCCACTTCGTTTGAACTGACTACTTCGTTTAAACTGGCTTGTTCACCTCAGTTTCCTCCTTATCTCAAACTGCGTGACTTGTTTTATCTATTCTATTACAAGACTCGATACAAGACGAAGTCGACAGACGTATGCACCAACAGAAACCTTTGATTTAGATGAACTTTCTTTCTTTTCAACCACTTTGGCTTCCATGTTTGTTGATATGATGCAACCCGTTTATAGAATTTTTCATTTTTATTTACCACATTCTTAACAGGTTCAATTTTGACTTTTGTTTTCTCATTTTTCAAAATTTTCTCAACAACCATTGGAGCTTTGCCTTTTGCATCAACCTTCTTCTTTTGATTCTCAACAACTTCAGTCTTAGGCTTTGAGTTGGTGCAAATTCTTGCAATATGACCAACTTTGTTGCATCTAAAACATGTACGAGTATCAACTACCCGACTTGTGCCTTCAGACTGATGTTGTGAGGCTCTCTTTTCAAAAAATTCTTCATTTGATTTTAAAAAAATTTCATTTTCCTCATCAGAAAGTGAACTTGAACCGTTCACAAACACCTTCTTTTCAGCAAACCTTTTGTTTTGAAAATTCTTTCTTTGATAGTTCTTACCACCCTGATATCCTCCCGACCAATTGTTTCGATTGTTGTTATAAAAACGCGGTGTAACTACAGGTTTCTTGTAGTAAGCTTTATCTTTCTCAAAATTCATTTGCCTTTTTGTTTGTTTTAAACTTTTTACTTCAGACAAATCAATTTCAACCATTTTGAACACATTTGTCAATTTTGAAACATTTACATTCTCCAAAGGAAACTCAGAATCCGAATACAACTTATCAGATCCAACCATCTTGTACATCACAAGACCCGGTTCATCACCTAAGTTGTTTTTGGACTTTTGTTTCAGAATGTATTTATCCAGAAAACATTTTTCATCCTCAGCTGAATCACTATCCAAAACACTTTCAGCCATGCCTTTAACAATCTCAGTTTGAACACTATCATCAGATGATGATGAAGAAAATGTCACATCAATTGAATCAGGAAGTTTCACTTCATTTTCATCTTCAAGATTAACCAACCCAGATTGCTTTTTCGAATAATTGTCTAGAACTGGTGGTGGAACTTGATGAAACCTGACCCCAGTTCCATCACAGTATACATCTTCGCCTGCTTTGTTTTTCCCTATGGGTTTGGGAACAATGTGTTGCAAAACAAAGCTTGCAGAGCTGTAACTGTTCAATTTCAAATTGATACGCTCATTCTCAATCTTAGCTTCTTCAAATTGAAGCTTCAATTTAGCAATCTCATCCAATTGTTGATTGATTAATTCTTCTTTAATCCTCAAAACACATTGTAATTGGCAATTTTCTTTGTATGTTTTACCGTTCCTCTCATCATTATCTTTAACCGTGCTTTTAAGCTTCTCAATTTTTTCAGTAATCTGACGATTTTCAAGAACTAACCTCTCATTTTCTTTCCTAACCTTTTCCTGATCAATTTTATCATTTTCAATTTTATTAGTTAATTCTTTTAATCGTTCAGTTGACGCTTTCACCATTTTATCATGATCAAGGATTTGATCCTCAATACTTCTGACTTTAGCAGTCAGATCATCAATCTTCTTACCTTTGAGATAAGTATTTGTACTGCAAACTTTGCACTCTTTGATGCAATTTTTGCAGTCAACATCACCACTGACTTTCTTACCTGACTCAGTTGTTGACGCGTTTGAACTGACCTGGCTTTTAGACTCAGAGACGGATTTAGAATCTACCTCAAGTGCCTTAGCAGCCAGCACCTTGTCAGCCATCTTCCCCATGTTTTCAGCATTCAGTTTCTGTGTTGTGTCAATGATTCCATTGTCAATCTTCTTTGATTTCTCTTTATCTTCTTTTTCTTTCTCTTCTTTCTCTTTCTCTTCTCCGCTTCCCCACCATTTCCTTTGCCAATAATCATCTTCTTCTTTAAACTCTTTGATTATGGTTTCCAAATCAAGAGTGTTATGATCAATAGCAATGTTTCCCTGGGGGTCAAGATAACATTCCCTGTCTGGATCCCATTTATTTGCTCTTTTTGCCTCAGAAAAAATACCATCTATTCTGATCAATCTATTCGTGGCCAACATCTTTCTGTGACCATACTTCTGTTCTTTAGTTCTGTTGTCTTTCCAAGGAACAGGTTCAGATTTTTCCATGAATGCATATCCGACCGCATCCTCCTCAGGTAACAACTCACTCCAGTCGTAACCTTCATCGTCGTGAATTACAGCAAGAGCTCTTGACTTCTCTTTGTTCTCTTCAAGCTGCTTCAAACTTGGCGGCTCTGATTTATTTTGATGATAAATCGCTTTCTTGTAGTAATCTTCTCTGAACGGGTTCTCAGATTCATCAGCATACGTATTTCGGCATTCACGCTTAAAATGGCCTTTCTGTTTGCACTTAAAACACGTCACTTTAGACTTATCAAAACCTAACTTGGTAGAAGGTCCACCAATAGACTTCCTCCCTGTGATCTCCATAAAACGCTGTGCTCGACGAACTGCACTGGCCATACACCACCTTATGTCAATCAGTTCCATCTCCTTAGGATCAATCTGATCATAATCTTCCTTCGTCAGGTTGGTGTTGCCTATCTTCCCTGCTACAAGACTTTCATAAGATTCTAGCACAGATGCTAAGAAAACCATCTGTTGCTTTGCTGACTCCGCGCTGAAGTTTTGAGCATTCTTTAAGTCTACAGCGATGTTGCATTGAAATAGATTCTTTGCATCAGAATGATTTGCAGATGACAAAGATCCACTGTGAAATCCACTGCTTTGACTTTCTTTGTTTGATGTGTTAACATTTTCGGCAGAAAAAGCTGTCTTGGGAGATGTACTCTTTGGCATCATGCTCTTTGGATAGTACAAATCCAAGTTCTATTGATAAGACGAATGATTGACTTTGTGTGTTTTCCGTAACTCCAGCTCGTGACTGTCTAGTCTCTCAATCAGCAAATCTACAGTCAACACCTCTGGCGGCTTGATAGTATTCTTTAGCATCAACGCATAATATTGCCAATCCATCTCATCTGGCAACGAATCAAACAATTTGTCAACTAGCTCATCTTGAGTATAGGAAATTCCATGTCTCGCCAGTTCCAGCTTCAGATGCCCAAACCTCTCAATCATTTTACAAACTGATTCATTCTTTAAAGACCCAAACAAATCAAACTCTTTTCTAAGTAGTTTCTTTTTGTTCTTCACTATTTCTGTACTTCCTAAACATTTGGTTTCTAACTTTTTCCAAAGATCTTTAGAACTGCTGTACTCGATCAAAGATATTATATCTTCTCGAACAGACTGAAATAGCAGTGCAATGCATTTTTGCTCAGCGACAAATCCCTCTATTTCTTCAGGTGATGTTAAGCTTTCACCACTTTTGCCTCCATCATTGTAACCATTTTTTAGACTCTTCCAGCTGGGAAAAGCAAAGGCTCTCAACCAATCTTCAAACTTCTTGGCCCACCGACTATATTCTTCGATAGCCATCAACTTCGGGGGTTTGTTATACGTTCCGAAAGCACTTTCAACTTCCAAAGCATCTGATAACTTTTTCTTTGTATTCGGCGTGTTCTCATTGGTGTTGCTAGAAGAAGTATCATCTCCACCGTTTCCAGCAAAAGCATACATATCGCTAAACGGGTTCATGAATAGATCATCCATCTTGTACCTGAAAAATCAGCAAATGTAGGTCCCTCTCGACGATGAGATAAAACCTTTTCCTTGTTATATCAAACACACTAGCGAGTGCGGAATCCAAGCTAGCATGCAACCGAGAATTTATACGAGAACAAGCACAAACACAACACACAAGATTCACCGATTAACACCACATGTATTAATATGAATGAAGGGTCCGGTTACAAGCTCAATGTTTACAGATATGTTCTATAAACTCTCAAAGTGTGTGTGTGCTCTCAACAGAATGCTCTCTCTGTTTCTCTTGCCTGAACTCTCTATCTCCCAGAACTGAACACAACACATGGGTATTTATACCCGACACAGCAGGTCTGGTCGAAGGATCAGACAGATTGATCGACAGATCATCTGTCGACCAGAAGGCCATCGAAAGATCATCTGTCGACCACGAAGGATGATATCCTTCGTGGTCTATCCTTCGTGGTTATCTTTCGAGCTCATCATCATCGAAGGATATAAGTAATCCTTCGATGACCATCCTTCGACTCAACCATCTTTCAACCAATGTGCTAACTGTTTGGCCAAGTCAAACCAGGAGGATGGTTGACTTGGTCAAACTTACATTGAACGCACATTGTAACAAACTAAGACGTAACCCAGCCTAACATAAGACATCGTTTTGTATCATGACGAAATACAGACAAAGTACAGACACAAGTGCACCAACAAACTCCCCCTTGGCTGTAGCTTTGTCTCGATCTTTGTGTCTTCAAGTCTTCAAGGCCGAGTCGAACCGAGCCGAGTCGCGTCCACACAAAGTGCATCAACAAACTCCCCCTTGGACGCTACTCGTGATGGTTCGTCTTCTATGTCTTTCATGTCGGAGGATCTTCAAAGTCTTCACGCGTCGTAAGCAGAAAGTGTATCAACAAACTCCCCGTTTCATGTAGAAAGTGTGTTGACAAACTCCCCCTTAGATTGAACTCTCCATTGAGTCATTCTCGTGAATCTTTTGACTTGTCAATTCTTCAGATCCTTGTGGTGTTGGTGAAGGGACAGCGGCAACTCGATCATTTTATCCTTTGAGTGCCTCCACTTCGTGTCTTCATTCCAAAGCTTTTCATCGAACATGTTCTCCTCGCCTTTAGCATCTGCACATGCAAGAAAGCTAAACGCATAATGAGAACAACCGCCTGGAATATAGTTAACATTTAAACTAACGACACATATGAGATCAAATCTCAATCAAACACCAACCGACAGCAGTTTGAAAGTTTAGAAAAATATTCATTTTAATCCTTTAACTTTCAAAACTCGTTAACTTCGACTGTTTATGAAGATGCAATTGTTTTCCAGCTTACGATCAGGATTTTGGGTAGGATAGACTCGAGTTCCAACATCGGTCAATCAAAAATAAACTTGAAGAAAAATCTTTTTGGATTTTATAAAGTTTAAATTAAAACACACCTAAAATCTTTTTGAAATTTTCATTTTTCAAATGTAAAGATGGAAAACAATAAAACAAATATATACAAAGATACATAAGCAGGAAACATTAAATAAATATTTACAGACATTCTTTTTGCGAGTTTCGAGGGTAAGAGAATCATATCAGTGTACGGTCATGCCAAAACACTCTTGTTGTTCAATTAGATAACATTAAGATAAGCATCCTATAACGATTATCAGTATTGTTGTCCACATAAGCTCAACTTATCATTTGTAATCATGGCGAGGGGATACGTTAAGGTATAATTTATACTTACCGACCGGTGTTCATCCACATCACGACACATTCCCGTATCAAGGTATGCACGAGGATTCATCTTACCGGTGAGTATACCGATTATCATCTGTTTGACCGTATATGATGTGAGATTCTCACTTATTTTGATTGAAAACAAGCCCTATGTGATAGAATCACTTATTGATGAGGAACTTGATTTTCATATGCATGAGGGCACAGGAGCAAGTCCGTGAACAGGTCAGTACTTTCGTACAGCAGAGAGACGAAACTTGACTCCCGGAAAGAATTTGTGATATATTATCACTTATTTGTTTGGACATGTGATTGTTGATCACTTATTGAGGTCGTATGCAATATGTACACGTATGTATAGTATCATGGAAGATCTAGACTTGCGTCCCCGTTATTTTTCGGTAAAAGATACAACCATGATACCCAGATGATAAGCAGCATAAAGACCGAATATCTCAGAACCTCGGCAATCTCTCAAACGAATTTTCGGTACTAAGACCATATGCCAATGAATGGTTCCCACCCAGTCCTCAGTCGATTTAAGTTTATATCACCCTGCACACTTTAAAATGATTGTGAGCCTACCGATACATCTTATATAGAGCTGCTTATCGTTTTTCATTTTGGGTTTAAAGAGGTTTGGACAGACCACTGATGTACTATCATTTTCTCTTTTTCTCGCCAGGAAACTCATTTTTGTTTTTCTATTGTTTTTGTGTTTTTGAAATTTTTCAATGTTTTTGGATTTTCAAATTTTGGATTTACTCCCCCTAAAATCAACAAACTAAAATAAATTTAAAAAAAACAAAGGTATTTACAAAAATGATTTTCCGATGTTGGTTAACTCATGTTTTACCTCAATGCCGTTTACCAAAATTAAGTTTTAATCAGAAATGATTTAGCGAATTTTGGAAAAATCAGTTGGCATGTCGGTAAGCGGTGCGGACCATGACAACATTGTCTGGCCAAAGAGTGCTGTGCGAGATAGTAATTCACAAAGCAGCTTAATAATCGACAAGTAAAAGAGAGATTAGAAATTTAAAACCGTATCCTTCAACTGCTTCATGCATTGACAGGAAACTGAGTGCTCTCCCAAACTGGATATCCACCCGGTGTGGATTTCAAAGTCGATTCTTTGCAGCTACTTAGAAATCTCTTGACAGCAACAAGATCAGAAACCTTTGGGCCCGGCTGGTCTTCCACATTGCACCAGCGAAGATCTTTGTCTTTCTCTTTCAGAAGTAGTGTGCGGTTGTTCAACCCATGCCAAGGCGTCCGCACACCTGGTTGGTTTGTTCAACAAACACATTTTCTTCAACCACACCACTAAGAAATGTACACTGCACGTTCGTCTTGTAGATTGTTGAACTTCAGACGTGCTGCAGGTGCGTACATTTTGATTTGAATCTATCCCGGGGACCCGATCAAAGCCTTGAACATTCACATTTTGAAATGATTTTCATTTTGTCGAAGCTTTTCAATTTCTTTCATCAGCCATTTCTTTTTCCTTTTTCTCTTCCTCTCCATCAAAGGCAACAATTTCTTCTGTCGCCTATCTTGTGCAAGGATGCTCCACTATCAACAATCTTACGACTATCGAAAGTTCCTCCTGGAATATCCTACACACTCACTCAAAAATTAGTTGGAGAGAGGGACCCAAGCCTTCGTGGACTTGGGTCGTCCTTGATCATCAAGGTAAGTGATTTCAATCACTCGATGATTAGGAAAAAGGACCTGTGGTGCTCCCCCTGACTGAATTACCTGTTTTTGTTTCCAAGCTGTTTGTTCTTTACCAGTATTTGCATTAATTGTTTTAGCATTTACTGGTTTTACAGTTTTAGGTTTTGCTTGAACAGGTTTTTCTTCTTTGACCTCAGATTTTAAGGCCTTTTCAATTACCTTTTGATTCTTTTGTTTTAACTTCTTTTCCCTTTCTTTCAAGACACGTGGGTCTTGTTTCGGGGAAAATGAACGTTTTTGGTAATTGGCTTCTTGGGGAGCACTTGTTTTTGGCTTCAACTTTTGCAGGTATGGGCAGTATCTTACAATATGCCCAATGGTGCCACACTCAAAACACATTCTCCGCTCTACAAACCTCGGAGAAACATGTTGATTACCAGACGAAGAACCAGACCATGAACTTTGTGATCTAGACGTGCTTGGACCTAAATCACATCCGTTGGTGTGTTGGGTGTAATTATTCTGTTCATTTCGTTTCAAAATTCTAACTTGTTTTATAAAATCAAGGTTAGATTTATCCTGAAATGTTTCAAGTTTGTCTGAACCCGTGGATCCAACAAAGTTCACTTTCGGTTCTCTTTTCTTAACAGGAGCTCTTTTGTTTTGCACCCATTGTTGTTGAACCTTAGGTGCTTGAACATTCTTGTTCTGAGCCTTCTTTCCCTGTCCCTTACCCTTTCCGGAGTTGACTTGTTGTTTTCGCTCAACTGTTGGTTTTTGGTTTCCGTATTGTTTTCTAATTTGTTCACACGGAATTGGATCACATTGAGTGACGGTAACTTTGCCACTTTTGTTTCCCAAAAACTTGTCAGTACATCCTTCAAAAATTTGCTCAATTAAATCTTGATTTACATTTTTAATTGGAAAATCTTTGTTAGAGTAAATTTTGTCATCTCCTTTGAGCGTGTACAACAAGTTACTCCCTTCAACACTTGATACACTCGACTCCATTTCTTTTGACATTTCAGTCTCACTCGGTTTCACTGGTGGATCACACAGGATGTGATTCTCGATTGGAATATCTGGTGTAACCGAGTTAGACTGTTGGTTCACAATTACATCAGATTCATCATCCGAAGAATCAGCATCCTCAACAGTGGGAGGACTCTGTTCCTTAACACATGATGAATCTGTCACATTCTCAGATTCAGATTCAGATTGACCTGAGGATGATGTACCAGTTGTGAACCCGAGGCCTGCTGCAAAGTCATCTAGACCGAGTGGCACAGTAGGTTCAAAACGGGGCATATCCTCGTCATCAGGCAATTTGGAGTAATTGTGATTCATTGGGGGAGGACATGATTTGAATCCCATACACTTCTTATCCCCCTTTTTCTTTTGAACATCAATAATGTGATCCAATACATAGCGGGAATTGGAATAACTTTCCAATTTCTGCTTGATTGTTTCACATTCACATCGAGCGGTGGCCAATTCTACCATCTGCTTTTCAATTGTGTCTGTAAGATCATTGTTAGCATGTTGTTTTCGCAAAACAGCTTTTTGTAATTCTGTAACATCATGTCTTAATGACGCAATTGTGGTTTTAAATTCCTTTTCATTTCTGGTTAAAAACACGTTAGCTTCAGCTGCTTTAGAAAGGTTTACAATCAATTCTTGATTGTGTTTGGATAGGATTTCAATCTGACCTTCCTGTTCAGCATATTTAACATTTAAACTATCACAATTTTCACAGCTAACTACAGTGGGTTCATCGACACATACCTGACCTGATGAACTGTCGACATTAGCCATAAAGGCTGAATGGAGAGAAGACGAAGAGTAAGCAGCTTGATCCATCAATTTAGATCTTCTTTCAGTTCCTGCTGCAGCTTCTTTCAAAAGCTCATCAATATCTGCATCGACTGACGCACTTGATGTCACATCCACATGATCATTTCCTGAAGTGGAGGATTCTTCATCTGAGCTTCCACTATAACCAGAACTGTCTTCATCTCCAGAAGATGCAACACCATTGGTGGAAGATTCTCCACCACTGGCGTGCTTTAAATCCGTTACGACTTCAGCAAAACATGCTGTTCCACCATTTCCTCCTTCTCCAAGCTGAAGCGACCAATCACAACCCTCATCTATTTGAACCAACAGTCCCCGGTTGGTGTTTGATGACCCTGCTTGGCCTTGGTTGTTGACAGGTATCATCGTACGAACATTGTTCCTGTTCTGGTTCTGCTGGTTGCCTTGATTTCTGAAGGGGTTTTGGTTTCCATGCTGAGCTGGTCTTGTGCATTCCCTTTTGAAATGACCCCGTTCACCACAGTTAAAGCATGTTACAGCTTGCTTGTCAAACCCATACTTGGTGTCTTTCTTGCTTTCCAAGTTGGTTCTCCCCGTCCTTTCCATAAACTCCTTAGCTCTTCGAATTGCACTAGCAAGAGCCCATTTTATATCCATCATTTCAAACTCTTCTTTATCCACTTGCTGATAATCTTCATTGGTTAGATTGATATTCCCAATCTGACCTGCAACTAATCCACTATAAGCACTAACCAAGGTATTCAACATCTCCATATGCTCCTTGGCTACTTCGACACTGACTTTGGAAAAGTTGGAAGTATCTAATCTGACAGTGTTCGGATTGGAAGTGGCTTGAAAGTTTGACGAGCTTCCATAAAACCCTTGCTGTTGCGGTTTTTGCTGCTGAGCTGTCGGCTGCACATTCGGTCTTGAAGACATCATGTAAGCTGAAGGATCAAACTGATCTGTTGTTGAAGGTCCGGTGTTAGAGACGAAGGCTGTTTGAAGCTTCGCGTGTTGAGAGACTGGTCTTTCTCCACTGATACCTCCTGCAATCCCAAAGTACATTTCTGGATTCTGAGGAGTTTGTGTTCTTTTTGCCTTCAGCTTTTCTTCTACATCCTTATTCTCCAATTTTTGAATCAACTCATAAACGTTGATTGTGTCTAGAACACCATTTTCTTTGAGAATTTCAAGATAACTGCTCCACTTTGCTGGTAAGCTATCAGCGAATCTCTTCACCATTTCTTGTGGAGTGGCAGTGACTCTAAAACCAAACATCTCGCTCAACAAGTGATGAAACCTTGTAGATAACTCTGCCAAAGTCTCATTCTCCATACACGTGAAACCTTCAAATTCTTTCTTCAGTAATTCTTGCTTGATCTTTCTAGATTGAGCATTTCCTTCACACCGTAACGTGAGCATATCCCACAAGCTTTTAGTAGTCGTGCAGTAAACAAACTGGTGGTAAATGTCTTTGTGAAGAGCTTGTGTGAGAATCATGAATGCCTTCTTTTCTAACTCAAATTTCTTCTTATCATCATCAGACATAGTGCTGTAAGTTTCTGGATTAGATCCTGCAACTTCCAAATCATGGTCAAATGCGGTGAAGAAGCACATCCATAGATCTTGACCTTGCCCCTGAACATAAGTTCTCAGCCTTTCTTTCCACCATCCCCAATCATTAATATGATTTAGTTTTGGCGGCTTTGTGCTTGTACCAGTCTCACTATCGTTCTGCATCATAGATTGAATGCTGTTGCTTTGATTTGTGACCAATGCCCATTGATTTGCAGTTATCATTGCAGCTTGAGGTGGGACAATAGCCTGCATCCATGCTTTGCTGAAATCTGACGCAGATTGCGTAGCGGATGATTGCGTAGCTGATGATTGTGGAGTTAGAGTCCACGCGGATGGATCCCACTGACCGTTTGTTCCCATTTTATAAAAATTAATATATTAAGTGAAAATTGATTTAAAAATGAAAACAAGTTTTCTCTTTAAAAAAAATTAATTTTCACAAACTATGTTAATATTTCGAATGATAACAACCAGCCGAAGGATCTTGATCGAAAGACCTGAAACACACAAACTTGTTAACCTTAAACAAACTGGGATCGAAAGATCAACACTTGTTCGACAGATCAACAGTGTTCGAAAGATCACTGTTGAGTTTCGAACAATGTTTTCGAAAGATTCTCCAACGAAGGATCCTTATCCTTCGAAAATGTACTGTAGACCGAAAGATGAACACTGATGAATGTCGAACGATGACTTCGAAAGACTTCAAAAGACTCCCCAGTCGAAGGATCCTTGTCTTTCGAGAAAGAACAGTAGACCGAAAGATGAATGTTTCGAAAAGATTCCTTGGTTCGAAGGATGATGATCTATCGAACCTCCACTGATCGAAAGATGGTCTTTCGAGTTCGAAGGATATCTTTCGAACGGTTCTGACACAGTTGACAATCGGTGACAAGTTGGTGAAAAAGTTGACGGGTTGGTGAGAAAGTATGTTCAGACCATATCTTGCAGGTCTGAATATGCAGGTCTTTCACCAACCGGGTAATGATCCCAATATTTTAATCAGTTTACAACTTCCAAAGCACAAACAAGTTCCAATATTCAAATTTTAAGATCAAAAGTGTAAAGGATCAAGAACACTATGAATATCGGTTGAAGATAAGAAGAACAAACCCAGATATATGAGTATTTCTGCAAACCGACAACACTCCGAAACCCGATTTTAACAAGTTTTTCAGAAAATATAAACTATAAAACCCGAAAAACAGTCCGAAAAACTCTCGGTTTCAACAAGGAGAAGAGCCAAAGCTCTGATACCACTTGTAGGTCCCTCTCGAGGATGAGATAAACACCTTTTCCTTGTTATATCAAACACACTAGCGAGTGCGGAATCCAAGCTAGCATGCAACCGAGAATGTATACGAGAACAAGCACAAACACAACACACAACATTCAACGATTAACACCACTTGTATTAATGCGTATGAAAGGTCCGGTTACAAGCTCAATGTTTACAGATATGTTCTATAAACTCTCACAGTGTGTGTGTGCTCTCCTGTCTTTCTCTCTCGTCTGTTTTGAACTCTCTATATCAGAACTGAACACAACACATGGGTATTTATACCCGACACAGCAGGTCTGGTCGAAGGATCAGACAGATTGATCGACAGATCATCTGTCGACCAGAAGGCCATCGAAAGATCATCTGTCGACCACGAAGGGTCTATCCTTCGTGGTTATCTTTCGAGCTCATCATCATCGAAGGATATAAGTAATCCTTCGATGACCATCCTTCGACTCAACCATCTTTCAACCAATGTGCTAACTGTTTGGCCAAGTCAAACCAGGAGGATGGTTGACTTGGTCAAACTTACATCGAACGCACATTGTAACAAACTAAGACGTAACCCAGACTAACATAAGACATCGTTTTGTATCATGACGAAATACAGACAAAGTACAGACACAAGTGCACCAACAAACTCCCCCTTGGCTGTAGCTTTGTCTCGATCTTCGTGTCTTCAAGTCTTCAAGGCCGAGTCGAACCGAGCCGAGTCGCGTCCACACAAAGTGCATCAACAAACTCCCCCTTGGACGCTACTCGTGATGGTTCGTCTTCTATGTCTTTCATGTCGGAGGATCTTCAAAGTCTTCACGCGTCGTAAGCAGAAAGTGTATCAACAAACTCCCCGTTTCATGTAGAAAGTGTGTTGACAAACTCCCCCTTAGATTGAACTCTCCATTGAGTCTTGCTCGTGAATCTTTTGACTTGTCAATTCTTCAGATCCTTGTGGTGTTGATGAAGGGACAGCGGCAACTCGATCATTTTATCCTTTGAGTGCCTCCACTTCGTGTCTTCATTCCAAAGCTTTTCATCGAACATGTTCTCCTCGCCTTTAGCATCTGCACATGCAAGAAAGCTAAACGCATAATGAGAACACCCGCTTGGAATGTAGTTAACATTTAAACTAACGACACGTATGAGATCAAATCTCAATCAACCACCAACCGACAGCAGTTTGAAAGTTTAGAAAAATATTCATTTTAATCCTTTAACTTTCAAAACTCGTTAACTTCGACTGTTTATGAAGATGCAATTGTTTTCCAGCTTACGATCAGGATTTTGGGTAGGATAGACTCGAGTTCCAACATCAGTCAATCAAAAACATAAACTAGAAGAAAAATCTTTTTGGATTTTATAAAGTTTAAATTAAAACACACCTAAAATCTTTTTGAAATTTTCATTTTTCAAAAGTAAAGACGGAAAACAATAAATAAATATATACAAAGATGCATTAAATAAATATTTACAGACATTCTTTTTGCGAGTTTCGAGGGTAAGAGAATCATATCAGTGTACGGTCATGCCAAAAACACTCTCTTTGTTCAGTTAGTTAACATTAAGATAAGCATCCTATAACAATTATCGGTATTGTTGTCCACATAAGCTCAGCTTATCATTTGTAATCATGGCGAGGGGATACGTTAAGGTATAATTTATACTTACCGACCGGTGTTCATCCACATCACGACACATTCCCGTATCAAGGTATGCACGAGGATTCATCTTACCGGTGAGTATACCGATTATCATCTGTTTGACCGTATATGATGTGAGATTCTCACTTATTTTGATTGAAAACAAGCCCTATGTGATATAATCACTTATTGATGAGGAACTTGATTTTCGATGCATGGGGGCACAGGAGCAAGTCCGTGAACAGGTCAGTACTTTCGTACAGCAGAGAGACGAACTTGACTCCCGGAAAGAATTTGTGATATATTATCACTTATTTGTATGGACATGTGATTGTTGATCACTTATTGAGGTCGTATGCAATATGTACACGTATGTATAGTATCATGGAAGATCTAGACTTGCGTCCCCGTTATTTTTCGGTAAAAGATACAACCATGATACCCAGATGATAAGCAGCATAAAGACCGAATATCTCAGAACCTCGGCAATCTCTCAAACGAAATTTCGGTACTAAGACCATATGCCAATGAATGGTTCCCACCCAGTCTTCAGTCGATTTAAGTTTATATCACCCTGCACACTTTAAAATGATTGTGAGCCTACCGATACATCTTATATAGAGCTGCTTATCGTTTTTCATTTTGGGTTTAAAGAGGTTTAGACAGACCACTGATGTACTATCATTTTCTCTTTTTCTCGCCAGGAAACTCATTTTTGCTTTTCTATTGTTTTTGTGTTTTTGAAATTTTTCGATGTTTTTGGATTTTCAAATTTTGGATTTACTCCCGTGTTTCGTGACCGAAACCGTGATTCGTGTGAGATCGGTTCAAGACGGGAGAGATTAGACATAAACAAACAACTTCTTTGTATTAATCCGGTAGTATAACATTACAAATCGGCCCGATTACAAGATAACCGAACTAATACCAAAGGAGTACACATCCGGGGAGAGACCAAGTGGTGATCTCTCCCGGTGAGGTCTCAAACCTCCTAAACTCTCCTTGTGTTGCAAATGACAAGGGTTTTCTATTTATAGTCACACCCCTTGTCTTGCAAACACACACACGGTCAACCGAATAACCCTCTCGTTTGACCACTTCAAACGAGCGGGTCAATACACGTTCGTTTGACCGTTTCACTAACTATTACAAATTCAGCGTAAAATAATAACTAATCTATTCGACAAGCATCGGACACAAAATCTGCATCAACAAATTCCCCCTTGTCCGTTGCTGTCGAATGCTGAAAATGCAACTGCAATCGATCTTCAGTCAAGTATTCATCTTCTCTGTGTTAACAAATTCCCCCTTGACCGATGATCCAGGTAAGTAGTATCTTGATGCTCCTTGTATAATATTTCCCCCTTAAAGTACGCGTATCCGTGTTGGGTGTTGTGCAATTTCCTCAATTGACCGATCTTCCGCTGATCTTCCAATACTCCAACCGGCATTTAATAAGGGTTCCAATCTTTAAGAACTGCATCAAGTCTTGATCTTGTCATAAGAACTCTATTTCATACAAGCATACTACATTGATAGAGATTTCTGGTGAACTGTCTTCTGTAAACCGTCTTTGTGGAATCGACCAAGTAATGCACTTTAATCTTCAGCATCAACACTCAGGAAAGTCAGCTAGACCAAGTGTATCCCTTGCAAGCTCAACCAGCATGCTTAGTTGAACTACATCCAGATCTCATTGTCTCGCCTTTGTGAAGTTGACCACGTAATGCACTACGGATCTTCAGCATCAGTACTCAGGAAGTCAGCTTGACCAAGTACATCGTTTGCAAACTCAACGAATTGAGTTACCCCCAGATCCCTGTAAAATCCCAAGGAAACATCAAACCCAAAACCGAATCCTGCAGGTCTTCAGTCTTGAACTATCAGCTTTCAGAAAGATTCCCCAGGTCTTCAGTGAACAGCGCTTTTGTAACTACTGTAGACTTTAGAAACCTGTATTTTTCCGTGCAAAACCCTTCACGCTGGCTGGAGAATTAATTAAAATCCTCAAATATGTGTCTGTGCAAAACATTCCACGCCGAACCGTTGGTATCACCAGAAAATCACAAACTCTACCACCTGTGATTGCGTTTAGAAATTTACCGAAGAAATTCAACATACGAAATTTTTATTCCCCCTATTTCTTTGGTAAGATTTCTAAACCTTAACAGATTCTCTCCACTTCAAAGAAACTGTCGTCAAATGTTCACCAGTTCCCTCCACTAAGCGGAACTGTCATCAATCTTCGTTGAATGTTCTTGGTTTTTCGAAAAATCACGAAAACGAATTTCTTCTTTGCATATGCTAGTTGAATAAGAACGTCCCCTAGTACCCCGTAGGATCCGACTTGTATCCCTCCAAAGACTTTGTGAACTCGTTAGGACCGGTGTTGACATTCTAGGTTCATTCATTCGTTACCAAATGCGAGAATATGACAATAAACAAAAAAGGATTTCTTCGTTGCATATTCTAGTTGATAAAGCAATATCGCCTAGTACCCCATCGGATCCGACTTGTATCCCTCCAAAGACTTTGTGAACTCGTTAGGACCGGTGTTGGCGTTCAAGGTTCATACGTTCGTCTTCAAATGCGAGAATATGACAAGTAACAAAATGCTTTCGAACATTTTCGAATAACCGATAACACTCATAAACAATCGACGTGCGGAAGTGAACATACCGTGTTGTTTTTGGCCCATAATAGTCGCGTCACCATTTTTGACATTTGCATCGGTAACCGTGACTACCCCACATTTTTCAAATAATCAAGTTTTCATCATCTCTTGTTCTCATCAAGCTTCATCATCCCACGCGCTCCCGAACCCGCACAAATTTGACGTTGAAATTTAGAAGCGCGGTTCAGCTAAACTTCGCGAATACCCGACCCACTTTGCAAGTCACAAATAGAGACGGGTCCATAACTCTATGTCTCAACTAAACATTTGATCCATAAACCCAATGCCAAACCATGAATTTAAATTCAACTTTTGAATTTTAAATCAATATAGTTGAATTTAAAATCAATAAATCGTTAGGTCCAAAACTCTTCAAGACTTAAACCATAAGTTTGTGATTAGAACATAAATTATGCCCAATCGCCAATCATGACCATTTACTAATAAATCTCCAGCCAAAAAAAAATGACATACCTCAAGTGGGCCCAAAAGAAAGAATAATTCACACAATATCATAGCCCACTTGATTCAAATTGAACCCATCGAAATCCTGGCCCACCTCATTTGAAGACATTTAAGAGAACCCAAAGGTCAAACACCCTAAAAATTTTATCAGCCGACAACCTTTGTTCTGTGTCTTCTCCTCTGCGATAACTAGCACCAGCAAAAAAAATAAGTGCGGCCTCTGTTAATCATCATCTACCAGGTATCTCTCCTCTATACCCACCTCTGATTAACAGCAAAACAGCAGCAGCTACATAAACATCAGCCGTCATCTTCTTCCTCTTCGATGATGAACAATCAGCAGCAGTAACATTCATCCGACAACTACCAGACATCCTCCTCCAATACACAACTTCACTTTCTGCGATTCCACCTCATTCTCAGCAAAGTTTCGAAGGATCATGACTTTTCTGTGTTTCGAAAGATGATTATATAGGATCGAAGGATCATCTTTCGAAACACATGTTGGATGATTGATGATGCTCGAAAGATGAATCAACGAAAGATGGAAGGTCGAAAGATATCCGAAAGATATCCTTCGAGTATATCTTTCGAGGATCATCTTTCGAGTTCGCAAACTTTCGAGTTTTCGATCAGATATCTTTCGAGCACTGATATAGTGGATCATCTTTCGGGTTCAAGTATCTTTCGAATCTTCAAGCAGCTTTCGAATCTTCAAGCATCTTTCGAATCTTCAAGCAGCCGCCAAGAACATAAGAACACAGCCACTGTTCAACTTTGCAGATTTGACGAAAACATTGTATTTTTTTATTTTTGATGATGAAAACTTGATTATATAGGTGAAAAACATAAAACCGAACACTCGTTTCCGCACAGATCTGAATATTCGGGTCCAAATCTGAGTTTTTCTCATTTTTCCCATTTTTTACATCTTGAACAAAAACCACAAAAATCACAGATCTAGAGCACATGTGACTTAGTAAACGGTTAGGATTACTAAATCGGGCACCATGGCTCTGATACCAATTGTAGGTCCCTCTCGACGATGAGATAAAACCTTTTCCTTGTTATATCAAACACACTAGCGAGTGCGGAATCCAAGCTAGCATGCAACCGAGAATTTATACGAGAACAAGCACAAACACAACACACAAGATTCACCGATTAACACCACATGTATTAATACGAATGAAGGGTCCGGTTACAAGCTCAATGTTTACAGATATGTTCTATAAACTCTCAAAGTGTGTGTGTGCTCTCAACAGAATGCTCTCTCTGTTTCTCTTGCCTGAACTCTCTATCTCCCAGAACTGAACACAACACATGGGTATTTATACCCGACACAGCAGGTCTGGTCGAAGGATCAGACAGATTGATCGACAGATCATCTGTCGACCAGAAGGCCATCGAAAGATCATCTGTCGACCACGAAGGATGATATCCTTCGTGGTCTATCCTTCGTGGTTATCTTTCGAGCTCATCATCATCGAAGGATATAAGTAATCCTTCGATGACCATCCTTCGACTCAACCATCTTTCAACCAATGTGCTAACTGTTTGGCCAAGTCAAACCAGGAGGATGGTTGACTTGGTCAAACTTACATTGAACGCACATTGTAACAAACTAAGACGTAACCCAGCCTAACATAAGACATCATTTTGTATCATGACGAAATACAGACAAAGTACAGACACAAGTGCACCAACAGCAAACACTTAGAAAATTTTTTATTTTGAAAAATACAGATTTAAGCGAAACACTTCAAACGAAAACACACTTGAAGCGAAATAACTCCACTCAAGCGAACTCAGACAAAAGTATAATTCAAGCAAACTCAGTTTGAAACGAGATAGCTTCAAGCGAACTCAGCAAGAATTTTCAAGCGAATAACAGACTTTCAAGCGAACTCGAATATTATCTTAGTTCGCTTGAAAATACACAAGTATTTCAAGCGAGACACTCAGGTTCGTTCAAGCAGACAGTGTTTTTCAAGCGAGTGACGTCATCTTTTCACGAACATTTTCAAGCGAACATATGATTTTGATCAATTTTAAGCCGTATTTTAGTCCAATTCTTTCAAGGATTAGTTAATACACTATTTCGCTTGATATATATGAGTTTCAGACCATATCAACCGTAAAACAATGTCCAAATCAGAAAAGAATGAGTAGAAGTAAGAAAATCCGATGATTTCAAGCTGCAATGGTATGAACTCCTTGTCCTGAGCTCTGATACCACTTGTTGGACCGTTGTCGTGACCCTAAACAGAAGTTAAGGCAGTTCATCTTCGTTTACAGAGGCGGAATCAAAGTAAACAAAGTCACAACAGCTTGTATCCTTTTAATCTCTTCTCTATTCCTGATTATGAGTCTTTTACAATGATTCTGATGAAATTTTGGCAGCACCTTGACTCACACACACATACATGTCCGCTTCAAATGATCACACACACCACCTATATATAGTGTTGGCTGGTTCGCTTGAGATGACACGATTGCTTTTAAGCGAACTCACTTGAACCGGTTTCAAGCGAACTTGAAGTTGTTGGTTTAGCTTGAATATGACATATTGTCATTTCAAGCGAACTCACCTACATTAACAAATCAAACCCTAATTACAATCTATCTAGACCTAAGACTTGATTAAGACGTAGTCAGCAGACATTCAGTGCACCAACAATTCCCTCGGATGATTCTATATATTCAGAGCTTAACTAGTCTGATAATTAACAATTGGCACTCCCTTCCAGGGTGATGTCTTTTGTTGAATCTCATTCCTTAACAAGAACTTAGGAAGGTTACTAAATTCATTAATCCTTGATTTTCTGCCGAATACTGGCAACTTACAGATGATTATGGATTTGTTTGATCTTATTCGTTGTTTCCAAGGCAACCTTCAGATCCTGATAATTGGACTTACCAATCTTCTGTATACTAATAGATGTCTAACATTTCATCTATACAAGGACTCCAAGGAGCAGCCTTGATACTTATATATCAACTATTATAGAAAAGCTTATCTTAAGGTGAGATGGTTATTCCAACCATTGCTTAAAACTAATCTTAAGGAATAGCTAATCCTTACAGCTACTCGAATAAATCGACGATCCTGGGCAGCTGATGGCGATTCTTAATTGTTGCCTAATTAGGGTTGCGGTAATCAATGCATAAGCAAAATGAACCGTCTTTCTTAATTAACTATACTGAATTCTCAGAATATTGAGTTAGGCTATATGAGTCCTCTATCTTAAAACTTACTAAATCAGGGTTTCGATTCTTCCAATGATGGTTCTAGCCGTCCTGGAGATTTCGTAATAATACGGCCTTAAATGGAATATAAATCTTAACTCTACTTCCCTCTCAGGAGGTAAATAGGGTAATCTTAGGAGAAGATAATCAAGATACAATGAGGTTACAGAGATTTTTTTGTTTCAAATCTCAGGCTCCAGTTCATCCATCATTTCTTGTGTCAAATAAATGACACATTCATGTTATAGGTCCACGAATTCCTTAATCGGAAACATTTACTTGGAAACTTCCATTCTAGATATCTTCTTTGAATACCTTTAGCTGATTTTAGTACCATATGACCATCGGAATATCTTTGTGGTTCCATGCATTAAACCTCCATACTGATCAGGCATGGAAGCAATCTATGGAACATATTAAGACACACCAATCCTTATGTGGCGCTTTTATCATACCGTCTGGTATTCGCAATCGATAGAGATCAAAGAGATATCAACTATGCATGCTGCTGCACTTCTTCCAGAGAGAGGATACTTCTAAAATTCTACGCCTGAAGGCTTCTGACAGGAACAGAAGAAATGGTTCTTATGATTTCGCCTGTAAGTTTTACCTTACGCTTAATATCTGGGGTTCTTACGGGAGAGTTTCTAAAATTTTGCTAAACTTATGGTCTTATGAGAGACTTAGCAGCACCTGAAACCAAACGTAACTAATAAAATCACAATAAGGGGTTTATCTGGTGTCATTATTAATGTAAAATGCCTCTAATCAATTAACAGGAGGGTTAAGCGCCTCCATTCTTAATCCTTTTAAACTTAGCTGCCAAATCTTTGACAAATTTAGGGCAGTCTCAGCCTTGACTGGTTATTTCTTACTCTATAAAACGTGAGTAACTGAGGTAGATCCGTAATGGATTTATGATAAGCAGGCTTTGAAACCTTTTCCTGACTTTTCTCATAACCTTTCTAACAGCTGCGTTACTTGCATTTTTGGAGACTAACTTCATTAACATTGAGGTTCACATCTGATGCACCATTAACATTTGTCGCATTTCTAGCATCGCGACATTTGTATGTCTCTTCTGAGTTTTCCATACTCGGAGCTTATTAAATACCAAATTCAACAAGTGCTTGGGCAATCCATACCCGGTGTCTCCTTGAATTGTCAAAGGCTTACCCTAAGGAGTCTTGATAACTACTTACTTCTTATTACCCACATTATGGGCTTGGTTACAAGACAACCAATCCATTCCTATTACTATATCGAGTCCCTCTATTTTAATGGAAACAATTTCAACGGAAAAGAATGATTCCTAATGGATATAAAACATCCATCTAATATTGCTGAAGCAGTCTCTGAGGTACTATCGACCAATTCTACTTTATACTTAACGCTTAGAGTTTTAACAGGCAGATTTAATAATTTACAAAATCCATTGTCTACGAAAGACTTATCTGAACCTGAATTAAATAATACTCTAGCATGAGCGTTATTGATAAAGAAAGTACCTGTTGTGACATTGTCATCCTGAATAGCCTCTTGAGCATCCATTTGAGAGCTTCCAGCTTTGGTCTTCTTAGCCTTGCCAGACTTCTTGGTTTTATTAGGGCAATTAGTTTTGATGTGCCCTATTTCATTGCAACCATAGCAGGTTGCGTCCTTTATGTCTTGGCACTCCAAAGACTTGTGCCCTTCCTTATTACAAATTCCACAAGGCTTAGTTTGTCAATTTAAAGTGCCTTTTCCTTTAGTCGCCTTCTTTGGGCAGCGGGTCTTTATGTGCCCTTTTTCGCCACAACCATGGCAGGTCGCATCTTCCAACTTCTTGCAATCCAAGGTCTTATGCTCCTTGGACTTGCAGATTCCACAAGGTGAAGGCTGAGATTCAAATCTGCATTTCCCGAGGTGGTATTTCCTATAGGTTTTGCATCTGGTCTTTTCACCGGTCTGCTGGTTGTCCTTCAAGTCCTTGCATTCATGAGTCTTGTGATCCATTTCCTTACAGATGTCACATCCCCTAGTCTGTTCATAAAAGCATTTTCCAAAGTGCTTCTTCTTGCAGGTTTTACATTCGTGTTTTGCCTCCTGTGGCTTGGACTGGTTATAGTTTGAACCGGTCTTACCCTTCTTGTAACCCTTATTTGGGGTATTATCGCACTTTCGCTTATGATCCTTTAACGCTCGGTCCACGGCCTTGTTTACGGCTGTATCTAACATAGCATGTAACTCGGCGCCCGTTAAGTTCAGTCTTGCATCATTATGCTGATTAGCTGGATGATTGTGAGCTTCAGATGAGTCGGCCATGGTGAAGCTTTGAAGGCTACAAACCAAGTAGTAATAATATGTTTAATTATATAGCGAATTGTCGAATTTGATGATTAGATAGCCATGGTGCAAATAAACCATATAGGCCAATAGATAGTATTTAATTTATTTGATTATGTTTTGCCTAGGTTTTTAAATAAACCATCTTTGGCGTTTAAATGGAATATAATCCTTCATATTTATTAGACAGGGGACATAAGTCACGATTGTCAATGTCGTACTGACATTTTATATATAGCACAAGGGCTTGTTCCAAAGGACTTTTTTTTATGGCATAGATGCCTTGTCACTAGGAAATTTTAAAACATAATCGATGATTCCTTTGGGTCGGAATATTTCATAGTTCATTGTCTTGATAAGAAGTTATGAAATAAAACTATCTTTTTCATGTATACATCTTTGCCCGAAGGTATTCATCCCAATCGATGTTTTGATGTGTTCATCATGTTCGATGTTTATTAGCCATGATCCCCCTTGATCATTTACGCTAAATAAGGGGTTTGGAAGTTCCTAATATAAAGATGACAAGTGTGATTTTATTGCATCACCTTTGTCAAGAATGTTAACATGTTTTCAGATGTTAACAAGGATCTGAATCTCTTTTAAACAGGTTTTACCATCGTAGCCAGGTCTTTAATGACATTCAAGCTAGGTTATACCCCTTTAAGATTCTTTTTAATATGAATACTGGCAGGAAAGGAATGATATTTATCTTATTCAGGATTTTCATTATAATCCTAAATTATAAGTTAGTAATAGCACGAAAACGCCTAGTCACGTGGACAAGTTTAGTTTATAAGCCCAGATTTTATGGAATCGAGGCATTAAGGTTTGAATCAAAGTTCATTACCTTTTCTTGACAGGGAGTTGTAGGCTACCACTATCTTTAGTTTCAGAGGACGTTAATTATAGCCCGTAGGCATTTTATCCTTAAGGGATAATTATATAAATAAGTTAAAATTGGAATAATCCAAATTAAAGGTGACTTATGTGATTTTGTCGAATCACATTTTTGCCAAGAATGTTAACATGTTTACAAATGTTAACAAGGATTTGAATCATTTGAATAGGTTTTACCATCTTGGCCTTGTCTGAAATGACATGTGGCTAGGTTTACCTTTAAGATTCTTTTTAATAATTAACGCAGAACAATCCTAAATTGAGGTATTAATAAGGATCTGAATCTAATTGAGGAACTGCCATCTTGGCCCTGTTCTTAAAATGATACATGGGCTAGGTCTTGTTCTTTTTAGATTTTGCCATTTTATTATAATGGTAGATCTTATAAAAGGAATGATACTTTTCATTTATTTCATATATTATATCCATATATATTGATAAAATGAAATTTTTGATAAAGCATTCCAATGATTTTAAAAGAGGTATAGCATTGCCCTGAACGGGACTTGAAAGGAATGATGTTGTCCTCGAAGGGACAGAAAGATAAATATGTCCTTATAAGGACTACTAAGGAAACAACCTTCAGCAAAGGAGTTTCTTCTTCATTTTATTTCTGGACGCTTTCTCCTTGGTTGCACGTTAATCCTAGTCGCAGTACGAGGCTCGGCCTTTCCTAGGCTTCAAATGGGGAGAATTTCCATTACGGCTTCTTTGCTTGGCGATATATTAAAATATACAGAATTGAAAGTAATAATTCTCCGAATAGAGATGAGAGTATTCCTATGTTAAGTCTAGACTCAGAAGGTCAAGGAATGTGCTACCATGTCATTGAGATTAAACACAAAAGGCTAGTGTTTAATTCACTCAATATTGGCTCTGATACCAACCTGTCACACCCCGATATTTTCCACGTATCACTGGTGGGCCCGGTGAGGAGTATCGTGACGTAGTTGATATCATCATAGTCAAACAACACAATTTAAATGCACAGCGGAAGCAAAAGATGAATATATTACAAACCGATATAAAGTAATATCAAAGTATTACAAACGGAAAGTAAAGGATCCACAGGCGGATCGAAAATAAAATGAAACATTGTTCAACAGACTTTAGGCATCTAAGCTTGCGAGACTCTTTATTGATGCTAGGAGTAGCCAACCTATTCCGATTAGTACCTGCACTTAGCCTTTTTGGAAAAAAAACGTCAGTTTACACTGGTAAATACAACTTAACTGACTCATTTTGAAAATGTTTAAGAAAATTGATTTGAGTGCAAACGGCACAAAACTTTTTATAACTTGGGATAATTATTTGTATATAATACTTGTAAAAGATTTACATGTTTCTTATACGTTCAGTAGCCCGGGCTGAACACCAGGTTAAAGATTAATGGACACACCACAGGTATAATGCCCACGAGGTTGATTCCTCTAAGTGGATTACCAGTTTTTACATAGGCACTGTCAGGTGTACGCCTACACCCCGTGCGTAGGTCGTGGCCATTTCATGAATGATGCCAAGGATATCCGGGACATGGTCATTAACCCCCCCAAAGGTTTTAAGCAAACAATACAATTTAAACGTGACATCTCAATGCATTAACCTTATTATGACTAATGATTCAATGCTCGACCAAGCGGTATTTGTATATACCGTACCCCAAGCCCATATAGGGAAAATAAGTTAAAAGTATTTACCTGAGCTAAATATAAATTCAATCCCAGCCGTATATCAAATCAGCAAGTACAGATAGCTTTTACTGGGCTCCTAAATCTGGAACGAAGGTTTTTAATAACCTATTAGATTCCTAACGGGTCTTAATTAAGCCTATGCTTAGACCGGTTAGTTTTAAAGGAGGATACGGTTCAAAACACATGATAAAGCGAAGACCGAATTAGAATGTGGTTTAGACCCGACAAGCTTGTATACTTTTTTAATATGGGTAAACTAAACATATTCTGGATTTTGAGATAAAAATGACAAGGTTTGACCCATTCCGGCTAATTTATGCAAACTAGTTAAATAAGCCGATCCGAACGCGAAAAGGGCGTAACGGGTAACCCCAAGAGTCATGAACAGGTTTCCTAAGTTAATATGTCTTAAATATGTTGTGATATCAGTAGGATACCTTCCATTATACCCAAAACGAATTTAAAACCAATTTATGCCCCGTAGGGGTATTTTGGTCATTTTAAAGGTTATAAGAGAGATTAAATATTAATTTGAGTTCCAGGTCTGATATAATCAGTAAAAATACTTAATTTAATAAGTTATATCAGTAGGGTATTACACATATGTGAATTTTATCATTCATAACCAAACAGTGCACCGAAGGGGCATTTTGGTAATTTCACATAAGGTTAAAAGGTCAAAGTTGGAAATCTGAGTTTAAAACTTTTGCCTACTATTTAATTATGAAAATTTACTTAAAACATCAGTAGGTATCAAACTTTATATGTTAAAAATAGTTTTAACTTATACCATGCGTTAAAAACGCGTAAAAAGGCGGTTTTAAGCGATTTCCGGGTTTTTAAAGAAAAGCTGATATTTTTATCATTCCAGAAAGCTTAAAATATTTTATTTATCATATAAAATCAGTAGCAAAAGGTTTGGGGTCAAAATGTTTTATAAAACTCATTTTATAGGCCAAAAGGGCAAAACCGACAATAACCGAATTGAAGGTATAACTCTATGTTATGATCAGCCTAAAAATAAATAAAAATCTTCAAAAATCCCAAAATATTATTTTATATCAGTAGGTAAAAAGTTTGGTACCAAAAGTTGGGTTTAGATAGGCTATATGCTAATTACGTCGTTTAATTAATAAAAGCTTTTCATTTACGCTAATGAGCATAACTCCTAATCTAGACCTCAAACTTATGTCAAATTTTAGGGACAAGTTTATAAATCAGTAATAAAGGTTTCTATTCCTTTATATTTTCAAAAATATTGTTTTAAGGTCAAAAGGGCATAACGGTCAACAATTAGGCATATAACGGAAACATGCATATGAATCGGATAACTAAGGAACCAAGTCGTATAACCTCAGAGGGTTATACCAATCTATAACATGGTCCTAAAGGAATCCTAAGGCATATCTAAACTAAGCTAAATCGGGTCAGAACTGAAAGTCAAAGCAAAAGTCAATTTTCGCGACTTTCGGTTCCGAACCGAGCCTATACTTAGAATTGTCGGGTTGAACATGCTTAGACATGTTCAACTAATATTTACCAAGTTATTAAGGAGATAAAACTTATTTTATGGTTTCTATATTAATAGTTATGAATTTTATTTAAAACTAACCCGGTTGACTTTTATTTGACCCGACAATTTAACTAAGTAAACGTGGTAATTAGGAGATGCCCTTTCGAGGGTTTAACACCTACCTAATTACGATCACGTAGCCATGTTCGTTGCGAACCATGGCTTGACCGTACAAGGTCTAGCTAATAGAAAAAGTGTTTATCAAAACGTTTGACTTTTCGGCTTTAAGAGCCAAATAAATGAACAAAGCAAGGAGAGGACACTTACAAAAGGTCCAAGAGGCAGAAGATAACTCAAAAGGCGGTTCCCAAATGGCAAGGATCCTCAGATTTGAGTTTGAGAGCAAGATTGAAGGAAATGAGCAATGAGAGCCATGATCAAGGGGGGTATTTATAGGTTTTTGAGAACCGTTAGGATCATTTCTCGAAAACCGTGATTCAATCTCAGCCGTACACCTCGAGCCCACTGATTTACAAAACCATGGGAGCCCATAGATTGCTTAGAAAACCATTTGCAACACTCACAAACAGCTGAAAACAACATTCTGCTGGTCTGGTGGTGCTTTACGGACCGTATGAGGTCCTGTACACGGTCCGTAAGGACCAGGTCTGATCAGCACAACTTTCATTTGTTGACAATTTTGGCCCCTGCACCTCCAAATTTCATTTCCGACACATCTAAGGCCCGTTAAACCATTTTTAAGGCTCTACAATGATGCCTAAACATAGAGAACATGAAAAATGCTCCAAAAACATGTCGGATGTCGGTTCTTTTGGTCGTACGGTCACGTTGTTCGGCTAATTACGACGAAACACGGACGGACGCGAAAAACGAAACAAATTACGCGACGAATGGAATTTTATCAAGACAATCACTAAAATAAAATATTTTAGTGCTTACATAAATTTTTGGGTGTCTGGGTATATTCAGAATGTGAGATATGCGCGAAAATGCAAACTTGTGCACTTTTTGACACTTTTAGTCCCTGCATGACTTAAAAGTTTATTTTTGCGCACCAAACACCTCCAAGCCTATATCTAAGTTATATAAAGAATAAATAGGGTATTTTTAACTCATGGTTATATTCTGGAAGGTCCGATACCCTACGGATTGATATACTTTAGCAATTTGACGCAATTAGCCCTTTAATCGCACAAAGTTGCGTGAAATGTCGTTTACTAATATCCAAGCCTTCCATGGCCCATAATGGGCATTCCCAAGCATATACTTAAATATTACTACACTCTCGTTTTCTTAGATGGTCACCGAAAGGTGTAGATTCAAAAGTTGACGCTTAAGGCCCCTCTATTGTGCAAACTTGCGCATCTCGTCATTTATTAGCATTGAAGCCTCATCTAATCCATATTAGGTATTCTTGTAAGTATTATTAAACATCACGATGCTTCGGGTTCGCTAAAAGGGTCATTCAGAGGTATAATTAAACATATTGACACTTTTAGTCCCTCTAACTTGTAAAGTTGCGCGTAACTTTACTTATAGGCATAAAAACCTTAGATGGCCAATAAGTGGCATTCCCGAGAGTATAATCGAATATCATGAAGCTCCCGGTTTGTAAAAAGGTCACTCAGAGGTAAGAATTAACATGTTGACGCTTCTAACCCTTTATTGCGCAAACTTTCAATTATTTACGCAAACGGCTACACTCGATCGAGAAGTGGCTCATTTGTGAATATAATCATCGTGAGAGGTTATTTAGAAACTTATTTTAGGTATGCTAACACTTCCAGTCCTTTCATAATCAAAGTTTTCAATTTTTCGAAAAATTAGTCCCTTAAATTCAACATTTGACTTCATTAGGGTTTATTACACGTGTCAATACATCATTGGACGTGATTTTACGAGGTGTTACACTTTTTCCACCACATAAGTAAGCTAATTCAAACTCATTTTACAATTCTCTCTCTAACCTATCGCCGGAGGCTCGACGGAGAAAAGAAGTTGGGGTTAGTGTTCGAGGTCGCTTGGAGATCCCGGCTCGACCTCTATCCCTAACTCGATATTGCGATTATCCCATTTGCCTTTGGGATTTGGTCGTTCTCTGATTCTTTTCTTCTATCGGAAACGAACGGTCGGTGGCTCGACGGAACGAAGGATCTTGGGAAAGCGATTGAGGTCTGACTTGATCTCATATTGGTTGTGGATCTTTCATTACCTCTCTCTCTTTCTTGACGCTCCCGAGTTCCCATTCGCTGACTAAGGTTCAAGTTTCCACTATCGTTGTGGTTTTCTCATGGAGGAGGATAGCCCGTCGGAGGATCCCCATCATCTACGTAAGAAGGAAAATCGTAATAAAAAAGTAATGGAGAACACGGAGAATATCACGAGGTTTTTTGTAACAAACCTTCCTCATGGTTGCACTTCGTGGGTTTGTTAAGGTTTTCGGTGAAGTCGTTGGGGTGTATATCGCAAGGAAGAAGGATAAAGTGGGGAATAGATTCGGTTTTATTAGCTTCAAGAACGTTCGAGATATTAAGGAGATGGAGAGAGCTTTGAGTGGCAACAAGATGGGCAGTTTTAAACTTAAGGTTAATTTAGCTCGGTTCGTGTAACAACTCTCACCAAAACTATTATTTATTATTTTATTTGGTTCAATAGGAAACTCTAATTAAGTCCACCAAGTAATTCTGCATAATCCCTTTAATTTTCAGAATAATCAGAATCAGGATCAGGGCCCCTAAAACTCAGGGGGGATAAACCCTAGTCGGTATTATCTAAAGAGTTTAACGTGTAAATCGAAATTGCATGCGAGACCAATTCAGCTGAGCTAGTAAGACACGGGGCTACCTTATAATAGGGTAGTACCCCTCGCGCCACGCGAAGGCCCCTCACGCCACACGAGGGCACCCTTTTTCAAGTATAAGTAGTAGATTGTGGGACTTGATATTCTGCGTTAATTCGACGTAGAAATTCAAATTATACACTGAGATATCGTAGAAATAGTCCAGAAACACACACAAGCTCGAAATTCCGCAGCGATAACAGGGTAATAACTCGATCGCTACTACGATTCAATGTCCGATCGATTGAAACTATCGAATGGATGTTTAAGTGCTGCCCACATTAGGGTTATGCTTTGTTATTCGTCGTAAATTCGATGGATGTTTAAGTATCGCACTTTGTCATTCGTTGTGAGGGTTTAATCTCGTGAGTTATCGTAAATGCTGTATTAGTTACTAACCCAGTTCGTGTGCATGTTATTTAATTTAGGTCAAAAAGGCTAATCAGTAGGCTAAGCTCTGTCCAATTAAACTTGCAATGTGAGTCATTCTCTTTTTATCAAATATTTTACTATACTCCATTTTCAAATGTTATAATTACAGGGAGTAAGTCGTGGTTATCTTAATCACTGGCTAGTGGGGTATTGTGCACATTACTATTTTTCACTGGTTAGGCGAATATATCCTAACAGTGATCGTCACTACTTGGGTGACAGGACCCAATAGTGATATGACCATCGTCACGCAATGTGACACGGAGCCAGATAAAAATAAGATAGAAGCCATTGTAATCGCTCTTATGCTGTAATTGATAACTATGTGTCATTTTATTAAATTGAGTGACTCGCCAGAATTTCCCCGCTGATAAAAATATTTTTAAAACATGTTTCAGGCGACCTGCTGTAAATCAAGGAAACGTGCTACGGAGCACTAACCAGCTTAAAGAGGTGGCTCAGTTAAAATAAATAAACATGCTTTAATAAATCAGGGAATTTCCTAGTTAAATTCCTCTATTGTAAATTACGAGGTTTTATCCTAAATAGTTGAATAAAATAATTGGGCATTTTGAGTTTTAAAAAGATCCTGTTAGAATTCTTCCGCTGTCGCATCATCGATACCACGTGTTCCTGTCCCGCGGCCTCTGACCGGGTAAAACCGGGGCTGGGGCCGTGACAGGAAAAGGTGGTATCAGAGCTACTGAATGAGCCACTGATTTAAGCCTATTAAGTATTTCAAAATACTTAATTTTCCTGATTACCAAATCTGTGATTTTATGATTATATGTTTTATTATTTGAATATTTGTTTATAGTATGGGTAAGAAAAGACTTTCGGATATCTACCATAAATTAGATACTTCACCAAAAGAAAAGGGAAGTTCATCCTGATCAAATTCCTCAAGATACTCAGTAGATCCTGAGGAAGGAATATTTGTTCGAAAAGCACAATATGAGGAACCACTTTCTCCTAATAAAAGAAGTTTGATTATTAGGAAAAGTCAGGAGAAAATAAAGAAATCACAACCAAAAGAAAGGAGAGTTAATCAAGAAACTCAGGAACTAGGCAGTAACCCACCATGGGAAGACAAATTAGATGAAAAATGGGCGGATCTTTATATGTTAGCCACAGTAGCAGTAAATACAAATCTTTAAGTGTTCTAATTCAGTTTTAGCACCCTTATCATCTACAAACCAGAAACTTTACCCAGTAAATAAATAAGTTTACAATAAACCCTAATATGTTTTAATTTTCAGTTATCCTTTGTAATTAAATTAGTCACACGGTATGCAATAATACTTGAAGGTTATCTGTAAAATTTGTTATAAAATTTTAACCTAGTATTTTTTTATATGCTAAACAGCATGAATGAATTATCTGGAGCCCTAGAGAATATCAACCTCTACCCTGTGAACATAGAAGTTTCTAAAGATTTTACTAGTTACTTTGCTGATGTGGAAAAACCTATAGAATTTCAAGCTCCACCTTTGGAGAAAGCAAAACCTAAGAAAAGAAGAAGATTTGTAGGCTGGAGACGTGTACATAGAAGGAAACCAACAACTAGGAGAATTCCTAAGATAGAGAATCCCATTGATAAAGAAAAAAGGATAGAAATTGAGGAAGATTCAAGGCAAGTAGGGATGGAAATTGGGGAAAATTCTAAGCAAGAGATTGGAGAAAGCTCTAAGCCAACCAAGGAAATGACGTTGCAGGAAGAGCTAGATTTCATACTAGCAAGCTGTGATACCATTAGGCCTATCAATAACAACCTTTACCCTTATCCTGCTGAAACTCAAATCCCAATAAACCTAGAACCAGCCATTCCAGAACATTTGATTCACACCCAACCTCTAGGACAAATGGATGAGTGGTGGACTAACGACTGGCAGTTTCAAAACCTCCTCAACAGCCCCTATACCTTTTTCCCTCAATTCGACCCAGAACCTATACCAAACCCACCAATGAGTAACGAGAACTTAGCTGAACTCCACCATTTTGGCGAGGAGTTGATGGATGCAAGGAATAGGATACGGGAGATAGGGGACAAATCTCCTGGAAATATGATGAGACGGAACATCGCTTTTAAATATGCTAGCTGACAAGGGAAAAAGGGGATTATGAAACTGTGTTTGTATAATAATAATAATAATAATAATAATAATAATAATAAAAATAATAATAATAATAATAATAATAATAATAAAAACCAGTATGTGTAAGATAAACAATAAAACGGTTGTAAAATAACAGTATGTACAGAAGCATATTATATAAACATAGAAGTTGAGAAATTGATAATTCTGGATGTATATTTGTTTATGTAATTATGTGCGATTAAATTGTTATATTTGGTTGTTTCTTATTTATACTAATTATTTATATAAAATTTATTACCAGATGGCAAACGCTGGTAATGAACAAGTTAATGAGGGTAATCAATCCGAGCACAACAATGAGGATCAATTTCTAAATAGGCAAGATATCGAAAATATCGTTGCTCAGGGAATAGCCAATGCTATTCCAGCAATTCTTGCTGTTGCTCGAAATCCAATCGAACCTCAACAAATTGTTCCTAGTAAACGAACTCAGGAAGATAATTTCAGTAATAGTGTAAATGGAGGCGGAAATCATATTAATAACAACAACAATGGGATGCAAGCTCTGCTCCTTAAGAAAATGAAAGCTGCAACACCTGGTTGCACTTAGAAGGAATTTCTTGCCTGTAAACCGGCTGAATTTGCAGGCAACGAAGGAGCAACTGCTGCACTGCGTTGGTTAGAGAAAACTGAAGCAGTAATTACAATAAGTAAATGTGCCGAGGACGACAAAGTCATGTACGCGTCACATCTTTTCAAAGAAGGGGCGCTAGAATGGTGGAATACAGTACTTCAATCCAAAGGAAGAAATGTGGCTTATGCCATAAATTGGGAAGAATTTAAAAATCTAATAGAAAGAAAATTCTGTCCCGAATATGAGAAAGAACAAATGGCGAATAAATTCCTAAATCACCGAATGGTGGATGTAGACTGTCGAGGGTATACTTCGACATTCTTCGAGTATGCTAGAGTTGTACCTACCCTGGCTTCGCCAGAGCCGGTGCTTATTTCCCGTTATATTTGGGGATTAATTGGCGAAATCCGTGACATTGTCAAAGCTTCAAGACCACGCACTATTGATGATCCTGTGGAATTAGCTAACACCCTAACTGACGGACTGGACGTACACGAGAAGAAACCAGGAAAAAGGAAGTAGCCCAAAAGATTACCCAAGGATTCCGTATGGGTAACCGTAACAATTTCAAAAGAAGGGGGACTGGGCAATCTTCCACTGGTCCATTTTGCAATTCTTGTAAAAGAAAGCATTCTGGAAGATGCAAAGGATATTGCAATTTTGCAAAATTCCGGGGCATCAAGAGGAAGACTGCAGGAAGAAGAAATTCACAGTTTGCTACAACTGTGGAGAAGCTGGACATATTAGGCCAGACTGCCCTAAATTAGTCAAACCAGCTGACAACAAAGCTAAACCTACAGAAGGAACTACCAAGAAGAACGTAAGAGCCTTTCAACTGACGACTCAGGAAGCCGAATTGATTCCTGATGTAATAGCTGGTACGTTCCTAGTTCACAACGTTTATGCAAAAGTATTACTTGACTCTGGTGCAAACCAAAGTTTTATAAATACTTCATTCTGCCAAGCACTTAATTTACCCTTAACCCAACTTAGGCAGATTTTTACAGTCGAAACGACAGACGGAAATTCTGTTAACATAGATAAAATTTTGCAAGAAGGAAAAATAGAACTTTTAGGCCATAAATTTTCTGCAAATCTGTTACCTATGAAATTAGCCGGATTCGATGTAGTGTTAGGAATGGATTGGTTAGTAACCAACCATGCTCGAATTCTTTGTGATAAGAATTCCATAGAAATTCATACACCCATCGGAGAATTAGTAGTGATTACAGGAGATAAGCCACGAAAGCCAATGAAGTTCATTTCAGAAATGAAAGTGGCTAGTTATTCCAGAAACCAAGAAATGGTGTATATGATTTCAATAATCATTAACACTAATAGTAAGGAACTCAAAGAAATTCCAGTAGTCTCAGAATACTCGGAAGTATTCCTAGAAGAACTACCTGGATTACCACCAGATCAAGAGGTAGAATTTAGAATTCATCTAATTCCTGGAACTACACCGATAGCCAAGGCACCATATCGGTTAGCACCTACTGAAATGCTAGAATTGAAAAAGCAATTAGATGAATTACTAAGCAAAGGATTTATACAAACTAGTTCATCCCCTTGGGGAGCTCCAGTATTGTTTGTAAAGAAAAAGGATGGTTCGATGCGAATGTGTATCGAGTATAGAGAATTGAATAAGGTTACAATTAAGAATCGATACCCATTACCTAGGATTGATGATCTTTTTGATCAACTTCAGGGAGCTAGATATTTTTCTAAGATAGATTTACGCTCCGAATATCATCAATTAAAGGTACAAGAAGAAGAGATACCTAAAACTGCTTTCAGAACTAGGTATGGTCATTACGAGTTTACAGTCATGCCCTTCGGATTAACAAATGCACCTGCAGCATTTATGGACATGATGAATAGGATCTGTAAACCGTACTTGGATAAATTTGTAATTGTCTTTATTGACGATATACTTATTTATTCCAAAAGTCAGGACGAGCATTGTCAGCACTTGCATGCACTCTTAACTTTGTTAAGAAAAGGAGAAGTTGTACGCCAAATTCTCGAAGTGTGAATTTTGGCTACAAGAAGTGCAATTCTTAGGACATATGGTAAATCACGAAGGTATTCACGTAGATCCTGCTAAGATAGAAGCAATTACCAAATGGAAGGTTCCGCAATCAGCAATGCAATCAGCAATAGAAATTAGAAGTTTTATAGGTTTAGCTGGATATTATAGACGGTTTATTAAGGATTTTTCCAAGATTGTTGTACCATTAACTAAGCTAACCTGTAAAGCAACAAAGTTTGAGTGGGGACCTAAACAAGAAGAAGCCTTTAGGATTTTGAAGCAAAAGTTAACCAATGCTCTAATTCTAGCTTTACCAGAAGGAACAGAAGATTTTGAAGTATATTGTGATGCTTCAAAGCTAGGATTAGGATGTGTGTTAATGCAACGCAAGAAGGTAATTGCGTATGCATCAAGGCAATTGAAAAAGCACGAGGAAAACTATACAACTCATGACTTAGAGTTAGGAGCCATAATTTTTTCCCTTAAAATTTGGAGACATTATCTGTATGGAAGTAAGTTTACTGTCTATACAGATCATAAAAGTTTAAGATATATCTTTGGGCAAAAAGAATTAAACATGAGGCAAAGAAGATGGATGGAAATCTTAAGTGACTATGACTGTGATATTCAATATCACGAAGGAAAGGCAAATGTAGTTGCAGATGCCTTAAGTCGTAAGTATCATGAGAAACAACGACGGGTTTGTGCTCTTAGATTAAATCTACAGTTAGATTTAATGGAACAACTGAAAAATGTTCAAGAAACAGCAATCAAGGACGGTGCTAAAGGAATGAAAGGATGAATAAAAGACTTAGAACAAGGTAGTGATAGAATCTGGAGATTCCATAAGAAATGAATTTGGGTGCCTAAGCAGGGAGAATTAAGAAATAAAATTTTAGAGGAAGCTCATAAATCTAGGTATACTATGCATCTAGGAAACAATAAGATGTACCAAGATTTAAGAAATAATTTCTGGTGGATAGGTATGAAAAAGGACATAGCTAGATATGTTTCTAAATGTCTGACTTGTTCGCAAGTTAAGGCAGAACACCAGAAACCATCAGGTTTACTTCAACAATTAGAAATGCCTGTATGGAAATGGGAACTTATAACAATGGACTTTGTTACTAAGTTGCCCAAAACCAGAAAAGGTAATGATGCGATTTGGGTAATTGTGAATCGATTAACCAAATCAGCTCATTTTCTACCCATGAAAGAAACCTTTAGCATGGAAAGGTTGGCAAAGCTGTATGTGGATGAAATAGTATCCTTACATGGAGTTCCCCTCTCCATTGTATCGGATAGAGATAGTCGTTTTACTTCCCATTTCTTGAAAAGTTTCCAGGAAGCAATGGGAACCCGACTAAAATTAAGCACTGCATATCATCCTCAAACAGACGGACAAAGTGAAAGGACAATCCAAACTCTGGAGGACATGCTTAGGGCATGTGTAATAGATTTTGGTGGAAATTGGGACAACCATTTACCCTTAATTGAATTCTCCTATAACAATAGTTATCATTCAAGTATTGAAGCTGCCCCATTCGAAGCACTGTATGGACGAAAGTGCAGAACTCCAGTATGTTGGGCAGAAATAGGAGAAAGTCAATTATCAGGTCGTGAGATTGTACAAGAAACTACCGACAAGATCACTCAAATCAAGGAACGACTGAAAACGGCTCGAGATCGCCAGAAAAGTTATGCCGATAATCGACGTAAGCCACTTGAGTTTCAAGTTGGAGACAAAGTGCTTTTGAAAGTATCTCCTTGGAAAGGAATAGTTCGGTTCGGTAAGAAAGGAAAGCTAAGTCCAAGATACGTAAGACCATTTCCAGTAATCCAACGTATAGGACCAGTTGCCTATCGTTTACAACTACCAGAAGAGTTAGCTGGAGTACATGACTTGTTTCATGTATCCAATCTCAAGAAATGTCTATCCGACGAGTCCCTGGTAGTATCTCTTCAAGACATAGAAGTAAATGAGAAGTTGAAGTTCGTTGAAAAACCACTTCAAATTGAAGATCGAAAGATCAAGTTTCTCAAGCACAAAAGATTGGTGCTAGTCAAAGTCAAGTGGGATTCAAAGAGAGGATCTGAATACACTTGGGAGCTGGAATCAGAAATGAAGCGAAAGTATCCCTTCTTGTTCCAATAAATCTCGAGGACGAGATTTTTATTAAGGTGGGGAGGATGTAACAACTCTCACCAAAACTATTATTTATTATTTTATTTGGTTCAATAGGAAACCCTAATTAAGACCACCAAGTGATTCTGCATAATCCTTGAAATTTTCAGAATAATCAGAATCAGGATCAGGGCCCCTAAAACTCAGGGGGGATAAACCCTAGTCGGTATTATCTAAACTGTTTAACGTGTAAATCGAATTTGCATGCGAGACCAACTCAGCTGAGCTAGTAAGACACAGGGCTACCCTATAATAGGGTAGTACCCCTCGCGCCACGCGAGGGCGCCCTTTTTCAAGTATAAGTAGTAGACTGTGGGACTTGACATTCTGCGTTAATTCGACGTAGAAATTCAAATTATACACTGAGATATCGTAGAAATAGTCCAGAAACACACAAAAGCTCGAAATTGCGCAGCGATAACAGGGTAATAACTCGATCGCTACTACGATTCAATGTCCGATCGATTGAAACTATCCAATGGATGTTTAAGTGCTGCCCACATTAGGGTTATGCTTTGTCATTCGTCGTAAATTCGATGGATGTTTAAGTATCGCACTTTGTCATTCGTTGTGAGGGTTTAATCTCGTGAGTTATCATAAATGTTGTATTAGTTACTAACCCAGTTCGTGTGCATGTTATTTAATTTAGGTCAAAAAGGCTAATCAGTAGGCTAAGCTCTGTCCAATTAAACTTGCAATGTGAGTCATTATCTTTTTATCAAATATTTTACAATACTCCATTTTCAAATGTTATAATTACAGGGAGTAAGTCGTGGTTATCTTAATCACTGGCTAGTGGGGTATTGTGCACATTACTATTTTTCACTGGTTAGGCTAATATATCCTAACAGTGATTGTAACTACTTGGGTGACCGGACCCAATAGTGATATGACCATCGTCACGCAATGTGACACGGCGTCAGATAAAAATAAGATAGAAGCCATTGTAATCGCTCTTATGCTGTAATTGATAACTATGTGTCATTTTATTAAATTGAGTGACTCGCCAGCATTTCCCCACTGATAAAATATTTTTAAAACATGTTTCAGGCGACCTGCTGTAAATCAAGGAAACGTGCTACGGAGCACTAACCAGCTTAAAGAGGTGGCTCAGTTAAAATAAATAAACATGTTTTAATAAATCAGGGAATTTCCTAGTTAAATTCCTCTATTGTAAATTACGAGGTTTTATCCTAAATAATGGAATAAAATAATTAGGCATTTTGAGTTTTAAAAAGATCCTGTTAGAATTCTTCCGCTGTCGCATCATCGATACCACGTGTTCCTGTCCCGCGGCCTCTGATCGGGTAAAACCGGGGCTGGGGCCGTGACAGTTTGCTTCGTAAATTATGATCCTTTTTGGTAATTCAGGAACGGTAAATGAGTCTAAGGCGGCGGACGCTCAGGGAGGGAAGGCTAACCAATCCCACATTAACAGTCAAGTTCAGTTGAAGAGAGGTGGTGGGAAGTTATTCCGTGAACTCTTCACTAAAGGTAAAAGGACTTCGGTGGGAGACTCTTCCATGCAGATTGTTGATGAAAAGGTGGTGGAAGTTCCGGAAGATACCTCCGTGTTTAAAAAAATTAACGGGAAGGCAGTGGTTGGAAGATGTCTGCACATTACAACACTTAATAACCTACACTCTTCCCTCTCTAAAGCAGGCTTTTCGGAGTTCTGTCTTAGTTACCTTGGGGGCCTTGGCATGTTGGTGAAATTCTCCAATGAGGAAGACTGTAACGACTTGGTTTGCAATCATGATCTTTGGAGTCAATGGTTCTCGTCTCTAGACTTATGGTCTGGCCAATCTTTGCCTTTTGAGAGGATTTCTTGGCTCAAAGTGATAGGGGTACCGATTCATCTGGCTATGGATAATGTCTTTAATGGCATTGCTGGTCGATTCGGTAAAGTGATTCACGAATCACAGAGATCTTTGGAAGACAAGGATCTGTCGGTGAATTGTATCGGGGTTTTGGTAGGAGATGGGGTCAAAATTGCAGATCAGATCTCTCTAAAATGGAAGGACAAGTAGTATAAAATATGGGTGGAAGAGGAAATGGCTGACTGGATACCGGAATGTCTCGAAGACGAAGACTCATCGGAGGAAGATGAACAGTCGTCTCATTTTCGCTTCGATGATGAAGGAGTGCAGGAAGAAGACAAACCATCCTTGGTTGTTGGAGATTGTGTGCATGAAGGCGGCGCAGTTATTGGGGATGATCTTTTATCAGGTCCTGAGGAGGTAGGTGGTATCGATAAGTCTCCTAAGAATCTGTCGGGTCCACATGAGGATAATTCCAATTTAAATTTCATTTTTGAGTCCAGTGGTAAGAAGATCAAGCCAATAGACTACCGACTATCCTTAGGCCCAAAGCTAAAGACAAAATTGTTGGAGCCCAACTCAATTCTTCTGAGGACAGACCTTAGAAGAGATCTAGAACTATGGTTGAGGAATTAGATTCTTTTTTATCTGCTTTTCCAAAGGGACCAGGAGTTGACAATAATTCAATCAGTGAAAATAATATTGAAGTGGGAGAATCTCCTCACCAAATTTTCAGAAAAGTTTCAACGGAGAAACAAGGTATCGATCTCAACACTAGAGCAGGATCAGAAGGGGTTAGTGTTGGAGAGCACAACAAGTTGTTCGATGGTCATCGGGACAATCGTGCCGGCGATGACAATAGTTCGGAGATTGAGGCCACTTTGAAGATGGGGGATATTGTCGGTGTTCGGCTAGCAAACCACGGTGACATGGTCAAGTCCACGATTTTAACCGAAGGCATTAACAAAGGTAATAATGCGGTTCTTAAATGAATATTATATCTCTTAATATTAGGGGTCTTGATGGCGGGGAAAAGGCGAGATAGGTTAAGGAAGTTAGACATAAGAATTCCATATGTGCGGTTGCTTTGCAAGAAACTAAAAAGGAAGTGTTATCTGAGCCGGTTGTCTCTAATTTTTGGGGAAAGGGTAATTTCAAGTTAGAGTTAGTAAGTTCGACAGGCCAGTCTAGAGGATTGTTATGGATGTGGGATCCGTTGGTGCTGAAGATTGATAGTGCTGTTAAGGACATAAATTTTTTGATTATTAAAGGCAATATCAGGGGCAGTGGTGATAAAATCAATCTTATAAATGTGTATGCCCCCAGAAAACAACGTATAAGCGTCGGCTTTGGAACGATATTGCTGCTCAGATGGTTGGAGTTGAGGGTATGTGGGTTCTAGCTGGGGATTTCAATGCCGTTCGCACGACGGATGAAAGAAAAGGTTCCAACTTCAAAGCGGTTTGTGCCAGGAATTTCAACGAATTTATTTTTTATCAGGGCCTGGTGGAGTATCCCATGCAGGGTAGAAAATATACGTCCAGCATAGAGAATGGGAAGAAACTTAGTAAAATTGACCGATTTCTAGTTTGTGACTCCTTTTTCAATAAATGGCCAGAAGCGTGCGTGAGGGTTCTACCTAGTTTGTTTTCGGATCATTATCCCATTGTGCTTTCGGTGGTAGACCTTAATTATGGGCCTCGTCCTTTCCGAGTTTACAGTTCTTGGATAGGTAGGCCAGGTTTCGAAGAAGCCGTTTCGAAGGCGCTGGAAGGTTTCTCGTCTTCTGAACCACCTGATGTGGTTTTGTCCAATAAGTTTGCTCGTATCAGGAAGGTTTTAAAATTTTGGAGGGATGATTTCCTCGAAAAAGAAAATGAGTTGTTATCTTCTACGATGTCGGAGTTGGAAAAGCTAGAGGAGGAATTGGAGAGTAGAGATTTAAATGAAGAGGAGGAATGGACTCTAGCTGAGAATAGAAAACAATTAAAGGAGATAGAAACTAGAAGGAATGAAGACCTTAAGCAAAGATCTAGATTAAGGTGGGCTATGGATGGAGATGAGAACATCAGATTTTTTCATGCCATGATCAATAAGCGGAAAATTGCTAATAGGATACATGGGCTTAATATTGATGGTGTGTGGTGCACTAAACCCTCCAAAGTTAAAAAAAAACATATTTTTTTCATTTTTTAGGGACAACTTTTGGAGACACGATGCCTGTCAGGCCGGATCTTTATTGTGAGAATCTCAAGCAACTTTCGGAGGAGGATAAGGTTTACTTGATCTCTCCTTTTTCCGGGCTAGAAATTAAATAGGCAGTTTTTGGTTGTCATGATTATAAGGCCCCGGGCCCAGACGTGATGAATTTCAAGTTTATCAAGGCTTTCTGGAATTTCTTTGAAGAGGATTTCAAGGATATCTTCCTTCGTTTTTACAATGAAGGAGTTTTTAATAACGGGAGTGGTTCATCTTTCATCACGTTAGTCCCTAAGGTGAAAGATCCGATCTCTCTAAGTAACTATCGTCCGATAAACTTAGTGGGCATTATCAGTAAAGTTATTTCTAAAGCTATGGCAAACATGATGAGGAACGTGCTCAGCAAAATCATATCGGAGTCCCAATCGGCTTTTCTAAGTGGGAAATGCATTTTGGACGGGCCTCTTATTATTAATGAAATTATGGCATGGCTCAAGAAAACTAAATCAAAAGCTTGTTTCTTTAAGATCGATTTCGAGAAGGCTTACGAAAAAGTCAACTGGAGATTCGTTGACACCGTTCTTCGGCAAATGGGATTTCCTGATCGGTGACGGTTATGGGTTAAGGGTATTCTAGAATCTGCAAGATTTGCAGTCCTAGTTAACGGTGCTACTACATTCCAATTTCATTGCAAAAAAAGGATGAGACAAGGTGACCCATTGTCTCATTTCCTCTTTCTAACGGTTATGGAGGCTTTATCGTGTATGATCGATAAGGCTATTGAAGCGGAGGTTTTAAAAGGTATCACTCTCCCTAATGGAGGCCCGTTTGTATCTCACTTGTTATACGCTGATGATGCCATTATTCTTGGTGAATGGTCGAAGGATAACATATCTAATATGTTACGTATTCTAAGATGCTTTCACCTTAGTTCGTGCCTTAAGATTAATTTAGAAAAGTCTAACATTTATGGGATTGGCTTATCTTTGGAGGAGGTTAGAAGTAAGGCTTCCGAGGTGGGATGTAAACCAGATAGTATTCCTTTTAAATACCTTGGCTTAATGGTCGGGGCCAATATGAACAGGGTTAACAATTGGCTTCCGGTCTATGAGATTTTTCAGAGTCGATTGGCTAAGTGGAAAGCTAACAACCTTTCGATTGGTGGAAGGCTTGTCCTCATCAAAGATGTTTTGGAAAGCTTACCAACCTATTATTTCTCCCTGTACAAGGCCCCGAAGAAAGTTATTACGGATCTCGAATGAATAATGAAAAAATTCCTTTGGGGCGGATCGAGTGAAGAAAGAAAGATGCACCGGGTCGCATAGGATAAGGTTACTTCTCATAAAAAAGCTGGTGGTCTGGGTATTAGTAAGCTTTCTGAATTTAACATGGCCTTATTATCGAAATGGGGTTGGAGACTTAAAACGGAAGAAGTAACACTTTGGAAAAAATTATTGAAGCTATTCACTGCAATCGGAGGAGTTGGGAATGTATTCCTTTCAAAGTTTTGGCTGGTGGAACTTGGATCAATATTGCAAAGGTTTTTATTAAGGTTAAGGTAAATAACGAGCCTTTGCGGAACTGTTTTAAAGGTATAGTTGGAAAGGACAATAACATAGCGTTCTGGCTCGATCCTTGGATCAGCAAAGAACCTCTTAGAAATAAATTTTCTGGCCTTTTTTCTTTGGAAGAGACAAAAAAGTGCAGAGTTAGTGATCGGATTCAGCAAGGTAATGGGGCGTGTTTGGTCTGGAAATGGAAAACTCAGCCGGCTGCTTCTGGGTTAGATGCAGATTATCAACAGTTGTGCGGTATGCTTGCTGCAGTGTCGCTCGGTCATCAAGTCGACAGCTGGAAGTGGATCGGTGGGATTTCGGATGACTTTTCAGTCAAAGGGGTTAGAAGAAGTCTTGTGTCTGAGATTGCCTCGAGTAGAGAATATGTGTTTAGGTGGTGCAAATGGTTACCGCAAAAATGTAATGTTTTTGCGTGGCGTTCTAGTTTGAATAATATTCCTACTTATACGAAGCTTAGGAAAAGGAATGTTCCTGTCTCGGATGTTTCGTGCCCTTTATGCAGTTTTGGTGATGAATCCGTTGAACACTTGTTTAAGGGTTGCTGGGTTGCGATGATGGTTTGGCAGTTCATAAGTTCTTGGTGCAAGATTCCAGGTATAATAGCATTCTCCTTCAAAGATCTTCTTGAAATTCATAACTCGTTTGGCGGTTCGGATCAGTGGAAGGAAGCGATTCAAGGTATAGCGTTTATTGGTTGTTGGTGTATTTGGAAAGCTAGAAATGATTTGAAGTTCTCAGGTAAGCCTGTCAGAGTCGAAAGAATTACTAGTGAGATCAAGTCGTTAGGTTTCTTTTGGTTTTCAAATAGGTCGAAAAATAGGAATATTACGTGGGATTCGTGGTGTAAATTTGTATAATGTGGCTTTGTTGTAGTTTGGGTCGCCTGTTTTTGGTCGGCTTTGTTTTAATGAAGTTCTCCTTTAAAAAAAGTAAGATAATTCAAACACTTTTTTAAAAACTACTTTTTAAAAAGTAATAAGTCAATAAGTTCGTTAAATAAGCTTAGCCAAGCATGCCCTTTATCAAAGCTCTCATAGTTTGTTGATAGTCTACGCGATTTGTATTTTATGTACAAGTAGAAGACTCACTTAGAGCATTCACATCTATTCCATCATTTTTTCACCCTAAATTACACTAAAAAACACTACATCTTCTCTCTCCTCCACTCACAACCACTTTTAAAATAGGGAAAATAGCCAAAATGGCCAAGGATTGGTCAACATTTCCAAATTGCCCAATTCAAACGTCTTGACGGCTAGCGAATAAGACGTTGCCACGTGTCCGACACGCAGCTCAGACGTCTTAACGTCTTAGCTGAGACGTTCCAGGCGGCTTGAGCCGTTTCCTCATGGTTGCACATGGCTTCAGACGGCTTGAGACTTCTTCACAAGGCTTGAGACTTTTCCACATTGCTTAAGCCATTTCACCTTCTTTAGCCAGCTTCAGTAGCTCAAGCCGTCTTGCTATTTTTAAGACGTTTAAGCGTTAAATTTAAGACGTTTTGTACGATTTTAAGACGTTTTATACAATTATAAGACGTTTTCGATTATTTAAATAATGTACATTGTCAAAAATCTTATTTAAAGTAATTATTACACAACATGGAAAGAGCTTGGGGCACTATTTAAAGTATAAATTTAAGAATTTGTTTTTTAGTAATTGTCTTACAACATGAGGGTTAAGTTTGTTGTTTATACTGGGGGGAAATGGGATGTTATTAACGGAAACATTGAGTATGTTACTGTTGGCGATTAAAGGAGATGTGGTTTAGAAATTCAAACAGATCATTCATATAATAGTTTTTTAAATTATGTTTCTAAGATGTGTGATACTCCAAACATTACACGCTTGTCATACCGTATGTCTACGTTTACTGATCCGACTGATATAATTAATGATCGAGATCTTACATTTTTTTTATTTGGCGATGCAGAATCCTTTTGAATTATATAAATTATATGTTATTGAAGAGTCTGGTGTTGGTTCCTCTGGGTTTTCTTCTTTTTACAATTTCAAAACTCCAGATCTAAATATTCCAGTTAAAGAAAGTGTTGATGTTTTAAACGATGATTGTCCTATTTCAGAAAATAATTTTGAAAAATCAACCACGTCTATCAACGAATCAGCTTTTTCATCTATAGTGTTTGAGCCCGGTCATATATTCAATAACAAAGAAGAGATGAAGCTTGAGTTGGGAAAGAAATGTTTGTTAGAGCATTTCGAGTTTAAAGTTGATAGATCATCTAAGACACGGTATGAAGTGTCATGCGCGGGTGATGGTTGTCAATGGCGATTTAAGGCATACGCTATTCCTGGTGGTAGTTTATTTTTTGTTAAACATATGAATGATAGACACACCTGTTCGAAGATGCAAACACACCCACATTTCCGTCAGGCTAACCCAAAGGTTTTGGGTCACTTTTTAAAGGAACAACTAAAAAACAGTGGTAGGATATATCGAGCGAAAGAGATTGTCAAAGATTTTAGACAAAGGTTTGAGGTTGAGATAACAAACCTTCAAGTTTGGCGTGGTAAAAGCCATGCACTTGAACTTCTACGAGGAACAACCCGAGACTCTTTTGCTGAATTACCAATATACTGTTACAATTTGAAGCTTGCAAATCCTGGAAGCGTTACTCACATCTTGGTTAATGACTAGAGTCGTTTTGAAATGGTTTTTGTTGCGTTAGGTGATGCGGTAATTTACACCTTTTCGTTTGTACTTGTTCTTATTTTTTTAAAGTAACATGGGTTTGATCTTATTTTTTTATCATTAATTTTCAGATTCGTAGCTTTATATTTAATCTAAGACCAGTCGTTATCATTGACGCGGCACACCTAAAGGGTGAATTTAAAGGAACGTTGTTTTTAGCAATGGGCATGGATGGAAATAATCAGATTTTACCAATTGCTTATGGCATAGGAAAATCAGAGGATGGTGAATCTTGGACATGACTTCTCTCAAAGCTTAGAGAATGTGTTGGTGAAATAGCAGATATGGCGATCATTTCGGATAGGGCGAATTCTATACATGTAGGTGTTAGAAACGTGTTTCCCACGGGTTGTGTTGTCGTAATTTAATGATGAATTTACGTTTGCCGTCGTCTAAAAAAAAAAGAATACGAGACACTATGGTGGAAGACATGTAAATCTTATCGGATGTCTGACTTTAATGAGTCATTCAATGCTTTGTGTCTTGCCGTTCCTAGAATATGCCAGGTTTTAACAAATATTGGGTTTGGTAGATGGGCAAGAGCCCATTGTCCCGGTAATCGATACCACTATATGACATCTAATAGTGCGGAGTCTATTAACTCTTTGTCTAGATTCTCGCGTAAGATGCCGATAACGCAACTTATCGAATTCTTCCGTCAGTCCGTACAAAAATAGTTTTATGACCGCCGACTGCAGGGCATCCAGGAGAGCCACTCACTGACTCAGTGGGCACAAAAGAAAATTTTAAAAAAAATTGAAGGGTCTAGAACCTGGACTGTTGCAGGCATCGGGGTAAACACTTTTCTTTTTGAAAGCCCATTACAAGTTCCCACCAAAACACCTTATTTATTTACTGATTTAATTATTTATTTTAATCATTAACGGTCCGTAAGCCCAAACAAAACCGTAAGCCCAAACCCGTAACAGTTCGTAAGCCCAAAGTCTGTAAGCCCAAACCCCGTAAGCCCAAACCCCGAAAGCCCAAACCCCGTAAACGGTGAATAAGCCCAAACCTGTGTAACGGTAATAGGCCCACCCCGCAAACTGTTATCCCCCAATCGTTTTAATGTCAAATAATGATCCGTTTAATATAAAAAGAAAATATTAAACATTACATTAAAAAAAGAAAATATAAAAAGAAAAATATTAAACATTACATTAAAAAAATAAAAAACCAAACACCTAAAGCCAAACCCTCATCGTTTCCCACTCCTAGACGTGTGTGAATTCATGTCCTTGTTCGTGGCGGTAGTTGATGAAGGCAACCGCCTTTATGTCCTCCTCACCAAGGTTCTGAGATGAATCCTCCACAGCTTTGTAATAACGCTCGAACGTCTCACAGTCCAAGCGGATTACGCGGAACCATGAAGATAAGGCGTCAACAATGCGGCCATGGTCCGGACCACGGAGTTGTGAAAAATACTGTTGGACACGGACCCATAAACCCCCTGTCCTCGACGAGGTGGATCGGTATACACCTCCTCCCAAGCCTCCACCAACGCAATGTCCTCCACATCGGTCCACGACGAACTAGCCATGTTGGCAAAAAACTGAACCGTGTCTGTTGAACAACAACTACTTGGAAACGGTTGATGCTTGAATAGAATTTGAAAGAACTATGCTTAACGCCATGTGTTAAGGGGGGTATATATACTTGGTTATAATGGGGGGTTAAATGAAAATTTAATGTTAGTTTAAATGCATATTTAATATTTAAACGGCTGTTGAATTTTTATTATGTAATTTTTTTTTCATTGTATTTTACTGCAATTGTGGGTTGCATGAACAACATATTCAAATATAAATCAGTAAACTTTATAACTTTATTATTATTCAATACAAAGTACATAAAAAACATAACACAAAAAATACAAACATAATCATTTGAACTAGAATACGCCAAACCGCTACTTCCGACTGGGTAAGAGATCCGGATTCTGATTCCAGAATTTGCATCTAAACACCTAGCAACGATAAAGATGGGTCGTGAACTGGTAAGTTCCATCAACCCACATTTACATTGGCCTAGGTGATATGAAAAGGGTTGTTGACATTTTCTTCAACGGTTCTGCGGCTTCAGTGATATTTGGAGACCTGGCTAACACATTGGCGAGTCCAATGTGTTAGCCAGGGTCTCATCAACCACCCTAAAGGGACAGAAACGTTATGTGCCGAACAACCCGTTAGACCCTTCACGTGTCCATTGTAGATAAGTTCTTGAACCCGATTGACCCTTCAGAGCACGTGGAAGGGGAAATCTGATGAAATCGGATGACATCCATGTCCGTTGTAGATGACTTCTTAAACCCGTTTGTTAAATTCAAAGAAATAATTTTCAGGGGCTCTGCCCATTTTTTGAAGGTGTGAACGCTAATGGGGTAGAGGATATGGTGAAGAAAAGGTTGTATATACAGGGCAACAAAAAAACAGCTTCGTTGATACAACTAAAACACAGGGTTGAAGTTGAAATTTGTGAACGTCTTAAAAACAGGTTTCAAATGTCTCAACTTTTATAGAAAACGTCTTAAAAACAACTTGAAATTCGTGAAACTTCTCAACTTTTATAGAAAAAGTCTTAAAAACAACTTTGAAATTCGTGAAATGTCTCAAGGAATGAAACGTCTTAAAAACAACTTTGAAAATCGGGAAACGTCTCAACTTTTGAATGAAACGTCTTTAAAAATTTTTGAAATTCGTGATACCTTTCAAACGGCTCACCTTTTCAAGCAAACGTCTCAAGCGTCTCAAGCGTCTCAAGCCGCCTTCAAACGTCTCAAGCCATGCAAACGTCTCGGCTTAACAGCTCAACCAGCAGCCGTGAGGAAACGGCTCAAGCCGCCTGAAACGTCTCAGCTAAGACGTTAAGACGTCTGAGCTGCGTGTCGGACACGTGGCAGCGTGTCATTCACCAGCCGTCAAGACGTCTGAGGTTTTTTGTGGCGTCTCCACAAGACGTTTGAATTGGCCAGTTTGGAAATGTTGACCAATCCTTGGCTATTTTGGCTATTTTCCCTTTAAAATATATTAAAAAATTATAGTGGGTGAACAGTGTCCCCTCAAATATACAGATGAACAGTAACATTTTCTCTCTTCTCCACTCACAACCACTTTTTATACACTTTATATTATAAAAACTACACATCCAGATTTTAGTGGGTTGGAAGTGAATGCTCAGATACACTTTAAACAATAGAAAATATGTGAAAACAATCCCTAAACCCTAATATATATACTCACTTACACTTTAAACAATAGAAAATATGTAAACACAATCCCTAAACCCTAATATGTATATACATTTTTTTAAATAGTACTTTTACAACCTATAAAATATGCAACACATATTTACAATATAGATACGCATTGTGGCCACACATGAATAGACTAGCATTCAATAAACTTATCACTTATGTCCCCATTGCTTCGCTATTCCCATCCAGATATTGACGGAGCCAATACCCTATAGATCATTGATGTCGTTATGGGAGTGTATGAGTTGATTTGGGCCAGTTTTTGCTTAAAATCATAACAACAATCGATCGGTTATAACGGTTTCGGTTTATTGTTTTTGAAGGTTGTAGCCGGTCGATTATAAGTTGGTTAACCGTGAATTTGGGTCTAGCTCAAAATATAATTGTGTATTATTTGGGCCTTAAAATTTGTGCTTGAAATTGTTTTAACATAGAATATAATGTTATTACACATTTTTATAATAGTATGTTGCATGACATTAAAAGTATACATATAATCTATAATATCAATACTTTGACAAAACGATATGATATAATCCATAAATTTAAACAAACGTACAACCACATCGATATGATATAACACATGAATTCAAACAAATGTTCAACCAATAACATCAAATATTGAAAAATAGTGAAAAGTCTAAAACCTGTCATAGATTTTACTGCATGTTGGTTAAGTTCGGTTATACCAGGTATTGAAACATTTATAGCTAGAACCGAACCACTACTTACACTTATAAGAAAAATAATTAACTAACCCAATGGTTTTTATTTGATTTAGTTTTGTTCGGTAATTCGGTTTCTTGCACACCCCTAAATATCATGCCATGGTTTGTGATTTGTGTTAACTATATTCCCTTTTTTAATGGTAACACACCCCTAAAAGCTACTTTTAAAACCTTAATGCCTCACCTTGTGGGAAGTAAACCCACAACACTTTTACGAGGATAAACACCTAATATCCGATAAACTAAAGAATGTCGTAATTGATGATCGATAATGTTTTATTTTATAGTAAGATAACATAACACTTTGACATTAAACCAAAAATGTCGTTTTATTTTAAAGATGACACTTTGACAATAAACCAAAAAAATGTCGTAAATGATGATTATGTATCTTATGCACATGTAGGAGACTCTTAGACTCGGTGACACTTTAATAAAATTATAAATACAAACCCTAAACTCTAATATTTTATTAAAACCAATAATTTTACAACTATGTAATTAAGTAAACACATATTTATTTATTACAGACATTATAAGTCCGATTCTATGAATTGTGTCCATGTTTAAATCCATATATATATTCTTTTTATAATTTTTCATTTACAACACGTCAATTATGGTCCCTGTTTTACACCATCCTTATAACCTATGAGCATTAACCTATGAACATGGGCATGATTAATACTTATTGAGGACCATACGTCAGTATAAAGTCAACTTAATATTGTCCATAATATGGTAAGTTGCATTAAAAAGTCTACGAGTTTCGTGTTGCATAAGTAACCGATTTCGTGATGAATTACACTTAGTCATGAATTAATATATATATTTTTTAAATGTATTTGGTAGATCAATAAGTGATTACCATGACGTGCATAATTAACCCAATAAGTAAACGAACCGAACGTTTAGCGAATAGTTTGTGAACCGTTCGGCGGGAAGTTCGTTTATGTTCGTTCGATTAGCTTAACGAACGAACACGAACAAAAAATTTCGTTCGGTTAGCTTAGCGAACGAACACGAACATAGGTCTCGTTCGTTCGACTGCGTTCGTGAACGTTCGATAATATGTTTGGTTACGTTCTTCCGTGTTCGTTTGATTATATTAAAAATAATAAATAAAAAACATTTTATCTAAACATATTGAAAACTTGAAACTCTATTTTTTCTAAGTTAGCTAAAATTTGGACATGCTAAGACATTTTGGGGATAATTATGTCTAAGTTAGTTAAAGTTGATTCATCGTTTGGTGGTGTATTAAACTTCTTGTGTTTTGATTTATCATTTGATGGTTGTATTTAACTACTTATATTCAATGTTTAAGGAAAACAATATTTTTATTTTTTTATTTTCAAGTTAAATGTTCGTTTGCGTTCTTTTTTATTTGCTTGCATTCGTTTGTGTTTGAGACTAGTGTTCACGAACTGTTCGTGAACAACTGAATTTCCTTAACGAACGAACATGAACATAAACTTATGTTCGGTATGCGTTCGTGAACAGCTCACGAACATGTTAATTTCCTTAACGAACGAACACGAACATGGCCCTGTTCGTGTTCGTTCGGTTCGTTTACAGCCCTATAATCAACAATACAAAAATCATATACACATGGTTCATAGATTGTACATAAAACTTATTCATATATGTATGTTTTAACAGGTGCTTTGCGCAAAGTGGTGGTGTCGCCTGGATCAGTCGACAACTAGGTCCAATTGTTTTTGCTATTGCGTTGCACCTTGAGGGTGGTTAGACCATCCTCCAGACAAGAGCAGATATCAGGGAACATGCAATCTCTACAGTGTAGTAACATCTTGCATGCGCTTGCAGTTTGGAAAGATGGGGCTGGGTTTGGTGATTTGGTCTCTTCCCTATTGGACAGCGTGGGGGAGGCGAGGGCTCATAGGAGAGAATACAGGAAGGGGGAAGACAGAGAAAGGGGCCCTAATATTAAGCAATGTTTTCGGAAAGTCAGAGATGGACATTTCACAGTTGCGGTCAAGGTCCTATGTTCTAGTAGAGTTGCTCCTCAAGGTGATTCGACCTTGAAAGCTCTCATCGATAAACATTCACTGGTGTCGCCTCCGTCCTTGACTTCCAACCCTTTGGCCCAACCCACTCTTGTCGTTGATGAGAAGTGTGTGCTCAAATTTATCCGACCCTTTCTGTAACAACCTGACTCTTCAAAGTCAACGTCAAAGTACAAGTCAAAGTCAACGTCAGGTTTGCATTCAGTCTAACATTTCTTGCTTAGCTATTGCTTGTACTCGCAGACTCGATAATCGATATATTTTAATTAACGCTATTTGAGAATACGATTTGTTAATATGTGAAGTAACAATGCGATAAACGTAACTAAACGCTATACTATTTAATGCTAATCACATCGCTACCACATCGCTACCTGAATCGCAGTTATGGATATTGTTTTATGTGTGTGTGTGTGTGTTATTATGTGCCTTACTTATGTGTGTCTTATATGAGGTGATTATTCGTAAAAGCAATCGCAACTCTATCGCAACGCAATCTCATCGCGTACTCGAAGAATAAGTTCTACTTTTATGTTATTTAGTAGTTATGTTATTTGTGTAACTAATGGGTAATACTATCGCATCGCTTACTCGCAACTCGCTTAAATGCAACGCAATGCTCCACGCACGAAATGAAAATCGGAAACCAACTCGCGAAGGTCCTCCGATCGAATGACCATTCGGTCGAATGGACATCCGGCCGGATGACCATCCGATCGGATGGCCATCTGATCGAAAGGCCATCCGACCCGTTTCCTTTGCACCGCCTTTCTTCTCTTTCCCCTATAAATACCCACCTGTCACATCACTGTTCATTGATGTGACAGCTCCCTCCGACCAGCACGCTCCCAGCCTCTTTTCTCTCGATTTCTCGCGATTCTTGTAAGTTTTCCCCTCAAATCTTGTACTTCCTTCATCAACACACACTTTCTCATCGATTTCACCATCAAATCACAACTTTTAACCGTGAAATCTTTGGATTTGGGTCGTTCTAGGGTGATGTCATCATGGAGTTCTTATGAACATTGAAGTGTGACCTCATCTCATCAAGAACAGTTCGGATCTAAAGGATTCCCACACACTTTTACATTGATTTCAACTAAATCTAAGCATAATCAAAGTGTTTCAAACATTTCCTTAAACATTCTTCCCTTTTCGCTCAAAACCGTTAGAATCTGGACTCACTCGGGTGTTCTACTCATTCTCTGGTAGAGAACCGAGCTGAGAATGGATTACTATCAGAGAGATGACCGAATCACAGGTAGAACATGAAACTCCGTCAAGAACAGCCGAGTCTGGTCGAACGGGGTGATTTCCATCCGATCGGATGGGTTGGACTTGATGTGATTTTCGTTGTTTGACACGTCATCATACCGTCTCGATTCAACCGCAAAACCTTTAACTTAACTGATTTTACGAAGTTTCCAACCCAAAACAGTTGCCCAATCAAACCGCCATCCAATCGAACGGCTGTTCGACCAGGTGACTTGTGATTTTAAACACTTAACCAATTTTCAAAACTACAAAGTATATCAGTTCCACTCGGATCACCATCCGAACGGATGGCCATCCATCCGGATGACCGTCTGACCGGACGACCTGATATGTAGAGACACTTCAAACTTCTTAAAATCCTACAACGAAAACTTCAAAGCTCACAAACACATCCCTCCCAAACGAACTACCCTCCGACCAAATGGTCATCCGTCTGGACGGTCATCCGATCGGATCACTGTTCGTCACTTATCTCACCGACACATTGTTTTACGCACTGTTCAACACTTAATCTGTCGTACTGTGATCAGGCTAACCCTCCACCGCTCCCTTCAATCCAAGCTTGTGTTTACTTGTTAAGCACGAACTGTGAGTCTACTCGATCCCTTTTTGCTTTACGCACTTTTGGGTGTTACATACGTTACCTATATCAAATCACATCGATCACACAACGCAAACACTTTTATACACTAACCGCTCTCGCATGTTATACGTATCATTCGATGAATGCTTGTATGCTATGTTTACACAGTGATTATTGCCTGACACCTTAGCAACGATAGTACTATAGTTTGGACTCAGCACCTGTCGTGGACAGGGGTTGTTAAGGGCTTTTATTCACGTGTCACAGTGGTGATATATGTTGCGCATTCTACAACTCGCAGTCACGTCTGTGCATATTTCATTGTCGATAACCTACTTGCTTCACATTACTTCGTGTTACATGCTAGTTACGCGTAAATCGCATTTCGCTACTATATTCTATCAAACTTGTATGCTCACCTTTACACTATGTGTATTGACTTTTATTTTAACGTATGTGACAGGTGTTTAGGATGCTTTTATTTGCTGGATGTCATGGAATCAAGTTAGATGGTCTAGAAACCCACGAATAATTTATGAGTGTCGGAACAATATTTGTCTTTGAGAACACTATGTCTGTAATAACTGTTTTACCTAATATGTTATGGTATGAGACGTAACGTTAAATATTTGGTAATTATAGCTGTTATGGATTCTCTTGAACAATCTGTTTCGCTCAGTGCTGCGCCCCGATGTTTCCGCCATCGGTTGGGGTGTGACAGATTGGTATTAGAGCCATAACTATAGGGAATTAGGCAAGACTCGACCTAGTCCAGGTCAATGTCTTAAAATTGACCTAGTCTATAGTCTAAGTACCAACAGACCACCTTGTGCGAACCCGGTAAGGGTTTTTGCTCGAGCTTACTCTTTATACTCTCGTTTGCACTCCCTGAATTCACAACTTTGCACGAACATCGCATACTACAGCTTCGTGCAAACACTCAACCTTTCCTAAGACTGACGACACACGATTTTCAAAAACATTCGAGTGACTTGGTCGGGACTAGGCGTGAAAACCGTAAACTCTCGATAAGAATCACCCACTCAACATGCAATTTTTATCAATAAGCCACGGGAATTTGCGTTGAGTCAGGTGTGAAAACCATACCTCGACGAAATTTTCTCTATCTATCTCGCGATTTTATCGCACAATCAGGAATAAAGTTATTAAGTTAGGGGTGAAACCCGCATCTTAATGACTCATTCCGCTCTATATTTTGGTTTTACAAACTCTCACGAAAGACTCGATGGGTTCTAATGAGTTGAGTCGCGTAATGGACGAAAGGATGCGTGCCGATCGCCCGGATTGAGGCAAGAGCACAGTCTATTAAGCCAACATGTGAACTCGAAGTCCTTGAGAATAGTCGAATCACTTTGTGTAGTCAAAATCTAACACACCCGAGACATTCTATTTTCAAGCTGCAATTGATGATTTTACGCACTATCGTTTAGTGTGTCTCGATTCTGAGATCGCAACCGCTGACTCTGTGAACTATCGATTTTATGTGTTTTTTGTGGTTTAAGTATTTATGTGTACGGATTTTGGAGACTTTATTCGCTTTTCGCTACTCGCTTTACTAAAACGCGCACGACATGCACAGCTATTCACATCTCAAAACACTGACAAATCGTAGGCACACTACGAGCTATTCGCATCGCTAATCACTGATATCGCTGCTCGCTATCGCTACTCGCATTCGCAACTCTCGATCGTTTTTTTTTTCGCAATTTTGAAAGATTGGTGAATACGTGCAAAATATGTAGGTGAATGCATGCAAAGTATAGGGGAATATATGCTCTACATGCTTATGTGCTTATGTGTTTCTATGCTTACGTGGTTTATGTGCCTCTGTGATTATGTGTCCGTGTATGAATGTGTTCCTGAGCTTTATAAGTATGTTGGTTAAAACACTGTGTGGCGAGATAGAGTGTATCGTCTAAATCCTATGACGATGTCTAATGCAGACAATGTCGCCATTCGGATCTCATACTTCTCGCGCTAACCGCCGCAACTATGCTGACAAACGCATCTCCTCGCTAGTCGCCAAGCAAATGGATAAGGTCATTCAGCAAATCGTCAGCAAAATTAATGGAATCGCTAGCAACTCCTCTGAGGAATCTAGGACTGACTCACCAAAAGCGACTTTCAGCTTCAAGCAGTTTAAAGCTTGTGGACCCAAGGACTTCACTGGGGAAGATGGGCCGAGCGCAATGTTTCAATGGTTCGACTCGATTGAAGTCACTCTTCGATAAAGCGGATGTCCAGACAACCTCCGCACTGTTAACGCAACTGGTGTCTTCCAGTCTAGGGCACTGGAATGGTGGACAGTGGAGCGAAAAAGGCATGGGAACGACGCAGCCTACGGACTTTCTTGGGAGGAATTGAAGGAAGTCATGATGAAAGAATTATGTCCCCCACATGAACTCCAGAAGCTGGAAGACGAGTTCTGGCATATCAAGCAAGAGGGTGGTGACAATGCTGGTCTTACTACTCACTTTAAACAGCTCAGCATCATCGGTCCTAGCCAACTCTCAACTCCCGACATCACAATTAAGAAATATATTCACGCTTTACCTGATTGTGTTACCGATTTTGTCTAAGCAGCCAAGACTACTACCATTGAGGAGACCTTCCTGCTCGCTGCCGAGATTAATGACAAGTGAGTTCGGGCCGGTTACTTCAAGAACTCCACCAAAACTCTCCACCAAGTCACCGCTACTTCTGCTACTCCCGTCGCGGAAACCGCCGCACCTCAAGCTTCGAAATCTTCACGCCGCAAGCGCAAGAACAATAACAACAACAAGAACTGTGCCGCTACTACCGCTCCTCTCAATGATATTCCTGTCCAGCAGCAGAACCAGAACCGCTAAGTAGCTGCACCAGTGACCAACGCACCGCCCGCCAAGCGTGTGTATACTGGTCCTCATCCGCTATGCCCTACTTGTACTTACAATCATCCAGTCGGGATCACTTGCCGCTTTTGTGTCCACTGCAACATCTACGGGCACTTTACTGCAAACTGCCGTACTGGTCCCTATCAAGCTCAACTTCAAACTCCTCCTGCGCTGCCAGCTCCACTCCCCGCTCTGCAGGGACAACAAGCAGCTCCTGTCCCCGCGGCTCACGCAAGGGCTTGCTATGCATGTGGTGATCCAAACCACTTTGCAAACGTCTGCCGAAGCAGAGTGGTGAAGCAAGAGCCACAACAGCAACCAACACAGCAACAACATCAACAGCAGCAGCAGCCAACTCAGTAAGCAGCCCGTGGACGAGTTTTCAACATCAACGCTCGCCAGGCCCAAGCTGATAATCACGTTGTCAACGGTACGTTTCTCGTAAATGGTATTTATGCTTCATGTTTGTTTGATACTGGAGCCGATAACTGTTTTGTATCGTTCGAATTCGAAAGGCTCCTAAACCGTAAATGTGCTAATCTCCCAACGACGTTCGACGTAGAGATTGCCACTGGAAGAACCGTCACTGTTAGTTACGTTCTGCGTGATTGTACTCTCGAGCGCAACAATCACGTTTTCCCGATCAATCTTATCCCGATGCAGCTTGGTAGTTTTGATATCACAGAAGGCATGGATTTTCTTCTTGAAAATCATGCTGAAATTGTTTGTTTCGAAAAGATGATTCGTTCTCTCTTTCCAACGGTGATCAATTGTGTGTCTATGGCGAAGTCGCTTCAAAGGAACTAAAACTCATGTCATGTGTCCAAGCAAGCAAGTATCTCCGCAAGGAATACAAAGCTTTCTTGGCACACATCGTAGTAGCGGAGAAGGAAAAGAGAGAGAAGACAATGGAAAAGGTGCATGTGGTTCGTGATTTTCCTGCTGTCTTTCCTGAAGATTTACCTTGTTTACCGCCATCTCGTGATATCGATTTTCGAATTAACCTCATTCCTGGAGCTAATCCTGTCTCTAAAGCACCTTATCATCTCGCTCCATCCGAAATGCGCAAACTCTCAAGTCAACTCCAGGAATTGCTTGATAAAGGCTTCATTCGCCCTAGCACCTTTCCTTGGGGCGCTCCTGTCCTTTTTCTCAAAAAGAAGGACGGATCGTTCCGGATGTGCATCGATTATAGGGAACTCAATAAGCTGACTATCAAGAATCGCTATCCCTTACCCCGAATCGATGATTTGTATGATCAATTGCAAGGTGCTACCTGTTTTTCCAAGATCGATTTATGCTCTGGCTATCATTAATTACGAATCCAGGAAGAAGATATACCGAAAACCGCTCTTCGCACTCGATATGACCACTACGAATTTGTTGTTATGCCCTTTGGTCTTACTAACGCCGTCTTTATGGATCTAATGAATCGCTTTTGTAAACCCTTTCTCGACCGCGTCATCATCGTGTTTATCAATGATATCCTGATTTATTCAAAGTCAAAAGCCGAACACGCGCAACATCTCCGTTTGGTTCTCGAACTTTTGCACGGAAATCGCCTCTATGCTAAGTTCTCCAAGTGTGAATTTTGGCTTAAGGAGGTTCAATTTATCGGTCATATTGTCAATAGTCAAGGTATTCACGACGACCCCGTTAAAAAATCGAAGCAGTTAAGAGTTGGATTACACCGAAGAACCCGTCTGAAGTTCGTTCTTTCCTCGGATTGGCGGGTTATTACCGCCGATTCAGCGCTGATTTCTCTAAAATCGTGGTTCCTCTCACCTCTCTTACGCACAAGGACAAACCTTTTGTTTGGGGAACCGAACAAGAGTAAGCCTCTCAAACCCTCAAGCTTATGCTCTGCAACGCTCCCGTGCTCGCACTACCCGACGGAAACGACAACTTCGTAGTCTATTGCAATGCCTCTAACCTCGGTCTCGGTTGTGTTCTCATGCAACGGGACAAGGTTATCGCGTATGCCTCTCATCAGCTCAAGATCCACTAGAAGAACTATACAACCCACGATCTCGAGCTTGGTGCAGTTGTTTTTGCGTTAAAGATTTGGCGACACTACCTTTATGGTACCAAGTGTACAGTCTTCACCGACCATAAGAGCCTACAACACATCTTGAACCAGAAGGAGCTGAATATGCGCCAACGCCGATGGTTTGAACTCCTCAACGATTACGACTGTGAGATTCGCTACCATCCTGGCAAAGCAAATGTCATTGTCGATGCTCTAAGCCGACGAAGCTATTTGCATAGCGTTCGTAACACTCAAGCTCAACACGACCTCGAAGCTCTAATTCGTTATGCTCAGCACGCATGCTTCATTGAGAACACCTTGAGAGAGGAAATGAAGAAATGTGGTGCTGAAACCCAACTTGTCACCAAATCGAACGGTATCTATTACTATCTCGATCGCATCTGGATTCCAAGTCGCAATAACCTGCGGGATATATTGTTGACTGAAGCCCACAAATCCCGGTATTCCATTCATCCCGGTGCTGACAAAATGTACCATGACCTTCGTCTTCCGTATTGGTGCCTTGGAATGAAGAAGGATATCACCGTGTATGTTTCGAAGTGCCTGACTTGTTCGAAGGTCAAGGCTGAACAACAACGACCCTCTGGCTTACTCGTCCAACCCGAGATCCCTATGTGGAAATGGGAGAGTATAGCTATAGACTTCATAATGAAACTTCCGCACACGCCGTCAGATCACGATAGCATTTGGGCTATCGTCGATCGTCTTACCAAATCTGCTCATTTTCTGCCAATACGAGAAGACTTTAAGGTAGAACGATTAGCACGAATCTATACCGGAGAAGTCATTTGTCGACATGGGACACCTCGTGATATCATTTCTGACCGCGATGGTCGATTTACCTCGCGCCTTTGGGAAACTTTTCAATCTGCTCTCAGTACTACTCTTAATCTAAGTACCGCTTTCCATCTCCAGACCGACGGTCAGACTGAACGCATGATCCGCACCCTTAAAGATATGCTTCATTCGTGCGTTATAGATTTCGGTGGTAATTGGGATTCGCATTTACCTTTAGTCGAATTCTCGTACAACAACAGTTATCACTCTAGCATTCAAATGGCACCATTTGAGGCATTGTATGGAAGAAAATGTCGATCGCCTATTGTATGGCACGAGATCGGGGATGCGCAAATTACCGGTCCTGAGTTATTGCAAGAAACGACTGACAAGATCCTCCAGATATGAGACAATCTACTTAAAGCTCGGAGTCCTCAAAAGAGTTACGCCGATAAACGCCGCAAGCCCCTTGAATGTAAAGGTTTCACCTTGGAAGGGGGTGATCTGATTCAGCAAGAAAGGAAAGCTCACGCCTCGATACGTTGGACCCTTTAAGATTCTAGAAAGAATTGGCACGGTGGCCTACAGACTCGAATTAACGGAGTAACTCAGCAACGTTCATCCGACTTTCCATGTCTCGAACCTCAAAAAGTGTCTAGCAGAGCAGAATTTACATATACCACTCGAGATCTACAAGTTGACGAAACATTACACTTCATGGAAAAGCCATTCGAGATCATGGACCGAGAAACCAAGAAACTCCGATGCTCACGCATTCCCATAGTGAAGGTTCACTGGGAAGGCAAACACGGCTCCGAGTTCACCTGGCAACTCGAGAGTGATATGAAGGCTAAGTATCCACAACTATTCGTTACGCCTGCGCCTTAAAATTTCGGGATGAAATTTTCTAAAGTAGGGGAGGCTGTAACAACCCGACTCTTCGAACTCAAAGTCAAAGTTGTGACAACTGTCACTTTTTCGTACATTCCGTACACTAATTGAATAATAATCTGTGCTTTAATAACTGTGCAAGATCTAGTTTACAAGACAAATGAATTTCTGATTACTGTTATATACATACAATGGCATTTCATGTTGCAAGACTTTTATCGTTGCTACATGCAACACGATATAGTTCTAATAATGCACAGAACAAAATTTGCACCATTATCAGACAAACTAAAAGCACTGACGGGAGTTCAGTACATAAACAGACAGTGTTTTGAGGCCCAACATGAGCCAGAGACTAAGTACAACACTAGTATAGTGTGTAGGGAAGTAGGGACCCCAAAACTGCATGCCTAAGTGATAGTTTAAGTGCCGGGAAGTGCCTAAAACTCACCCAAAGTGCTGAATTCAGCATATTTCAGCAAAATTCAGCATTTTAACAAGTTTATTACATGCAAAAATATGACTAAATGGTCATGAATGCTTTCCTAAGTGTCGGGAATTAAAAGGGTCACAAAAGGGTACATAAAGAACACTAAACGGAATAGTTTGACACGTTAACGAACCGGTATCTAACCGAACAACCGGACATTACCCGAAACACCAAAACTATACTAGAAGCATTGTTTTAATGTTTCTGAGCTAGTTATGATCCTCGAACACCCCAAAACACTATATAACACACATTATGCATAACACCTAACTAATATACTTGGAATCTAACTTAATCACTTAACTACCCATTTAAACTTACACTTAAACCCCCCCCCCCCAGCTAGTAATCGGCCCACATGGCCTAAATGGTGGATGCTACATGATCTTGCTAGATTTTATGTGATCTTCTCTTGATTTGCTTAAATATTGTGTATGTACTATAAGGAACACAAGACACAATGGATAATAACATTTTATGGTTTATAAGAATACATGATCCTCTCATAATCACCACACACCACAACTCTCTCCCTTGCTCTCTCCCTCTCGGCCGAGAACTAGCACCACCACCACCATCATTTTCAACTCCATCCCATCCATTCCAAGGCCATCCTAAGGTGTAAGAAGGAGGTTAAGGAAGTGTGGAACTCTTGGATCTTGAAGGACCTCATCCGATTGCTTTTATCCTCTACTTTTATCATCTTCTTCATCAAGTGTTCATCCCTAGCCTTGTGCTAGTAGTAAGGCCCTTATAATCTCTTGTTATTTCACATGTTGTTGGTTAAAAGATGATATACATTGTTAATCTTGATAAACACTAAAAGACATATTCATGAATCTCTAACATAAGCTTATGAACATATGAATACTTGTTGATTTGTGTTTATTTGCTTCTTGTTGATTGATTATTAGTGTTAGTGATGTTAGACATCATATGGAACCTACTAGATTGTGATTAAACACATGATCTAGTAAGTTAATGTGATGATCTTGTGAAAGACCAAGATCATCATGCCTTATGTTTACATGAACTTGAATAATAAAAGTTGTTTTTATGTGATGATGATTTAAACAAGATACAAGTTTTGTGAGTGGATGATTTCTAAAATAGTTTTCCAAAGAAACCAAGCTAAATCACAAAGATTTACATGAACATTGTTTTAAAAAGAACCAATCATGTTTCTAGTGTTGAAACAAGTAAAGAACACTCTGTTTACAAGAAAAACTCAAAAGAATGATTTTTGGAAAAATCATCTACCAAGTTGTAAACACTCAAAGCTTTCAAGAATGAGATTTTTAAATAAATAAACACACTTTAAAGGGAAACTAAGTCTACTAAACATACTACCAAGTTACTACAAGTTTTTATGAAAACTCAAGTTCATGATCATTAGGTAGATAGCTTTGTTTTAGCATTTGGTAAGTGTAGATTGATTGTTGATTGTTTATGATAATTTTTTAAAAGAAAATGATATGCTTTAATAGCATGGACACCTCCATTTTTAGGGGAAACTATGGCAAAATTTTCTAAAAATATAAACACTTAGCAAAATAGTTTCTAAACAAATATTTACAAGTGTGTTTTAACTATGGTTATCAATATAAACTTTGCCATAGACTTTGCTACAAAAATACAAGTATTGGAGGTTGGTTTTTATAAATAAAATGGATAAATATGAATTTAGAATATATATTTACATTAATAACACATTGTGTGTGATTATTTGTATACTTGGTGTAATAGTTATATTATTTTATGATTTAAAGTAATATAACTTAACAAAATACCAAGGATTTACAATCCAAAATAATACCAAAAATCACAAGGAATAAATATATAAGTTACACACTTAATATTGGGAAATCGAACGCAAGAACGTAACTTACAAAATATTTCGGAAAATACCGTTATGAATATGTTTTTGGCAAATATTATTTTGAATACAAGAAATGAAAATATGATTTTTGAAAATATTACAAGAGTAATATTGTATTTTCGACAAAGAGAAAATATATTATTTTCAGAAGTTAAATTATATTTTCTTGGAATATTTAGAAGATATATGTTTTTGAGAAAAATATATATTTTCTTGAAATACATTATTTTTGGGACAAAACAAGTTTAAATATATTTTCTAAAGTAAGAATTGAAAATATATTATTTTGGAAACTACAAATACGAGAATACGAATACACATGTATGAGATACCCCCATCCTTGGGAAGAAAATACGAAAATAAATACTTGAGAAGTATTGTTACAAAAATATTGTTTAACTATTATTCCAAAATTAAATATAATTTAAAGTTATATTTTTTTATTATTTTAACATGGAATTATAAAATGGAATAATATTGAAGACATAAAAGAAACGTAACTAAAAAACGTAAATACTAAGGCAAGGCAAGGCACGGCCCATTCGTCTAATAGACCCTAGTACATTGTAGGGAGTCGTGTTTGCTGAGGAAATTGAGTTGAGAGTGCTGAAGACGCAAAACTGTGAATTCATGCTTCCCCTTTTCTCTTAACTGTTTTTGGTTTTATAACTCTCGGGGGTGGAATACATGTTACGAATGCTTAAACGGTATGAAATGCCTATGAAATGCACTATTAGATCATGTTAGCATAGACTTAATATTGAGATGCCATTAATACTTAATTCGGGACGAGGGTTAGATCTAACGGGTACGACCGAGCCCCACTCATGGTACTTGTGACCACTTGAGTGCTTCGGTGTCCCAGTCGAGGGAAATCGGCATAGTCAAGGGAAATTGACATAGTCAAGGTAAATTGACATAGTCGAAGGGAAATTCGACATAGTCGAGGGAAATTCGACATAGTCGAGGGAAAATCGACATAGTCGAGGGAAAATCGACAAGGGTATAAGCCTACTCATTTCGAGTGCTCCCTATGTCCTCACATGCCTTAATGTCGTTGTAAAACATTTATTTGGTATGTTCATACACGCTTTTCATACCTGTTTTCAAAGGAGTCTCTCAAAAGTTTACAAGATTACAAGTACTCACACAAAATGCATGAACTCGCTCAACTTTTGTTGATGTTTTCCAAAATTACATGTATTTCAGGTGACAGGTTGGAACTTGGGCGCGAGTGTTGTTTCTAGAAGTAGACTTCAAGTTTATATGTCATCCACTTTTGTTGGTTTGTAACCTAGTCGAAGGTTGTGTTTTAAAAACTTAAATAACTGGTGTTTGTAATACTCAAATTTTATGAATGGATGAACATCGTTTTGATCATGTAGTTTTTATTATGATTGAATGCAATGATATTAAACTAGTCACACATCATACGCTTCCGCAAAAGTCAGGGTGTGACAATTGGTATCAGAGCTTCGATTGTAGTGAACTAGGATTCCTTCTCGAGTCTAGACTACAATCACTAGAACTCTCTCACAAAAACATTTTTACAAAAAAGGGTTTTTCATTGCATTCACGTAAGCGTCAAGATCCATGAGTCAAACATTTTTCAAAGAAGAGACAAGGCAAGGACATTTGTTGGGAGGAGAATACCCCAAAATAAGGTGCCAACTAAGGCATAGTCTACACGAGTTAGACTTGCCAAAGACAAAATGACCCCCCCAAGGATAAACGAGAGTTATATGTGATATGATGCATCGAATTGCCTGTTTATGCTAAGTAACATACTTATTTATTGATATATACATACGAATAAGTGTACGGAATAATTATTGATGTGAATAAGATACTTTCGACTCCGAATCATATTATTGTTCTTACTCGCACGATGAAGCTATTGACCTCTCGTTCATGGCAAAGCTCATGGCTGGAGTGATTACCAAACAAGATTATGAGCTTGCTTCCGTAGGAGATGGCTGCTCTTCCCTCTCGATTGTGAAGGTGCCTGACTACGGTAGTGATGGCGAGGCAGAGGCGGCAACCTTGAACAACTTCTTAATCAGCGGGACGAGATCCCTGCGGCTTTTGTGAAGCGAGATTGACGACACACCTGACCAGACAAGGAAGATGAAGTATTCATCTTAAAGGTGCCCCTCCAACTACCAGGAATTCTCCTTATTCCTATTTCGTTTAATCATCGTTCCTATTCGCGCGTAACGATAACGAGTGTTAGCGCGTGGACCACCGCAATGGTCCTTTCCATGTCAGAGGTATAAGGACAGTAGTGTTCCCTCCTTGGTTGATCATCTGCTTGGACGAGGGAAAATTGGGGTAACTGTGCAAGACAATTTATTATTACAGGGGCCCACGTAATAACGACTTGTAGTGCATGGAAATCCTAGTGGACCCTGCGGGTCTGGCTAATGATCACCACCTCTCCAAAAATAACCTATAGGTGTTCACACCTCCATCTGGTAGAACAACGCCTAGACCATTGCTTTAGCACTTTATAAAGTAGGAAACATGTCTTTGCCTACTTCGTGTCTGACACTTCTACCCGTGTACGAGACGTTTGAGAACCGATATTTAAGCAAGTGAAGATGGATAAAATTCGGAAAGATTCAGTGATGTTACACTCTCTATCACCCCTACATGGACAACCCCCATCTCAAGGGAAGTATGCCCGTCTTGTAAAGCTATGAAGAAGGAAAACAACTACCACTTTATGAAACATGTATGACTGACGCGATGTAGCCTCGAGTTCATTTTATTTTTCCATTACAAACAATAAGCCAAGTTACCAAGCCTATATGAAGGCTCAGTAATTGTTTCCTCGCTCATACATTGTTGAGTATATATGCATGCGATATTGGGTGATTGCATGTTGGCTTATGGTACTATGTACATCATAGACAATTATGGAATGTTGTCTAACCTACCTCATACCTTTTGACAGAAGAGAATGCCGCCCAGACGTGACACAAACACCAGTACGTTACCAAGGACAGAAGCCGAGCTTCAAGAACGCATCTCACAGGCAATTGCACGACATAAAGCCCTCCGCTCCGAAACACAGCGGTGGCACTTCCGGAAATAACCCTCCAACTGGCTGCACCTATAAACAATTCCTGGACTGCAAGCCATTGAATTTTGATGGCACAGGAGGTGCCGTTGCATTTGTTCGTTGGGCAGAAAAGACTGACTCCGTTCTAAGAATGAGTAATTGTTCACCCCAGCAGAGTGTTACCTTTATCTCAGGGTTGTTTTTGGATGACGCACTCTCCTGGTGGAACTTTCAGGTTCAGACCCTTGGTGCAGATGCTGCTCATGCACTGAGCTGGGACGAGCTCAAGGAAATGATGGAGAAGAAATACTGTTCTAGGGCTGAAATCCAGAAGCTTGAGGTGGAGTTCTGGAATTTGAAAATGGACGGGCCGAAGATTTCACGACTTGTCTAGGGTCGTTCCCTACTTAGTCAAGTCGGAATTCAAGAGGATTGAGCGATTCATTTGGGGACTTGCACCTTAAATTAGGAGCATGGTTACTACCTCTAAGCCCCCAACCATCACAGAGGCTATCGATTTGAGTGTCACTCTTACTGAAGAAGCTCTACGCATGGGAAAATTTTCGGAATCTGAGGATAACAAGAAAGAGACTCATGTGGAGTCATCAGGTAACAAGAAGAGGAAGTCTTCGAACCAAAAGGTAGGCACCCAAGTCAGCCATGGAAGCTCTAAAGCAAATAAAAGTAAGGAAGTGAACTCGCCGCGTGGCAGGAAGCTGATGGAGCCACTAATAAGGCTAGTGGTAAGGTTTACTTGGGGACTAAGCCGAGGTGCGAGGAATGAAATTTTTACCATGAGGGTCAATGTCTGAGGCCTAAGTGTGGAAAGGAAGGGCACAGCAAGGATTCCTGTTGGGCGAAGGATCCAGACGGAGGAGATAATGGGAAAACTCCAGGCTGCTACAGGTGTGGTGAAATAGGGCACTTTAGGAAAGATTACCCTAGGAAGAACCAAGCAAGGAAGGGTCTTCACGATCGGAGCTCGTGAAGCACGCCAGGATCCAGATGCGGTTACGGGTACGTTCCTTATTAACCAACTTTGTGCATCTATTTTTTATTAATACTGGCACCAAACTTTAACCTTGTATGCTTAGAACTTAAGAGACTGCTTGGCCTAGTTTCTAGTAGAATAAACGTCCCGTATTCTTTAGAAATGGGCATATAGAAGGCTAGTTTAAGCAGACGAAGCAATTAAGGACTACATTTTTGGGGACTCAGAAGGCCGGAACCTTCTGTTACCATTGACTTGGGAAGTCGTGATATGATAGTTAGCATGGATTGGAAATCCAAGTATAGAGCTGAAGTCGTTCGATATAAGGAAAGTCAGTCGCATCCCTCTTGTGAATGATGAAACATTTATAGTACACAACCTTCTTGCAATAGGTGCAAGGGTACTAGACCGTGGTCTGCGACATCTCTCATTGGTCGAGGAGACACAGAAGCGCCTCCGAGTAGACTGCATAGCCTTCCTAGCTCATGTTGCCAATAAGGAGACCTAGGAGCTGGAGCTAGAAGACAACCCCATGGTGGAGGAATTCCCAGAAGACCTTCATGAAGACTTGCCAGGAATACCTCCACAGCAACAAGAGGAGTTTAGGATGAACCTAGTGCTAGGAGCGGCACCAGTGCTGAATGACGCTTTACCGATTAGCTTCGTCCGCAAAGCATGAGCCTCCGATATAACTGCAAGAGCTACTAGACAGAGGGAATTAAGGACATGACATCCTTAGTTAAGGACATGAGAAGAAAGTCGACAGTTTCCATTTTTCATCAACTTCAAAGAATTGGATATCTTGGATCGGTATCCTTTTTGCCAAGGATTGGCAACATGATTGGACCAACCGTAAGATTCCAGTTACTACTCAAGGAGCGACTTGAGGCCAGGAAGTCCTCAACTGCGAATACAAGAAGGAAATATCCCTAAAACGACCTTTTGGACTCGCTTCGAGCGTTACGAGTTCCTTGTCGTACCAATTGGCTTAACACATGCATCGATAGTATTCATGGACCTCATGAATCGAACGTGTAAGCCATACATAGATCATGATTATATTTATTGACTACATTCTTATATGCCCAACGACCAAGGAAGGTCGTGAGCAACATCTGCAATTTACCTTGCGACTCCTAGAAAAAGAACAGTTATGTACTAAGATGTCAAAAAGCGGATTTCGAATTCGTGAGGTAAGAACTTAAGGATACATGGTGGATAAGAATGAGATTCAGGCCAACCCTGCAATCAAGAGCTAAGGAGTTAGAGTTGCAATTATATGACACCTCTCGACAAAGTCTCAATTGCGCGTCAATGCAACGAGACCATGGCATTGCATACACCTCACGTTGATTAAGGGGTCATGAGAAGAAACCTTGATCTAAATACAGTAATTGCATGCCGCAAACTTGATGTCATTACCTGTAAGAAAACGCTGCACGACCTTTACTAATCGCAAGGGTTGCAGCACACCGTTGATCGTAAGAACTTGAATATTAACGAAGATGGACTGAACTACTGAACGATGCAGACTGTATGGACATGTTACGTGCTTGTGTGATGAACTTTGATGAATAGTTGGAACACTCACTTGCCCTTAGTGGAGTTTTCCTACAACAGTATTTATCACACCGCTGTTTAAGCCGCTTCGTGTGAAGCTTTAGATGGAACATAATAAGTCGATCCCCGTTGTGTTAAATGGAGACCGGAGATAAACAATCTACTGGCCCAAGTTGGTTCAGGAAAATTAGAGGCAAGATCGTTTAGATATGTGATCATATCAAGACAGCCCGCGGAATACAGAAAGATTGCGCCGACAAGTGGAAGAAATCGTACGAATTTGAGATAAGAAGTATGGCTTTAATGGGAGCCTCGCCTTGAGAAGGCGTGATGCGATTTGGAAAACATGGAAGGTTGGACCCCCCGGTATATTAGACCTTTCGAGATCCCGGTAGGGATCGGGACCATTGCTCACAAACTGAAACTTCCAGAAAAGATCAGTAGTGATCGCGACACATTCTGTCTAGTCTTTAGAGGAATCTGACTCAAGGAATAGCCGTTGTTCCCATAAACAAGATTCACGTCAATGACAAACTCCAATTTACTATAGAACCTGTTAAGGATGCGGACTAAGAATCCACAAACGCGGAGAAGACATAGTTGATTTACTTGAGTACGTTAGAATTCATATCATGACCCAGAGTTACATAGGAACATGAAGACAAATTTTAAACCTAAGTGACCACATTTGATTCACAACTCCCCTGCGACCGATGGCATCGCTTGAATTTCGGGACGAAATTCTTTTAACGGCTTTTCCGTACATTCCGTACACTAATTGAACAGTAATCTGTGCTTTAATAACTGTGCATGATCTAGTTTACAAGACAAATGAATTTCTGATTACTGTTATATACATACAATGGCATTTCATGTTGCAAGAATTTTATCGTTGCTACATGCAACACGATATAGTTCTAATAATGCACAGAACAGAATTGGCACTATTATCAGACAAACTAAAAGCACTGACGGGAGTTCAGTACATAAACAGACAGTGTTTTGAGGCCCAGCATGAGCCAGAGACTAAGTACAACACTAGTATAGTGTGTAGGGAAGTAGGGACCCCAAAACTGCATGCCTAAGTGATAGTTTAAGTGCCGGGAAGTGCCTAAAACTCACCCAAAGTGCTGAATTCAACATATTTCAGCAAAATTCAGCATTTTAACAAGTTTATTACATGCAAAAATATGACTAAATGGTCATGAATGCTTTCCTAAGTGTCGGGAATTAAAAGGGTCACAAAAGGGTACATAAAGAACACTAAACGGAATAGTTTGACACTTTAACGAACCGGTATCTAACCGAACAACCGGACATTACCCGAAACACCAAAATTATACTAGAAGCATTGTTTTAATGTTTCTGAGCTAGTTATGATCCTCGAACACCCCAAAACACTATATAACACACATTATGCATAACACCTAACTAATATACTTGGAATCTAACTTAATCACTTAACTACCCATTTAAACTTACACTTAGACCCCCCCCCCAAGCTAGTAATCGGCCCACATGGCCTAAATGGTGGATGCTACATGATCTTGCTAGATTTTATGTGATCTTCTCTTGATTTGCTTAAATATTGTGTATATACTATAAGGAACACAAGACACAATGGATAATAACATTTTATGGTTTATAAGAATACATGATCATCTCATAATCACCACACACCACAACTCTCTCCCTTGCTCTCTCCCTCTCGGCCGAGAACTAGCACCACCACCACCATCATTTTCAACTCCATCCCATCCATTCCAAGGCCATCCTAAGGTGTAAGAAGGTGGTTAAGGAAGTGTGGAACTCTTGGATCTTGAAGGACCTCATCCGATTGCTTATATCATCTACTTTTATCATCTTCTTCATCAAGTGTTCATCCCTAGCCTTGTGCTAGTAGTAAGGCCCTTATAATCTCTTGTTATTTCACATGTTGTTGGTTAAAAGATGATATACATTGTTAATCTTGATAAACACTAAAAGACATATTCATGAATCTCTAACATAAGCTTATGAACATATGAATACTTGTTGATTTGTGTTTATTTGCTTCTTGTTGATTGATTATTAGTGTTAGTGATGTTAGACATCATATGGAACCTACTAGATTGTGATTAAACACATGATCTAGTAAGTTAATGTGATGATCTTGTGAAAGACCAAGATCATCATGCCTTATGTTTACATGAACTTGAATAATAAAAGTTGTTTTTATGTGATGATGATTTAAACAAGATACAAGTCTTGTGAGTGGATGATTTCTAAAATAGTTTTCCAAAGAAACCAAGCTAAATCACAAAGATTTACATGAACATTGTTTTAAAAAGAACCAATCATGTTTCTAGTGTTGAAACAAGTAAAGAACACTTTGTTTACAAGAAAAACTCAAAAGAATGATTTTTGGAAAAATCATCTACCAAGTTGTAAACACTCAAAGCTTTCAAGAATGAGATTTTTAAATAAATAAACACACTTTAAAGGGTAACTAAGTCTACTAAACATACTACCAAGTTACTACAAGTTTTTATGAAAACTCAAGTTCATGATCATTAGGTAGATAGCTTTGTTTTAGAATTTGGTAAGTGTAGATTTGATTGTTGATTGTTTATGATGATTTTTGAAAAGAAAATGATATGCTTTAATAGCATGGACACCTCCATTTTTAGGGGAAACTATGGCAAAATTTCCTAAAAATATAAATACTTAGCAAAATATTTTCTAAACAAATATATACGAGTGTGTTTTAACTATGGTTATCAATATAAACTTTTCCATAGACTTTGCTACAAAAATACAAGTATTGGAGGTTGGTTTTTATAAATAAAAATGGATAAATATGTATTTAGAATATATATTTACATTAATAACACATTGTGTGTGATTATTTGTATACTTGGTGTAATAGTTATATTATTTTAGGATTTAAAGTAATATAACTTAACAAAATACCAAGGATTTACAATCCAAAATAATACCAAAAATCACAAGGAATAAATATATAAGTTACACACTTAATATTGTGAAATCGAACTCAAGAACGTAACTTACAAAATATTCCGGAAAATACCGTTATGAATATGTTTTTGGTAAATATTATTTTGGATACAAGAAATGAAAATATGATTTTTGAAAATATTACAAGAGTAATATTGTTTCTAGTGTTGAAACAAATAAAGAACACTTTACATGAACATTGTTTTAAAAAGAACCAATCATGTTTCTAGTGTTGAAACAAGTAAAGAACACTTTGTTTACAAGAAAAACTCAAAAGAATGATTTTTGGAAAAATCATCTAACAAGTTGTAAGCACTCAAAGCTTTCAAGAATGAGATTTTTAAATAAATAAACACACTTTAAAGGGTAACTAAGTCTACTAAACATACTACCAAGTTACTACAAGTTTTTATGAAAACTCAAGTTCATGATCATTAGGTAGATAGATTTGTTTTAGCATTTGGTAAGTGTAGATTGATTGTTGATTGTTTATGATGATTTTTGAAAAGAAAATGATATGCTTTAATAGCATGGACACCTCCATTTTTAGGAGAAACTATGGCAAAATTTTCTAAAAATATAAATACTTAGCAAAATATTTTCTAAACAAATATATACGAGTGTGTTTTAACTATGGTTATCAATATAAACTTTGCCATAGACTTTGCTACAAAAGTACAAGTATTGGAGGTTGGTTTTTATAAATAAAAATGGATAAATATGTATTTAGAATATATATTTACATTAATAACACATTGTGTGTGATTATTTGTATACTTGGTGTAATAGTTATATTATTTTAGGATTTAAAGTAATATAACTTAACAAAATACCAAGGATTTACAATCCAAAATAATACCAAAAATCACAAGGAATAAATATATAAGTTACACACTTAATATTGTGAAATCGAACTCAAGAACGTAACTTACAAAATATTCCGGAAAATACCGTTATGAATATGTTTTTGGTAAATATTATTTTGGATACAAGAAATGAAAATATGATTTTTGAAAATATTACAAGAGTAATATTGTATTTTCGAGAAAGAGAAAATATATTATTTTCGGAAGTTAAATTATATTTTCTTGGAATATTTAGAAGATATATGTTTTTGGGAAAAATATATATTTTCTTGAAATACATTATTTTTGGGACAAAACAAGTTTAAATATATTTTCTAAAGTAAAACTTGAAAATATATTATTTTGGAAACTACAAAGACGAGAATACGAATACACATGTATGAGATACCCCTATCATTGGGAAGAAAATACGAAAATAAATACTTGAGAAGTATTGTTACAAAAATATTGTTTAACTATTATTCCAAAATTAAATATAATTTAAAGTTAAAATAATTATTATTTTAACAAGGAATTATAACTTGGAATAATATTGAAGACATAAAAGAAACGTAACTAAAAAACGTAAATACTAAGGCAAGGCAATGCACGGCCCATTCGTCTAATAGACCCTAGTACATTGTAGGGAGTCGATTTTGCTGAGGAAATTGAGTTGCGAGTGCTGAAGGCGCAAAACTGTGAATTCATGCTTCCCCTTTTCTCTTAACTGTTTTTGGTTTTATAACTCTCGGGGGTGGAATACATGTTACGAATGCTTAAACGGTATGAAATGCCTATGAAATGCACTATTAGATCATGTGAGCATAGACTTAATATTGAGATGCCATTAATACTTAATTAGGGACGAGGGTTAGATCTAACGGGTACGGCCGAGCCCCACTCATGGTACTTGTGACCACTTGAGTGCTTCGGTGTCCCAGTCGAGGGAAATTGACATAGTCAAGGTAAATTGACATAGTCGAAGGGAAATTCGACATAGTCGAGGGAAATCGACATAGTCGAGGGAAAATCGACAAGGGTATAAGCCTACTCATTTCGAGTGCTCCCTATGTCCTCACATCCCTTAATGTCCTTGTAAAACATTTATTTGGTATGTTCACACACGCTTTTCATACCTGTTTTCAAAGGAGTCTCAAAAGTTTACAAGATTACAAGTACTCACACAAAACGCATGAACTCGCTCAACTTTTGTTGATGTTTTCCAAAATTACATGTATTTCAGGTGACAGGTTGGATCTTGGGCGCGGGTGTTGTTTCTAGGAGTAGACTTCAAGTTTAGATGTCATCCACTTTTGTTGGTTTGTAACCTAGTCGAAGGTTGTGTTTTAAAAACTTAAATAACCGGTGTTTGTGATACTCAAATTTTATGAATGGATGAACATCGTTTTGATCATGTAGTTGTTTATTATGATTGAATGCAATGATATTAAACCAGTCACACATCATACGCTTCCGCAAAAGTCAGGGTGTGACAAAAGTACAAGTCAAAGTCAAAGTACAAGTCAAAGTTAAGGTCAACGTCATGTTTACGTTCAGATCTGACATTTCTTGCTTAGCTATTGCTTGTACTCGCTGACTCGATAATCGATATATGGTAATTAACGCTATTTGAGAATACGATTCGTTAATATGTGAAGTAACAATGCGATAAACGTAACTAAATGCTATACTATTTAATGCTAATCACATTGCTACCACATCGCAACCTGAATCGCAGTTATGGATATTGTTTTACGTGTGTGTGTTATTATGTGCCTTGCTTGTGTGTGTCTTATATCAGGTGATTATTCGTAAACGCAATTGCAACTCTATCGCAACACAATCTCATCGCGGACTCGAAGAATAAGTTATACTTTTATGTTATTTAGTAGTTATGTTATTTGTGTAACTAATGGGTAATACTATCGCATCGCTTACTCACAACTCGCTTAAACATAACGTAACGCTCCACGCACGAAACGAAAATCGGAAACCAACTCGCGAAGGTCCTCCGATCTACTGACCATTCGGTCGAATGGACATCCGGCCGGATGACCATCCAATCGGATGGCCATCCGATCGAAAGGCCATCCGACCCATTTCCTTTGCACCGCCTTTCTCCTCTTTCCTCTATAAATACCTCATCTGTCACATCACTGTTCATTGATGTGACAGCTCCCTCCGACCAGCACGCTCCCAGCCTCTTTTTCTCGATTTCTCGCGATTCTTGCAGTTTTCTCCTCAAATCTTGTACCTCCTTCATCAACACACACTTTCTCATCGATTTCACCATCAAATCATAACTTTTAACCGTGAAATCTTCGGATTTGGGCCGTTCTAGGGTGATGTTGTCACACCACGACCGCGTAAAACAACAAATCGCGGCGGAAACATCGGGGCGTGTTGCAACAGAATTAATGTTTCATAACCATGGATACCAAAAGTGTTTCGTTTTATTAAACATTGAATAATTACATCGTCTGGAAATCTAAATACATAAATTAGACATAGTCTATCATTGTTATTGAGTCACTAAGGCCTTGTCCAGTCCTATGTGAGCATACATCTTATCAATCGATATCATCCAACAATACCTGAAACATATGTGAAAACGAGGTCAGCAAAGAAATGTTGGCGAGTACATAGGTTTTGTGAAAATAAGATTCATGACTTCAGTTTAAGAAAATGTTTAGTCATGAACCTTGTAATTTGCTTTGTCTTTGTAAATCATTTGAAAAATAATAAGTTTAGATGATATGTATAAATAAGAGAATAATGCATGATTAAATGAATAACCATGTAAAATGAGTCTTTATAAGATAAGTTGTTTGTAAATAAATGTCTTGTGAAAAGTATGTTACTTGTATAAAATGTTCTATGTCTCAAACTGAAATGATTCAAATAACGCTACAATATGTAATACCATACAAACACTTATATATAGGAAGTACCAGCGGCGTATCCACCATGTTTGTATCATATTATACACGCATCGTTACTTAATCACTTAATCAAACCAAACCAAACAATGTAAAATGTCTATGTTTAAATCAATTGTCAAATGTATTGAATAATATGTCAAAGTATTCATGTCAAGATGTAAATCATGTCAAAATGTCTATGTCAAATATCCATGTCAAATGTCTATGTCAAATATCCATGTCAAATGTCTATGTCAAATAACCATGTCAAATGTCTATGTCAAATATCCATGTATGGCAAGTGAAATGTCTCAACTAAACCATATGCACAACAACAAAGTATTGAAGTAAAACTTGGTTTAAATCAAAGTTATGTTTTGTGGGAAATACATGATCAAATGTCAATCATGTACAAATGTTTACCCAAATGTTAAAACTTGTTCTTGTTCTTAACAAACCCTTACCAAAGGGTAAGTTAATATTTTAATTGTGAAACTACTTTATGGTCGATTCTCTAATAACATTCAAACCTTCTTGACGCGTTCCTCGGTCCATCTCGCTCTCGCTCTCGTTCTTAACAAACCCTTACCAAAGGATAAGTTAATAATTACAGATTCAGTCGCTACCCACAACCCCCACACATAACAATGGGTGCAGTAAATAACGGGATTTGTCAGATCCTATGGTACCATAACCTAATACTGGTCGGCTTGATCATTGCTAATGAATGTCATCGGTCATGTAAACTACAACCAACAAGTTTGTTCACTTTTTGAAATTGTTATTAGTTTTTGAAATCATTGTATTCGTTCTTGAAATCATTGTTAGCGTTCTTGAAATAATTGTTATTGTTCTTGAAACCACATTGTAATTGTTATTGAAATCATTGATAAAGCATTTAGCACATGTGAGTCACCCCAAAACAGTTGAAAACAGTAAAAGAGGGGAATAATGTACTCGCCTGAGAATGCTTGGAGGTCTTGAACAACACCCAAACAAAGCTTGAGGGAGCACGGAATCAGTCGGCAAATCTAAACTATATAAATAAACCAGACTTAAATCGGAAGACTGGGTAGCAGGAGGGTTTGTAAACCAAATGAGTGTAGGAACTCATATGATATGGTTTAACAAAGCCTACATACTAAATGAAACTTAACCTAAGTGCTTTCGACCCATCGCGACCCATTAAGGTAACATACGTTACTTTAACGCGTCGTGCGCGTGAAACGCGTTCGGACCGTCTAACTAGTCCTATGACAAGTGTTATATGCCTAAACATGTTACATAATCAGTTATGTGACAAAAGTTTAGGTTACATATGCTTAATTACCAATTATACATGAAAAGGGTATTCTGGTAATTTACCTAAGGCATATAAACTACCTATCATACAACTACTTAAACGATGTGACCATAGGGTATAACCTCGGAAGGTTATGCCCTATACTAGGGTTACCTAATGTATTTGGTCAGATCCTAATGATCGACCAAACTGGGTCGGGCTCGAAGGTATAGGCGATTTATTAGATCGCCTACCCTACGACCCTAGACAACGTGGTAATCAGTGGGCATAGTCCCAAAGGACTATGACCAACGTGATTACACTCACGTTGCGAAGTTCAAACGAACTTCGCATTGACCATTACTGGTCAACGCTGAAAGTCAAACAAAGTTTGACTTTCTAACTCGAAAAGCAATAAAAATAAGGAAAAGAACGAAAGAATACTTACGAAGGGTCCCCGAATGCTAATCCCGATCCAAGAACTCAGGTATGAAACAATGGTTTCAACTTAGAGCTCTCAAATCAGAATTCTAGTGCTTTAAAACAATGAAAGGCATGGGGTATATATAGTTTTCGGGTAACCGTTAGGATCGTTTCATGGGAAACGTGCCATGATCCAACCCGTACACTTGTCGGAAACTCATGGTAGCTAAAAATGGTTCTTATCCGCTGACTAGACGATTGAGAATGTGTGGTTGAGAATCGAACAGCTGGGACCCGCTCGTTAAAACATTGAATCTGGTCAGATAGGCAGTCGCGTAGCGCGACGGGTAAGCCTATAGGGCTCGCGCTACGCTAGCACCTCCCTGAATCAGAAAAGTTTCTAAATTGACAGAAATGGTCCCTTTGTGTTTTAAGGCCTTTTTCGATGCGTTTGAACCCCGTTAACCTCATTTTAAGGCTCTAAAATGAAGTTAAAGTATAGGGAACTCAAAACATGCTCAAAAATATGCCGGAGGTTGGTTCGTTTGGTCGTACGAACGCGATGTTCGCTTAATTACGACGGAATGCGCATAAGCGCGAAAAACGATCCAAATGACGTGTCGAATGGATTTTTCTTATGGCGAACACTAAAATATAATGTAGTCATGCTTACATAAATTTTTGGATACCCGGATGTATTCAGAACGTAAGTTATGGGCAAAAGTGCAAACTTGTGCACTTTTTGACACTTTTAGTCCCTGAATGACCCAAAAGTTTATTTTAGCACACCGAACCCCTCAAAGCCTATTTCTAAGCTATGTAAAGGATATTTATGGTATGTTTAACTTATGGTCATGCTCCGGAATGTCTGTTACAGTTCAAATTGGCATACTTTCGCAGTTTGTCAAGTTTAGTCCCTGTAAGCGAATTAGCTTGCTTTTGCCATACCAAAGCCTTCAAAACTTATTTCTAAGTTATGTAAAGGTTATTTAAGGTATGTTAAGCCTATGTCGCTATTCCGGAGTGTTTGTTGCATTAAACTGGTTATATTTACGCATCGGTGCGCGTATAACCTTCCAGAAAGCGATTTAGGGTTTGAAATCGAACAAGAGTTGATATGTGTAAACGATACACATATTTTTACAAATCCCAAGTATGAAATACAATATTTCATTGGTTCGGTATTTGTTTGATAGCCGTGAAGGCACAGGTGTTACAGTCTCCCCTACTTAAGGAAATTTCGTCCCGAAATTTTTTTAGAGGAAACTTGTGAGAGCTTGGAAACATGAAGTTGAAAAGATCGAACAACATTGGTTAGGGTTCTGAACTTCTAGTAATCTTTAATAACATCATGATTGCAATGTAAGAGGGACACTTATATACTAGTATATGAAGCGTCATTGGTGCGTCCACCGTACCTCCATTACATCGTTCTCATTTTGTTATTTTTGTCACTATCGGTTCTTACACATAATAAACCTTACTGGGTTTCTGTGCACTAAATTTCATAATTATGTACGCGTCCATAATCAGACAATTCCTTGCACAGTTCACACAGTCTATTTTATAATATGTAGGGTAAAACCAAATAAACAATCCTGTGATGAGTGTGACTAGACCGCCATAGAGTCCTTTTGACTAAATCAATAAATGATCTAAATAGACTATCAATGAGTCTGTCCAGCTACATCACTAGATGTCGTTCTTCACCAAATTGTGAATCAATCTTTTTGACTAGACCACCAAAAGGGTCTCTTATGAATCATGGAGTGATACTATAAAATCCAAGGGTCTTATCTATTACATAGAAGCCCATTAAGGATTTAAGGTAGTACCTTTTGACTATCCTGCTACGAATCCCTCATATGAAGATATGAAAGATCCTGCGAGGATTTGGATAACGAATTATCCAAAGTATAAAAACACAAAAACATAGAGGAGAACACATAACTCATAAACACATAATTGCATAATTGCATACTCGTTCAATCGCATAATCGTTCAATTTGACCTTTAATTTGTTATCTTTGGACACGGGTATTTAAAGCATACCAGGAACCCAATCCATGGATTTCCTTTGGCACCTTAAATATTTTCAAGAATCTAACTATGAAGATAGGAAGATCTTAAAAGGAATTCGGTTTGTCCTAATTGAGTTGTATTGTACATTTTAAGGTGTACAAGGAATTCAATCAGGGCTCCGATGTCAACGAAGGTGTTGATCGTGATCGGCTCAGGACATGAATAGTTCAAGATGTCATCAATAACAACAATGACGAACTGATCCAAATAAGACTTGCAGACTCTATTTATTAAGTCCATGCAGATGGCTGGAGCATTTGTCAATCCAAAAAGGCCTGACTGTAAACTCGTAATGGCCATACTTCGTGCAAAAAGCCGTTTTGGGAATATCTTCTTCGAGCATACGAAGTTGATGATACCCAGAACGCAAATCGATCTTGGAAAAGCATGAAGCGCCCTGCAGATGATCGGAGAGATCATCGATTTTAAGGTAGGGGATATCGATTCTTGATGGTAAGCTCACCAGGCTTACGTTAATCGATATACATTCGAAAAGATCCATCTTTCTTTTCACAAAGAGTATAGGAGTTTCTCCAAGGTGAAAAGTTCGGACTGATGAATCCTTTATCAGACAACTCTTGAAGCTGATTTGATAATTCTTGCATCTCGAATGGTGCAAGACGATAAGATACTTTAGATTTAAAAGAAGTAAGTGTTTGAGGTTCTTAGGGAGATTACAAGTGATCATAAAAATGACAGAACCACACGAGTAGTTTTGTCTTTGTGTTAACATCATAAGGTTGAATCAAACATTCATACAATTGCATTAGTTAAAAATAAAACCACAAATTTTATTTATATAACATCCGCATTGTCTTTAAATGTTACAAGATAACAACCAGAGGAAAAACAAACTGCTAATTGTTCACTCCTTCATCATTGAGTGCCTCATTGATGTTAAACACTCGACCGCGTGCTGGATTCACATTGACGTTGACGTTCGCATTCGGGTTTGCGTTAGCATTTGCATTCACCAGTCTTGGGCAGTTGTGGCGGAAGTGACCAATCTCTCCGCAGTTAAAACATGAACCTAGTGGAAATCTCACAGCATTCCCTTGAACCGGAGCTTGAACCTGAGCAGCCTGATTTTGTCCCAAACGACAAATCTTGGCCAAATGCCCAAGTTTACCACACGTCGTGCATTGCCAGCAAGCTTGTTGTACTGCGTGATGACCGTTGCAGCGTGCACAATAAGGTGCGATACCGGCATATGCTTTCTTTGCAGGTGGCTGAGCTGGTAAGTTTCGCGGGTTCTGAGCAGTCTGTGCTGTAACCGCAAAGTTTTGAACACCCTTTCGCTTCCTTGATTTCTTTGACGTCTCACCTTCCTTACCCTTCTTGTTTTGACCTTTCTTGCTATCCTCCTTGTCAGCTGACTGTTTCTTGCCCGTGTCACCCTTCCTGTGTAACTTGTTCTTCCGAATCTGCGACTCAGTCAATGTCGCTGATAACTCGATCGCCTGACGGAGTGTGGCAGGGTTACTACCAGTAAGGATGTCTTATACCGAGTCAGGTAGGCCGTCGATGTACCTTTCGAAAGCTATGTCAAGTGGGGTAACCATTGTCGGGCAAAGCAGACTCAGCTCCTCAAACCTATCAGTATACGCCCTGTGCTCACCACTATCTTGCTTCAACTCATCAAATTCCTTCTCCAAAGCTCGCTGTTCATGACGAGGACAGAATTCCCTCATCATAAGGGCTCTCAGTTCAGCCCATGTCTGTGCGAGAGCAACTTCGGCACCTCTGTCTCTCATAACCCCGTTCCACCATGTCAAAGCCCTCTTCTGAAATACGCTCGAAGAAAACTCTACCTTGCGATTTTCCGGACACTGCACATGGCGAAAAGTATTCTCTATGCTCTCGAACCACTGAAGAAGCCCAGTTGCTCCTTCAGAACCACTAAACTTGAGTGGTTTAGCCTGGTTGAAATCCTTGTATTTTCATAGCACATTGTTGTTGTTGTTGGCTTGGTTCCATTGAGCAAAGAGGTTTGGGAATTGAGCAGCCATTTGCTGCGCAATGATTTCTGCCAGCTCGGCAGTCTCTATCTGGTTTTCGCGTCGAGGAGGCATTGTCTAAAAGAGGAAACATGAAAGGAAACGAGTGAGAGAATTTAGACGAAAAGAATGAGATGAAACAAATCTGATGAAAGCAAGGATAGTGGTCATTTGTTTGTTACTACAAAGCAACAAACGACCTTGGTGATTAGTCAAAGTAAATAGGTTAAAAATAATGTATCGCGAAGACATGCTCGCCTATAAGTGAACACTCATCCCAAGAATTCCTAGGTAAGCACAACTGGTCTCGCGTCTGATGAGATGTATACGAAGTGCTTGCCTAGACAGAAAACCCAGAATACAGGCATTCACCCTTCCAGTTTGCACGTGTTCACATTATTTAAAACCCAAAACCTTGACGAGATTTTGAAAAATTCAAAGGGGTTCAAAACCATATAACAGAGGGTTCAAAACCTAGTAATCAATCATCCTAGAACAGATGATTAGTTTTCAAAGCGGTTTTGAAATTTATGTTCTTGTTGTGGTCGTCGCCTAAGGATAGGTGACGGTATTGTTTTATGACTAAACGCAAGTAAACTCGCGTTAGGGTCCTAAGAAGGTTATAGACTAGGTCAAAGCATTACTAATAACCTAATTCCCTATAACCATTGGCTCTGATACCATCTTTTCTGTCACACCCCGACCGCGTAAAACAACAAATCGCGGCGGAAACATCGGGGCGTGTTGCAACAGAATTAATGTTTCATAACCATGGATACCAAAAGTGTTTCGTTTTATTAAATATTGAATAATTACATCGTCTGGAAATCTAAATACATAAATTAGACATAGTCTATCATTATTATTGAGTCACTAAGGCCTTGTCCAGTCCTATGTGAGCATACATCTTATCAATCGATATCATCCAACAATACCTGAAACATATGTGAAAACGAGGTCAGCAAAGAAATGTTGGCGAGTACATAGGTTTTGTGAAAATAAGATTCATGACTTCAGTTTAAGAAAATGTTTAGTCATGAACCTTGTAATTTGCTTTGTCTTTGTAAATCATTTGAAAAATAATAAGTTTAGATGATATGTATAAATAAGAGAATAATGCATGATTAAATGAATAACCATGTAAAATGAGTCTTTATAAGATAAGTTGTTTGTAAATAAATGTCTTGTGAAAAGTATGTTACTTGTATAAAATGTTCTATGTCTCAAACTGAAATGATTCAAATAACGCTACAATATGTAATACCATACAAACACTTATATATAGGAAGTACCAGCGGCGTATCCACCATGTTTGTATCATATTATACACGCATCGTTACTTAATCACTTAATCAAACCAAACCAAACAATGTAAAATGTCTATGTTTAAATCAATTGTCAAATGTATTGAATAATATGTCAAAGTATTCATGTCATGATGTAAATCATGTCAAAATGTCTATGTCAAATATCCATGTCAAATGTCTATGTCAAATATCCATGTCAAATGTCTATGTCAAATAACCATGTCAAATGTCTATGTCAAATATCCATGTATGGCAAGTGAAATGTCTCAACTAAACCATATGCACAACAACAAAGTATTGAAGTAAAACTTGGTTTAAATCAAAGTTATGTTTTGTGGGAAATACATGATCAAATGTCAATCATGTACAAATGTTTACCCAAATGTTAAAACTTGTTCTTGTTCTTAACAAACCCTTACCAAAGGGTAAGTTAATATTTTAATTGTGAAACTACTTTATGGTCGATTCTCTAATAACATTCAAACCTTTTTGACGCGTTCCTCGGTCCATCTCGCTCTCGCTCTCGTTCTTAACAAACCCTTACCAAAGGATAAGTTAATAATTACAGATTCAGTCGCTACCCACAACCCCCACACATAACAATGGGTGCAGTAAATAACGGGATTTGTCAGATCCTATGGTACCATAACCTAATACTGGTCGGCTTGATCATTGCTAATGAATGTCATCGGTCATGTAAACTACAACCAACAAGTTTGTTCACTTTTTGAAATTGTTATTAGTTTTTGAAATCATTGTATTCGTTCTTGAAATCATTGTTAGCGTTCTTGAAATAATTGTTATTGTTCTTGAAACCACATTGTAATTGTTATTGAAATCATTGATAAAGCATTTAGCACATGTGAGTCACCCCAAAACAGTTGAAAACAGTAAAAGAGGGGAATAATGTACTCGCCTGAGAATGCTTGGAGGTCTTGAACAACACCCAAACAAAGCTTGAGGGAGCACGGAATCAGTCGGCAAATCTAAACTATATAAATAAACCAGACTTAAATCGGAAGACTGGGTAGCAGGAGGGTTTGTAAACCAAATGAGTGTAGGAACTCATATGATATGGTTTAACAAAGCCTACATACTAAATGAAACTTAACCTAAGTGCTTTCGACCCATCGCGACCCATTAAGGTAACATACGTTACTTTAACGCGTCGTGCGCGTGAAACGCGTTCGGACCGTCTAACTAGTCCTATGACAAGTGTTATATGCCTAAACATGTTACATAATCAGTTATGTGACAAAAGTTTAGGTTACATATGCTTAATTACCAATTATACATGAAAAGGGTATTCTGGTAATTTACCTAAGGCATATAAACTACCTATCATACAACTACTTAAACGATGTGACCATAGGGTATAACCTCGGAAGGTTATGCCCTATACTAGGGTCACCTAATGTATTTGGTCGGATCCTAATGATCGACCAAACTGGGTCGGGCTCGAAGGTATAGGCGATTTATTAGATCGCCTACCCTACGACCCTAGACAACGTGGTAATCAGTGGGCATAGTCCCAAAGGACTATGACCAACGTGATTACACTCACGTTGCGAAGTTCAAACGAACTTCGCAATGACCATTACTGGTCAACGCTGAAAGTCAAACAAAGTTTGACTTTCTGACTCGAAAAGCAATAAAAATAAGGAAAAGAACGAAAGAATACTTACGAAGGGTCCCCGAATGCTAATCCCGATCCAAGAACTCAGGTATGAAACAATGGTTTCAACTTAGAGCTCTCAAATCAGAATTCTAGTGCTTTAAAACAATGAAAGGCATGGGGTATATATAGTTTTCGGGTAACCGTTAGGATCGTTTCATGGGAAACGTGCCATGATCCAACCCGTACACTTGTCGGAAACTCATGGTAGCTAAAAATGGTTCTTATCCGCTGACTAGACGATTGAGAATGTGTGGTTGAGAATCGAACAGCTGGGACCCGCTCGTTAAAACATTGAATCTAGTCAGATAGGCAGTCGCGTAGCGCGACGGGTAAGCCTATAGGGCTCGCGCTACGCTAGCACCTCCCTGAATCAGAAAAGTTTCTAAATTGACAGAAATGGTCCCTATTGTGTTTTAAGGCCTTTTTCGATGCGTTTGAACCCCGTTAACCTCATTTTAAGGCTCTAAAATGAAGTTAAAGTATAGGGAACTCAAAACATGCTCAAAAATATGCCGGAGGTTGGTTCGTTTGGCCGTACGAACGCGATGTGCGCTTAATTACGACGGAATGCGCATAAGCGCGAAAAACGATCCAAATGACGTGACGAATGGATTTTTCTTATGGCGAACACTAAAATATAATGTAGTCATGCTTACATAAATTTTTGGATGTCCGGATGTATTCAGAACGTAAGTTATGGGCAAAAGTGCAAACTTGTGCACTTTTTGACACTTTTAGTCCCTGAATGACCCAAAAGTTTATTTTAGCACACCGAACCCCTCAAAGCCTATTTCTAAGCTATGTAAAGGATATTTATGGTATGTTTAACTTATGGTCATGCTCCGGAATGTCTGTTACAGTTCAAATTGGCATACTTTCGCAGTTTGTCAAGTTTAGTCCCTGTAAGCGAATTAGCTTGCTTTTGCCATACCAAAGCCTTCAAAACTTATTTCTAAGTTATGTAAAGGTTATTTAAGGTATGTTAAGCCTATGTCGCTATTCCGGAGTGTTTTTTGCATTAAACTGGTTATATTTACGCATCGGTGCGCGTATAACCTTCCAGAAAGCGATTTAGGGTTTGAAATCGAACAAGAGTTGATATGTGTAAACGATACACATATTTTTACAAATCCCAAGTATGAAATACAATATTTCATTGGTTCGGTATTTGTTTGATAGCCGTGAAGGCACAAGTGTTACAGATGTCATCATGGAGTTCTTATGAACATTGAAGTGTGACCTCATCTCATCTAGAACAGTTCGGATCTAAAGGATTCCCACACACTTTTACATTGATTTTAACTAAATCTAAGCATAATCAAAGCGTTTCAAACTTTTCCTAAACCATTCTTCCATTTTTACTCAAAACCGTTAGAATCTGGACTCACTCGGGTGTTCTACTCATTCTCTGGTAGAGAACCGAGCTGAGAATGGATTACTATGAAAGAGACGACCGATTCACGGGTAGAACATGAAACTCTGCCAAGAACAGCCGAGTCTGGTCGAACGGGGTGATTCCCTTCCTATTGGATGGGTTGGACTTGATGTTATTTCCGTTGTTTGACACGTCATCATACCATCTCGATTCAACCGCAAAACCCTTAACTTAACTGATTTTACGAAGTTTCCAACCCAAAACGGTTTCCCAATCGAACCGCCATCCGATCGGATAGCCATCCGATCGAACGGTTGTTCGACCCGGTGACTTGTGATTTTAAAAACTTAACCAATTTTCAAAATTACAAAGTATATCAGTTCCACTCGGATCACCATCCGAGCAGACGGCCATCCGTCCGGATGACCGTCTGACCGGACGACCTGATATGTAGAAATACTTCAAACTTCTCAAAATGCTACAACGGAAACTTCAAAGATCACAAACACGTTCCTCCCAAATGAACGACGCTCCGACCGAATGGTCATCCGTCCGGATGACCATCCGTCCGGACGGTCATCTGATCGGATCACTGTTTGTCACTTATCTCACTGAAACGCTGTTTTACGCACTGTTTAACACTTATACTGTCGTACTATGATCAGGCTAACCCTCCAGCGCTCCCTTCAATCCAAGCTTGTGTTTACTTGTTAAGCACGAACTGTGAGTATACTCGATCCCTTTTTGCTTTATGCACTTTTGGGTGTTACATACGTTACCTATATCAAATCACATCGATTCGACAACGCAAACACTTTTATACGCTAACCGCTCTCGCGTGCTATACGTGTCATTCGATGAATGCTTGTATGTTATGTTTGCACTGTGATTGTTTCCTGACACCTTAACAATGATAGTACTATAGTTTGGACTCAGCACCTGTCATGGACAAGGGTTGTTAAGGGCTTTTATTCACGTGTCACAGTTGTGATATGTGTTGCGCATTCTACAACTCGCAATCACGTCTGTGCATATTTCATTGTCGATAACCTACTTGCTTCACATTACTACGTGTTACATGCTGGTTACGCGTAAATCGCATTTCGCTACTATATTCTATCAAACTTGTATGCTCACCTTTACACTATGTGTATTTACTTTTATTTTAACGTATGTGACAGGTGTTTAGGATGCTTTTACTTGCTGGATGTCATGGAATAAAGTTAGGTGGTCTAGAAACCCACGAATAATTTATGAGTTGTTGGAACAATATTTGTCTTTGAGAACACTATTTCTGTAATAACTGTTTTACTTAATGTCACACCTCGATTTCCACGTGTCACCGGTGGGCCCGGTGGGGAGTATCGTGACGTGGTTGGCAACATAATAGTCAAACAACACAATATATAATATGCACAGCGGAAGCCATTTAAACGATATAATACAACCGAAATTAATATTGTAATATCAAATGTCACAATATTCGGAAGTTTATCCACAGAAGGATCGGAAAGTAAAATGGAAACAATAGTTCATCAGACTTTAGGCATCTTAAGCTTGCGAGACTTCTATTGATGCTAAGGAGAAATCCCAGCCAATTACGCTTAGTACCTGCATTTAATCTTTTTGGGAAAATACGTCAGTTTACACTGGTAAATACAATCAACTAACTCATTTTAGAAAATGATTAAAAATTGATTTGGATGCACGTGGCATAAACATTTTATTTAACTTGGGAGAATTATATAATATTATAATCTTGTGAACGAATTACGTGTTCCTTGTGCGTTCAGTAGCCTGGATCTTGTCCGGGTTAAGGATCAATAGACACACCACAATATTCTTTTGTACACTGACGGGTATACGCCTACACCCCGCGCTTAAGTCGTGGCCATTTCGTAAAATGATGCCAAGGATATCCGGGACATGGTCATTAACCCCCCAAAGGCTTTAAGTAACAAGACTGTTTAAATGAGCCGATCAAATTATTCAATTAACCACCCAACGATGGAAGATTTGATGCCCGGTCAAGCGGTATTCTATATACCGTAACCCAAGCCCGTATAGGGAAAATAAGTTAAAAGTATTTACCTGAGCAAAGTATAAATCACAATAAGCAAATTGCAAATAGCTTTTACTGGTTCTCCTAATCTGGAACGAAGGTTTATAATAACCTATTAGAATCCTAACGGGTCTTTAATCAAGCTTATGCTTAGACCGATTAGTTTGAAAGATACGATTCGTATGCACGATTAAGCGAAGACCGGATAGAATGTGATTTAGACCCGACAAGTTCAGAGACTTGTTTAATATGGGTATTTCATACACATTCTGGATTTTGAGATAAAACCGATAAGGTTTGACCCGTTGCGGCTAATTTATGTAAACTAGTTACATAAACCTAACCGAACGCGTAATAAGCGTAACGGGTAATAATGAGAGTCATTTACAGGTTTCCTAAGTTAATATGCTCCAAATATGTTGTGACATCAGTAAGATATCATTTATTATGACCGAAATGTATTTAAACACAAACTATGCCCCGTAGGGGTAGTTTGGTCATTTAAAAGGTGATAAAAGAGTTTAAGATGTATCCTGAGTTACAGGTCTGATAAAATCAGCCAAAATACTCATTTTACTAAGTTATAACAGTAGGGTAAAGTGTATATGTGAAATTTATCAATTATAACCAAACTATGCCCCGTAGGGGTATTTTGGTAATTTCACATAAGCCGAAAGGCTCAAGACTGAAGTCTGAGTTTAACAACCTTTGCTTACTGTAAAAATATTATAATTTGCCTCAAATATCAGTAGGTATCACCCTTGGTATGTTTAAAATATTTTTAGTACATACTATACGTTAAAAACGCTTAATTAGGCGATTAGAAGCCATTTCCGGGTTTGATACCTAAAGCTGATATTTTTATTATTCCAGAAGGCTTAAAATAATTTATTTGTCATTTAAGATCAGTAGCAAAAGGTTTGGAGTCGTTTAGATATGTAAAACTCATTTTATGGCACGTAAGGGCAAAACCGACAATTATCGGATTAAGCCTACGACCATGAGTTATGCTCAGCCTAAAATTTATTAAAAATCTTCAAAAATCCCAAAATAATATATTACATCAGTGGGTAAAGAGTTTGATATCAAAAACTAGGCTTAACTAGGCTATACGCTAATTACGCCGTTAAATTAACATAAAGCTTCTTAATTACGCTAATGAGCATAACTCTCAATCTACACCTCAAAATGATGTCAAACTTTGCATACAAGTTTATATATCAGTAATTAAGGTTTCTACTCTTTTACATTTTCAAAAATCACATTTTAAGGTGAAAAGGGCATAATGGTCAACATATGAGTAATTAACGGAATCATGCGTATTAATCGGTTAACTAATGAACCATGGTGTATAATCACAGAGGATTATACTAGCGTGTAACCTGGTCCAAATGAAGCTCTTAGGTATTTCTAAATCATACCAAAACGGGTCAGAACTGAAAGTCAGAGTAAAAGTCAAACTATGCGACTTTCGGTTCCGAACCGGGTCTAAACAGGAAATTGTCGGGTTGAACATGTTTAGACATGTTCTTACACTAATTACCAAGTTATATTAATAATCAAACAGGTTATATGTGTTCTACATTGCTAATCATGCATAAATTGTAATTTAAACATTCTGTTGACTTTTTATTAGTAAGTTTGACCCGACATTTGACCTAGTTAGAGTGGGAATCAGGGGGAACCCTTTTGAGGGTTTATTACCCACATAATTACCAACTTATAACTACTTTTAATTCAAGATTTGACTGAGACATTATTAATTAATCTCGAAGTCAAACTGTAATTACGACGGTTTGACTTTTAGCTAAATAACTAAGCTAAACTTAATTAAAGAAGGTTAAGCAAACTTACAAGTGTCTAATGGTTGATTAGGAAGGCCTGGAAGGTGCTCTTGTGCTCCACAATTGATCAGAAGATGTTTGAGGAATGAATGATCAATTGTTGCACTTGTGAGCTTTATATAGTGCCCAAGACACCACAAAGTGTTGACATCTTAGTCTACTACTGACCATTACATTCACACAGGTGTCCTAG